>OW285236.1:60980231-61639338 GCA_935421215.2 Melolontha melolontha
TAAGAACAATATGCTCTGAAATTTAAATCAAAATAAAATTATTTTCTATCAAACCAATTTCCAGATACTGTTGAATAATTTCAAAATAAATGCTTAACTGGGTTTAACCAAAAAAAGAAGCAACAAAAATGTTGAAATAATCTATGAATAAAAGTGCATAAACAGACAATTATTATATGAATAAATATTTTAGTACATACTATATTAGGTATGGCTCTTAAGAAAACAGTGATTAAAATAAGAAACTTTAAAATTATTAACAAATTATTTGCGAAAATAATACGCGTTGCCTTCCGGCTCTAAAACTATATTTTAATATTTGGTCCAACGACCATTATTATCAATAGTTGATTGCAGTCGCCTTTCCATGGAATTCACGAGGTTTTCACAATTTTCCGTAAACCTGTAATGCTCCCAAATTGTGCTGGCATGCAAATAAATTTCTTAAGCATTTCTTATGCGAATGTTTCCCCGGAAGTCATCCCATCGCCGCACAATGTCTGCCCAAAGATTTTCAATGTGGTTAAAGTCCAGGGATCTAGCAGGCCAATTCGTCAATGTGAATTGAGGGTGGTTGTCAAACCATTCTCTAACAATTCTAACAGTATGCACCGGACAAATGTCATGCACATACATTAGAGCTGCGTCCCCATAAACTGCCTGTACGCTCGGTAGCATGCTATTTTCTAATAATTGCACATACACCTTTGCATCCATTCGTGGGTCTACGCGTACAAGTTCTCCGGGACCTGCAACAGACATCCACCCCCACATGTTAAGAGTTATTCGGCCGCTCCTCTTCCTTTTGAGTACATTCCGCTCTTGGTATCTCGAATTCGGCAACCTGTACAAAGGTTTCCGAGACCCAATTTCGGAAGAGAACACCTTTTCGTCCGTAAAAATCGTGTTGTCCCAATTGCGTCCTATGTTTGCTTGTGCGAACTGCAATCTGCGTTCCACATGAACCGGAGTGAAATCGATTTTCTGTGCTGGAGGTCAGCATTTGTAACCTCTGTCCTTGAGTCTCCTCCAAAGTGTTGGGCGGCTGCAATTGAAAGTATTTATATCGATAACCGTTTGAAAAAAAAAAAAGGGTTGTTGAGAAACGTAGTTTATCGCGTTATTCAAGACATTTTCATCCAGTACTCGTTTCCTTCCACATCTAAGCCGTTTATTGAAGAATGGATTTTCTTCTTCGTCTCATTTCTTTTTCCATCTGTAGACCTGCGAGACCTGTTAAATAAAATTAAAAGAATATATAGTTCGTGAAGACGATTTTAGAACAATCTGAAGAGCAATATTTACACTAACGTTATAATGTTAAAGAATATAATTAAAAACGTATTTTGAACATAATTATTAAAGACATTTTTTAATAACTTTATAAAAATAATTAAAATGTTTTTATGGTAGTAATTCCCCTTAAGGAACATTTTTTTTATACAGTGTGGTCATAAAGTTTGGAACCAAGCTTATAACCGCATTATTTTACATTTTTGGGAAAAACGATCGGACAGGTAAATTTTCTATTTTAAAACGCCATCTTTTGACATACAATTTTTTTCTATGACGTCATTGGTTTTCGAGTTATGACGTTATCATCATTTTCTTAAAATGGCAACCATATTATTTTTTTCTCGTTTTAGGTAATCTTTATATCCACCAAATAGTGATTTAAAACAATTGGTATGTTGCATCACTATTTTTTGGAAAAAATGATATAAATTTTGAAAAAAATACGAAAATTTTATTTTTGTACAAAATTTAAATTAAATTAAAAAAAAAACCTGAACTTAAATATATTGAAACAGTTAACGTAAATTTTCAAAATGGGCCCCACCAACCAACTGACACTGTCCCAGCCGAGTGTAAATGCTTTGCGATCAATAGTAATCTGCGTTATTCGCTCCAGGTCAAAAGAAATTCGTCTTCCCAATCGGCCAATTACTTATTACAAAATCTTATTTAACATTAAATAGTTTCACAAAAAAGGGCCAAAGAAGTTTAATTTATTTAAAAAATTGACATGATGTGGCAGACCATTTCTTAATTAAAATTATCGCCCAATAATTGAAGATTTCAAAAAGTAATTAGGCTTAAAAAATTTACTGAAATATGTTAGTAAGTTTTCTTCACACTTCTGTCTTGTGGGAGGACTTAAATATTCTTCTTGAACAAACCGGATCGTCAAAGCACATATACTCATGTTACTATGCAAAAAAATTACAAAAACAAAAACACGCACTTTTTTGCAAGATATTTATTTCTGACATTCTTGCTTCTTTTTATACAATTTATGTACAAAAAGTTTAGTTTGAAATTGTTTCTATGGCGACAACTTTGTTGAATTATTTTCTTCAATTTTTGACGTTAAATTTTTGAGATATTGCGTAAAAATTGTTCACTTTCGATAATATAAAAAATTGCACATTTATCTGAGCGAGAAAGAATCTAAATTATAATTATGGTTGGGGGAGAGACAAAGAACGCATGCAGAGGCATGCGATTTGTTTAACCATGAACACCCTGATAGACCTCCAATTACCAGGTCTACGGTGACAAAACTAGTAGGAAAGTTTACCGAAACTAGATCCGTAAAAGATCGACCACGGCAAGGTAGACCTCAAGTAGGAGAAGATGTGAAATTAAATGTGCTTCTAGAAGCAGAAGAAAGGCATCATGTTTCCACCAGACAACTTGCGTTATCCAATCAGGTGGCTCACTCATTTGTCGTCAACTTATTTAAAAAAGAACACTATCGTCCTTACAAAGTTCAACTTGTAAAGGAATTACATGAGGATGACAAAGATCGTCGACTGCAGTTCTGTGAAGACGTAATGTTACGTTGTGACCAAAATCCAAATTTCATGGAAAACATCGTCTTCTCAGATGAAGCTACGTTCTGCCTAAATGGATCTGTTCACCGCCATAATTGCAGATATTGGTCGCAGAACAATCCGCATTGGACTCAAGCGTGTCATACTCAGCGCAGAGGAAAAGTTAACGTATGGGTTGGAATGATTGGACGACGCATTTTAGGAAAATATTTTCTTGAAGGAAATTTGACTGCTGTGCAATATTTAGAATTTTTAAGATTTGAACTGGTTCCAGCGCTCGCTGTTATTTACCCAAATCACGAGGATGGTGATGTACTCCATCCAAATCTTTGGTTTCAACAAGATGGGGCGCCTCCCCATTATGGTGTAGCGGTTCGCCACTATCTTGACGAAATATTTCCCAAAAAATGGATTGGACGGAGAGGCGCCATAGAATGGCCACCTCGTTCTCCTGACCTGACTCCGTTAGACTTTTTTTTGTGGGGTTATTTGAAATCGAAAGTGTATTTTAACAAACCGAACAATTTAGAAGATTTAAAAGAACGAATTCGCGTAGAACTTACACAAATATCCCCAGACATAATTGAGGCGAGTATACGCAGTGTATACACTCGGCTGGGACAGTGTCAGTTGGTTGGTGGGGTCCATTTTGAAAATTTACGTTAACTGTTACAATAAATTTAAGTTCAGATGTATTTTTTTTAATTTAATTTTAATTTTGTACAAAAATAAAATTTCCTTTTTTTTTTCTAAATTTATATCATTTTTTCAAAAAAATTGTGATGCAACATACCAATTGTTTTATATCACTATTTGGTGAATATAAAGATCTACCAAAAACGAGAAAAAAATAATATGGTTGCAATTTAAAGAAAGTGTTGATAACGTCATCACTCGAAAACCAATGACGTCATAGAAAAAAATTGTATGTCAAAAGATGGCGTTTTAAATAATTAAAGTTACCTGTCCGAGCGTTTTTCCTAAAAATGTAAAATAATGCGGTTATAAGCTTGGTTCCTAACTTTATGACCACACTGTATATACGGAGTTAAATACAGCTTCCTTATCCTAATAGAATCCCTATGTAGCTCTTCCTAAGCTGTTTATGGAACACATTGAGTTAAGGAATAAATCAAATGAAGAAACCTTTCTTCAAATCTATGATTTTTGTAATATGGGTTTCTTCTAATTATATATACATAAATTAATAATTTTCATAAAACAAATTCAAAATGCATTTATTCGCTTATAATTATTTTATTGTTGAATCGAATAAAACTATTGAAAAATAAGCATGCTAGACTAATGTTTTTAAATATTAAAAATACATACATTATTTATTTTTTTAGTCAATATAATTTTTGGAATTTGATAATTATTATATATTGGTTGAGAGTGATCAATGGCTCATAAATAATTGTATCAATATATTTTATTGTAACGAAATATTAATTTTTTACTGTTACACCTTTCAATCCGTATAATAATAAAACTGATAAATGTCTTTAAGTTAGCCAATATACTAACTAAAAGACCACATTCATACTATATGAAAATATTGTGAATTATAATTTTCGCCTCAAAGTGTAAAATGCTATATGAAAGGGTGTATGTGTATACATTTTTAATGTTTTTTTTTTCCCCATTTCAAGAGATGTGTTAGTAATATAAACAAAACCAGATGTAAAGGGACGAGTAGAATTACGCGCCTGAATGAGGCGAAAATTAGAATTCACATGGAAAGGGGGCTCCAATTTACTATTGATAATTATGGTCGTTGAAGCAAATATTAAAATTTAGTTTAAGAGCCGAGAAAGCAACGTTTTTTTTTTTGCGTCAAAAAATTCTTTATAATTTAGAATTTTTTTGGTCGATTATTATAAAAATATGTATATTAGCAATATTAATGTCTCACTATTAGTCACAATTATTTTTAGAGCCATACCTAACATAGTACTAAAATATTTATTAATAAAATAATTAGGGTTTGCTATATTATCTGTGACCACGCGCGAATCACGTGCACATGTATAAATAACCCATTGAAAGCAATATTATAAATAAAGTGGACCAATTCGGAGCGAAAGTAGAGGCGTGACCAACGAATTGGTTCCCGTATGCTTAACATTATTAATATCTAGAGATACTATCGCGAACATTGATACATTATTATAGTTTTTCGGGTTTTATATGAAATATTTACAAATATCGCTCCGGCTTGGTCCACTCTATTTATAATATTGCTTTGAATGGGTTATTTATACATGTGCATGTGATTGCCGCGTGGTCACCGAAAAGATCGCAACCCTAATAATAATAGTCTGTTTACGTACTTTTATTCTTATATTATTTCAACTTTTTTGTAGCTTATTTTTAATGTGAAACCCTATTTAAACTTTTTTTAAAAAGTTATTCCACAGTACGTGGAAATATAATTGATTCGTTTGATAGAAAATAAACTTTTAGATTTCTATTTCACAGCATATTGTTTTTAATCAAATAAACTAGCCTGTACAATATTGTTTTTTATGTATAATATTTATTGTCCGTTAAATTAAAGTTCCCCAATATTTAGTTATTATTGTTGTATATTTTTTTTTTGGTTATTATAAATAATATATTTGCCTATTTGCATTTTATTATTTACTTCTTTTGCTTATAAACCTTATCAATATCAAAAATAGTATATATTATGTACGCAACATAAATTGTCGTCCGCATACTTCTTTGTAGTCATAAGAATGAAAAGTATCAAGATAGATAGATAATTTTTATAATTAAATGAAAACCTATTTACTAATTCCATATGGACAAAAGTAAATTTTGTAAAATGTCAAATAGAAATGAATTTGTTTATTATGTCAAACATGTTTATTGAAACATAAAGTTATTCACAAACTTACTTTAATATTACAAGAAGCCTTTAAAATGTTTGTAAAATATAAAATAAAAAAATCGCATAGTATTTATAAAAAAAAAAAATAGAAATATAATGTTGTCGCCTTCCTACAAAATACACACAAAAAGATGTTTTGTATATAGTTCTGAATCCACCATATGTTTATCTCTATCAACGTTAGAGCGCTGGTCGTCATTACGGAATACATAATACGTACTACCAATGATGAATAGATATATACCGCAACTACTCTAGTATACAAATGCACTTATATACCCTATCTATCGAAGGCTTTTCGACAGAGACGCAAGATCGATTCCCCGATGACAATTTTTAAATAATACGTTCAGTTACTATAGACATTGACTCTACCTTTTTTTTTTAATTTATTTATTATTTATCAACACATTTTATACATTTAGAATTTTAAAAATTTCAAAATTATTAAAAAATAAATGAAAATGTAGTCACGTTCAAAATATTAACAGAGAATTATGGATTATGTATCACTAGGTATGAAGAGAGGCGATCACCATCATTACAACAGTGCGATGTTGGCTGCTCATATATATTTCGTAGTTTTCGCATTTATTTTGAAACATACATTTGAATCAAATGACAGCAATGATATTTATTTCTGTATTCGAACAACGCCAACATTGAAAAATGAAAAAAAGTGTATCGAAATGGAGCTCATTTCGATACTGTTTTTGGTTTCATAATGAGTTCATTTCGAGCGCAAAATAGAAAATAGTATATTAAAAAACGAGTTTCATAAGGCACCATTTTGCCGCACGAGATCAGTTTAGAAAACGAGCCGCTTGCGGCGAGTTTTCTAAAGAGCGAGTGCGGCAAAATGCCTTATGAAACGAGTTTTTTATACTATTTTTTCTATTTTGCGTTTTTTACATTAATAAATTGCTTAAATTGGAATTATTTAATTTGAAAGTTCAGAGTTTAATTTTTATATAAAGCATGCAGTTGGTCACATTGATACTTGACATTTTCAAATTTAAATCTTGCTATCCGCCAAGTATATTATATTACATATTATTTACTAATTTTCGTTAACATTACTTGATATTTCATTTAAAAATATAAACATGAGTGACAGAAACATATATATGTTGTTGTCAATTGTATACAACATACGTTGTTTGTGTAAAATACGGACATATATCATATCTGTCAAATGTACAGTATGTTTCAAAATAAATGCGAAAACTACGAAATATATATGAGCAGCCAACATCGCACTGTTGTAATGTTGGTGATCGCCCCTCTTCATACCTAGTGATACATAATCCATAATTCTCTGTTAATATTTTGAACGTGACTACGTTTTCATTTATTTTTTAATAATTTTGAAATTTTTAAAATTCTAAATGTCTAAAATGTGTTGCTAAATAATAAATAAATTTAAAAAAAAAGGTAGAGTCAATGTCTATAGTAACTGAACGTATTATTTAAAAATTGTCCTCGGGGAATCGATAGTGCGTCTCTGTCGAAAAGCCTTCGATAGATCGGGTATAGAAGTGCATTTGTATACTAGAGTAGTTGCGGTATATATTATACATATACGTGTATTTTTGTAAGATAATGGGTAATACGTTTTATGTATTCCTAAATGAGGGCCACCGCTCTAACGTTGATAGAGATAAACAGATGTTGAATTCATAACTATATACAAAACATCTGTTTATGTGTATTTTTAAGGAAGGTGACAACATAATATTTCTTTTTTTTTTTTTATAAATACTATGCGATTTTCTGTATGATGTTTTACAAACATTTTAAACGCTTCTTGTAATATTAAAGTAAGTTCTTAAATTACTTAATATTTCAATAAACATGTTTGACATAATAAAGAAATTCATTTCTACTTGTAATTTAACCAAATTTACTTTTGTCCATATGTAATTAGTTATTTGGTTCTTATTTCAATATAAAAAATCTCTATCAGTCTTGATAATTTTCATTCGTATGACTAAATAGATGTATGCGGACGACAATGTATTCTGCGTATATAAGATATACAATTTTTTAGTGATTAGGTTTTTAAAGAAAAGAATTAAATAAGAAAACGCAACTATTCTTATTAATACTAACAAAAAAATTTAAAAAAAAATTAATAACAAAATATTGAGGAATTTAATTGGAACAACCGATCAATTCAAAATAATATTGTATATGCAAATATTTTTCAATTAAGAACAATATGCTCTGAAATTTAAATCAAAATAAAATTATTTTCTATCAAACCAATTTCCAGATACTGTTGAATAATTTCAAAATAAATGCTTAACTGGGTTTAACCAAAAAAAGAAGCAACAAAAATGTTGAAATAATCTATGAATAAAAGTGCATAAACAGACAATTATTATATGAATAAATATTTTAGTACATACTATATTAGGTATGGCTCTTAAGAAAACAGTGATTAAAATAAGAAACTTTAAAATTATTAACAAATTATTTGCGAAAATAATACGCGTTGCCTTCCGGCTCTAAAACTATATTTTAATATTTGGTCCAACGACCATTATTATCAATAGTTGATTGCAGTCGCCTTTCCATGGAATTCACGAGGTTTTCACAATTTTCCGTAAACCTGTAATGCTCCCAAATTGTGCTGGCATGCAAATAAATTTCTTAAGCATTTCTTATGCGAATGTTTCCCCGGAAGTCATCCCATCGCCGCACAATGTCTGCCCAAAGATTTTCAATGTGGTTAAAGTCCAGGGATCTAGCAGGCCAATTCGTCAATGTGAATTGAGGGTGGTTGTCAAACCATTCTCTAACAATTCTAACAGTATGCACCGGACAAATGTCATGCACATACATTAGAGCTGCGTCCCCATAAACTGCCTGTACGCTCGGTAGCATGCTATTTTCTAATAATTGCACATACACCTTTGCATCCATTCGTGGGTCTACGCGTACAAGTTCTCCGGGACCTGCAACAGACATCCACCCCCACATGTTAAGAGTTATTCGGCCGCTCCTCTTCCTTTTGAGTACATTCCGCTCTTGGTATCTCGAATTCGGCAACCTGTACAAAGGTTTCCGAGACCCAATTTCGGAAGAGAACACCTTTTCGTCCGTAAAAATCGTGTTGTCCCAATTGCGTCCTATGTTTGCTTGTGCGAACTGCAATCTGCGTTCCACATGAACCGGAGTGAAATCGATTTTCTGTGCTGGAGGTCAGCATTTGTAACCTCTGTCCTTGAGTCTCCTCCAAAGTGTTGGGCGGCTGCAATTGAAAGTATTTATATCGATAACCGTTTGAAAAAAAAAAAAGGGTTGTTGAGAAACGTAGTTTATCGCGTTATTCAAGACATTTTCATCCAGTACTCGTTTCCTTCCACATCTAAGCCGTTTATTGAAGAATGGATTTTCTTCTTCGTCTCATTTCTTTTTCCATCTGTAGACCTGCGAGACCTGTTAAATAAAATTAAAAGAATATATAGTTCGTGAAGACGATTTTAGAACAATCTGAAGAGCAATATTTACACTAACGTTATAATGTTAAAGAATATAATTAAAAACGTATTTTGAACATAATTATTAAAGACATTTTTTAATAACTTTATAAAAATAATTAAAATGTTTTTATGGTAGTAATTCCCCTTAAGGAACATTTTTTTTATACAGTGTGGTCATAAAGTTTGGAACCAAGCTTATAACCGCATTATTTTACATTTTTGGGAAAAACGATCGGACAGGTAAATTTTCTATTTTAAAACGCCATCTTTTGACATACAATTTTTTTCTATGACGTCATTGGTTTTCGAGTTATGACGTTATCATCATTTTCTTAAAATGGCAACCATATTATTTTTTTCTCGTTTTAGGTAATCTTTATATCCACCAAATAGTGATTTAAAACAATTGGTATGTTGCATCACTATTTTTTGGAAAAAATGATATAAATTTTGAAAAAAATACGAAAATTTTATTTTTGTACAAAATTTAAATTAAATTAAAAAAAAAACCTGAACTTAAATATATTGAAACAGTTAACGTAAATTTTCAAAATGGGCCCCACCAACCAACTGACACTGTCCCAGCCGAGTGTAAATGCTTTGCGATCAATAGTAATCTGCGTTATTCGCTCCAGGTCAAAAGAAATTCGTCTTCCCAATCGGCCAATTACTTATTACAAAATCTTATTTAACATTAAATAGTTTCACAAAAAAGGGCCAAAGAAGTTTAATTTATTTAAAAAATTGACATGATGTGGCAGACCATTTCTTAATTAAAATTATCGCCCAATAATTGAAGATTTCAAAAAGTAATTAGGCTTAAAAAATTTACTGAAATATGTTAGTAAGTTTTCTTCACACTTCTGTCTTGTGGGAGGACTTAAATATTCTTCTTGAACAAACCGGATCGTCAAAGCACATATACTCATGTTACTATGCAAAAAAATTACAAAAACAAAAACACGCACTTTTTTGCAAGATATTTATTTCTGACATTCTTGCTTCTTTTTATACAATTTATGTACAAAAAGTTTAGTTTGAAATTGTTTCTATGGCGACAACTTTGTTGAATTATTTTCTTCAATTTTTGACGTTAAATTTTTGAGATATTGCGTAAAAATTGTTCACTTTCGATAATATAAAAAATTGCACATTTATCTGAGCGAGAAAGAATCTAAATTATAATTATGGTTGGGGGAGAGACAAAGAACGCATGCAGAGGCATGCGATTTGTTTAACCATGAACACCCTGATAGACCTCCAATTACCAGGTCTACGGTGACAAAACTAGTAGGAAAGTTTACCGAAACTAGATCCGTAAAAGATCGACCACGGCAAGGTAGACCTCAAGTAGGAGAAGATGTGAAATTAAATGTGCTTCTAGAAGCAGAAGAAAGGCATCATGTTTCCACCAGACAACTTGCGTTATCCAATCAGGTGGCTCACTCATTTGTCGTCAACTTATTTAAAAAAGAACACTATCGTCCTTACAAAGTTCAACTTGTAAAGGAATTACATGAGGATGACAAAGATCGTCGACTGCAGTTCTGTGAAGACGTAATGTTACGTTGTGACCAAAATCCAAATTTCATGGAAAACATCGTCTTCTCAGATGAAGCTACGTTCTGCCTAAATGGATCTGTTCACCGCCATAATTGCAGATATTGGTCGCAGAACAATCCGCATTGGACTCAAGCGTGTCATACTCAGCGCAGAGGAAAAGTTAACGTATGGGTTGGAATGATTGGACGACGCATTTTAGGAAAATATTTTCTTGAAGGAAATTTGACTGCTGTGCAATATTTAGAATTTTTAAGATTTGAACTGGTTCCAGCGCTCGCTGTTATTTACCCAAATCACGAGGATGGTGATGTACTCCATCCAAATCTTTGGTTTCAACAAGATGGGGCGCCTCCCCATTATGGTGTAGCGGTTCGCCACTATCTTGACGAAATATTTCCCAAAAAATGGATTGGACGGAGAGGCGCCATAGAATGGCCACCTCGTTCTCCTGACCTGACTCCGTTAGACTTTTTTTTGTGGGGTTATTTGAAATCGAAAGTGTATTTTAACAAACCGAACAATTTAGAAGATTTAAAAGAACGAATTCGCGTAGAACTTACACAAATATCCCCAGACATAATTGAGGCGAGTATACGCAGTGTATACACTCGGCTGGGACAGTGTCAGTTGGTTGGTGGGGTCCATTTTGAAAATTTACGTTAACTGTTACAATAAATTTAAGTTCAGATGTATTTTTTTTAATTTAATTTTAATTTTGTACAAAAATAAAATTTCCTTTTTTTTTTCTAAATTTATATCATTTTTTCAAAAAAATTGTGATGCAACATACCAATTGTTTTATATCACTATTTGGTGAATATAAAGATCTACCAAAAACGAGAAAAAAATAATATGGTTGCAATTTAAAGAAAGTGTTGATAACGTCATCACTCGAAAACCAATGACGTCATAGAAAAAAATTGTATGTCAAAAGATGGCGTTTTAAATAATTAAAGTTACCTGTCCGAGCGTTTTTCCTAAAAATGTAAAATAATGCGGTTATAAGCTTGGTTCCTAACTTTATGACCACACTGTATATACGGAGTTAAATACAGCTTCCTTATCCTAATAGAATCCCTATGTAGCTCTTCCTAAGCTGTTTATGGAACACATTGAGTTAAGGAATAAATCAAATGAAGAAACCTTTCTTCAAATCTATGATTTTTGTAATATGGGTTTCTTCTAATTATATATACATAAATTAATAATTTTCATAAAACAAATTCAAAATGCATTTATTCGCTTATAATTATTTTATTGTTGAATCGAATAAAACTATTGAAAAATAAGCATGCTAGACTAATGTTTTTAAATATTAAAAATACATACATTATTTATTTTTTTAGTCAATATAATTTTTGGAATTTGATAATTATTATATATTGGTTGAGAGTGATCAATGGCTCATAAATAATTGTATCAATATATTTTATTGTAACGAAATATTAATTTTTTACTGTTACACCTTTCAATCCGTATAATAATAAAACTGATAAATGTCTTTAAGTTAGCCAATATACTAACTAAAAGACCACATTCATACTATATGAAAATATTGTGAATTATAATTTTCGCCTCAAAGTGTAAAATGCTATATGAAAGGGTGTATGTGTATACATTTTTAATGTTTTTTTTTTCCCCATTTCAAGAGATGTGTTAGTAATATAAACAAAACCAGATGTAAAGGGACGAGTAGAATTACGCGCCTGAATGAGGCGAAAATTAGAATTCACATGGAAAGGGGGCTCCAATTTACTATTGATAATTATGGTCGTTGAAGCAAATATTAAAATTTAGTTTAAGAGCCGAGAAAGCAACGTTTTTTTTTTTGCGTCAAAAAATTCTTTATAATTTAGAATTTTTTTGGTCGATTATTATAAAAATATGTATATTAGCAATATTAATGTCTCACTATTAGTCACAATTATTTTTAGAGCCATACCTAACATAGTACTAAAATATTTATTAATAAAATAATTAGGGTTTGCTATATTATCTGTGACCACGCGCGAATCACGTGCACATGTATAAATAACCCATTGAAAGCAATATTATAAATAAAGTGGACCAATTCGGAGCGAAAGTAGAGGCGTGACCAACGAATTGGTTCCCGTATGCTTAACATTATTAATATCTAGAGATACTATCGCGAACATTGATACATTATTATAGTTTTTCGGGTTTTATATGAAATATTTACAAATATCGCTCCGGCTTGGTCCACTCTATTTATAATATTGCTTTGAATGGGTTATTTATACATGTGCATGTGATTGCCGCGTGGTCACCGAAAAGATCGCAACCCTAATAATAATAGTCTGTTTACGTACTTTTATTCTTATATTATTTCAACTTTTTTGTAGCTTATTTTTAATGTGAAACCCTATTTAAACTTTTTTTAAAAAGTTATTCCACAGTACGTGGAAATATAATTGATTCGTTTGATAGAAAATAAACTTTTAGATTTCTATTTCACAGCATATTGTTTTTAATCAAATAAACTAGCCTGTACAATATTGTTTTTTATGTATAATATTTATTGTCCGTTAAATTAAAGTTCCCCAATATTTAGTTATTATTGTTGTATATTTTTTTTTTGGTTATTATAAATAATATATTTGCCTATTTGCATTTTATTATTTACTTCTTTTGCTTATAAACCTTATCAATATCAAAAATAGTATATATTATGTACGCAACATAAATTGTCGTCCGCATACTTCTTTGTAGTCATAAGAATGAAAAGTATCAAGATAGATAGATAATTTTTATAATTAAATGAAAACCTATTTACTAATTCCATATGGACAAAAGTAAATTTTGTAAAATGTCAAATAGAAATGAATTTGTTTATTATGTCAAACATGTTTATTGAAACATAAAGTTATTCACAAACTTACTTTAATATTACAAGAAGCCTTTAAAATGTTTGTAAAATATAAAATAAAAAAATCGCATAGTATTTATAAAAAAAAAAAATAGAAATATAATGTTGTCGCCTTCCTACAAAATACACACAAAAAGATGTTTTGTATATAGTTCTGAATCCACCATATGTTTATCTCTATCAACGTTAGAGCGCTGGTCGTCATTACGGAATACATAATACGTACTACCAATGATGAATAGATATATACCGCAACTACTCTAGTATACAAATGCACTTATATACCCTATCTATCGAAGGCTTTTCGACAGAGACGCAAGATCGATTCCCCGATGACAATTTTTAAATAATACGTTCAGTTACTATAGACATTGACTCTACCTTTTTTTTTTAATTTATTTATTATTTATCAACACATTTTATACATTTAGAATTTTAAAAATTTCAAAATTATTAAAAAATAAATGAAAATGTAGTCACGTTCAAAATATTAACAGAGAATTATGGATTATGTATCACTAGGTATGAAGAGAGGCGATCACCATCATTACAACAGTGCGATGTTGGCTGCTCATATATATTTCGTAGTTTTCGCATTTATTTTGAAACATACATTTGAATCAAATGACAGCAATGATATTTATTTCTGTATTCGAACAACGCCAACATTGAAAAATGAAAAAAAGTGTATCGAAATGGAGCTCATTTCGATACTGTTTTTGGTTTCATAATGAGTTCATTTCGAGCGCAAAATAGAAAATAGTATATTAAAAAACGAGTTTCATAAGGCACCATTTTGCCGCACGAGATCAGTTTAGAAAACGAGCCGCTTGCGGCGAGTTTTCTAAAGAGCGAGTGCGGCAAAATGCCTTATGAAACGAGTTTTTTATACTATTTTTTCTATTTTGCGTTTTTTACATTAATAAATTGCTTAAATTGGAATTATTTAATTTGAAAGTTCAGAGTTTAATTTTTATATAAAGCATGCAGTTGGTCACATTGATACTTGACATTTTCAAATTTAAATCTTGCTATCCGCCAAGTATATTATATTACATATTATTTACTAATTTTCGTTAACATTACTTGATATTTCATTTAAAAATATAAACATGAGTGACATAGAAACATATATATGTTGTTGTCAATTGTATACAACATACGTTGTTTGTGTAAAATACGAACATATATCATATCTGTCAAATGTACATAAATTCTTAAAATCAAATGACAGCAATGATATTTATTTCTGTGTTCGAACAACGCCAACATTGAAAAATGAAAAAAAGCGTATCGAAATGAAGCTCATTTCGATACTGTTTTGGGTTTCATAATGAGTTCATTTCGAACGCAAAATAGAAAAACATGTTTTTATTACTTAGACAGTGGAAGTAGAATAAAAAATTTAATTCGAAATTGAGCAAGACGGTTGATCTAAGCCCATGGGATTGTTCTTCTTCGTAGAAGGCATCTTAAACATATCTCGAATATAGATTTGTCTTCTCTCTGCTCTTTCTTTTATGAAGTCATTTCGTATGATTCATAATTTCAGCATCATTGACCGAACTGCTGCCTTCATAAATGTATTCAAAGCATCAACTGCTTGATTCCAAGTAATGTTGTTTAGTTGTCTACATCATCTTCATCTGAGTCCACGTCTTTGGGGGCTGTTGGATTGATAATATTGTGCATTATTTCATCAAAATCTGCTTCAACCCATTCTCTTATTTTGTTCCCGATTCAGCTGTGACATGGGGTTGTCTAAAGGCAAATCACCTAAAACAACTTCTAGTTCGTTATCAACTGTATTGGTTTCAGTAACTTCGATATTTTTGTCCATTACTTCAGACCAAAGTTTACGCCATGACTTTTTTAAAGTTTCCTGTTTTACCTCACTCCAAGCCAAGCCAGTAGTAAACATAGCGTCTTTAATAGAAAACTGCCCTTGAAAATCTTTCATATTGCAATCTGAAGCGAGTAAATTCTGTACAAAGTAGCGTCTGTACTGTGTATTACAGTTCTAGATCACCCCATGAGTTGAAGCAAGAATCTAACATTAGGAGCAAGATAGACTACTGAAATGTTACCAGACAGTAATGCTTCCTTATCAAAACGAACTTTACAGTTGTCTAAAAACAAAATAGCTTTACTGTCTTTTTCAATTTTTCAAAATTGTCTTTAACAGCTGGCACAAAGTCTTCGAAGTATCAGTTTTTAAACAACTCTTGGTTCATCCATGCACTTGATTGTGCCCCATAAATCACAGGCAAGGTTTTCACGCCTCTAGGCTACTTTGACTTGCCTATCATAAAAAGTTTGAGTTTGTGATCATCGGATGAATTGGAGCACAACCGATCTTTATTTTTCTTAAAGCCTTTAACGCTTTTCTCATTCCCACTAGCAAGGGTAGAATTTGGTAGGCAACGCCACAAAAGGCCGGTCTCATCTGCATTATAAATTTGACAAGCTGTCAGTTCATTTTTAGGCATAATAGACTTGAATTTAACTTTGAACTCTTCACCACCGACAATCGACAGATTTCAGCTCGCCAGAAATATCTAAGTTTCTAATACTATGACGAGTCTTAAAGCTCCTTCAAAAAAATTTCAATCGGCATCAATGTTCAAATCTCGTTGAAACTGCTTAGCTTTTTTAACAGCCATAGAACCAATTATGGGTTTACGCTCTGATCTTTTTGCTACAAACCAACAAAAGCGTATCTAGTTGGTCTAATTTGTTTTTTTTTTTAAGTTTGCCTTTCAATTATATTTTTAAAGTTTCTGATTCTTTTAAAAACTGTTTGAACTAGTATTTGTTTTTTTAATGTCGTACATTGTAGACGACCCTATATTGTAATCTTTTATAATGATGGGCCTACTTGCGCCACTTTCAAGCTTCTTCAGCTTTAGAGCCAACTGTCACTTGTCAGTCACAATAAAATCACTTAACACAAAATTAAGTGCTACAAAACACTAAAGCACAACAATATTCGATGTTGATACAGCAACCTGAGCGTTACAATAACTAAAATGGTGGAAATTGAACGTGAAGCGTTAACGAAGTCACAGTGATGTTCAAGGCAGTGTTGCCAAACTTTTAAAAATCAAGGCGCACACTTTTTAAAGAAAAATATCCCAAAAGCGCCAATCTTTTATTAATTTTGTCATATCCTGATCATCTGTTCTTTGTGTTTTTAGGCTAGTTTTCAATTGAATTCGTTAATTACCGTCCTACTTAACATAACGTCTCTACTAACTAGAAATCAATCAATATCGAAAAACACCTGTTATTAGTTTATAATTAAATATAAATCACAATTTAGCTAGACAAAGAAACAAGTCTGCGATGCAATTTGAAATGTTTAGCCATGTGACTTTCAGCTAAAGAAATCATTAACTAATTTGCTATATTCAATATACACTTTAATAATCAGTTTCTGTTTATTTAAAAACACTTAGCTGGGGTGCGTTCAAATTTCACATCGGACGAGGGCGTTTAAATCTGAACGCAGCCCATGACAATCACATAGACATGAATAACTTCTGTTACTTTTTAAAAATTGCCCAAATTGCGCTTGGCGCTTTTGCATAAAGTTTAAGCCCAAATTACTTTAAAAAATCGCCCAATTTGCGCTAAAGCGTCCAATCTGGCAACACTGGTCCAAGGAACAGGTGGCTCCCGAACATATACGATGTCACCCGGATTCGGCCGAACATAAGCTTCGACTTTAGAGTGCACCTATGATAAATGTCCACCATATTCTTAGCATCCAATTTCTGAAAAACAAATATAGTGATCCAAAACTTCGCGCAGTGAAGTATGACCCCACATGAGTTTGTGTGTTTAACAGAGTTCTTTTGAGTTTTGATAAGTCACGTGTGATTAATTCCTCTCTTCTAGAAGTTCATAGAGTAACATCACGATGTCCCAATTTTCATGGAAAAAACTCTTAAAAATCAATGCGTTTTTGAGTGAGAAAAGAGGATGGAAAAGAGGATTTTTAGGCCACGTTGATAGAGTTGATGTTCCGATAAATTAGCGACGGTGTGTGTTTCGTTATATCTCTGCACCTATTTCCTAACGCGTGCAATTTATTGGTACGAGGTAAGCGCCAGAAGTTTCCGGCCTAATCATGTTTCGGTAATAATAGAAAACAAATATTAGCAACTTTATGTGGCGCAATGTTATTGAAGTAGTGGTAAAAATTTTAGGCGCGTATTTATCTCAGTCATATAGCAACAACTGTTTGTGTTGGTCATATCTCGTTATTTTTCATGATGCTGAAAATTGAATACCTATCTGTGATTAAATTTCTGACAAAAGAAGGTGGTAATCCTATGGATATTAAACAACGCTTCGATGGTGTATACGGTGAATCTGCCCTTTCCACTGTAAAGGAATGGGCAAAGCAATTTCGTTTGGGCTGAGAAAGTGTGGAAGACGAGGCACATGCCAGTTGAGGCTCTTACGACGAATCCTTCATGAACACCTTAATATGAATAAGGCGAGTGCGAGGCGGGTGCCACTATTATCGTCAGTAATTCAGAAACCGCAACGCGCGACGTATGAGCAGTTTTTAAACCTCTGTGGCAACAACCAGGAACAATTTCATCAATCCATTGTTATGCGAGATGAAACTGGCTCTATACTATGACCCCTTATCGGAAACGGAATTAATGGAATGGCGAAGGCAAGGGTGGCTCAATCAAGAAAGAAAATCATGGCAACAATCTTTTGGGATTCTAAAGGAATCCTGCTTATTGATTTCAAAGGATGGAACACTGTTAACGCGCAATACTACGCTACTTTATTACATAAATTGCGAGACGTAATCAAGGAAAAGAGGCGTGGCATGTTGCGCCGAACTCTTCGCCTTCTACACGACAATGCTTCTGTCTATAAAGTTGCATGTTATTATTTGTTTTCAAAACTGAAGAAATACCTTCGAGAAAAAAAAATTTAGAGTGATGAAGAAGTGCAAGAAGCGGTTTTAGATCATTTTGCAGATAAAACTCCAGAGTACTTTTCTAAGGGTATTAAAATGTTAATTTCAAGATCCGAAAAATGCATTGAGATACACGGAGATTATATTGAGAAATAATTATATTGCTTTTTTTCTATCCCCTCCAGAATATAACCAGGCCGGAAACTTTTAGCGCTTACCTCGTATCTTGCAACGATTTTCGAATAAAAGCATAGAGGAACTGCTTCAAAACACCTACGCATAGATCGATAATCAATATAATACTAAAGTTTTGTTGAACGACGGGAATGGACCTGCTCAATTGATAAAATCATTAATGTTTTTTGGGTCCTTAAAATAATCGCCACACACACACACTCGTGATGTAGACAGTATACGAGAGTGACGGTGAAATTAGATGAGATGTGACAACACCACATTTACTGCACATTTCTTAAACTTCAAACAAACTTGTATGCTAGCGTTGCGGCGTTTGTACTGTTACAGTGTTAGATAGTAGTGGATGTTTAAATACATGTAGTCATGGAGTTAAGATTTAAGAATTTTAGGGCTATGATAACACGGGTCAACACAAAATTTGACTTTGACTTTAAAACATAAAATTTCCATATTTTAGGTCGTAATTAGACGAAAAAAAATATATGACATGAAAAAGTTTGCTTTTGTATTTAGGAGACCGATTGAACGATATTTTTCAAAATCTGTGCTTTTAATTTTTAATTGAAGATGAAACCTTTCTAATAAATATGTTTATTATTTTTATTAAGTTTTACTATCAAAATAACTTACAAAAAAGTGGAAAATAATTTAAAAGTGCACGCTTTTACTTTTTCTTTTATGTTCATAAGTACTTTCTCTCAATAAACCCCAAATATAGTCTCCCATCATGTTTTCATTGTATTGGCCTTGATATTAACATCTTCAAGCAAATTCCACTGTTTTAAGCGAGAGCCTAAAAGCTCTGCTTTATTTTTTGGCAAATTTAAATCTCTTATCAAGTCGTTAAAATCTTCTGTAGTAATAAGATGGTGTTTTGGTTGTTCTGGTGTAAGTGAAAACTCCTTATCGGAATTACTTTTATTAGAACTAAGAGATGAGCTACTTTTCTGCGATAATTTTTTCCGTGGCTCAGGTACTGGCCGTGTCAGGTCGTGTGCAATTGGAGCAGAAGAAGATTCAAGGTCAGGATATTCGATAGGTTTTGCATTTTTATCTCTACGTCTTTTACTCGAATTCACAATGCAAAAGTAGCAGTCATTGACGTGGTCTTTTGGTTATCGCCAGATCCTTGCTATTGCAAATTTCATGGACCTCTTCTCACCTCGATACCAACCTAAAATGTAGAAATAAAAATTAATATGTCTATTATATTTGATTCACCGCTTAATTAAAAATTGCTTACCTTCCAAACATCTTTTACAATAACTACAAGCAACATGTGGAGTCCATGGCTTGTCTTGATGCCGAACAGGACAGTCAAAATATGCTTCGTAGGCTTCACAGAGAACGTCAGATGTCTTTAGTTCGTATTTTACGTCTCGAACTTTAATAAATTGACCACATATATAACAAAATGCTTCAGCATCATATTTACACTTTCGCGACGACATTTTAAGTTTTTCTAGACTTGTACAAAACACCTGATCGTTGTTTATCACTCGAGTGCCATCTAGCGACACTATGTGAACGTAAAAACCTCACTCTGATCGCGCGGTATTTTTGAATATATTAAAATTTATAAAAAAAATTAAAAATGAGTATTATTACCATAACTATCACAAAAGCAAACTTTATACCAAAAAAAGCTATTTTCTTTTCGTTTTTGTGCATAATTAACCGAAAAATAAACTTTAGGACAAAGAACGAAAATTTTTTTGTAGAGTCGTGTAATGTATGGTTTTAAAGTAGGCTTTAGATGAATGCATGGAATGCTTGCTTTTGGAGACGAAACACCCTTTGGGGCTACGGTTTTTAGATGGTTTACAGAATATCGCCAGAGCTATTTGAATGATGAGGAACATTTGAAACTATGTCCCGTGTTGGTAAAATGTTGCAAGAAGGTAGAAGCTGCACCTACGCGATGATAGAGGCCACCTTTAGTATTGAATCCGAAGCAATAAGGCAAATCCTGCATGAAGAATTACATGTGAGAAACTTAATGCTACACCATGACAATGCTTCGGCGCATAAGGCTAGAGTTACTGCAACTTTTTTGAGCGAAAACAACGTCAAGGTACTCGAACGCCTCTCTTATTTGCCGGCTCTAGAAATGTTCAATTTCTGGCTATTTTTTAGTCTTTAAGAAAAATTTACATGGTTGTCGCTTTTCATTAGAAGAGGAGATTATCTTCGTCATACACGAGTATGAGAAAATTATAAGAAATACTATATAAAAGTTTGTAAATTGTCAATAAGTGCCAACATGGGTAATTTACGGAACCTCTGCTTCATGGTTAATTGTGACGGAAGGATCAGATTGGCATTTTGATCATATGCGTAATAGGTACTTTGGCAAAAATGTTTGTTCTAGGTCTGGCTTCCACTTATGTTTCATTTGATCTTGTTCCATAATTTGGCACGATGATGATAGTTAAATTAACGGCTCAATGTCCGTTAATTTAGCCGAAACTTTATGACACGTCGGTAATCGTTGGTGAATTTTACCTTATTTGAATAAATATATTATATATAATTAAAATTTTAATAAATGTAAAAACATTGAAAATTAAAATACACTTCTACTATCGAAGCCCCCCCTTAATAGTCAATTCTTTGACTGCTGTGTATATACCTCAGTCTAAATAAGTCAGCAATAGATCACCATATTACTAATTTTGCGTGCATTGTCTGTTGCAGTCTACCACGACCTGAAAGTTGAATTAGTTCACGTCTCTTTTCAGCAGCTGTCACACTTTGTAATTTTAAATGAAAATTATACTTCAGCAATGAAAAAAAACAATTTCCCTCGTTTCTCCTTGTATGATCCCATTATTACGCACAAGACTACTGTACAATACAAAAATTTGCATGACACTGAATACACATCCCAAGTGTGGAGATAGATATAATAAACGCACTTACAGAGAGCAAGAAATGTCAAAATTAAAATTGCGGAAAAAGTAAACGTCTTTTACATATTAAACAAATTTATCAAATATACCATAACAGACATAGCCTTCAATATCGCTAAAGAACATGCTAGATTTCATTAAAATTATTGAATTTGTTTTGTAAATATTTCTTATTTTATTTTGAGACAATTGCATTAAAAATTTTATGGACTTTAGTTCCAAATGCGTTTTTTCTAAATAATTCTTTTAATATTTAAGGTATTGGATTTGGACGAAACCCTTGTCCATTGTAGTCTTCAAGAATTGCCGGACGCCAGTTTTCACTTTCCCGTAGTTTTCCAAGATTGTTCCTACACAGTATATGTGCGCACTAGGCCCTTCTTCAAGGAATTCATGGAGAAAGTGTCGCAAATGTTCGAAGTGATACTGTTCACCGCTTCCAAACGTGTATACGCTGATAAACTGCTAAATCTGTTAGATGCGGAGAGGAAATGGATTAAATATAGGTTATTTCGGGAGCACTGTGTTTGCATTAATGGGAACTACATCAAAGATTTATCGATACTGGGACAAGATCTCTCGAAAACTATCATCGTCGATAATTCACCGCAAGCATTCGGATATCAGGTAAATATACTTTGTTACATTTTTATGGAACAATATTATAAAATACGTTTTCTATATTTTAGTTAAATAATGGTATACCAATAGAGAGTTGGTTCGTAGATAGGAGTGATTCAGAATTAATGAAGTTATTACCATTTTTAGAAAATTTAGTTCAAATGGTAAGTAATGAATATGGATAGATGCGATTATTTTCGATATAAACCGCGCAAAATACAATATCGGTTAAGTATGTATGGATACACAGTTGCGGTCATACGACGTGCTACCCAGAAATTCCCGGAATGTGAAAAAAGAACACAATAAATTGATCTTTCAACTTATTCACTGCTATCCCCTTTAAAGTACTCTCCTTCCGTATAAATTCACCGATCCCAGCGACTTGTCCATTATAATTATTGAAAGCAGTGCTGGAAATCTTCGTGTGTTAACGTGTTCAACACTGTCTGATTCGGTCTGGATCTGCTCAATAGTGTCAAAACGGTGCCCCTTGAACTTCAGTTCAATTTCGGAAACAGGAAGAAATTATAAGGGGCAAGATCTGGGGAGTAAGGTGGGTGGGCTAATACTGCCGTCTTCGTTGAGGGTAGAAACTGACGTATAAGTGACGTGTGTGTACATTGTCGTGGTGTAGGATTAACGAATTGTTGCGCCACTTGTCAGGCCGGTTGTGTCGTACGACAAGCCGATAATGTTACAAATGTCATGGATTGTTCTCCTTCGGTCTGGCTGGATAGCATCACGCACTTTTGCTAATTTTGTAGCGTTTTCCGTCGATGGACAACCGGAACACTCATCATGATTAACCGACACACGTCCATTTTTAAAACGTTTGAACCTCTCATAGTTTAAGCATTTTCAGAGTTTCCGTCGCCGTTTTACCAAGTTGAAGCAGAATTTGATGCATGTTTTTTGTTGTTCTACGTCAGACATTATAGTGTCACAGAATAACTCAAACATAACTTAACAAATATATACACAATAACTGTTTGTCACCACCAGCAAAGTACCGTTTGACAAACTGACTTAGTCTAGACGTAGCTCACACCATCTAGTGCGATAGAGCTGTACTACCATGGCTTCGCGCGCCACTTTCAAATTCCGGAAATTTCAGGTTAGCACTTCGTAAAAAAGGTTCCAGAATACTAAAAAAAAGTAAAGGATGTTCGTATGTACTTTCTTATAAATAATTATCTTTTAATTTTGATATTTTTTGATAAATTTAAAAAAAACTTTATTAGGCTATTGCATTTTTAATATTTTGTTTCTCTCTCGTAGACTTTTCATCAGATAAAGCAGTTTTTAATACCCAACTCAGTATTTTATATACTTAGATTATTTAATAAAAGATTTGATATGATGTAAAGGTGACTTAACACGTTCGAAGAAAATTCATCCTTGTATTAAGCCCGTGTGGCACAATCAATTTTAATGTATAGCATGCGCCAGATAAGGAGGGGAAGGGTAAGTTCGCGCAGGATTAGAAGTATCGGGGAAATTTGTATTTAGTTTTACATCAATTTACAAGATACCTTAGGTGGCGCAAACTTCACATCTATCACTTAATAAATTAATAATTTATTAGAGTAAAATATATAACGTGGACGTTTATAAAAATGGCTTCTGCGTATCCCCTCCTCTCGCCATCTTATTTGGCGCTTGCTATACATGCATTAGAAAATGTACATTAAAATTGATAAATAATTTTTCAAGTAAATTTTCGGCGCCATATGTAATGCGCATTATGTGATATTTGCTACAAAGTCTATCAATTTTAATGTACATTAAAATTAATCGGGTCATACAAGCTTTACACAATCAAATTTTTTATTGAAGTTATTCAATTAATGCCAATCATAAAATAGTGACTTCTACTTACTACCAACCTGTTTGTGTTTGTACTCATAAATTTAGTAGGTTATGTCAAACGTATATTGATTTTTGTACAGTGTTTTTAAGCACATTTGTTCACATTGTTCACTTGATATATGAAAACGATAACCTCTAAAAACCTACAATAGTTATGAGTTTCACATTGACATCGCTTAATAACGCCAAAGTTGGCAATAACTTTAGAACATAAATGTGACCAGAATTCCCCAGAAACTTCATAAAAAATTAGAGCTGGTTTTAATTCAACAATTTCTTCATGAATTTGTTGTTGTCAAGAAATTCACAATTTTGTGTATTACACGCATGAATAAATTCAAGGTCACAAAATTTATGAATTTTTTTGAGCATGTAGAGCTAAGTAATGTACTGTTCTAATAAACGTTAGAATTATATCAATTCAAAAATTATTTTATGTACAGTGAAATCTCCCTTGACCGGACACCTACCGGACTATTCCAATCTGTCCGCTCAAGAGAGGTGTCCTGTTAAGGGAATAGTTGGTGAATTTTTTGGGAATATTAAAATAAGTAAGCTCATAATGAACCAATGTGATTTTATTAAATAAATAAAACATAAATGTAACCTCTGTAAACCAGCACAAAATTTAAAGTAATTGAATTGTACATATTGCTATGAATTGTGATGTTTATTGCTTAATTAACTTGAGTTCACAATCCACGGTAGCTTTTCCGGACTAGTCTCAGTTGGGTATCCTTCCTTGAGCTTCTCAATCTTCAGGGCTTATTCTCACGAATATGTGGTATGGAAGAAAATAAAGGTGTTAATTAAATGAAACAAAAGTTTTCCCCCCTTTAGATTTAATAATAAAAAAAAAGAAAAAAGAAAAAAATCGACTTTACAGAGTGTACAGTCGAACTGACTCAAATTACAGTTAAGAGGAAACTTTGATGTAATATGAATACAAAAGATAAAACCTCAATAATATTTAGCGCGAGCAAAGATTTAAAATTAAAATATAAACAAACTTTATCAGCTGTCAACAATTACGTTACCCCCAGTAAATCAAACGTCAAATAGAAATTTACTATTTTCGCACGCAATCAAAATTTAATCATGCGCAAACACATGCATGCAACAAATAAGTTTACCCGCCTTCTAACAAACTAGAATAAATTATATGAACAAAAACTAAACTCAAAAAAAAAAAACAGACTGATAACTTTTCTTGATATTTTCTCTGATTACAAAAATATTACATATTTAAAATTACCTAAATTAAAGAATTTACTGAGCTCCTTAAAGTAATAAAATTATTCCTAAATACGTTAATATACTATTAAAATATACATACTTTTATTTTTGTATACGTCGCGTCACAAAAAATTAATACAAGAGAGACTCCAGATAGGTCATTTAATCCAAATTACAAGTTTAAAAGACTCGTAATAACACGTAAATGAATTTTAATCACATCAAAACACTATCAAAATATACAAAACGAAGTTATCCAAAATACATTGAACAAAATTAAGTTCTATTCAATATCAATAAAAAAAAACACAACCTATCTGCTAAAGAACTATGAAATCTCTCCAACATGAAGAACCAGGAAACGCCAAGTTATCCCTATCTAACATAAATAAATCAAAATAGCGACAATATATATATTTATATATTATTATAACTTCCACATTGGCGCGAACTCCAAACATCATACAGACCCGTGCAATCTACAGACGTGGACCAAAATACACATTATAATAAATTGTCACATAAAACAATAAATTTTTATAAATATCCCCATGTAATAAAATGTACATAAATGTAACAATTTTCATATCTTCTTACTTCTTTCTTCGGGGGGAAAATCCACGACAATATGTACATAATTCCTTGTTACTTATATCTAATGCAACATTGTAAAATAATTCAACAGGGTTGCCTGGCGAGTAGTTTTCTTAATGTTTTGGTCGTGATAGTGTAATTGTAGTGTGGTGAGTAACTCTAGTACGGCTGCATCTCCTCGATGTTGACTAAATTTTTTTAATTGTTTTACCATATCTATGGCTTGTTGATAAGTCGTTAGTTTCATGTTGCTCACTTCTTCCACATCTTCATCCGATCCATCCAGTTCCACAATATCCGACGACTGATTTGTGACAGAGGGCATGTCATTCGTATCTTCTGTTACTAGATTTTCGTCGAAGCTCAAAAAGGCCTCTACGTTGCATTCTTCAATCCCTAATGCTGGTGGTACTTTCCACAATTCAGCTAATAGTGATAGAGGAACATTATCATCTGCCGTAAATTCATCTTCTGTGGACATGGTTTTTTGATTTCCAACAATAAGCCCAGCCTTTTGAAAACAGTTTTGAATCGTTTGTTTTGATACTTTGTCCCAAGCGTTCTTTATAAAGTAAATAGCATCTAAAATGTTAATTAATTTGCAAAGTTCATGAGCTGAATTTGAACACTCAATTTTTGCTAAAATAGTCTTAACGACAATAGTCCTATAGTGCATTTTAAATTTTTTTATTATACCCTGGTCAAGGGGTTGACATACAGATGTGCAATTAGGTGGAAAAAACACCAATTTAATGTTATGCAGTTCTATGTTCCTTGGATGCGAACAGGCATTATCAACAAATAGCAAAATGTGTCTCTTTTGTCTTTGCATTTTGCTGTCTAGTTCCTTCAACCAATCCGTCATTATAGTACCAGTCATCCATGCCTTGCTGTTGGCCTTCCAAGTAACAGGCAATTCAGTTACTTTTATATTTTTGAAAGCTCTAGGTTTAGCCGCATGACCTATAACCAACAACTTTTCTTTGTCACCAAGCATGTTAACACAGTGCATGATGGTGACTCTTTCTTTTGAACATTTACCGCCAACGCATTTTTCCTGTTTTAAATGTAAAGTCTTGTCAGGAAGAGCACGAAAAAACAGCCCGGTTTCGTCGGCATTGAATACATCCCTCGGTGAATAATTTTTCAAAATTGACGGTAATTTATTTAAAAATGTTGCTACATCTTCCACCTTAACACTAGCTGCCTCACCAGAAATAGCTTTGAAGCTTATATTATGGCGCTTTCGAAACTTTTCTAACCATCCATAAGATGCGTATACTGGATTTATAGTCTATACTCTCAGCAATTTCTTTCGCTTTACTCTGCACTATGGGCCCTTTAAATTTGAGAACATTAAAATAAAACTTACCTTAGTATCCCAAATTTTTACCTGACAGAGGAATTCCTTTACTTCTTGCTTTGATAAACCACTCGTAGCACATTCTCTCTACAACTGCACCTCCTTTGTTAATAAAGCATCGTTTCTCATTAACATTGGAGTGCCATACTTTCAATATATCGTCTCTATTTTTTATGATATTAACCGTCTGTGTTTTACCAATACCAAAACGTTTAGCTAACTCACGAACACTAAGTTTCTCACTTTTGTATACTTCCACTATTTCAATCTTTTCCTTGAGTGTTAAATAATTTCGTTTAGATGCCATTTTGATTGCTACGTATATGCAGAAACACACGACTGTATGAATTCGGAGTCTCGGGGAAATCCCTATCTACTAACTAGCGTGGGTGCGAATGCCGTTGCGCATACCGATTTAGCAGCCCGTTTCATATATGTACTTTGATGTGCGCTGTCCGCACAAGAGAGATTTTTTAAAGGAAACGGACTGAATTCTTATGTCCGTGTCCGGCCAAGAGAGTGTCCGTTCAAAAGAATGTGATTTACTTGTAAATTCCATAAGACAAATTCGTCTTAATAATCACAATGTGTCCGTATAAAGGAGATGTCCGCTTAAGGGAGGTGTCCGTTAGGGGAGATTTCATGTATAGCAAACGCCAATTAAGTTGGCGCGAGGAGGGGTAAGTTCGCGCAGGATTAGAAGTAGTGGGGAGATTTGTATTTGGTTTTACATCAAATGTCAGATAATTCTAACCTCTGAGCGTGATCCCTAACAAAGACATTATGTTCCGTCAAACGTCAATGACAAATGTATTCTGACAATTACTTGAGTAGTGGGGTGGACGTTTTTAAAAACGGCGTCTGCGCACCCCCTCCTCGCGCCAACTTAATTGGCGCTTGCTATACTTTATTATATTTTTTCTATTTTGCGTTCGAAATGAACTCATTATGAAACCCAAAACAGTATCGAAATGAGCTTCATTTCGATACACTTTTTTTCATGTTTCAATGTTGGCGTTGTTCGAATACAGAAATAAATATCATTGCTGTCATTTGATTTTAAGAATTTATGTACATTTGACAGATATGATATATGTCCTTATTTAACACAAACAACGTATGTTGTATACAATTGACAACAACATATATATGTTTCTATGTCACTCATGTTTATATTTTTAAATGAAATATCAAGTAATGTTAACGAAAATTAATAAATAATATGTAATATAATATACTTTGCGGATAGCAAGATTTAAATTTGAAAATGTCAAGTATCAATGTGACCAATTGCATGCTTTATATAAAAATTAAACTCTGAACTTTCAAATTAAATAATTCCAATTTAAGCAATTTATTAATGTAAAAAACGCAAAATAGAAAAAATAGTATAAAAAACTCGTTTCATAAGGCCTTTTGCCGCACTCGCTCTTTAGAAAACTCGCCGCTATCGCGGCTCGTTTTCTAAACTGATCTCGTGCGGCAAAATGGTGCCTTATGAAACTTGTTTTTTAATATACTATTACACTCCAATAATATTTTTAGCATTTTGACTATTAATAATTGTCATATATAGTTCATAAAGTATAAGTTTTCAGTTCAAGGTCAAATTCGAAGCATATGATTGAAATCAGTACTGCAGAGTCAAATGAAGTCAATATTCAATCGCGGAAACAACCGTTTGTCATCATAAAATATAAACGTCATGTTTTGCAATATTGTCAAAATTGTAATGTTACTTGCAATATAACCAAAGAAAGCATATACATAACCTACATGTCAAAATAATGAGTAAAGTGGGAACATGAATATGTAGTTTAAAAGTATTGTTTCTTTTATAGTTCTGTATAAATATATTCTACCCAAGACAACTAAGCAGAAATTATTACTTTAATATTTGAACAAATTATTTTAAATGTTATTTATAATTATAAACTCACCAAAATATTCGATCAAAAATTTATTTAAAAAGAAATATTTCAAGTCAGATATCAATAGTGAAATGCATAGGTATTGAGAAGATCTTTAGTGTTAAAAATGTTTGCATTATTAAGAATGACATAGGTACCTACCGAAAACATTTTCTTGCACTATATCTGGGCTAAGAAGATTGGGAATGTATTAATTTGATGAATAATTTAGATTTCTACTTAATTTATATATTTATATAAAGGGTGCGGCAAAAATAACTAAGCGATTTTAAATCGTAACAATCACCGAACGCTGCACAAGACGTCAGTCGTATTGTGACAGTTATACTTGTAAGACTTAAGGTATTCATTATGCAGCGTTACACAAACCAAGAGCGAATAGAACTAGTTCAGTGGTATTTCGAAAGTAATTCAAGTGTTGTGTGTGTGCAAAGAAAATTTAGAACAAAATATCGTAATCGTCCTGCTCCAAATTCAAACACCATTCGTAATATTATATCAAAATTTTCCATTTCTGGTTCAGTGGGGGGTGCGTACCATATTGGTCGACCGCACATGCGCACATGTAGATTAGAAGAAAATATTGCTCGTGTACGGGACGATGTGCGTCAAAGGCCACAAACATCCTCACGGCGCCGTGCTCAGCAATTCCATATTAGTGACCGTTGTATTCGTCGAATTTTGAAAGATGACCTTCATTTATATCCATATAAAATTCAAATAACCCAGTCGCTACTCAATACAGGTCATGAAAAAGGCCTAGCATGGAGCAACATGCTTATAAACTTAAATAATGAAATTAATGATTTCCACACAAAAATTATCATGAGCGATGAGTCACATTTTCACTTGTGCGGATACGTAAACAAACAAAATAGCCGGTTTTGGGGTACAGAAAATCCTCGAATACTTCATCAAAAACCATTACACTCCCTTAAGGTCACCGTATGGTGCGGTGTTTACAGCGCTAGGATTTTAGGACCGTATTTTTTTGAAAATAATGCAGGTAATGCCGTTACTGTTAATGCCGATCGATACCGTGAGATGCTACGTAATTTTCTTGGACCGCAGTTGGAAGAACTAAATCTGAGAAACATGTGGTTTCAACAGGATGGTGCCACATCGCATACAAGTCGAGAAACCATCAACCTTTTACAAACGATGTTTCCGGACCGCCTTATTTCACGTGCTGGCAATATCGACTGGCCACCAAGGTCGCCTGACTTGACTGCCCCAGATTGTTTCCTCTGGGGCTATCTGAAGGACAATGTTTACAAAGGCAAGCCGGAAACGCTGGAAGATTTGAAAAGGAAAATTCGTCAAAAAATTGGAGACATAACACCTGAGCTATTGGATACAGTTATGATAAATGTGATTAAAAGAGCTGAATATTGTCGAGATAATCACGGAACTCATTTAAAGAACATAATTTTCAAATAGTCAGTAATAATTTACCTAAAACCCCTACTAAAAGTAGGAATTAACTATTTATAAAATATTGTATTATTTGTCATAAATATATAGGAATTAAATCGCTTAGTTATTTTTGCCGCACCCTTTATATATATATATATATATATATATATATATATATATATATATTTATATATTTATATATATATGTATATATTTATATATTTATTATATATTATACCGTGTGTCCCAATTTCGATGCTCACCATTGGTATCTCGGTTATTAGAAGATATAGAACAACGGTTAAATAGGGAATGATTTGCAGAATTCAATACTCGCGGCAAATCTCATTTCAAATTTGATCTAACTTTTTAAATTTTTAAAATATTTTGAAAAATCAAAAATTTGCCGATTTCGTTATTCCTCAATAACTCGATAACGCTTAGTCTGACCTCTTTAAAAGTTTTACATTGTTGAGACACTTTTTTAAAACAAATTATTTGATACAAACAGAAACCCCCGATTGTCATTTGTTTTTAAGTTATTACCATTATCTTTTGTTTTTCATATGGCGGCCATATTGGATTTTGGGTTTGTTAGGTAGTCCTCAAAATGTGCCTTTCAACGATGTATAACATGCCTGAAAAATTTTTATTTATAAGGAAAATATTAATAAAAACGTAAATTAATCTTTAATATGAAATTAGTAGGCTGAAAAATTAAACACCAATGTCAAATGAAAGTGAAAAGATATTCTAAGTATAGCAAACGCCAATTAAGTTAGCGCGAGGAGGGGTAAGTTCGCGCAGGATTAAAAGTAGTGGGGAGATTTGTATTGGGTTTTACATCAAATGTCAGATAATTCTAACCTCTGAGCGTGTATCACTAGCAAAGACATTATGTTCCGTCAAACGTCAATAACAAATGTATTCTGACAATGAAACAAAACGATAACCTGTCAAAGTACAATTAGTGCTGCAGAGATAAGTTAATTAAAACTACTTGTAGTTAGTGATAAGTATTTATTGTCAAGTATTAAGATTTATAAGTATTGATAATGGCACATACATATTCAAACGAAGAAAAAGTTGATATGTTGGAAGTGTATTTCAAAGCAAATAGAAACACTAAAAATGCGTGCACGAGTTATGCAGAGCGTTTTCCAGAAAGACAACAGCCACACAGGACAATTTTTAGAAGACTAGTTAGCAAATTAAAAAACTTTGGAAGCTTCGAACAAAAACGAGCTAACTATGAAGTTAATGATGCTGATACACGTCTAAATAATATTTTGCAGAACGTTAGGAACAATCCCAGCACATCAGTTCGTCGTGTGACACGAGAAACAGGGATTTCAAAATCTACTGTTCACAGAACCTTGACGAAAAACAAGTGTCACCCTTACAAACCAACAATTGTACAAGGTTTAAGTGATAATGACAATCTCCGACGATTACAGTTTAGCAGGTGGTACCTTCAAAAATGCGAATATGACCCTAATTTTCCTAGGAAAATACTATGGACAGATGAAACACGATTTACCAATTGTGGAGTGTTCAATAGGAATAACTATCATCATTGGTCTACTGAAAATCCACATTTGGTAAATCAAAGAAGATTTCAAGTTCGATTTGGTTTTAATGTCTGGTGCGGTTTAATTGGTATGACATTTTGTTTACATTTTTTTTGTTTTTTAAACTCTTTTTTTCGTTTTAGATAATCAGTTAATAGGTCCTTTCATCTTTGATTACAATTTAACTGGTAACAGATATTTGGAGCTACTAACAAACGAGATAATGCCTGCTTTGAGGCAAATTATTAATCCCGAGAACATGCAAAACATCTGGTTCCAGCAAGATGGTTGCCCGGCCCATAACACTCGTAACGTGCAACATTTTTTGAGAGAAAACTTTAATGAGAGAGTGATTTCAAATAATGGACCCGGGCAATGGCCTGCGAGATCACCCGACCTTACCCCGCTTGACTTTTATTTATGGGGTACCACTAAAAACGAAGTATTTGATTTTGAACCGCCAGAAACCCGGGAAATTTTAGAGCAAAGAGTACTAGATGTGCTACGATCAGTAAACGGAAACATGCTACGTAGAGTTTGTAACTCTACTCGAACAAGGTGTCAAGGTGTGTGGAACAGAATGGTCGTCATATTGAACAATTTCTTTAAGTGAATGTGAACTTTAAGTTCTGTATCTTTACTTTTTATTTCTATAATTTTTTTATCGTTTCGTTTGTTTACAGTATTACTTAGAATATCTTTTCACTTTCATTTGAAATTGGTGTTTAATTTTTCAGCCTACTAATTTCATATTAAAGATTAATTTACGTTTTTATTAATATTTTCCTTATAAATAAAAATTTTTCAGGCATGTTATACATCGTTGAAAAGCACATTTTGAGGACTACCTAACAAACCCAAAATCCAATATGGCCGCCATATGAAAAACAAAAGATAGTGGTAATAACTTAAAAACAAATGACAATCGGGGGTTTCTGTTTGTATCAAATAATTTGTTTTAAAAAATTGTCTCAACAATGTAAAACTTTAAAAGAGGTCAGACTAAGCGTTATCGAGTTATTGAGGAATAACGAAATCGGCAAATTTTTGATTTTTCAAAATATTTTAAAAATTTAAAAAGTTAGATCAAATTTGAAATGAGATTTGCCGCGAGTATTGAATTCTGCAAAACATTCCCCATTTAACCGTTGTTCTATATCTTCTAATAACCGAGATACCAATGGTGAGCATCGAAATTGGGACACACTGTACATATTGTTTATATTTTAAATAAATTTAAATATATTGGAAAATAATGTAAAAGTTATGTTCCTAACTCTTTGAAAAAGAATTAAAACTTTTTAAGAGTTGTCAATATATTTATATAAAATTATACATAAAAGAAAACATTTATATAGTCTACATTTAATATTTTATTGTTTCTTAAGAAAATAATAATTCGTCTTGCAGATAATACAATCCAAATCCATATTATCCTTTATTAGATGAAGATAATATTTAACAAACACATGAGGATTTTCTGATAACTACATTTGATAATTTTGCAAGTTAGTACACCACCAATAAGAAAAAAACAAACTTCAATCAAATAAAATTTTGCCACGAGATCTTTATCATGTAATGTTTCGTTGAACCAGTGGCAGTAATTTCTTCGCTGCTTCATATTATGTGCATGCAAATGATGCACATTGATGGTTTTTATGGCAGTATTAATGTTACCATATTAAACTTCTACAAAATATAAATACAAAAATTGAAGAATATGGTATAATACATAATTCATATGTGAATAACACACATACACCGTCACACACACACACACACACACACACACACACACACACACACACACACACACACACACGCACCCACGCACGCACGCACGCACACACACACACACACACACACACACACACACACCGACACACACACACAGTTACAATAAGAGACGCTATCATAGAACACACATGATTTGTACTTACTTCATATTCATTAAAGATTACTGTGTTAATTATCAATTGTGTTTAGTTATGAGTGTTATGACTTTTATGACTAAGTAGTAAATAGCCATCCATCTCGTAAACATAACATACTGGTGACGAGGATAAACAGTGAAATAACAAAAAACATAACCTCAAGAAAATGGATAAGGATCAATTTGCTAAATTTTTAGAAATACAAGTCCAACAACAGCAACAAATTTCACAATTATTACAAGCTCTGACATTAACGCATAGTTCAAATGTAACACAAAGTGATAACAGTGAGTGTGAAGTAAAAAACATTATAAAAAACTTTAAATGTGAGAAATACGATACAAACACAGCTGCAGAAACATTTGTAGATTTTTTCGAAGCACAATGTAGAATGTGGGGTCTCGAAAACAAAACAGGTAATATAAATTACTTAAACGCTAAACGTGAATTATTTTTATCATGCTTGAAACCGGATACGTATAAAGAATTAAAAATTGCTTTTTCTAACAGTGAAATCAGTTTTGAACAACAAACGTATAAAGACATCTCTAAGAAATTTCTAAATTTATTTCAAATAAAAACAACAAGATTTAAAGCTTTAACGAACTTTTGGAACTGTACGCGATTAAAAACATTCGAAAATTATGCAAATAAATTAAAAGAAATAGCCCAATATTGTGGGTATGAAGGTGAAATAATGGACAGACAATTACGCGATCGATTTGCAACGGGATTAAATCATAAACGACTCGAAATAGAACTTAAACAAAAGTGGCCCGATTTAAAAACAATAATAGACAATAAAGATTGTGAAGTAACATTCACACAAGTGTTTGAAGTAGCTCAGGCACGCGAAGCCGCGGAAAAAGACTACAACGATGAAAACCATGATGATGTTAACAAAATTAAAACAAAAAAACGTTTACGGAAATAATAATAAAAAACCAAAATTTGCAAATAACAATAAATTTATTATAAGTAGTAAACAATGCATGCGATGCGGAAAATTTGAACATTTAAATAACAAGTGTACAGCAGACAATCACATTTGCAAAGAATGCAATTTAAAAAGACATTTTGAAAAATTGTGTATAAAAACAGATAAAGCTCAAATAAAACAATTTAACAAAGGTAATCGAGTTCAATCAAAAAACAAAACAACAAATCGTAAAATTCATAAAATGAAGAGCGATGATTCAGATATTGATAGTGAATACGAAGATATATTCAAAACATCCGCGACGTCACGAAGTAAGAAAATGAATGTAATAATTAATAACATTAAATGCACAATGGATTGGGATTCAGGAGCATCTCATTCTATAATTAACAACGAAATGTGGGAAAAGATAGGTAAACCAAAACTAACAAGACCTCCAAAACTAAAAGCATATGGTGATTTTAAACTTAACCCAAGGGGGAAGACTGAAGTCAACGTCACGATGGGCAAAGTTACCAAACGGCTTTCTGTAGTTATCATAGAGGAAGCAGATCCAATGTTATTCGGATTAAGTTGGAGCGAGGCTTTTAACATGCCTTTTCCAGAACACGTATATTCAATACAGTCAACAGCTCAAGTACATAATAAACCACAGACGTCAAATAAAAACCAACTGGAACAAATCATTAAGGATAATGCGGAATTATTTGACAAGTCGCTGGGAAAAGTCAAGAATTACAAAGTAAAGTTACATATTAAAGAAAATTCAAAACTAGTTCACATCTCAGCAAGACCTATCAAGTTTAGAATTCAAAAGAACGTCGAAGCAGAACTAGATCGTTTAGTTAAAGAAGAAATTCTATCTACAGTCGATCCTAATGAAACACCAATAGAATGGGCAACGCCTACAGTTAATGTACCGAAGAAAAACGGAGGCATACGAATTTGTGGTGATTTTCGTACAACATTAAATCCTGCTTTAATTACTGAGAAACATCCAGTACCTCTTTTTGATCAGTTAAGAAGACAACTGGCCAATGGATTAAGTTACTCGAAGATTGATCTGAAGGACGCATATCTACAGTTTGAAATAGATGAAGCATCACGCAAGTATCTAGTAATTTCAACGCACAAAGGTTACGTTAGATATAATCGCCTACCTTTTGGTATCGCGACATCGCCATCGATTTTCTGTCGATACATAGAAAAGCTTTTAAACGGAATCGGCAACGTCGCAGTGTATTTCGATGACATTGCTATAACAGGCACAACAGATGAAAAACATTTAGAAAGTCTTAAGGAAGTATTTAAAAGGATACGTAAAGCTGGAATGCGCATACAATTAGACAAATGCACATTTATGAAGCCTACGATTGAATACTTAGGACATGAGATTAGTAAAGATGGAATCACACCGTCGCATACAAAACTGGAAGCCATTGAAAATGCACCAACACCTACAAACATTACAGAACTTAAATCGTTTTTAGGACTAGTAAATTTTTACGAACGATTCATTCCTAATTTACATAGCATGTGTGCAGACCTACACAAATTAACTCGAAAAAACACTAGATGGGGTTGGAAACGCAAAGAAAACAGCATATTTAAACAAGTTAAAGAAACCATAATTAATGCAAACGCTCTTGTACCGTACGATGATAATAAGCCATTATACCTCGCTTGTGACGCTAGTGAAAAAGGAGTAGGAGCAGTGCTCTTCCACGTAAATGAAAATGGTGAAGAACAGCCAATAGCTTTTGCGTCTAGAAAATTAAATGATGCGGAAGAACAATATTCTGTAATTGACAGAGAAGCACTTGCCATATTTTTTGCAGTTAAGAAATTTGATCAGTACTTACGAGGAAACGAGTTTACGTTATTAACAGACCATAAACCATTAGAACATTTATTTGGACCTAAACGCACGTTATCAAAATTAGTCAATAATCGCTTGACCAGATGGGCACTCTACATAGGTGAGTACAATTATAACATAATGTACCGACCTGGAAAAACAAATATCATTGCTGATTTTCTATCACGTTTTCCTAACCGAAAAGAAATTTTAAGCCATGCAGAACAACGTATATTAAAGGTTTATGATAATTGCTACAACACTAAACTGGACGACATGGATTTAACAGAACAACTATTACGTAGACGAACAATCACTGACAAACTGTTGAACAACGTGAAACAATTAGTACAGTCACGTTCTTGGAATCATACCAATACAAAAGAACTTCAACCTTTCTATGAGAAACGTGACGAAATCTCTATTGAAAATGGTATATTGATGAGGCAAGGAAGAGTCATCATTCCAATTACATTAAGAAAACATATACTGAGACTATTACATGATGGACACCCAGGCATTGTGGCCATGCGCGCCTTAGCACGATTTTATATCTGGTGGCCATGTATGGATACTGATATTGAGAATTATATCAAGGATTGCAGAAACTGTCAAAACTATCGACAGCAACAACCAGAATTACCAACCTATTCGTGGTCTATACCTGAAAACATATGGGAGAGATTACACATAGATTTCGCAGGACCATTTGGGGGAAAATACTGGTTAGTTGTGGTGGATGCACTATCGAAGTGGGCTGATGTGAAACCAATGACGACAATTACTACACAAACCTTGTGTAACGCATTGGACGAACTATTCGTGAATTTTGGACTGCCACGAATTATAGTTTCTGACAATGGACGACAATTTACATCAGAAGAGTTCAGACGGTATTGTACAAAGAAAAATATTAAACATATTACATCCTCACCGTACCATCCTAAAACAAATGGACTAGCTGAACGTTTTGTACGAACATTTAAACTTCGAATGAAGGCGAGTAGAAACGACAATCAAACAGCAATTCAACGCTTAAGAAACTTTTTATTCAACTATCGTAATACACCCCATAGCACAACTCACAAATGTCCCAATGAAATGATTTTTGGACATCGATTGCGATCAGTATTGGATAATCTGAAACCAAATATGAGAGAAACATTGAAATACAGAAATCTAAAATATGAAATAGAATATGAAGGATATCGTAATAGACAATTTCAACAAAATGATAATGTGTATGTTCGGACCAACCTAGAAAAAGAATGGTCTCCCGCAAAAATTACCGAACGAACAAACAAATATTCATACAAACTTATCACGAATGATGGAGTAGAAAGAAGACGTCATGCTGACCACATTCGCAGTCGTAACGATGACTTACCATTTATTGAACAACCAATTGAAATTAGGACACCAGAAGTGACAACACCTAATCATGAATCAAAAAAGAGTGATATTCCTAACACCCAAAACCATCCATCAGAAGAAGAAACGTTAGTTCCTATACCTAACCCAAATCCTATTACACAATATCATAATGTAGACATCAACATTCCTTCCACAAGTCATACTTTCCACAATACAACATCCGAACCAGAGGCGATTCAACTTCGTCGAAGCACCCGCAACCGGAAATTGCCGAGCCGTTACTTAGAAGAGTGAAATTTCTCTTAAGGCCGGAGGAAATGAAGAATATGGTACATAATTCATATGTGAATAACACACATACACCGACACACATACACCGACACACACACACACCGACACACACACACACATACACCGACACACACACACACATACACCGACACACACACACATACACCGACACACACACACACACATACACCGACACACACACAGTTACAATAAGAGACGCTAACATAGAACACACATGATTTGTACTTACTTCATATTCATTAAAGATTACTGTGTTAATTATCAATTGTGTTTAGTTATGACTAAGTAGTAAATAGCCATCCATCTCGAAAACATAACAGCACACTTACAAGAAATCACGTCCATTGCAGATGAGTTTAACTTTAGTGGCGACATGGAAACATGTGACACTGGGAAAGATCCATTTCATGTTAGTGACGATAATGATACTGTTCCACACTATTTGCCAAATAAAAAGCAAAAAAATAAAATTAAAGATTATTTTGGAATACACAAAGGATCAAACTCAAGATTCATTAGAATCGCAGGCATCTACGTCATCGGCAGTTTCAACAAATACGGCTTCTCAACTTAGAAGTGATTCTGAAGAACCAAAAACTTGTACATTATTTGATGGAACATATTATAAAATAAAGGAGGAAGGTCCAAATTTTTTCCTTACCGCCCACTGTCAGTGTTGCGTCCACAAAACGAAATATATTAAGGGTAGATCAAATTGCACTACAAATTTTTTGAAGCATTTGAGAACACTGCTCCCAGAACAATACAAAAAATACTTAAAGCAAAGAAGTAACAAAAGGAAGCATTTAATTTAAAAAAATAAGGAGACAGTATCCAACACCCAGTTGAATACTTATCTTGATTCGAAACGGCAATTAGATATTCCAACAAGCTTTTCCTTAAGAAAAAAGATATCTCAAGAAGAATTTGATAATAGAGTTACTAAATTTGTATTAAATTCTATGTCAGCTTTGTCTATTATTGAAAACAAAAGGTTTATTGAAATTTTTTCTGGGTTTGATGTTAAAGTAATGACAAGAGCAACCATTGTAAGAAGAATAGATAACCTGACGAAGAACACACTTAGCCAAATAAATCATTTATTAACACAAATAGATTTTGTATGTACTACCGCTGACATATGGTCAACAAAGAAGAGAAGTTTTCTAGGAATAACATGTCACTGGATCGATCCACAAACCTACACTAGAAAATCTGCTGCTTTAGCGTGTCGAAGATTTTCAGGAGCCCATACTTATGAAAAGATTGCAGAGCTACTTGATGAAATTCATACAAACTTTGGCTTAAAACAGGAAAAAATTACTGCTACTGTGACAGACAACAGATCTAATTTCGTTAAGGCTTTCAAGGAGTTTGGAATTCAACTTGATAATTTGTTAATTATTAACCATATTGTCTCTGGTGACAAAGTGGTAACGCCAACTGAGGATATTGATATAATAGACACCCTAGTTACTGAAGAAAAATCTGATGTAGACGACTTTGAGCTTTTGGATGATACCATATTTACTCCAGTTAATAATAACTGTGAAGAAACATATGATGAAGACATTAAAATACATCTCCCAAAACACCATCGTTGGATATCTCATACACTAAATCTGATAGCAACCACCGATTTCATGAAATTTATCAATAGTTCACACGCAAATAGAAACCGTCACACCAATATAATGAATAAAGGCACTCAATTATGGAATAAGGCTGGTCGGCCTAAGTCAGCAGAAATTATTCAAAACATATTGGGTCATCATTTGAGTTACCCTGGCATGACTCGCTGGAATTCATACTATGATGCAATAATAATATATAATAATAATAATAATAACAAATATTAGAAGAAAAAGCTAAATTAAATACGCTTTATGAAAAACTTTCAATTAAGACCTTTTGTTTAAAAGAAAGCGAAGTGGAATATTTAGAAGAATATCTAAAAATTCTTAAACCTCTAGCCCTGGCATTAGATGTTCTACAAGGAGAAACAAATATTTATTTTGGATTTGTTATACCTACTATAGCAAGCTTGAGAATTAAGTTTGAAAAATTAAAAGGAGAGAATTTTAAGTATCTTGCATCATCTATAGACCGCTTGCTTACAGCACTCTCCAACAGATTTGGTCAGTATCTCTGCCTCAATGATGAAAGTGGCATTATTGCTTCAGTTTCGCACCCTGCGTTCAAGCTAAAATGGCTTACTATGTTACAAAATCTTAAATTAGGCTTTATAGAACAAATCACTCAAATAGTAAAAAATATTTTTATTGACGCTGCAAACAAAGAAGTTGTTACTGGTACATTTGAAAATGCAGCTGAAGTTAACACAGAAAAAAATTCATTGATGGAGTTCTTTGAATTCCAGGAAAGTAATATTAGGTCTGCAGTAACTACAGGAAGTTCTGTCAGTGAACTTCAAGCGCTGCAATATTTGCAGGATCCAGAGACAAATTTGAAAATGCTGCAAAAATACCCGACTATTGAAAGACTATTTATTAAATATAACACTACATTGCCCTCGTCTGCACCAGTAGAGAGAATGTTCTCGTATGCAACATTTATCAACACTCCCCGGCGCCACGCTTTACCGGACAAAAATTTCGAAAATCTAGTTTTGACAAAGGCTAATTTAAATTCCTAATATAGTTCTGCATTTTTAAGTTCTTCGAAGCGGACAAAAGCTATTTTCTTTTAATAATTTTAAGCCAAAGAGAATGTAATATTTTATATATTTTTTATCGAGAGTTACTATTATTTTATATATTTTTGTTAATAATTAAATACAAAAAAAGCATACTGTTGCTTGGTTCCTGGTCTAAATCTATACGGCTATAACGCATAAAATTACGTTTTCTTCTCGCTCTTATGTTCCCAGTGTGGTTTTGCCGTATGTCTGGCCTGCTAAAACTAATTAACTTATTTCAATATTTTAAAAGTATTTAAATAGGTACTTTAAAAGTATTTAAATACTTTTGAAGTATTTAAATACTTTGAAAATATTCAAATATGTACACGAAAGGTATTTGAATATGCTAAAAGTATTTAAATATTCCGAAAGTATTTAAATCTCAGGGAAACTTATTTGATTACTTTTGGTATTTATTATTTAAATACTTCTATCGCTTGAAAAATATTTAATACTCAAATACTATTAATTCTTTGAAAGTATTTAGTATTTAATATTTAAACACTTTTTGGTGAGTATTTGACCAGCTCTGCTAATAATAAATTATTTCAAAGAAATAATGGAAATTTTTTAAAATGTATAGAAATGATCGCAAAATTTGACCCAGTGATGTCTGTACATATTAATAGATCTCAAAGAAATATGCCATTTTATCTTGGAGATAAAATTCAAAACGAAACGATTAAATTAATAGGTGATAATATAAGAAACAAAATTTTAAATGAAGTTAAAAAAGTAAAGTATTTTTCTATATTACTTGATTGTACTCCCGATGTGAGCCACCAGGAGCAAATTTCTGTTTGCATAAGATACGTTAATTTAAAAAGCAATGAATTTAGTGTCGAAGAACGTTTTTTAACATTCCGTCCTGTAAATGATACAACAGGTGAAGGTTTAACCAACTTTTTACTGAAAACTTTAGAAAATTATGGTTTAGATATTTATAACATACGCGGACAAGGATACGACAATGATGCGAATATGAAGGGTAAACATCAAGGTGTACAAAAACGAATTTTAGACATTAATTCACGAGCAATATTTGTACCTTGCTGTAATCACAGTTTAAACCTTGTCATAAACGACGCTGTGAAATCCAATGTGTTTAGTATAAATTTTTTCTCAACTGTTCAAGAGGTATATAATTTTTTTTCTGCTTCAACCAATCGGTGGTCTGTTTTGAAAAGTAACATTTCAAACTTAACGTTAAAACCTTTATCAGAAACCAGATGGTCTAGCAGAATTGATGCAGTAACCCCTCTAAGATTCCAGTTAGGCGAAATTTACGATGCTTTTTATGAAGTTTTGTCTGGAAATAATTTTGATAACACTACAAAACATCTGGCTATTTCTATAGTTAAAAAAATTGAAAACTATGAGTTTGTATGTATGTTAGTGTTGTGGTACAAGATACTAAGTAAAGTTAATGTTGTTACCAAGATCCTGCAAACTAAAAAATTCCATATTTCACAGGCTTGCGAAAGTTTGAACAACCTAAATACCTTTTTAAAGGAATATCGATCACATAAAGGCTTCAGTGACTTGCTCGTAGAGGCCAAAGAATTAGCATCTTGCTTGGAAGTAGATGCGATATTCAAATGTTCAGAAATTTTAAGGCCACGAAAAATAAAAAAACAATTTTCCTACGAAAGTGAAGATCAGCCAATTGAAAACCAAGAATTAAAATTCAAAGTCAATTGTTTTTTTGGAATGCTAGACATTACTCTTTCATCTGTAAATGAAAGATTTTGAACTGCTATCCTCTCATTCTGATGTTTTCAAATTTTTGTGGAATATTGAGGATTTTGGCAAGTATTCTGACCAAGAACAATTTAATTTTTGTAAAAAACTTGAAGAAGCTTTAACTGACAAAAATCGAAACGAAAAAGATATAGACGGAGCAGAACTTTTACATGAATTGCAATTTCTGCAAAATTGCGACAAAAATGTGACGTCTGTAGTAGAAACACTCAATTACATTACAATAAATAACTTAACCCACTCATTCCCAAACATTACAATTGCATTACGTATATTGTTAACTATACCAATTTCTGTAGCTACAGCCGAAAGATTATTTTCTAAATTAAAGTTAATTAAGGATTACTTACGATCTAGAATGGGCCAGGAGCGGCTACAAAATCTTGCTATCATTTCTATAGAGTCTGACTTTTTAAAGCAGCTGAATATTGAAAATCTTATTAATAATTTGCCAAAAGTAAAGCTAGAAAAGTCCAATTTCTATAAGACATTTCCGTTGTTTTCCTTCACGTTTATCTATTTAAAAACATGGGCACTCTAAAAATATTTTATTTGACCTTTTGTTTTTTAATAATTTGGAATACTGTTTTTTATTTTGTTACTGTTGTTTCAGTGTGCAATAAAAATTTTAATAATATTTTTTTGTATTTGAACCTATTGTTTGCCTCAAATAAAAAATACCTACCAGTACTAACAAGTCTAAAGAGTTCGTCATAAATTTCAATGTTGAACTGTGGGAGGGTGGCTGGTAATTTTGGCTCAATACATAGAGGGTAAAGGCGCCTATCAGTATTTCGCACGACGGCGCCGAAGATACTTGGCGCGTTACTGAAAAAGGTATACCTAATTGTTCAAAGTCTACTAAAATATCTGAACACTCCAGAATGGATTTTCATTTGGAGATCACTATTAAAATTTTAGCGTAACGTAAACATGCTCTATTTGTGTCATAATTATCAAAAAATATTACACCGGCCAACGTATACGACAACGTTTAACGTTGATCAAGCGTTGGTAATTTTAAAAAAGACGTGGACATAAACGTTGTCATGGTAAGTAAATATTTGTTTTCAACACCCCAATATTTACCGAGTTAATAAAAAAATGCAGAATATTCCCCGTTTTCGATCCGACTACAATCCGACCTATTCTTACAGCATCTCCTCTTTCACGACAGCTTATACCGTTTACAGGTATTTTGGTAACAATTGGAATTGCATTTGGGAATTTAATCAGAATTTTATTATAAACACATAAACTAATACATTACCAGAATAAAAAATTAAATATAACACCTGTTTCATTTTTTAACATAAATACCTACAAATTATAATAATGTATCACTACAGACAGATTTCCTTCCTTTGGTTCCAACTTGATATGTTATAAAAACTTTCTTCATCTCTGTATTAAATGCCAAACCAACATAAACCTTTTCTGAAATGTGTTCATACTTAGGTTGATCAAATAGAGTATTATATTGCTTGGCAAAAATTTGTTTTAAAGCTTTATTTGCAGACATAGCATTCACTTTATACCCAAAAATGATTCCGACGTCCTTACTCATTACTACCATATCTATGGTATTGGCTATCCCTGCTCGCTTTCTTTCTTTAACGATTTGCTGCTGGTTGAGTGTTATGAAGTGTGGGCTGCTATATGCCAGAGTATACAATATACTATAAAGCTCATTTTCTTTAAGGATGCTCTGTGATGATTGAGAAAGTAATCCTAATATAGCATTTGCAAGATCTACAAATGCCTTCTCAGTTGTACTTTCTAATACTAATTTCAGAGCACTTAAATATCTTCCAATAAATGTAACGTTCAACTTGCTTGCAGGCAAATTTTCCAATGCTTTACTATAGCAAGCGTTGCTGATATACTTGTTAATTTCTAAATTAGGAATTTTTATATTTGTATAGTTATTATCACCAGGCGACAACATATTAAAGTAACCACTATCAGCCAAGAATTGTAAAAATAAGTCCACACTTTCCTCCGATATTTCATCAAGCTCTAAAGAAATCAGTTGCCGTAAACTCTTTAGATGATCGATATCCACCGATGTAACATTTCGTATTGGTATTTCACAACCAGAAGTAAGTTCCAATATTTTCAGTTGAATTGAAGGTTTTGCAAACAGCAAGCTCATGCTTTTTATATGACCGTGCTGATCAGTCCAGAAAGATGAATATTCGAGGCTAGCGGATGTACGAGCTTTTTCCAAGACCTTTAAGACTGAACAGCTACTGAATATTTGACAACTGCCACCAGACACCATATATCCATCATACCATTTCTCAATTTCTTGTAATGATACTTCCTCACAAGCAGCTTTAACTTCTGGAAGGTCAAGTAGCTGCTTTACTTCCTTATACGTAAATCCAAAGTACGGTGCGTATCGAACATCACTTAGGAATGGATAATGCTCTATAACGCTGTCTGCATCCCCTGACAAGGCTCCGGCCAACCGAACACAAGCAAATATTAATGCGCGTTCTCTGAAGTTATTGGATTTCAGCGTAGCACTCATGAAATTTTTTATAAATGCACTAACTAATTCAATGTCATCCTTATCCGACCAAGGCTGAAATACCAAGCCTACCGCAGGAGCATCATACTCATCGATGAGTATGTAAACCTTTTCTTCATAATGTTTATGTAAAACTTTCGACAAAAATTCTAAGCTATTTACCAATTCAGTTTCACTTAATGTGAGATACTTTTCTTCATCGTAGTAGTGTTCGAAGCGTTTAACGCTAATGTGAGAAATGTTTAACTTCTCACTTGCCCAGGCTAAGGTACCATCATCAGTCTTCTTCACCAGGTATTCATGTTGCATGAATGTATCATTTATAGCCGACGCCAGTCGTTGCTTAACATTAGCAAAACTGCTACCTCTAGCTTTTATCAGATCAATATGAATGACCGGATGACGTTTGCAGTGCTTTGAAAAAAATTCTGGATCTTCAGTACAAATCTTTAGGTTCTCAAATAAACGAGTTTTTCCTAGTAGGAACTGCTTCAACATATCCATGAGGGTAGATTTTCCAAAAGTTCTAGGTGCTGTTAGTAATACTACATCAAAACCATCACTTAAGACACTTTTAATGAACAGGGTCTTGTCCACAAAGGTAATTGTTTCTTTGATTTCGACAAAATTATTACTTGCCAGTTTGGTCAGCCTCTTTTCCGAATCCTAAAAAACAGAAAAAATTCGTTACTAAATGCCTTAGCATAACTGTTATAAATAAAGTAATTAACATTATTATTGTGGTTTTTAAATTGAAGGTTTTCTGAAAATGATGTACTTATTATTACTAACAATAAATGATTGCCACAGTTAATTTCTAATATAGGAGGGTTTTACTAATGATTGTGAATTCCACCAATAAACCTGACCGAATAAATATATTTCTTAACTCACCTTAGAATCTTTTAGAGAAGAACTCATTTTTACTTTGGTTCGGCTACAATCTGTAATACAAATAAACATATAGATAATTAAGTCTTTTGTCAACAAGAACAGTATACAAAAGAAAAGTAGGTATAGAAAATCCAAGAAAAAAACTTAATTTTGCATCAGAAAAAACCGAAACAAATAAATAAAACTAATTCTTTTTAGCCGGTGGGTTAAAATTAGGTATCCGGAAAAAGACTTTGAGAAATAGTAAAAAATATATCCAAATTTTGAACCAAGTTGTTAGTCTGACATGAAATATAGAGTGTTATGGACGCACTAATTATTTTACAAAACCCTATGTTGATAATTACTATTGTCAGACTGTACTTGTCTCTCTACCTGCAAGAGTGTGGTTCGGTCATCGAAGCGCACCCCAAGTGAGATCAGTCACTCAACAGCAGCTTACTAAAGTGTTGTACTAACAACCTCATAGAAAATGTCCCTATCGTAAACCGACCCCTCGGTCGGTGATTAATGAGTTTTACCTGGACCGGGGACTCGAGAATTGGTCACCATAATTTTGCACGTAAAAAGCGGATAACTACCAAGTAATATTAATGAAACTGTATGATGCAAAGATCCAAAAACAAGAAGAAAAATTTTACATTAATTAGTTAATTATAAATAAATATAAATAATGAAGGAATTGCAGTTATTGTATTTTGTTTTTGTGAGCCGATTGTATATTTTCCCATCAATGAGATTGTTCATCAAGAACAATAATAGTTAATTAATACTATAGAATACTTCATAAATTATTAACAGTAATTAATATTTTTTATTATGGCTGATTTCGACTAAACAAACAAGCGACGAAATACGAGAGCGTGAATGAATTCGGCACTATTGGAATGAATCCCTACTTACGGCGATCGTCTGTTTTTACCTGCTTTTCTGAGAATCCTTGAGTCCCTGAGTTCCTTTTGGAAAGTCCCATTGTAAATTCCTTTGCAGAAGCCCGAGATGTAAATTTGTCCACCAATAAAATTGCCGCAACCAACTTACCACCCTGACATCCCCACTAATTTTAAACTCTTATTTATTCGAAAATATCATTGTCTTTAGTTCTCTCGAATAGTCTTCGAAGACACCTCGTGGTTTCTCGAAGATTATTGCGATTATAATTGTTTTGTGTTAAAAATGCCGAGATTACCTGGTCAAAGAGAATCTACTCTAGAACTGAGAGGGCAAATTCTGGGAATGGCTGCTGCGGGTTTAAACCGAAGAGTAATTGCCGAACAAGTAGGATTATCGGTAGGTATAAAAAAAATAAATACGATTTTCTATTGGTGAGTACTAAATTAAGAATGCTATTGACTTATGTTTCTTTTTCATTAAATAGGTGAAGCAAGTTGGCCGATGGATTGCGCGCGGGAACGAGGTCGGGGATCGCCCCTTACGAACAGTTCATCCTGGCCCGGCACGGAAAACAACTCGTGAGCAAGATCGTGCTATGTTGGATTTGGTCGCAGAAAATCCGTTGACCAACGCTGTCTTAATTAAAGAAGCTACAGGTGTTAACGTTTCTACCGAAACCGTTCGCGGAAGATTGAGAGAGGCGAATTTAAAATGTCGGCCACCGGCTAAAAAAATTATTATCACGCCAGAATTGGCAGAACGCCGCCTACAATTTTGCCAAGAACATTTAAATAGAAATTGGCAGAACGTCATTTTTACCGACGAGAAAACGTTTTCTTCAAGCCAAGACGCCGGTCAAAGTTTATGGCGAGTGGATGGCACCCGCTTCGAACCGCGGCATGTGGTTGCTCACCGAAGAAGTGGCCGAATAAGCGCTGGTTTCTGGGGTTGGATGAGCAACGCCGGGCCAGGGGAAGTGGTCCAAATCACGCCACCTAATTTTAACGCGAGGCAATATTTGGGAGTTTTAGAGAATGTGATGTTACCATCAGTCAGGGCGATTTATCCTCCAAACGAAATGGACCAACCTATAGTGTTCGTCCAGGACAACTGTCCGATACACCGGGCAAGAATCGTGGACGACTGGTTTAATGAGCATCCGGAGTTCGAAATTTTAAGATGGCCTGCTAGGTCCCCGGACCTTAATCCAATAGAAAATTTGTGGGGAAATATAGTTACCCATTGGAGGCGAGTCATTAATGATGACGTCCAAGAAAGGACTGTAGAGGCATTGGCAGGACATGTCCACCAAGTTTGGGAATCTTTTCGATTTTCTGAAATCTGCCAAAATTTGGTAAATAGTATGCCACGTCGTTTGGCGGACTGCATAGAAAACAATGGGTATTACACCAAATATTAATTACTGTTGATTTATTTAATTTAATTTTTATTTTTTTATTTTAATTTTTGTTCAATTTTTGTTCAAATTTTTGTTCTATTTGTATTCTATTTTTTTTTTTTATTAAGTTTTTATTTATTTCTTATTTTGTTTTTATTTTTTTTGTTTTTATTTTATTTATTTTTATTATTTTTATTTTATTTTTATTGAATAAAAGTATTTTTATTTTATAATAATACTCTAGATTGGTTTCATTTTATTAGCTCGAAAAAACGTGTTCCAAAATAAATTTATGAAGTATTTAATTGTATTAATTAATTATTATTATTCTTGACGAACAATCTCATTGATGGGGAAATTTACAATCGGCCTTTCGAGTAATACAAATACCCACAAAAACATAATACAATAACAACAATTCCTTCAATATTTATATTTATTTATAATTAACTAATTAATGTAAAATTTTTCTTCTTGTTTTTGGATCTTTGCATCATACAGTTTCATTAATATTACTTGGTAGTTATCCGCTTTTTACGTGCTAAATTATGGTGACCAACTCTCGAGTTCCCGGTCCAGGTAAAAGGCAATAATCACCGACCGAGGGGTCGGTTTACGATAGGGACATTTTCTATGTGGTCGATGTACCTTGTACCGAAATAAACAACTGTATTATTGTAAAGTGGAATTCTTTACTGCTCCTTCGAAGTTCCCCATATCCTAAAAGATTACCGTCTTAAATTTTCAGTAAGTTTAGTCTCTTTCAAGTCTACTCTTGCCGTGTAAATTAAAATTTGAACAAACCTTCAATTTTAGAGCCTTGGTTCTGAATTTACAACTGCAAATGACAATCCAAATTTTTGTCTGTTGCTTTTACTTATTTCAGCGCTAGTTCACGTTTTTTGAGAACAATTTCTAACTAAAATTTAAATAGTTTTTAATGCTGAACATAAAAGCAAATCATATTATTTTTTTTTTGTAATGAAACAAAAAGGAACAAGCAAGGTCATTGTGTATCAGTCTTTTATATGATAGGACAAAATTTGCTATACTTTATGAGGCGATTTGTTTAAGCTTCACTTACTTCACTAGCTTAACTGATGACGCCTAATAGTAGATGGCACTTAAGCAGAAGTAAATGCTGGAAAATACGAGGTGTATGTCCATGTGTACAGTTACAGACTTGTATATTGAATGTCTGTTTCATTTGTAACAAATGCGTAGTACGTGCTTAACGTATTGATATACTTAAACCTTTTTTTTGTATCTAATGAGTAATACAAAAATTTCTATAATAAATTAAAAAATGACCAATACTAGAGAAAACAAAATAGTGGCAGAATATTACACACCATTAAAAACATGACAACAATCTGACCTCCAACAATTTAAAAATAGTTACAAATCTTTTACTCAAGATAAAAACTAAATATACCAAAAATATCAATGAAGTAACTCAAATGAGAAATCGTAATTTTGCTATCAAATATCTCAATTCGACCGTAAAACAAAAACTAACAAAGACCGATTTTTGCAAATCTAAAAGTATTTCCAGAAATTCCCTCAATATGGGGCTAAATTCAGTTGGCATAAAGACGAGAACAAATGGGAACAAGCCAGAACAATCCGGAACAAAAGAGAACAAATCGCAACAATTGGGAACAAAAGGGAGAAAAAATAAAATAAAAAATAAAAAAATATTCGATAATGTAGAACATAAAGCAGGTAGTCGTAAAAATATAAGTTTAGATGGAGAAGCAGATGAATTAGTAAGTCTTTAGAAACTTTTCATTCACAAATGGACAAACTAGTTTCATACATTCAAAGAAAAATGGAAAAAAGATTTAAAGCCTATTATTACTGAAATAGATGATTAGAAGATGGATCAAAAATAGCTGGGTTCAAACAAGAAGTTGTAGATAAATATATTGCAAGAAAAGCAGCTAATTTATTTCTTGAACAATATTATGACTGACTGTGAACTAGAGTCCGCTAATAATACAATAGATGAATTGGAATATAAATTAGACAATTACAATAATTATGATCCTAAGAAATTAGCAGAATTAAGAAACAAAACAGTAGTAATACCATCAAACATAGATGATGTAAAGAAAAGAACTCTGAAAATATTTGAAAGAGATCATCTTTCCAACTTAGAGACTTTTTCTTTACTACTTCAGTAAATATATCATGTTTAAAGACGGCAGACTATGTGCCCGAACAGTAGCGTGATGTGGAGGGATCGAGTAGAGGCGTACGACGATCAATTCAGTTGCCGTTGAGACGTTGTAAGCGATACATTGTTAACACAATCGTGTTGAAAATGTCGGGAGTGCGTAGAAACAATGCATCGACTCGGTTGCATGCTAACGTAGTAAAGAAATTTTTACATGGGTTTCCCGATTTAATATATGACGGTACCGTAGTGAAATGTTTAGTTTGTGAAACAACTTTATTAACTTGGAAAGCAAGTCAGTGCCAAAGACATATAAATAGTGACAAACATAAATCGAATAATAGTGGACGCAGATCATATAATAAATTTGTGTGTGATTTAACAGTGATGTTAATTGCGACCAATATACCAATGCAGAAAGTGGAACACCCAATGTTTCGTCAGTTTTGGAAGAAATACAATCCTACGTGGAAATTACCAGCAAGAAGTACGCTACGGAATTACGTACCGTCAATGTGTGAGATAATTGTAAATTGTACGAAAAATACGGTAAAAAAAAAAATTCCTGTGGTTAACAATAGACGAAACTACAGATATTAAAAAACAGTCCATCCTAGCCATTCTAGTACGGACGCTGATTTCGCAAGGACCTTCTCCTCCTTATTTACTAACCTGTAAACGAATGCAAGGGTGTACTGCCAGAGCGATATATGATGTATTAATAGAAACACTACACAAATTTGAGATTTTACCGAAGCAAGTGTTAATGTTAGTTACCGATGCTGCCAAGGTTATGGGTTCCACGGCAAACTTACTCAAAACGATTCAACCAAACCTGCTGCATGTCACATGTTTGCTTCACGCTTTACACCTTGTAACAAACACTATACGTACAACTTATCCTGATGTGGATCAACTGATAGGACAAACGAAAGTGGTTTTTCTTAAATCTCCGAAACGGATTCGGCTATTTCATTCGCTGTGTCCTGATATACCCGAGCAGCCGCAACCAATTCTTATACGATGGGGTACTTGGTTAGAAGCAGCATTTTATTATTATAAACATTTTGAAAAAATTAAATCAGTGATTTTACAACTAGATGCCAAAGAAGCAGCTGCAATACGGCTCAGCCAAGTTCAATTTAACAATCCTCAAGATGCAGCAAATTTAAAAATTATTTACGACAGTTACGTTCCAATACTGGACGCAATAAAAAATTTACAGAACACTGCGCTGTCCTTATCGGACTCATTAGCAATTATTGACCACGTAAAACTAGTGCTGCATATCCTTGAAGATGAAAAAAGTGATTGTGTCCGTGAAAAATTTAACAGTGTATTAGATAAAAATGTAGATTTTACAAAATTAGGGCAACTTTTTACTGAAGATACTGAAGATCCGTTGTACAGATACAAAGAGCGCTTTAACTATGCAAATATAACATCTCTCAACGTCGAACAATCCTTCTCAGTATATAAACATTTATATACGTCGCTACGTACGAACCTTTCCGAGACTAATACAGCAACATATGGTGCAGTTTTTTCATCGCGCACATCCGCATTTTTTTGCAACAATGTAAACATGTTGGGTAAGTTATTTATGTTTTTTCTTAACGTTTTGTATAGGGATTCGATATATTTATTTTTAAGTAAGCGCACTGTTATTCTCCTAAACTCTCCACGCAACGCCACTGCTGGGGCACATAGTCTGCCGTCTTTATTACAAACTGATTATTTATATTTATGCTCTATTGAATGCTGAATTATAAATCTGCATTGCACGAAAAATATGATATAAATGAGTAAATATAGAAATATATAGTTTTAGTCCTCCGTCTTGTACAGTGAATTTGTTCGTAATATACGTAATATAGAAGAATGAGTAAAATTAGAATAAAGAGATATATAAAACCCAAAGGAACTCATTGGGCAAACGTATTCAATAATATTTTATTTTTTGTTTTGTATCAATAGACAAGTATATTTAATTTTGAATTTTTACATATTTTTTAAACATTACAATTATTATCAATTCTCTATATTTGTTATATACCATCTTTTGTACGTAAAAGCGACCGTTTTTTTGATAAATAAGAAAAAAAATATATGTATATTAAAAAATGGAGGGTATGAGGTACTCCGTCCCCGTGCTTAACTTTTTTCGAAGACAAGTTGCCTCGTCCTTGGGATCATGTAATACGAGGTGCATTCAAGTTCTAAGGCCTCCGATTTTTTTTCTAACTAACTACTCACCCAAAAACTATGAAACTGGTGTTACTTCTCGACGTAATCTCCCTGCAGACGTACACATTTTTCACAACGTCGACGCCATGATTCCATGGCCGCGGCGAAGGCTTCTTTAGGAGTCTGTTTCGACCACTGGAAAATCGCTGAAGCAATAGCAGCACGGCTGGTGAATGTGTGGCCACGGACAGTGTCTTTCATTGTTGGAAACAGCCAAAAGTCACTAGGAGCCAGGTCATGTGAGTAGGGAGCATGAGAAATCACTTCAAAGTTGTTTTCACGAAGAAACTGTTGCGTAACGTTAGCCCGATGTGCGGGTGCGTTGTCTTGGTGAAACAGCACACGCGCAGCCTTTCCCAGACGTTCTTGTTGCAGTGCAAGAAGGAACTTGTTCTCCAAAATATTTTCGTAGGATGTACCTGTCACCGTAGTGCCCTTTGGAACACAATGGGTAAGGATTACGCCCTCACTGTCCCAGAACATGGACACCATCATTTTTTCAGCACTGGCGGTTACTCGAAATTTTTTTGGTGGCGGTGAATCTGTGTGCTTCCATTGAGCCGACTGGCGCTTTGTTTCTGGATTGAAAAATGGCATCCACGTCTCATCCATTGTCGCAATCGACGAAAAGAAAGTCCCATTCATGCCTTGGTTGCGCGTCAACATTGCTTAGCAACATGCCACACGAGCAGCCTTGTGGTCGTCCGTCAGCATTCGTGGCACCCACCTGGAGGACACTTTTCGCATTTTCAGGTCGTCAGGCAGGATTGTGTGCACAGAACCCACGGAAATGCTAACACTGGAGGCGATCTGTTCAACTGTCATTCGGCGATCCCCCAAAACAAGTCTCTCCACTTTCTCGATCATGTCGTCAGACCGGCTAGTGCTAGCCCGAGGTTGTTTCGGTTTGTTGTCACACGATGTTCTGCCTTCATTAAACTGTCGCACCAACGAACGCACTTTTGACACATCCATAACTCCATCACCACATGTCTCCTTCAACTGTCGATGAATTTCAATTGGTGTCACACCACGCAAATTCAGAAAACGAATGATTGTACGCTGTTCAAGTAAGGAAAACGTAGCCATTTTAAGTATCTAAAACAGTTCTCATTCTCGACTCTGCCGGTACAATTCCATCTGCCGTACAGTGCTGCCATCTCTGTGACGTATTGACAACGAACGCACGCTCATTTTAAAACAATGCACATGCTTCTATCTCTTTCCAGTCTGGAGAAAAAAAATCGGAGGCCTTAGAACTTGAATGCACCTCGTATGTTGTAAGTTTTATTAAGAAAACAAAATAATATACACTCCAAATCACGAAAGATGATCCCTGCGTCATTGATCTATAGTTCTATCAACAACATTCAAAGAATAATCTCGACATCCGAATAACAAACAGTAACTACTTGTATGACGAGGATAGCTTGAACGAAAGTATGTGTTTTCTAGCAAAGACATACGGCTCAAGCAATTTATTTGAGTAAGACAAAGACGGGATTATTACCTACTCCGTGATAAATACACACATTTCCGCTTAGTAGTTCTGATTTCTGTCGTTAGTCGTTGACATTTGACAACATACATTCGTTGATATTTGATGGAATTGTTATTTATTTTCGTTTTATAAATACATATTTTATATATATATACTCATAATAATTTTATTATTAAACAAATAATAAGGCAATTTTGTTAAATGATTACATATGTATATTAACTTGTCTAAACAAATTAGTGATATGTTTGTATATGGGGGTGATAGAAGAAGGCCTTTGGAAGAAGGAGAAGCTGTTATCAAAGCTGGACATATTGTTTTGTGCGGTTTTTTAAATTCAAGTATAATAGGATACTGTTTAAAAACTTCGCAAATACATTCTGAACCACACATGATTACTATAAAGATAGAAGATAACAAAGTTTGGGATTGCTTTTGCACTTGTAAAGCAGGTGCGGGCGGCTTTTGCAAACATATTGTTGCTGTGTTATTATATGCTAACAAGTATGTATAGTAGGTACTTAACTGTAGACTATCAAGAATAAATAAATTATTTTAAAAATGCATTTTATTGCAGGCACGAATTAGAAAATCTTTCAAAAACTGAATTAGAGCAAGAATGGGGAAAATATGCAAGTAAAGATATACAAGCTGAGTATAAACAGGTGATACCTGTTACCGAATTTTGCCATGTCAAAAATAGAGTTGCTAAATATGTAGTATTGCCAAAGACGGATGCAACAAATTTGCAATTACTTCTAAATTGTAAAAAGAAATATTTTAAGTATAGCCGTTTGCATTAATTATTTATATTATAGGTTCCCAGGAATCGATGCTTTTTAGATTAAAAAATAGGCAACGCAAATCTAATGATTGTATTGAAGAATTACTTGGAAACAGGTATGCTAGAAGTGAGTATTTATGTATTATATAAGTAACAGTTTATCGTTTTAGGAATCATAATTTAAAAGCAATTTTTGAAAACAGCAATAGATCTTTAATTGGATTGGAAATATCTTTAATTGCAACACGTTTTCTGCATGCCTGCTGTGAGAAAACATATAAAAGAATTATCGAAACTGACGACAGATTCAAATCATTTTATGAATCAAATATAAAAGTACAATGCAGGAAAGAAAGACAGTTTCGAATAACAGGATCGCGTTGTTATGAGATATATACATATATTTACTAATAAGTATGTTGAGCATGGACAAAAACATGCACCAAATGCTCGTGCATTATTTAGCCGAATCTTTAAGTTAGACGTGTTAGAAGTAGGATTCCTAATACCACAAGATAACTGTTGGGCAGGTTATTCTGCAGATGGCATCATTTTAAGTGAAGGAAAATATGAATTACTGGAAGTAAAATGTCCATTTCCAGGTACAGAAAATATATACCTGTATACTGTACTATTAATGAAAGTTGTTTTGTTTTAGGAAAGGATGTATCTGCAACAGAATTGATTACTAGGTGTGATTTTTTAAAAATAGACGAAAATGGTGTATCTTTGAAAGAAAAACATTATTATGCACAAGTGCAATTTGGTATGGCTCTTCTTCATATCGAAACTTGCCACTTTGTAATTTATGCATCATTTGATAATTCTTTAGTCGACATAAAAGTTAAGTACTGTCCAACATACAGCTTCAACTTACTTGAAAAATTTAAAAAATGTTTATTTTAATAACATGTTACATTTTATTTGTGAAAATACATAAATCTTATACATGTGTAATTGTTGTTTTATTTAAATAAAATCTTAATAGAAAAAATAATCCAAAGTAGTTCTAAACTAAATATAGATACAATATTATAAATTTATCATCGCTTAAAATTGACTTTGATAAATTCACTAGACTACAAACAACTATTACAATGTCATCAATACACGCCAAACTATCCCATTCTATTTTTTGGGAAAGAATACAGAATGCTTTTATCCTTTGAATGGTTCGTTCCACATGGACTCTACCTCTTGCAATAGTAGCTGTATCTTCAGCATCTGCAGAAGAAAACTACGTTATTCCTCAGAAATGGAGGTCTAATCAATTTAATACCATGCTTCATACATTCATCGTCTATGTGGAAACCTTTGTCAACCATAATTGCATCAACAAATGGTATACATTTTCTTATGACATTTTCATTTATGAAAATTTGCTTATCAGAAGCCCTTCCGCCATATACAGCACTCACGTAACTAATGGAACCACTAGAAGTAGCACCAAGTAATATTTTAACTGTGTGCATTTTTTTATAATATGAATAAGTCTTGATACGGCATTTAAGACAGTTTGTTTTTTCTACTGGTATTTCAGTGCAGTTGAACACAGCAGCTGTATGTTGAAATTTATCAAAACATTTTGGCATGTTTGACATATTTTCTTCCTTACTTGGCCAATATAATGTGCATTTCAGCAATTTACTTAATAAAAAAATTGTATCTTGAAAATATCTTCTGATTGTTGTATCACTTTTATTAAGTAAAACTGCCAAAGACTTATAGGAATAATTTTGTTTTAATTTTATTAGAACTAATAAAATTTTTTCATCCATGTTTGGATCACTAATATTTTGTTCCTTTAAAATATTTTCTGTGCATAATATAATTGTGGAATATTGATCCATGGTACTTCCAGTAAAAGTTGATAATTTACTATCATAATTTATTATCAGCATGGTACATGTATGCACAGAAATAAAGTCTGCTTGTGTGCTTTTGGTTTCATATGTACTCGAATAATTATGCTCTCCCATCAAATGTACCACGTCCATTTTGCTTGAAGCTGCCATCTCCTCTTCCTCAGATAAAGCACAGGTACTTTCCTCTTCCCAAGACAAACCACAGCTATCCTCTAACACAGATATTCTGGAATATTAGTACTTGAAATGAAAATATGTAAAAAAGAAGTTCTTTGATTTCACCTTTTATCTCGTTTCTCATATCTGTGTTGCCTTCCATTATCTGGTAGATGTACTACATCATGTCTTCTGATTGGCAAATTTAATGACGGAACAGCATTTTTCTTCAAATACCTCTTCCTTTTTAATAGTGTACCTGCCTATGCATACCAAAATATATTACACTGAAGATATATAACGGAAGTCTCAAATACTTTTACCTGGGTGATAATCTGTTTCTTTAAAATGTAGACTACAAACCTGCATGTATTTTGTCCCTGGTTTTCCTATTTTTAACACGTGTCCACTGTTTACATAACATATGTTTTTTGGGAAAGTAATGCAGCGAAATATTTTTACTTTTATAACTACGGCACTGGGATACACAACAGTACATTTTACTTTTAGAAGACATTATATATTGTTTAATCTTATTATTCCAGGTAATTTCAACCAGTAAACAAATCACTACTCACACAATTCGTTTTTTTGACAAGTCAATTAACAATATGGTACCATATGCTTTTAAACTTATTACTCTAGTTTGCAAAAATACCACCAGGCGGAGACTCTTTCGACATCGATTATATATGTTTATATGTTCATATAACCTACAAATTCGACCGATTGTGTCAAATATATTTGGCCCGGAAACGAAGTTACAATCCATATTCATTTTGCAATTTACAGTATTTAATATGACGCCGAAGTACTGATTTGAATCATACAATGTTTATTGATGACGCAGGGATCATCTTTCGTGATTTGGAGTGTACCTCCAAATTGAGCGTTTTCGCGAAAAGAATGTTGCGTAGTTCTTCTACCAAGGTACTCTACTAATCTGGAAAGTTTCATCGAAATCGGAATTTGACACCTGCCGGTGTTCTCTTGTAAGAATCAAGAAACACGTAAATTTTAGATCTATCATTGAAAAGTGGATTAATGTCTTTGTATTGCCGGCTTTTTCCAGACGCGTTTTAAGCGTTTTTTTAATCAAATATATAATAAGTCCTGTATTACGTTGTTTATTATTATTCCGTTGACAGTTACGCTATTCGGATAACTGGTGAGAGATACAACCTACATATATGTATGTACAATACCGATATTATTTTCTATCGGATCAAGAAATGAAGGAATCCCCTGATTCATATTATCTTAACCAAATGAGTGGCTGCATCGAGTTTTGCATAGTTATACTAAGCATATTTATTAAACGAGAAAACGACAAAAAGTAGTAAAGAATCGAAGGAACACAACTAACACAATGACAATATTAAAGGCTACGGTTACTTTCGACATTCAACTGAAATTAGTAGCACTAAATATTTTAAAAAAAATATTTATAAACACGACCACCCATCAGAGAAATCAATGTATTAAAATTAGTCTTGCGTTAAAAACTTTATATTTATATCCTTTTCTAATGATTTTCTAGTGATTTCGCTCAATGGGAATTAGCTGAATAGCAAGTGTATTTGTAAAAAGTTAAATTACTTTTGATAAATAGAAATATAGGTATCTCTAATATTTTATAAAATGGTTCATATATTAACTAAACGAACGATACAGATGCAATATGATGCACAGTTAATTATGTAACAATTTAAGGAATGTATTAAAAAACGTAAAATATTAAAATCGATATAGAAAACAAAATTATTGCATCAATGACAAATTCCATTAACAATCAGTTTCTTTATTAACAAATGTTGATTATTATAACTTCAATAAGTACCTATCATTATTTACTAAAATATTATTTGTATTAAATCAAAAAGTTTATTAGGTGACTACCAGTTAGGTAAAAGTCTTGAAAATTATCATCAATATTTTTATTTGTTAGTAAATACGTATTGCTAGCGCTCTGTAAATATTGTATTATATTGATCAAAATCATTTTAACTGCGGTTGCCCTTCTTCCTATCTGCATAGTTGCCAAATTGCTGGACGCCGAATTATGCGCTGACTAAAAGTAAAATATACAGAGTCAATATACGGCATGCGATTGGGATACCTCTAACGGAATTTTGGTCAACCAAAATTATATGGATTTTTTGTTTATCTCATCATTTGGACGGACGTCCGAACAAAAATTTGCCAGATGATAGAGAACGTCGAGAGCAACTCGGAAAATAAATTTTATGGCAATGTAAACCTGCGTCCGTATATGGACGCAGGATTACAGCCGGACGCCCAAATGATAGGGAATGGTCAATTAATAGACGTCAAAATGATAGAAGGATGTATATATATATATATATATATATGTATATATATATATATATATATATATATATACCTTCTTCTAGATTATTATGCTGATAGATGATCTTCCCTTAAAAGCAACCTGAACTAAAATAAAATCTGGCTCTGGATTATGTCTTGCTTTATGCAACTGCATTCGATTCTTAATATATTTTCCACATTCATCACACTTGATCTTTTTTACTCTTTCTTTTTTCGGTTTAGAAAATATGGCATCATTAAACGGAAATATCTCCAAGCTCTTCTTGATTTCCTTTTTTATTTTTAATTGCTCTTCAGCATTAATAATCTCGTTTATCAATTCTGCCTTATTGTATCTTTTAATGTATCTTATACCTAAAGATTTTGCCATATTACGTAATTCGAGCAAACGACGACTATTCAAATCATGTTTTAATTTATGCAAATGTATTCGACTTTCCTCGATATATGTGCCACACATATCACATTTGATCTTCTTTACTCTACTCTAATTTTCTTTGGTTTAGCAAATATCGTTATCAAACTCAAATGTCTTTAGGTTCTTTTTGTTTTCTTTCTCTTTATGTAGCTGCATTCGGGTGCTTTTGATATATTTTCCACATATGTCACACTTGATTTTCTTAACTCTCTTTTTCTTTGGTTTAGCAAATAAATCATTATCAAATCAAAATATTTTTGAATTCCGCAAAGAAGGCATAATTGATTTTTTTTCGTTTTCTATGTCCTTATGCTCTTCAGTTTTAATAATACCTTATATTAAGTCTGCTTTATTATATTTTCTAATATATTTGATGTCTAATGATTTTGCAATATTAAACAGCTCAAATAAACGAAGATTATTCAAGTTACTTCGTTCCATTTATTATAGGAAAAAATCTAACAAACAATTTTTAGCAAATAAATAAGTTAAATCATTTTTATGCAAATCTGTTTTTATATGCCTTTTGAAATTAGTTCTAGAGTAATATCTACCACAATCACATAATAAACGCGCAGTTTATGTATTTGGAGATGTATTTGTCATATTAGATAATGATAATCATAATCAACCTTGGTTTAAAGGTAAAGATGTAGCAGAAATATTGGGTTATGAAAAACCAACAAATGCTATAAGTGAAGACGTAGGTGTTGATTTTAAGAGAAAATTGATACTCTTGCTTTGTCAGATAATAAATATTCGAGTCTAAAGACCCCTCACAAGACGAAGTGGTATTTTTTGGAAATATGGGTTCTTTTGCAGAAAAAGAAAGAAATATTAATCACAAATAACTTAGTTAGAATTTATGGGATTTATAGAAATATAAAAAAAACGTGATTTTAAGAACTTTTAAAAAGATAACAATATAGATTACGAAGAAATAGATTACAAATACGAAAAGACAAAATTATATGAATACATATATACAAAACGAAATCGTGGACTACGTCCACTCATGAGCCGAAGGTGACTTAAACATGGTGATTCCCACACAATTCATTCGAAAATCCAACGTTTTCAACACTTTTAAATTTTAAAGGATTATAAATAACAAAAAGACTCAACCAGTTAGAAAATATTATCTCCATTTGGAAAACATATTTTATTCATACTAGGAATACACTAACGATTATTATTTGAAGTGAAGCTTTCCTGAATATAGAGAAATTATAATCACTCGATAAAGAAAATCAGATAAAGCAAATAGAAAATAAAAATAAAGATATTCAACAATTGAACAACGATAATCTGAAATTAAGAGAGATGGTCAAAAATATTACCAAGTTAACCAAAGACCATATAGTATAATAGTTTTATAGCAAAGAATCGGTAATAAACAATATTTTTAGTCCGCATAAATCCAATTGTGGTAAAGGGATGATAATGATAATTTAATCGATGATGACAACGTAAACAGAGAACTAATCTTTGATGACCTAAGCAAAACAAATTGTCCTAAAAGAAATTCAACTTTTTCAGTCGTGCTCGAGGTCAATTAGCAAATTATTTTTAAATAATGTTGTTAAAAACTTGTCATTATTAGTTCTGTGATTGAAACTATAAATTAATTAGATTACTAAAATATTTATTTTTTTGGAATGCAACTAACATTGAGAGAAATTGTGGTGTTGATAGAATGACTAAGTTTATCTACGGTAAAGTTTATTTGCCTATAAAGTATGCTATTATAAAGTAACTGCGAAAGACAATTATTAAGGATCTTGCTGTGATTTATTTTTTTATCGTAGCTATAGCAAACGCCAATTAAGTTGGCGCGAGGAGGGGTAAGTTCGCGCAGGATTAAAAGTAGTGGGGAGATTTGAATTTGGTTTTACAACAAATGTCAGATAATTCTAACCTCTGAGCGTGTATCACTTTATGATCCATTAACCATTAGCAAAGACATTATGTTCCGTCAAACGTTAATGACAAATGTATTCTAACAATTACATGAGTAGTGGGGGTGAACGTTTTTAAAAACGGCTTCTGCGCACCCCCTCCTCGCGCCAACTTAATTGGCGCTTGCTATACTCATACTGTCAAAAAAACTGTTAACTTTAACAAACAAGTTGAGTTTAATAAATTGGTAATCTGAAAATAGTTTTATGAAATAAGCTGGGTATGTTTTGAGTGGCTGTGATAATCACATATACCCAGTGCCATTTCTATCCGAACGCTAGCTAGTGTAAATTTTTGATGTACGTTCTTTTTGGAGGGGAAATCTAGTGTGAAATTACTAGATGACAAGTGCCAGGCGGGCGACAATTTAATGACCAAGGTCAAGTCTTGTATTGTTGCGCTTACATGTTCATAGGAGGCGCTAGATGGTATTACGAGTTATAACGAATTTACACGGTGTTAGTCACGTGTTAGTACATATATAAAGTTTTTGGTTATGTTCATGTTATGTTTACGGTTTTCCATAGTGTTAATTATATATTTTAAGCAGAACTATGTCCAAATCGAAACGTGTATATCAAAAATGTGCGGTATTGGATTGCAATAATCAGTTCAAGACAAACTCGAAGATAATGTATCATCGATTCCCTGTAAATGACTCAGGATGTTTAATGTGGTTAATAAAAATTAACAATCCTCTATTGAGAGAACGATCACTAGCATATATTAGGCAGTGTTACAGTGTTTGCAATAAACATTTTGAAATAACATGTTTTCAAACTCCAGAACGGAAAAAATTAAACCGTGGTATACCAACATTGTTTTTATCCAAGGAAGAATCGGTACCACTTCCAGATGTGCAAGTTGAAGAGCAAAGAACTGGTACTGAAGGTTTATATTTAAACATATTATTTAGATATTCTCGAATTAAAAACATGTTAATCTTATTTCTAGGATGTATTATACTTGAAACCCAGCAACCTGTTATTGCTACATTTTCTGAATAAAAGCATCAACATCCTATGCAGATAAAATGACCAACGAAAGCATTAGTTCAGGTAAATGGGTGATATGATATTGTAATGTTTGTCTTTCGGGTTCTTAAATAAAACTAACAATAACTTTAGACACACACACTATATTAATATTTAAAACGTATAACAATATAAAACTAACTATTAACAACAATAAGTACATTTATGTATTCTATATTTATGTAACTATATTTATGTGTACTTCGCGAGACTGTAGGATTCAATGAATGTTCATCCCTTCTTCGACGCGGCTTTATATCGGTGAATACTCCTTCTAGAGCCTTCACGTAGGCCTCGCGAAAACATCCAGAGGGATGACGCATCTCGCGTCAGCGGATGAGTCATTACATTGCCCCCTTCTTAAAAATGAAGTTTCGTCCCGAAACATGTCATGCTTTGGTCTCCTCAAACGATGACGAAATCGACAGGTAGGGCCTTTGTTACATTGCGACGTCATATCGAAATAACAGTCCACGGTCTTATCTTGCCTGGATGGACAGGAATATTCAAGCTGGTAACTGCATACCAGAATTTCCATACCAGTATGTCGGAAGATTACTTCCAACATGCTCCTTACAATTCTCCAGTCCAGGCGGTCCAATCCACAACCCAATTTTGGAACTGCTAATTTCAGAATGTCTTGCTGTAACATTTGTTCGCGTAAGTGGGTCAGGGCCTCCCATAGGGCTCGATAGGTTGGCTTTAGGCTCGACAGTTCTTTCGTGACCAAATAAAATATGGGCTGTCCTTCATTTATTATTTGGAGACTCTTCCCAATTGCTGGTCCCTGCTGCCTTAGCCTTTCGATTCTGCCAAATCTCTCTTTAAATTCCCAGGCAATTCCTTTGGCCATTCGTAGATCTCGGGCTACGCAATGAGCAAGCGCGTAGTCTAGCGGCACCGTGAACAAATCCTGCTGTTTCTCGATGGTTACCCCAAATCGAGCTTTTCTCGAACCAGAATACTCTTGCATAAAGTCTTCGAAGGTTAGTTCATGGTATTGGCTATCCAATCGGCGCAAGTCAACGGTTTCGTCATTGTCTCCAGAGTATGGGGCTAATCGATTAAAATGTACGACTCTTGGCTTAGTGTGAGGTGTTCGCCTGATGCGGTATATTACATCGTTGATCCGCTTCAACACCTCGTATGGCCCCTCCCAATTCTTTTGAAGTTTTGGAGATAGGCCCCGTCGACGTTGTGGATTATACAACCAAACCCGATCGCCTTCATGGTAACCACTCTTCTCGGCGTTGATGTCATAGCTCTCTTTCATTCTGTCACTAGCATCTTGGATATTATGTCTGACTTGTTCATGGATATTATCTAGTCGTCGTCTGAGCGTGCTGACATAATCTTCTCCGGCAAGATCATCACCAGGCTTGCTCCCAAACTTTAAATCACAGGGCAATCGGAGTTCCCTCCCGAATAGCACGTTGGCTGGTGATTGGCCTGTTGTCTCTTGAACGGAGGCCCGATACGCCATTAGAAATAATGGTAAATGTTCGTCCCAATCTCTCTGGTGTTCGGAGACCACTTTGGATAAGTGTCTGATCATGGTCTTGTTCATTCGCTCTACCATCCCATCTGATTGTGGATGCAAGGGAGTTGTGCTCGTCTTCCGTATGCCCAAAAGTCCACACATCTTTTCGAATAGACTGGACTCAAAATTTCGCCCTTGATCGGAATGAAGTTCCAAGGGTACACCAAAACGGCTGACGAACTCCTTCACAATCACGTCTGCTACAGTTCCAGCTTCTTGATTTGGTAGAGCATATGCTTCAACCCATTTGGTAAAGTAATCCATGACCACTATTATGTATTTATTTCCTTTGCTGCTTTCTGGAAAAGGACCGGCGGCGTCTATGGCGATCCTTTCAAATGGGCTTCCTACATTGTATTGGCGCATGGGTGCACGTCGACGCCTCTGGGGACCATTGCTTCCGGCGCAATTAGCACACTTTCGGCACCATTCTTTCACATCTCGTGAACAATTCACCCAGTAAAATCTCTGGCGCACCTTCTCCAGTGTTTTATGGACTCCAAAATGTCCCCCAGAAGCACCATTATGGAGTTCTCGCAATACCTCTGGTATTCTTTTCTTGGGAACCACCATTTGCATCTTCCGCTCGCTTCCATCGTGATTTTCGACCTCACGTCTCAGGAGATCGTCTTCTATGGTTAAAGAATCCCATTGTGCCCAGTATGACTTCAATTCTCGTGAATGGGGAGCAATTTCTTGCCAGGTCGGTCTTTGCCCATTTCTTTTCCAAGCCCTGAGGACTGCAAGATCCGGATCAGCTTCTTGATCCGCGCGCAAATTGTCAGGTTGCCATTGGTCATCAACAACGGTGGTTCGAAGAGCGTTGGCCGATTTGTCTTCGATTCTGTTGCAATGTCGACAGTCTTCTGGACAGGGCCTTCTGGAAAGGGCATCTGCATTTTGATGTTTGAGGCCTGCTCTGTGTTCAATGACAAAGTCGTACTCCTGTAGCCTCTCAATCCATCTAGCTACTTGACCCTCTGGATTCTTAAATTGCAAGAGCCACTTTAAGGCGGCATGATCAGTGCGGATCAGGAACTTCTGCCCATACAGGTACTTGTAAAAGTGCTCAATGGTCTTAACTACTGCCAATAGTTCTCTCCTGGTTACGCAGTAGTTCCTCTCTGGTTTGGACAGGGTCTTGCTGAAGTATCCAATGACCTTTTCTTGTCCATCTTGGATTTGAGAGAGCACGCCACCAATCCCGACGTTACTGGCATCCGTATCCAAAACAAACCTCCCAGATGGCAGCGGATAGTTCAAAACGGGTGCACTGATCAACGTACCTTTTAACAACTCAAAGGCCGCTTGGCATTCGTTGTTCCAAATGAATGCTCGATTTTCTGTTAGGCGAGTAAGTGGTTTTGCAATGTTGGAGAATCCAGGAACGTAGCGTCGATAATATGTGCATAATCCCAAAAAGCTTCTTAGCTGATGTTTGTCTTTGGGTACCGGCCATTTTTCCACAGCTTTTACTTTTTCTGGATCCACAGAAATTCCTTTTCCGGAAACCACATGTCCAAGGTAATTTACCTCCTTGCGGAAAAGGTGACACTTCTTTGGACTTAATCTCAGGTTGGCATCTCGCAACCTCTGGAATACTACTTCCAAATTTTTCATGTGATCTTCAAAGGTCTTCCCGACCACAATCACATCATCGAGATATACCAGGCAGGTATTCCAAGACAATCCCCTCAGTACAGTGTCCATGAGTCGCTCAAAAGTAGCTGGGGCGTTACACAGTCCAAATGGCATGACTGTAAATTGCCAGAGTCCTGTACCTAAACTGAAGGCAGTCTTCTCTTTGTCATTGGGATCCATTCCCACTTGCCAATAACCGCTCTTTAAGTCGAGAGTGGAGAACCATTTTGCTCCTGCCAAGGTGTCTAGCGTATCGTCTATTCTTGGGAGAGGATAGCTGTCCTTTTTGGTCACACTATTCAAACGACGATAGTCCACACAGAATCTGGTAGATCCATCCTTCTTCCTGACAAGGACCACCGGTGAAGCCCATGGACTATTCGATGGTTCAATTACTCCTTGGCCTTCCATATCTTGTATAATTTGCTTGGCTTCCTCACGTTTTGCCAGTGGTAACCTTCTTGGTCCTTGTCGAATTGGACTTGCATCGCCGGTATTTATTTTGTGCATTACAATATTGGTTTTACCTTTCGTACCAGTCTCAGTTTCGAAGACGTCTTCATAATGTTTGATTAGGTCCTTAACTTGATTTTGTTCCTTCTTGCTCAATCCTTGACAGGCGGAGTCGATTATCTTGGACAATTTCTCAGGAACCTGCACGAATCCATTCTTCTTCGCCTCTATGCAATGAACGACGGCCGACACTGGCGAACACCACCCCAGAATAGTACCCTTCTTCAATGAAACAGGGTAATGGTTCACATTCATTACCCTTATCGGTACAGTCTTCTGAGTCTTAACCAGCATTTTGGCAACTACTATTCCTCGGCCCACCTCGTCATCATCAGCCTTTGGTTCCAACATTGTAACATTTCCGTCCAAATAATTACCTTCCATACACGCCGTCAAAAATGTCTCACTTCTTGCATCCAGAACAACATTCTCTGCAGTAATTACTTGTACATTCCCACAATTTTTCCCATGAAGAAACAATTCCTCATTATTTATTTTTAAAGTGCCTTCTTTCATGTTTAACTGGAAGCCGTAGGTGTTCATGATGTCTAATCCCAAGATTATTTGTTCTTCTATGTCGGCTACGAGAACACGATGTCGGACTGATGTTGGTCCTATGATAAAGTTGACATCTACTTCACCTGCCACAGAAGCTGCTCCTCCTGTTGCTGTCCTAAGTCTCCATTTGCTAGAAAATAACTTCTTATTTCTGGGAATTAAATCGGGTCGCACGATGGTTTTCGTCGATCCAGTATCTAGCAAGCAAGCATAGGTCTTTCTTTCCATAACAGCGTCCACATACAGGCCGTTGGTTTGATGTTGCAGGGATGCGACTTGGCCAGGCGTCTTTGGGGCTTCCTGATGCTGGATCGATGATTGCCCTCGCTCATCGACCCGCTTTAGTTTTCCTGCTGCTCAGACGATGCTTTCTTGGCCACCTTACCACATTTACTCCGAACGTGACCAATCTCTCCACAATTCCAGCATCGCAGTACTCTTTTATTTGATTTGATCTGGTTTAGAACTCTACTAACCACCTGCTCCATGAACTCCTCATTTTCCTGCTTGTCAACAGTGCAGACACGAGCATGGTTCCGAGAGGCTTGCTTTGCAGTCTCAAACTCAAGCGCGTGCGCCAAAGCATCGATCAAGGTTTTCGGTCTTGCCAACCTTAATGCTTGCTGCGTATCAATATCCCGGAGACCATCTATGAATGTCTGGACCGCTAGGTGTTCCATGAAATTATCTGGTGCCATCGGATATGCAAGTCGAACTAGACGAGCAATATCTGCCTCAAATTCCTGAAGATTCTCGCCTTTCTTCTGTGATCGATTCTTCAGTTGGGTATGGTATACTTGCTCCAAATGCGCATGGCCATATCTCATCTCCAAGCGTTTAATGAGTTGAGAATAATCTTTACGTTCCTCAGGAGGCAATGTCTGCAAAATATCACTAGCATCACCCCTCAATGCTATGACTAAAGCAGTCGCCTTCTCGGCAGAAGACCATGCGTTTGCTTCTGCGGCCGCTTCGAATTGCGTCAGGTAAGTTGCCCATGACGTCTTTCCATCAAAGGTTGGTGGCTTGATTCTGGTCCTTGAAATAGCCACAAGTTCTTCTTTTATTTCGATGGGCCGCGGTATGACTTCTTCGTTGACCTGCCTGGGATCAGAATGACTCATGGTAGCGGGTAATTTCATCTCAATCATTATTGCCTCTAAAAGTCTAGAATGTTCTCCAATTTTCTCTTCTACAGCTGTGAAAACCTCTTCTTTTAACGCTTCTGATTTTTCCGCTAGTCGCTGTTCTAGAACTTTTTCGAAGTTTCTAGAATTTTCTAGTAATTTCTTTTCCAGATTTTTCTCGAGAATTCTAGCGGTTTCTAGGTTTCTTTCTTCCATCTGTGCTTGTGAATCTATTAGACGCTGTTCCAAAGTTTGCGAATTGTCTATTAACCGTTGTTCCAAACTTTTCACACTGTCCAGATTCTTCTGTTCCATTTGTTCTAGAGTTTTTGCTAAGTTTCCAGAAGTTTCCAGGTTCTTCTGCTCCATTTGTTGCATTTGAGTTTGCGAATCTATTAGACGCTGTTCCATATTTTTCGCACTATCCAGATTCTTCTGTTCCATTTGTTCTAGAGTTTTTGCTAAATTTCCAGAAGTTTCCAGGTTCTTCTGCTCCATTTGTTGCATTTGAGTTTGTCCATTCTCTATTAATCGTTGTTCCATATTTTTCGCACTATCCAGATTCTTCTGTTCCATTTGTTCTAGAGTTTTCGCTAAGTTTCCAGAAGTTTCCAGGCTTTTCTGCTCCATTTTAGTTTGTGAATCTATTATTCGTTGTTCCATTTTCATCAACAGCGAATTCACGTCAGCATCTCCTCTGGAGATAATTCTCTGGATCCTCGCCTTCTTGGATCAACACATTGCGAAGCCGTTGCTGGAGGATCGACTTTTTGCCAGTTGTATCCTCATCCCTCTCTTCTAATTCTCGTTTTAACTCGGACACTTTTAATTCCGCCAGTTTTATTCTGTTGGCCATCACGATATTTAAAATAACGTCTTTCCGCACTGTATATTTATTTAATCGAATACTTAATTAACACTTAATTGTCTACTTAGTTTATTATTTATTAATTAGTCCACACCTGAATACCACTGTAATGTTTGTCTTTCGGGTTCTTAAATAAAACTAACAATAACTTTAGACACACACACTATATTAATATTTAAAACGTATAACAATATAAAACTAACTATTAACAACAATAAGTACATTTATGTATTCTATATTTATGTAACTATATTTATGTGTACTTCGCGAGACTGTAGGATTCAATGAATGTTCATCCCTTCTTCGACGCGGCTTTTATATCGGTGAATACTCCTTCTAGAGCCTTCACGTAGGCCTCGCGAAAACATCCAGAGGGATGACGCATCTCGCGTCAGCGGATGAGTCATTACAATATTGAAATTCTAAAATTCTAATTCAGAAAATTTGATTTTCCAGCACCAGAAGATATAATACATCGTACACCAAAAAAGAGAGTATCTGTATTAAAAACTATTGGATATACAAGCCAAGCACTTCTAACACCTCGGAAAATGAAATTGTATCAGAATAATTGAAACATACAGGAGTAGGTAAACCCCACCAGTTTTGTATAATACAAAGGTATTTTTAATAATATAAAATATTATTAAAAATCTGGTGTGAAGAACACAAATGCAGGTTAACTATTAATATTTTCTGTGAACGTGTCCGAATATATCCTATCCCCAGAGACGTAGATACGTATTTCACCTTTCTACAGGCTCATCGGTACGCCCCTGCTGGAGAAAGGATATTCCCAGACACATTCACAGAAAAGAACAACATCGCCCTATCACCGTAATTATCCAGACCGAGCGCAGAAGTAAATTCGGCGCTGCCTGTTGTCAGACAGCCGAAGTACCTCGCATACCGTCCACTTAATTAATGTGAAGTAACGACGCCCTTCCAAAGGTTGGCACAGCCAATCTCTCTAGAAAACTGCATTTTGTTTGTGCCTTCACTCATACTACGGCTTAACCGCATGTGTAATGTATCAGAATAATTGAAACATACATGAGTAGGTAAACCCCACCAGTTTTGTATAAAACAAAGGTATTTTTAATAATATAAAATATTATTAAAAATCTGGTGTGAAGAACACAAATGCAGGTTCACTATTAATATTTTCTGTGAACGTGTCCGAATATATCCTATCCCCAGAGACGTAGATACGTATTTCACCTTTCTACAGGCTCATCGGTACGCCCCTGCTGGAGAAAGGATATTCCCAGACACATTCACAGAAAAGAACCACATCGCCCTATCACCGTAATTATCAGCTGCAAGTTCTTATTAAGGAAGTGATTGCTAATGTACATGATCAAACCCAATGTGTTATTTTAGCTTCTGTATGTGATCAAGGCACCAATAATCAAAGAGCAATGTCAACTTTATCAAAGCAGAGTGGTTTGCCAACTGATTTAACATACAAAGTTAATGAACACACTATCATTCATTTATTTGATGTTCCACACATGTTAAAATGCTTCAGAAACAATTTTATAACAAAGAACATTGTATTCAATAACAAAACAGCACAATGGAAGGATATAGAAAAATTGTATGAACTAGATGGTCAAAATGAGGAGAGTAAAATATGTCCTAAGTTAACCGAACATCATATTCATCCTAAAAACAGACAGAAAATGAAGGTAAAACTGGCTTCACAAATATTTAGCCGATCAGTGTATGCTGGACTTCAATTTGCAACAAACTGTGGTGCACTACAAGCAAGTGCAACTGCCGAACTTATTTTATTTATGAACAAGTTATTTAATAGCTTAAATGGCTGTTTGAAATCAAACAAACTATTAAGTGGAGCTGTAAGGGAAGGTACAGATCACCATGAATTTTGGGCATACGCAAAAAACTTCTTAAAATAATTAAAGCTTGTCTCTGCTGGCACATCTACTTCATCACCACCTTGTTTAAAAAATATAATTATTACAATACAAAATGTACAAGAATTATGGAGATCAATGAAGAGGATTGGTTTTAAGTATCTTTTGACAAGGACGCTGAATCAAGATCCTTTAGAGAATTTATTTGGTGTAAAAGAGGACTATGTGGTCAAAATTCTCGTCCAACCTGTACTGCATTTGTTGCAGCATTTAAAACGGCATTAGTAAATAATCTCGTTTCTAATTCAAATGGCAAATTGCGAAGAGGATGGCACCTAAACTTTTGCAAACTCTCCTAATAGAGGCATCTACATACCAACCAACTGCCGCAAATATTCCACTAGTTACATCCTCTGTACATCAACCAGTATACTCATCTGCCAGTCAATTCAAAACTATTGATTTGCAGACGGTGCAGACAATTAATAATCAATCAAGTTCATATATTGCAGGTTTTATTTGTAAGAAATTAATTGATTTCAAATGTGAACATTGTAGACTTTTTTTTATCAGAAGAATGTACTGATAATCATGCATTTATTAAGTTAAAAGATTATGGTGGTAAGTTGTTATACCCCACTAAGAATTTCATTCAACAAATACACACGGCTAAGTCTGTAATTTTTAAGTATTTTTTTCTACAAACACCGTTAAAAGTTGACATTTTGACACGGCTAACTTCAATTAAAAATGCGATTTTATAGCGTAGCGTGTTAAAAGTAAATTGACATGACAGTTTGTCAAAAATGACAACATATATTAAAATTATTGAAAATTACATATTTCTTGGATAATTAATATTAAATGTACAGTTTGTGTAATTCGAGATATTTATTTCCTGTGTTGCAGTACTTTCAGAATTATTATTCTCGCTATTACTTCATTTTCTTTATTAAAATACGAACTCATCTTTTGTATGAATTGTGACTTAATTTGACGTAATTTAACGGCTGCGTCCAGTTGTGTCAAAACGTATTCATGAGCTGTCAAATTTGGTCAGTGGAGTTTCTTTATATTTTATAATAAAAATGTGTTTGTAGAAAATAGTATATTAAAAAACAAGTTTCATAAGGCACCATTTTGCCGCACGAGATCAGTTTAGAAAACGAGCCGCGATAGCGGCGAGTTTTCTAAAGAGCGAGTGCGGCAAAAAGCCTTATGAAACGAGTTTTTTATACTATTTCTTCTATTTTGCATTTTTTACATTTATAAATTGGAATTATTTAATCTGTTAGTTCAGAGTTTAATTTTTATATAAAGCATGCAGTTGGTCACATTGATACTTGACATTGTCAAATTTAAATCTTGCTATCCGCGAAGTATATTATATTACATATTATTTATTAATTTTCGTTAACATTACTTGATATTTTATTTAAAAATATAAACATGAGTGGCTTAGAAACTAATATATCTTGTTGTCAATTGTATACAATATACGTTGTTTGTGTAGAGTACGAACATATATCATATCTGTCAAATGTACTTAAATTCTTAAAATCAAATGACAGCAATGATATTTATTTCTGTGTTCGAACAACGCCAACATTGAAAAATGAAAAAAATCGTATCGAAATGGAGCTCATTTCGATACTGTTTTGGGTTTCATAATGAGTTCATTTCGAACGCAAAATAGAAAAAATATTGTACGATACACATGTTAAAAATGCTATTTTATTTCACTCGTAAATTGCGACACTCGCTGACGCTCGTGTCGCAAACTTTTACTCGTGAAATAAAATCGCACTTTTAACACTTGTATCGTAAATAACTATTTTATATACATTAATGAATTTAATATATATTGCAGTATTTCAAAACATATTGAAATAGTATTACACTTAGATTGTATACACAAAGATATCCTGGTAGAGCAAATAAAAAATGTTATAATATTTATAATAGTGAAACACATATTATAACTTTATTAAATCGAAAATTAATGTTTAAAGATCTTCAATCAAATAAAAATATTGACCCATTTATAAAAACATATGCACCTGGATATTTAAGTATTAGTTTCATTTTTGTACTTTCTTTGTAATAAAAGCTTCTTTATTTTATTACTTGCTGTTTAATTTCACACTTTCATAACTTTAAAATATTTATATATTATATTTTATGTATAATTAAAATAAACCGCAAATTAGTTTTCTTACATGTTCATAGAGGCGCTATATTCATGGTTTCATTAGAGTGCCTGTATAATATCGTATGATCAAAAAGTCTTTGTATCGCTATTGCCGTGGAATTTACGAGATATCTATGAAATTATTTATTTCAATTAGTTTTGACATTTACTTGACAACTTTCAAGTCAGCTGGTTATTGTAACGTACGCATCAATGCTAACGTACCGCTGCCGCCATCTATCAACAGAATCATAATATAATGTCATGTCATGTAAACAAAATGACTAATGTAAAATAATCATTTATAAATAAAGTATCTTAAAATAGCATCTGAAGAGTCGTTTTATAATAACTACTAGCAACGTAAACCACACATAACGTTACATGGTGTCAGAAAATTAAAAAAAAAATTAAATAAAATGACAGACAATGAAAATCCAAGTATGTGCTCTGTACAAGGGATGCGTCCTCCGAAAAATTTGGTAATCACAAATAACACCGACATGGCAAGAAAATGGTCAGAATGGCAACAACAATTTAAATGGTATGCCATAGCCATACATCTGTCGAAACAACCAAATGAAGTACAAGCTGCAACACTAATGACAACGATAGGTACGGATGCTATTACTATATTTAATACATTCAATTTGACAGAAATTGAGCAGAAAGATATTAAAGTGATACTGCAAAAATTTAATAATTATTTTACACCAAAAGTAAATATTACATATGAAAGATATACATTTAACAAAATGATGCAGGAAGATAATGAAACTTTCATTGAATTTTTAACTCGAATGCAAGCACAAGCAAGAAAATGTGACTTCAAAGAAGTTAATGATAGTTTGTTAACAGACAAAATAGTAATAGGAATAAAGTCTGATCAATTACGAGAGAAATTGTTGTCTGAAGATAATTTACAGTTAGATAAAGCAATAAACATTAGTAAATCAAGTGAGCAAGCTACTAAACAAATGGAAGTTATTAAGACAAGAGATGCAACCGTGTACACCGTTACAAAAGGAAAGTATCATTCCAAAACAAAAGGTAAAGGTCAATGTTCTAATAATACATTTCATTGCAGGAGATGTGGAACCATACATGAGTCAAGAAGCTGTCCTGCGTACGGAAAAGCATGCACAAAATGTAGCAAGAAAGGCCATTTTGGAAAGCAATGCAGAACAAACGAACAATCGACAAAGAAAATACAAGTTATAGATGAGGGTAGTGGTAGCGATAGCAATGCAGATGAAAATTTATATATAAATGAGATCATAACTAACAGTGATAATAATTGTTGGTATGAAAAAGTAAAAATAGGTAAAAGACATATAAATATCAAACTAGATAGTGGAGCACAATGTAATATGTTACCCAAAAATATAGTAACAAATCTTGGATTAAAGATAAAACAATCGACAACAAGAAGTCTTGTCACATACAACAAAAGTAAAATCGATGTACTTGGTGAGGTTGATATTAATGTAGAAATCAAAAACAAAAGCAGAAAAATTTGCTTCAAAGTAGCTGATGCAAATGTTTTTCCTGTTTTGGGTCTAAAATCATGTACAGAATTAGGCTTAATAGCTAGAATTGAAGCAGTTACCTGTTTTAGTGATATATTTGAAGGATTAGGTTGCCTGAAAAATTTTACATATGATATAGATCTAAAAGAAGATGCGAAGTTTGATATAAAACCCCCCAGAAAAATTCCACATGCAATAAGGTGTGAGGTGAAAAGAGAATTGGATAAAATGGTTAAATTAGATGTAATTAGACCTATAAAATTAGCTACACCAGTTGTAAGCCAGATGGTTATTGTAAGAAAAAACAATAAGTTCGCATATGCATAGATCCATCTGAACTAAACAAAAATATATTAAGACGACATTATCCACTTAAAACTATTGAAGAAATAACAACAAGAGTCAGTGGTTCAAAATATTTTACACTCCTCGATTGTAATAAAGGATTTTGGCAAATTAGAGTCACTGAAAGAACTGAGCAATATTTGACATTTGCTACACCATGGGGAAGATATACCTTCCGAAGGCTGCCATTTGGATTAGCCTCAGCACCAGAAATCTTCCAAGAAGTGATGAGTACATTATTACAAAATATACAAAATGTAGAGTGTTCAATGGATGATATTCTATTACACGCCAACAGCGAAGAGTAACTAAATAAAATCACCCATGAAGTAATAAATATTTTAAAAAGAGCTGGCTTAAAATTGAATAAAGAAAAATGCTTATTCAACAAAACCTGCATAAGATTTTTGGGGCATAAATTGATATCAAATGGTCTATTACCAGATGAAAGTAAAATAGAAGCAATCAAACAATTAATGGTACCCAATAATAAGAAACGTCTACAAAGACTGCTAGGTATGGTAACATACTTAAATAAATTTATACCCAATTTGTCCGAAATGACGGAACCATTACGAATACTACTAAAAAATGACGTCGAATGGCTCTGGACAGACTATCAACAACATGCGTTCGAGAAAATTAAAAATGCTTTGTCAACGCCACCAGTATTAAAATTTTATAATGTAAAGGAAGATGTAACTCTTTCAGTGGATGCTAGCTCAAAAGCAGTTGGAATGGTGCTACTGCAGCAAGGACAACCAGTTGCATACGCAACCAAAGCCTTAACACCAACACAACAAATGTATCCACAAATAGAAAAGGAAGCATTAACCGTTAAAATGGGATGCCAAAAATTTCACGACTACATACTAGGTAAGAAATTGGTCATTGAAACAGATCACAAACCACTAGAAGCCATTTTTAAAAAATCACTGGATAAAGCACCACCCAGATTACAAAAAATTGTATTTGATGTACAGCAATACGCACCAACAGTAATTTACAAGAAAGGTTCTGATATACCAATACCAGATACACTAAGCAGAGATTGTAGTCACGAAAATGAAGCTGACAATTTGTGTCCTATAACACACAAATTGTCAGCATACCAATCAATGGTATATAGATTAATTCATGTACCTATGAGTAATAGTAATTTCGACCTTGAACTAAATAGAATATATACAATAGCTTTAAATAATGGTTACTCTATAAATATTATCAATAACATCTTGAATAGCCAACAAAAATCTAAAACCCTTTCCTTAGTTTACCCAAAAATAAAACACAAGATAATTAATTCCTACAATTCTATCACTTACTTAGGAAAAATTTCGGAAAAAATTGGTACTTTCATTAAAAAAGTTAATAACGAACATATATCATTTAAAACAGACAATACTATACAGAACATCATTAAAAATAACAAAGATAAAATAGACAAAGAATCAAACTCTGGTGTGTATAAGTTAACATGCGAGGATTGCAATAAGGTATACATAGGACAAACGGGGAGGACATTCAAAATTAGGATGAAAGAACACGAGAGAAGCCATAAAGATAAGAAAACAGATTCAACTTTCGCAAATCATTGTTTAGAAATTAATCATAGATTTAATATAGATTTCAAAATTTTACACATTCAAGGAAAAAGTAAAAAACTTAACTTGTTAGAAAACTTAGAAATTAATAGATATAATAGTTTAGGATTAGCTTTAAATGACCAACTAGATTTAAACAACACCCCTCTACTAAATTTAAGATTACATTTGCAAACTTTATTAAAAATATAGTGTTTAAATAAGGAGTGGCATTGTTGATTCTCTAAAGGACAAATCAAATATCAGTATAACCTATTTATTCGAAAATAATATTTACTTCGTTCATTAGTTCTATTATTTTGTTCATATTTCAGGTACATATTGATGCGGCTCAATGGGAGGTTGCCTGATGTGATGGAAGAAGAAAATTAAAGCATAATGCGGTACCAACAATATTTAGTTTCAGTAATAATAAATCAATTAGAATGCCATCTACAGAACGACAATCTGTTGAAGGATAAAAAATGTGAATCTACAATAATTGATGTTTCTATTTGTGATGTAAAGAACAATAGTAAAGAGTCTACAACTACAAATATAACTAAATCAGATTTATTACACCATAATTCCAAAGAATTCTCATACGAGCATTAATTATCATTATGAGATTTAATGAAACTATATATCAAGAAACATTGGAGTTTTTGGATGATATTTTGGAATTGTTTCGTAACATGGTTGTAGGGAGAATTGATAATAAACCAGGCACATGGAAACCAATTCAGACAGGAGTAATAATTAGTACCTACTACATCAATAATTGATCTTCAGAACTTATTCTTGAGTGAAAAAAATATCCTAACTTCTCGATTTACACAAGATTTTTTAGAAAATATATTTTCGCAAATTCGTTCCAGACAAGTTATACCAACCGCATTACAGTTTAAACATCATTTAAGGAATTTATGTGTTGCACAATATATACATCAGGATAGAGTACATAGTAACTATAATATTGATGAGCGACAAATTTTACCAGGATTTTTAGATACTCTTGAACATAATGATGCTGTTGATGCAGGATACATTATTTCTAGAATTAAAAAAATGAAAGTGTGTAACTGTAATAAGTGTTTTCCAACACTTGGATCCAAGAAAGTTGTCTTAAAAAGATATACAAAATTTGTGTCAATTAAAGAATATAAACCTCAAGCAATATATTATGCTAATGAAAAAACGTCAAATTATTTACAATTATGGAGAAAATATTTTTAAGATTTGTTAATACATAATGTAAAAAAGATAAGAAATTGCAAACTTATTCTAAAAAAGGCTATTCATGAAGAATCTGATGTGACGATAAATAATATTCCAAAATGTCACAATATTAAGAACAAAATTATTGATATGTTCATCATATTTCGCTTAAAAATTTTTGGAAAGAAAATGAACAATAATTTGAAAAAACAGCATTGTGTTGGCAGTAAGAGTATGTATATTCGCAATATTGTTAATAAAAGTAATATATGATATTTCAAAGTGTAATATAAGTAATATGTAAGCATTTAAAATTAATAAACATTAAATAAATAATAGTTAGCATTTTTCAGTCACCCATATTCAGTAAGATTTGGATAAAATATTTGCTTATTGGTCTTTATTTTCAAAGTATAGTTTATATAATAATTTGGGTTAATATTAATTTAGAAATAATATTACATATTTATAATTATGATTATATTTACTTTGAAAAATTAATATTTTTTGCGTAAGGCTTATTTGAAATTAGGAACCAAAATGGCTCTATTTTTATCATGTCTTCACTCTTACTTATATATTATACAGGCACTCTAGGTTTCATATATTATCATTAATTGTCTCTTCTTCAGCGGTATGTTCTGTGACAAGTGCGAAGTCGGATAATAAACTAAATTGAATATAGGTATGCCCTTTTTCCGATAAATGAGGTTATTCACTTACTTAACTTCTAAGTACAAAAAATAGCAGGAGCCAACTATTATGTGGTTTGGACAACTTTTCTGGATTATGAAACTAGCTAACTAAGAACCTTTACAAAAACATAAATTCAGAAAATTGCCTGACCTGTACCCAATTTTAGGTTAAGTACAACACGTGTTACAACTTCATTGTACTAGTATAATAAATATAATTATTCTATTAATTACTACCACATTTTGGCAATGGTTAACTATTGGGGCGCCAGTACCAACAAGTATTTGTTTGCAACCATGTGTACAGCCGTGTATCACGTGTATGTACTTTGCGATTAACAGCGTTGTCAAATATACTCATAACACGTAATTAGGAATCAGTAGAAATTAAATTGGTAGGTATAATAGATTTTATTTTAATATAATATAGCAATATAGCTATCCATATATTTTATTTATAGAAAAAAAATATGCATTTCAAAAGAAAACACCTAAGTAAATATTTAATTTAAAAAACTAACAAATGAAAAAAATACTTAATATTTTAATTAATATATGGGATTTAATTATTAACGTGATAATATATACTAATCTTAGCAATATAGCTATCCATATATTTTATGTATAGAAAAAAAATATGTATTTCAAAAGAAAACACCTAAGTAAATATTTTATTTAAAAAACTAACAAATGAAAAAAATACTTAATATTTTAATTAATATATGGGATTTAATTATTAACGTGATAATATATACTAATCTTAGCAATATAGCTATCCATATATTTTATGTATAGAAAAAAAATATGTATTTAAAAAGAAAACACCTAAGTAAATATTTTATTTAAAAAACTAACAAATGAAAAAAATACTTAATATTTAATTAATATATAGAATTTAATTATTAACGGGATAATATATACTAATCTGCTCTAATAAATTATCGAAAGCGTTTATTGTGCGTTTTCCATAAATCTGTCTCCACTGGAATTCGTCCAGATACGACGGAAGCATTTCTGTATTAGTGCCATTCATTGCTTTATTTTTTTGCTTTGCATTTTTCCACATGCATTCTACATGATTGGTGTGTGCTCCTGTAATAGGATCTACAAAATTTTCAGTATGATTTACCCACTGATGTAAATAAGGTGGTTGTACTGCTATATTAATAATTTTGCTTTGGTTTGTATGTAAGTTTACATACATAGATGCCTTATCGCTGTGGATCATAGTACCAGGCAAAACATATTGCTAAAATATTAACGTTAATTTATATTAATTAGGTACTTCATAAAAATAAAAAAGATTCTACCTCAATGATAGGAAATAACGTTTGTTACGTCCTATCGTCTACAAACACTAATACGCCCACTTCTTTATGGACATCATATAGTTCAAAAATCCACTTTTCTTCCACCAAGTGACCCCGATTATATTTTCTTTTTGAAAGTAAAGATTCGTCTGTAAGACTTCGATTATACACATATGCAATTTGTTATTCTAATTTAATTACTAACCTATTTGTACTACTTTATTTATACCTCCAAGTATTATCGGATTTTCCAGTATGTGTCTTGAACATATGTCTCTGAACCACTGATTCCATTGAATTACGATGGGTTTGGACACACCGGTTAAGGATTCTTGGCACGTAGATGAAATTCCATGTGCCCATAAATAGGCGAACATCACGAATCTTTTACATTCTAAATTAGAATTTTGTAAAAACGACCCATGCCTAATCGCTCTTTTAAAATTGCATCTCGGAGCATCTCCATGACGACGATTACATCGCCAAGTTACTCCGTCTCCACGACTACGTCTTCTATTTTCTGTTGTAATTGCATTACAATTCGTACATATAACAGGTACGGATCTTAAAACACCATGTTCCCGTAAAAACGCTATCGCATTGTCATTTGTGCGTATTTGTTCGATTATATTAAAAATATCCATTTTTGAATTGAAAATAATCAAATAAAATACAATAACTTTGTTATACCGCTTCACATGTAATAATGACCGCGGTTTCGACATACAATGTCATTATCAAACTGCAAAAGTTACAGGCCTACATAGATATTATAAATGACACAAAAATATTTGGGGGTGGTTTGATATTATTTAAAATTACTACTATATACAACATTGGAAAGGAGGTGTATATATAAGATCCAACTGGTCGTTAGAACAATATCTATTGTCTTGTTTCCGCTTTAAAAAAATTTCAAGTGACTATAAAAGATTAAATTTACGACCTTTCTCTGCCAAATGCAATATTTTATGATGACCTTTCTGTAATAAGATGGTTTGCGAATGTTGAATCTGTCTTTTTTAGTTTATATGACCTCCTGTGTTCCTTTAACACGTATAATAAAACTTCGACCAGTCTGACTTATATATACACTTTTACAATCATTACAATATAATTTGCACACTCCTGATTTATTATTGATATCTGTTTTAGGTTTTGCGTTAAAAATGAAATTGCTTGTCTTTACATATGGTTTGTAAGCTATACTAACATTACTATTATTTTTTGAAATTATATTTCCAATTTGCTCGCTTATTTTACCGAAGTAAGTTAACGAGACAAATTGTTTCAAATTAGCACTATCTTTAGGATCTTTAGGATACATATTATATTTTGGTATCGGTATGTAGACGACATCCTAGCTTGCTTTAAGGGTACTCATAGACAACTACAAACATTTCTGAACTACATAAATTCAATCCATTCTAATATCAATTTTACAGTAGAAATAGAAGAGAATTAACAGTATTAACTTCCTGGATTTAAAATTAAACATATTAGATCAGAGCTTAAAATTTGATATAGTTTTTTAATAAGTTTGACTAGTTTTTTAAATAAAATATTTACTTAGGTGTTTTCTTTTGAAATACATTTTTTTTCTATAAATAAAATATATGGATATATTGCTAAGATTAGTATATATTATCACGTTAATAATTAAATCCTATATATTAATTAAAATATTAAGTATTTTTTTCATTTGTTAGTTTTTTAAATTAAATATTTACTTAGGTGTTTTCTTTTGAAATACATATTTTTTTTCTATAAATAAAATATATGGATAGCTATATTGCTATATTATATTAAAATAAAATCTATTATACCTACCAATTTAATTTCTACTGATTCCTAATTACGTGTTATGAGTATATTTGACAACGCTGTTAATCGCAAAGTACATACACGTGATACACGTCTGTACAAATGGTTGCATACAAATACTTGTCGGTACTGGCGCCCCAATAGTTAACCATTGCCCACATTTTGGACATGAAAGCAATGTTTTTCTTTTATGACATTGTAAAACGATAACAATGTAAAACGTTCGTGGGTTAGTATTTAGTTATTTGATTTACTTGAATTTTCGATACAACCGTTGAAAATGAACGGAAAGCAGACGAATTATATTTTTCTTATAATATTTAATAAATATCAAGACATTTTACTTACCCCGTAAAAACAATTTAATCTAGTAAACACTAACTTACTCGTATAACAAAGAGTATGAGTAAACGAGAGATGTCAAGTCCATGTAAAAACGTGGAGACATTCGCCCTCTACAGTTGCGGATTTTAATTAAATTGCTTGCGCGGAAAATTTAAATGTATATGTATTTACTCATATTAGAAGTATTCAAGTTTTTATACTTTATCTAGTGACTAAATGCAGATAAAATCTTCATTTTGTCGCTAGATAAAGTAAAAAAAATATTTCAATTAATATAATTAATATTTAATCTGCAATTAAACAATACTTACGCATCTTTTGCTAATGTTTGTTCCACATAACATCAAGAATAGTATGTGCCAGTAACAACAATATTCACTTCATACAGTAAATAATAAAGAATAAATTAAAACACATGGCTTGTTTCACTATGAGATTTATTTAAATACTCTAACATCTGTTTCGGCTGTTATCCCATTCTCAAAGAGATCTATAAATCTAGAGATTTATTTTTAGATTTATAGATCTCTTTGAGAATGGTATAACAGCCGAAACAGATGTTAGAGAATTTAAATAAATCTCATAGTGAAACAAGCCAAGTGTTTTAATTTATTCTTTATTATTTACTGTATGAAGTTAAAATGTTTCACCAAGAATTATCTGCAACAACAGCCGAGAATATTCACTTGTTTTGGCACATCTTTTTGCAGGGTTTAAATTGAAAGTTTTAATAAAGTAAACGCTATTTTTTAAAAAAGCAATATTTTATTAATTATGTTCATTAGATAAATCATATATTGCAACACTTTTGATGCATGTTGTTGTAAGTAGGCATTAACAACCGTATTGGGTCTAGCATCTTGTTTAGACAATTTTTTATTCACGAGTTTTATAAAATGATTTGCCACAACAACTGTTAAGGAATAACACATACTTATTTCTTCTCAGTGTTGACATTTTAAAAATACAAGAATTTTAATTTATTATAGACATATAATTCTTGTATCCAATCATTTCATTCTCCCCAAAAATTCAATTTTTCTTGGAATCAGAGAAAAATTATTACAAGCAATACAGACATAATCAAGAAAATATATACATATACTTAATGTGAAATGTTACTAGTTATAGTAAGTTAAATAATAAATTATCTTATATCTACAAAGCCTTTAGTAAATAAGTAGTAATTGCATATGTTGTGAATGAATATGGAACTTAACTAAAACAGCATCTACATGTAACTTACGTCTTTGGAGTGTAATATTTTTAGTGTGATATACTGGTGAAACTGATATAGAAGTTGATGTATTCAGACAACTTGCGTCAACTGATATATTTCTTCTTTGGGGTGTGCCAATTTGTAAACCTGAAGTGCTTGAGCAACTTATAGCTAATGTACATTGTGAATCAGTTTCGAATGATAAATGTACAGTAGGTATTGTACCACGATTTAATTTTAATTTTTCTTCAGTTTGAAACTGATTATCTTGAAAATACCTTTGACAAACATTATATGAATGTAGCACTTTTTTCTGAGGCATTTCTAACAGTGCACTATTATTTACCGCTGCTAACCAATTATTGTTTAAAGTATCGTCTCTTGGAAACGTAAAGTACCGTATTTGTGGATCATCGACAAATCTCTTCCCCGGTACACAACATTTTTTTCGGTACTGGTACGATTGCTCCTACAAGTAATTTGATAAATCTATTAAGAATTTATTTCTGGTATTTATATAACAAAACAGTATACTTACCATTTCAAAAGTATTTTCGTATAAATATATACATATTCCATAAAATAATATGTTTATAGTTCTATAATCAACTTTAACCCTATTTTTTTCTGGCAACTATTTAGGGAATTACCAAAACTATCATATATTTCAAGAGGTTCGCACGATAATACAGTTCTCTACTGCCTCACTTTCCGATTTTATTGCCATCTCTTATTGCGGATTCTAAACAAAAATATGTCCCGCATACTTCCATAAACATGCCTACCCACTGTCGTATAACTCCCACAAACGGACAAGTAAAAATCCTTGCTGCCAGACATAGAAAAGGGATAAAATAGGAGGCTATCTTATTAACAAGCTTTTAAAACAAGTTTTAGCGCCTCTGACGAAAAGTTCGCAAACTAAACCATATTGGCGGATATTTTAAATCGCAGCTTATTTGAATATACAGAGCCTTCATTATTTGTTGTAACATGATACATATGCAACCAACATTACAGATTGGTACTACTCCTATACAAATATTCCTAGTTCAAAATAGTTTGACAGATGTTTTTTAATTTTATTTTAATTGAAACGTAAGTAATTTCTTGGAATAATAAAAATAAATTTTAGTTGTATGTTTATTCAATTAAAACACTAGTGTTTATTATCATTTTAATAGCATAAATTTTATTTACAGATAATAATGAAAAAATTGTCAATTTTGCCTCTGTACAAACACATTTTATGAGGAGCTAACGTACTGAAAGCTTTTTCACAATAACATATTTATAATAAATGTTGGAAATGATGACCATTTTGTTGCAAACAAATATTCACCCTACGTTTTAAATTTTCAAAAACATTATGTAAATCATTCTGCGTAATGTTATTTATTTCATGCACAATTGCTGCTTCTAGTTTTTGTAAATTATGTAGTCTACAATATTTCTATATATCCTATTTTTCAAATGTCCAAATAAGTAAAAATCAAGCGGAGTAAGATCGGGAGAACGGGGTGGCCATAAATTAAACAGTCTATCGTCGTAAAATTCTGTCAAATAGTGGTGTGTGTCTCTGGCCGTGTGAGCAGGTGCATTATCTTGTTGAAACCAGCCATTTTCTAATTCATCGTCATGCAGCTGATTAATAAATTCATTTAATATTCCTCGATATCTTGCTGCAGTAATGGTATCGTAAAAGAAAATTGGCCCAATCATTCTTCTTCTCGACATTCCCACCCATATTCCTACTTTTAAAGGATGTAATGATGTTTCTACTAGTTGGTGTGAATTTTCTATAGCCCAAGATCTATAATTTTGTGAATTTACATATCCTGTAAGATGTACCCATGCTTCGTCACTAAAAAAAGTTAAATCTAGGAGATCATCGTTCATTCGATTATTAAACCATTCACAAAATCTAATTCTCCTATCGTAATCGACTGGATGTAACTGATGAACAACAGTAACTTTATAAGGATGCATATGTATCTTTTTTGTTAATGCTTTGTGACATGTTCCAACTGAGAGACCTACAAGAACATTTTTTTGAATGTTAACTTTGTACAATTAAAAATAAATTTGAAATACCTGTTTGCTGAGATAGTTTTTTAACTGATTTATGAGGGCTATGTTCTACTCGCTGCCGAATATCATCTACAACAGCTTCAGTTAATTTGGTGGGCCTCCCAGTCAATTTCCCTTTACAAATACATCCATACAATGTTTATCCTCAAAACGATGTGTTATAATATGTCTACGATGTCGAAATGAATCATAATCAAAGTCAAAATCTGGGAAGCGTTGTATAAATTGATCTATAGAACTTGGAAGTGAATAACTCCAATTGCCTTCGGCATCTTGTGTAGCACTTCTATAATGGGCCACTAAAATGAATGCATCTTGTTCGACGGTAAATGCCATTTTGGAGGTTATAACCTAAAATGAAATTATTTTATTTATACATACATTCAATGTTATCAATAGGTAACTAACCTTCACAAAAGATAGAATATCTTCAATAGCCCTTCAAAGAACTGACTTTTTTAACGCGAAATAAATATAAAATTAATGCAAAGAAAATCTAATTGACACAATACACAAAACGTACAAAACTGTCATAACAAAACATTTGAGATTAGGAACTTATTATGCAGGATTGCCAATCCTAATGTATGCAACCCATATTGCAACACGTCACGTGGGTTACAACCTATTATGAAGGCACGGTATTCATTTTTAGTATTTAGTATATCCTATTGGTAAATATAATTTCCATGATTTTCTGCAATAATTTGTGAAAATAAGTAAAATTATATTTACCAATTACAATGTGCCTAGTATACACTAAATCAAATAACAAAATTGGTTCTTGTAAGAAGTTATAACAAAAGTCAAAAAACATAATTACTATATACATACACATTTAATAAAAAAAAATAAATTTAAATATAATAAATATGTACTTAATAATAATCTACCGGTAATCCTAATTATGATAAATATTAAATGAATGTAAACACAACTATTCAAACAAACGAAAATAATTACAATATTAACACTGGATACATTAGGTAATATGATAGAAAATTAACAACACATTGGCTCAAGTAAAGCAAAGTAAAGAAAAAAATAATAAGTGCAAACAAGTAAACTGAATTTTCTATAATAAAATAAAATTAAATGTATTTTCAGAAAAATACAAATTAAAAGATTAATTTTGATACTTTGTGAAACAGTATGCATATCACAAGCATTGAAGATTTGATTAAAGTAAGAACACTATAGTGAAATGCAAGATCTTAACATATATACATTATGTAATATAATGATAGCAAATTAACAATTCTGCAGCAGCAGATTTGAAGTATATAGCATGATTGTACAATTTATTAGCTTTGGCGCTAAGTAATTGGTGTTACTCCCACACTTTTCAATAAGAAGTTCTAAACAAAATTTGAGTCTTATAAATAATCTAATGGATAAGTTGTACATACATTTGAAGTTTCCTTTTTACTGCTTGTAGATAGGTTATTAATAGATTCCTTAATGGATATGATTACTACAAATTTGTATGTATTATTTTCTATATTCTTTGTATCTTTCATTTATACTTACAAGTTGATGTAAGAGCTCCATAATTAGATGTATTAATAGATGATAAATTTAAAGAAACAACGGCTAATGATTCATGTGGTTCTCGATTACTGTTCTTTTGAAGAATATTCTTAGTTTTTGAAGTAATAAAAGTTTGTTGTGTTCTTTCTACGGTAAGCCAACTATTAAAAAAGAAGTAAAACATTAGAACTAATCAACACTAAAAATAAAAACGAAGTTCATAAAAATGCGAATAAAAACACAAATATATAACAACGGTTTAACAGGGAGTAGTGATGGGTTGCTACGAAGCAAACTGCTATTTTTAAACTGCTAACTATCGTTAGCAATTTGTAGCAGCTAACGAATATGAAAAGAAACTGCTACTTTTTGTAGCAGTTTTCCGATGTAAATATATCTGACGTAGCAGCTCTAACGGAAAGTAATATTAAGCTAGCAATATTTTTTATGCAGCAGATTATCTATTCGTCGAGTACATAACATGTACCATAGAGTTGTAGCAGTGTTAAAAAGAATTCCGTACTGCCATAATACCAAATAATACATACCTCTAACTTAGTATTGTATATAATGTACTATCGTGAGCAATTGAAAGTTAACACTTTATTATGTTGGCATGTCGAAATTTCAAAATTTATCTAATGTATACAGTACTTTTGAAGTGTCAGTGTCAGCATTTAATCATAACATAAATGACATTAGCTTGACAATTTGGTAAAATTTACGCAGCTATAATAGTGCGTTTACTTTCAATTGCTCACGATAGTACATATTACAATTAGTATAATTTTGTAGTAGATACTTCGGTACTTGTAATAAAATCAATGGTTTTATGACTGTTAAATATATTATTAATACCAAACTTTAGTAGCGTTTTTTTTTCATAAATTCTGTTTCACTGCGCACTCCTCTTGTTTTCTAAATGCCGTAAATTTCTTTTTTTTAACTTTTAATGACTGAAGGAAAGGTACAAAGAAAATATAAGGGCTGAACTAAAAAGTTTATATAAAAATATTATTTACAGACATAAGACAATGAATAAAATATAATGATCAAGAAAAAAAAGTACATATAAAATATAAACCATAAATATAAAACAATTCTAATAAAAATACAATTGTACATAACAGTAGGTTCGATTACCCGACACGGGGACCTCCACCTCCACACTTAATTAATTAAAAGGGTTAAGTCGCGGGATTCGCGGTTTTATTCGCGGATTCGCGGTTTTATTCGTGGTTCCGCGGATTTTTTCGCGGATTCGCGGGTTTATTCGCGGATTCGCGGCATTTATCGCGGGTTTTTTCGCGGATCCGCGGTTTTATTCGCGAAATCGCGATATATTCCGCGGGATTCGCGGGGTGTCCGCGGATTTTAGCGGGTCCGCGGTTTTATTCGCTGATTTTAGCGGGGGTCGCGGTATTCGCGGTTGAAGTCGCGGATTTCGCGGAAGGAGTTTAATTAGATGCAAATTCGCGGATCCTAACGTAAATTTCAGTTTAACCAATGTTCGGAGATATCTAGAATAGATGTTTGGAAATTTGAGATTAGATGGAGCCACATATTTATTTAGAATTATTCGAATTATATTTCCTAAAGATTTGGAATTTAGTTTATAGATGGAGCCACGTATTTATTCAGAATTATTCGAATTATTTCTTGAAATTCTTTTTTATTTTTGCCCAACCCAGGAGTTATATAATTAAAATATATAATAAATATATATAAACACATTATAATTAAACTACCTGTATATGCAGTAGTTTTCCACTGCATAACAATTCCTAGAATATAAGATAAGGTATTACGCTGCTTCCTTTTGTAAAGCTTAGTCAGCAGCGTCACCGAGATTTCTTTATAGGTTTAAGATGCATATAATTTTAATTCAAGTTTGTTTGTCATAGTCATAAGAACTTAGCAAATTAATAAGAATTCAAACGTTGTAACATTGTACATTTGATTTTAAAATAAAGATTGTTTTTAAAAATAAAACAAGTGTAAAGTGTTATTTAACTGGCGCAGTCAGTAGGAATGCTGGAAAGGTAGCCCAAGGAGAAGATCCCCAAAAGTTGCCGTTGATTTCAATCATTCAATCCAGTACCCGAGCCCGACGTCCTACGGAAAGCAACATCTTTACTACAAATAAGGTAAGTGTTGAACGATTCCTTTTGACCGTCCCGCAAACAAAACAGACTTCGTAAGACGCAAATAATTTCTTTTAACAATCGCGTGTAGGAAATATATTTGTTCAAGCCTTATATAAGTCATACAAACAATCGAAACAGAATCAATCGAAACAGAATCAATCAGAAACAATTTAGTGTTAGTTTAGATTTATAATAGAATTAATTATTAAATGCCAAAGACAGAATCTTCACTAAGTAATAGAAAAATGACAGAACCAAATATTAATGTACCTTATGTACCAATTAATTTAAATGCACCAACACCTGCTTTGCTTCAACAACAAACACAAAAAACACCCACAATCACAGCAGCTAAGGCATACGCTGATTTTATTCCGAGTTTTAACGGTAATTCATTACATTTAGAAAGCTTTATTTCAATTTGTGACAAATTCTACAATCAATATGGTAGAAATGAAGACGATAGTTTAAAACAATTTGTGTCAAATGTATTAATTTTCAAACTTAAAGATCAAGTGTTAGATTTTATTTTACAAAGAAATATACAAGAGTGGCCTGATATTAAAACAGCATTACGCGAACATTTTGGAGACAGATTAGATAGACGCACCTTAGCGCAAGAATTTAAACATACTATTAGAAATAAAAATGAAAATTTGTTAGACTTCATTGATAGAGTTAAATGTTTGAAAACGCGATTAGCGACAAAGATTTTCTCTGACGATACTTTAGATAACGGCAGAAAAGATTATTTAATAGAGCAATTAGAAAATGATGCGATAGATTTGTTAATGATTAATACAGACGGAATTTACCGATATATTTTACAACTAGAACAACCCGAACATTTTACCGCAGCATGTCAAATTGTCCACAAACAATATTACTCTACACAAAGACTTAATAATTTACAAAGTCAAGCTATTCAATTACAAAAACCTCATATTAATAAAACAATTGTTAATAACTCGAGACCACAATTTGTAAAACAAATGCCATCAACATCGTACACTCAGTATACTCCAAATAGGTATATTCAACCAAACTTTTCAAGACCGAATTCATTTCAGTCAAACCCTTTCAGTCATAGACCAAACTTTGCATCGCAACAATTACTGCAAACGCATAATAATGTACCCAGATTTCCAACAGGTCCCGTTAATATACAAACTAGACCAATAAAACAAACCTTCCCGACAAATCAACAAGTATTTGAAAAACCACAAAATGTATTTAAACCACAAGGTAAAATTCCTTCTCATAAACCAGAGCCTATGTCAGTAACAACTAGTTTCCCTAGTAAACAAATAAGGAATTTTCCCCAACAATACAGATCTACTCAAAATACCGCCCCTCAACATCCAATGAGTGTGGAAGAATTATTTAACCAAGAAACAAACCCCTATTTCGAATACGATTCAAGCTACGAAATCGACAACGACACCGAAAATTACGATCACGACGAAATCGATGAACCCCAATACTTTAACGATGACGAATACCAGCCCTATACTGATCACCCTAACTATCAAGAATATTATGAACATAACGACCAAATGGAAACACCAGAAGAGAATAACGTAAATTTTCGAGTACCAGCCTCAGTAAGAAGAAAGGAATAGATTTAAATAATATAATCCCAAATTCGTTACCGTATATACAAATCCAAAATCCACCCATTAAGTTACTAATCGATACCGGATGTCACCCTTCGATACTAAGACCCTCGATAGCAGAAAAATATTACCCTAAAACAATATTCAAAGCCATTACACCTATACAAACTTGTGCAGGATCCCGACGAGCAGATGCCAAAGCAAAAATACCCTATTTCAATGAGTTTTTCCCTCTAAAAGGAAATATAGAATTTGTTCTCTTTCCCTTTCACGAATATTTCGATGGTATTATCGGCATACGCGATTTAAGGAAGTTAAAATTAAATTTAGATCTAGAAAATAGAAATTTATATAACGATAAATTAAAAATACCTATATATTATCGAAACGAATTTGATTCGCAAGTATTAGAAATACCACCCGAAAGCTCAATACTAAAAAAAATAAATACAGATTTACCAAATTGCGAAATTATAATTCCCGAATTAACAACACAGAATGGCACCGCTATTATTTCACCTGGAATTTTAAGAATAAGAGATAACCAGACAATAATTGAATTAACTAATAAATTATCAATATCACAAACAGTTTGTATCAGAAAAGATATGTTAACGCCATACGCTAGTGAATTTATAGAAAACGAATTCGAATGTTATAATATAGAACAATTTCAAACAGAAATAAATTATAATAATTATTCAGAACCCTCAAATATTTCTCTTAATAATTTAAGAATAGATCATTTAAATATTGAAGAAAAATCCCAATTAGCGAAAATAGTTTCCGAATTTTCAGAATTATTTCACAATGACAAAAATAAATTAACATTCACGAACAAAGTAAAACACGAAGTAAAAACAACCGACGAGATCCCAGTTCACACCAAATCATATCGATACCCCTATATTCACAAAAACGAAATAAATAAACAAATTAACAAGCTATTAGAAGATGGAATAATAGAACATTCATATTCCCCTTGGTCCAGCCCTGTATGGATTGTCCCAAAAAAGCTGATGCAAGGAATCAAAAGAAATGGAGAATGGTAATCGACTATAGAAAGATAAATGAGAAAACAATAGATGATCGCTACCCTTTACCGAACATAACGGATATTTTAGACAAATTAGGTCGCTGTAATTATTTTACGACGATAGATTTAGCTTCAGGTTTCCATCAGATAGAGATGCACCCAAATTCAATCGAAAAAACAGCTTTCACTGTCGAAAACGGTCATTATCAATACACACGAATGCCTTTCGGATTAAAAAATGCCCCCGCGACATTTCAAAGAGTGATGGATAACATTTTAAAAGAATTATTAAATAAAAATTGTCTTGTCTATATGGACGACATTATTATATTTTCCACATCTTTACAAGAACACATGAACGATTTAAAACTAGTATTTAAAAAACTCAAAGAAGCTGGTTTAAAAATTCAAATTGATAAATCAGAATTTCTGTGTAAAACTGTTGAATTTTTAGGACATATTATAACGCCCAACGGAATAAAACCGAACCCGAAAAAAATACAAGCAATAAAAAATTTCCCAATACCTAACACAGCCAAAGAAATTAAATCATTTTTAGGATTGGTAGGATACTACCGAAAATTTATAAAAAATTTTGCGAAAATAACTAAACCATTAACAAATTGTTTGAAAAAGGGAATACAAATTAAACATACCCCGGAATTTGTTAAAAGCTTTGAAACGTGTAGGAATATTTTAATGAACGACCCAATATTACAGTATCCCGATTTTAATAAACCGTTCAACGTAACAACTGATGCCTCTAACTTTGCAATTGGCGCAATTTTATCACAAGGTTCAATTGGTCAGGATTTACCAGTCGCATACGCATCACGTACCCTAAATCCCGCCGAAATTCACTACAGCACCATAGAAAAAGAATTATTAGCCGTAGTATGGGCAGTAAAAACATTTCGACCCTATTTATTTGGAACTAAATTTAACATCATTAGTGACCACAAACCACTTCAATGGTTATTCTCACTTAAAGAACCAAATTCGAAACTTGTTCGCTGGCGATTAAAACTAGAAGAATACGACTACAAGATTATATATAAAAAAGGTAAATATAATACTAACGCCGACGCATTATCCCGAGTAGAGATCAATCCAATAGAAGAAAATCACGATACAATATCTCTCATAAATAATATTGACCCGAAAGATCCGATCCCGGACGATATTGAAATAGATTCACCATCTGTACACGACGAAAATCCAGAGAATATATCTAACAAACCAAAAATAAAAATCTTACAGAATATCAAACTTAATTCCCCTTACTCAAACAACGAACAAAACATCACAGACTCAGAAACGGCACATACTAGCATAGAAAATCCCATATTAACTATTTCATTTACAGAAAAAGCCTTAAATACGTACAAAAATCAAATCATTTTGTCAACCACTAAATATCCACAACACCGTTGCATCCGAGAAATAATATTCGACAAAAATCGACTCTTATGGCAATTATCTGAAGAAGATATTCAAAATTCAATTATACAATTAGTAAAAGAATATTTGAAACCCAAAACAACCTATTGTTTATACTTTAAAAATGAACAACTAAAAACTGTATTTTCTAACATAATGTCAGAACTATTTCATAGTAACGCTTTTAAATTAATTATTTCAAACAAAGTATTAACCGATGTAACAGAAGAAGAAGAAAGACAACTTAAATTAAAGTACTATCACGAAACGAAAACGAATCACAGAGGTATAAATGAAAACCTTCTTGCTATTAAAAAACACCTGTATTGGCCTAATATCGACCAAGACGTGATAAATTATATTAACTCAAAAGTATTTTTAATAATATAAAATATTATTAAAAATGGGGTGTGAAGAACACAATACAAGTTATATATTTGTGAATGTATCTCCTCTCCAGAGACGCAGATACGTATTTCACCTTTCTACAGGATCGTCGGTACGCCCCTGCTGGAGAAGAGATACATTCAACCAAATACAACTACCTTGCTATCAACCAGAAATTATTAAGACAGAGCGTGAAAGAATATTCAGCGCTGTCTAGATAACAACTGCCGAACTAAGCAACGTGTTTCTCTAGACGGTAACATACCATATCTATAGAAAACTGTATTATCGTGTCTTCACTACTTGTCGGGCGAACCGAATGCGTATATAACAAAATAATTTGAAACATACATGAGTGGGTAAAAACCACACCAATTTGTATAATACAAAAGTATTTTTAATAATATAAAATATTATTAAAAATGGGGTGTGAAGAACACAATACAAGTTATATATTTGTGAATGTATCTCCTCTCCAGAGACGCAGATACGTATTTCACCTTTCTACAGGATCGTCGGTACGCCCCTGCTGGAGAAGAGATACATTCAACCAAATACAACTACCTTGCTATCAACCAGAAGTTATTAAGACAGAGCGTGAAAGAATATTCAGCGCTGTCTAGATAACAACTGCCGAACTAAGCAACGTGTTTCTCTAGACGGTAACATACCATATCTATAGAAAACTGTATTATCGTGTCTTCACTACTTCAATACAGTTTTCTATAGATATGGTATGTTACCGTCTAGAGAAACACGTTGCTTAGTTCGGCAGTTGTTATCTAGACAGCGCTGAATATTCTTTCACGCTCTGTCTTAATAATTTCTGGTTGATAGCAATGTAGTTGTATTTGGTTGAATGTATCTCTTCTCCAGCAGGGGCGTACCGACGATCCTGTAGAAAGGTGAAATACGTATCTGCGTCTCTGGAGAGGAGATACATTCACAAATATATAACTTGTATTGTGTTCTTCACACCCCATTTTTAATAATATTTTATATTATTAAAAATACTTTTGTATTATACAAATTGGTGTGGTTTTTACCCACTCATGTATGTTTCAAATTATTTTGTTATATTAACTCATGTGAAATTTGCCAAAAGACAAAATACGAAAGACATCCTCACTCAATCATTTTTAAACCAACAGAGATAGGTTCTAGACCTCTCGAACACCTATACATCGATACTTATAAATTTGACTCTCAATCATTTTTAACCATTATAGATAGTTTTTCTAAATTTGGACAAGCATATTACCTAAATTCACTATGTGCAACCGAGATTGCCGATAAACTAATTGTGTTCCTCAGCCATTACGGTCTTCCCCACAAAATAACATGCGATAATGGAACTGAATTTAAAAATAAAGTGTTACAAGACCTTTGTTCTTTACACCGAATCGAAATACACTATACTACCCCATTTAATCCCAACAGCAACAGTCCTGTTGAAAGATTCCATTCCACTTTAAACGAAAGTTTACGCATATTAAAAGACCAAAAACCAAAAATACCAATTTCTAATCTAATAAATTACGCATTACTACTTTATAACAATAGTATTCATTCGACTACGAATTATACACCCTTCCAAATATTAAAAATCGACTTGAATTTAAAAACCCCATTTGAAATGAACGAAAACGAACGCATAACCCATTATATAAATGATCATGCAGAAACTTTAAAAATTCACAGCAAATTATTAGAAAAACAATCTAAAACATTAGAAAAACGAAACAAAGATAAAACAATACCCGTATTCGATGATAACAAACCGATATATCAAAAAACACAACTCGACGCGAGCAAAAAACTTAATAAATCGTCATTATTATATAAAAAATTAGACAAATGCGAGATATTACCTGAACAACAAAAGGTAAAGGTAGGAAGTAAACAATATCACATTAAAACACTAAAACCGCAACATCTTGTTTCAGATAAAGAAAAACAAGATAAACAAAATGAAGATAATCGTTTAAATAATTTTAACGATGAGCCTTCTGTATAATGGGATTGATACTCTCCAAATTAAAGAAGTACACAACCCCATATTACCTGTACAAATAGGTAAAGTAAAACTAATCACCTCTAGACACACCTTTAAATATCATATAAATATAACTCACCCTACAGAAATATTAAATGGAATAAATAAAGAATTAAATTCATTAGAAAACAATTTAAACAGTAAGCTTCCACTTCCATGTTTTTGTCATAAATAAAATCAGATACGCTAAACAGTTAAGTAAAGATATTGAAAATAAATTAAAAGTATTCACGTATGCAAGCAAAAGAACTAAACGAGCTTTAATAAATGCTGTAGGAAAAGTAAGTAAATGGTTTTTCGGAACTTTAGATGAAGATGATAAAAACGAAATCGATCACTACATTCAAAATATTTTAAAAACCGAAAAATTAATACAAGATAAAGTAAATGAACAAACAAATGTTCTAAGAGAAATTACTCTAAAATATAACGACGCTTTCAAAATCTTAAAAGAAAATCAAGACACTCTTGCTAATCAATTAAATCAAATTCAAAAAGAATACGTACAATCAACTAATACATTGGAACAAACACTATCTCTCATAACAATTGTAGATGGCCTAGTAATCCAATTAAATTTTATTAAAACACTTATTGAAGAAATAAGAACCTCTATTTCATTCGCTAAATTAAATACATTACATATATCAATTTTAAAACCAGAGGAACTTGAACAAATGTTAAATAAACTACATAAAATGTATAACCCGAATCAGATTCCAAAATTAAGTAATTTTATATATTATTATAATCTATTTGCGACTCAAGTAGTCTTACACGATGACATCATATTATTTAAAATTCACGTCCCTATTGTATCTCATCCATATGATTATTTCCAATTATACCCTATACCTGTAAAAAATCAAATTGTCATACCTGAACACCCTTACCTAATGTTCAACACTTACAATTATTGGACTTCAAATGAAATCTGCCCTGAGATAGAAAATTACTACTACTGCAAAAGCAAGATGGTCCAGCAAAATCAAAAATGTTTAATGGATATCCTTCGTAATGGTTCCAATACCTGTCCGACGATGAAAGTCGAGCTGAACAATACAAGCATACAACAAATCAATGGACATCAAATACTGATAGTTCCTGTCAAACCCGTCACTGTTCAATCACAAGGCGACGACAACGATCTACACAAGATACATCACCCAACAATCATCTCCATGGACCAATTTCCAATAAGGATAAATAATCAATACTTCCAGCGAGAAGAAAGTGCGCATGAAGAACTTGTCTTCGAACTTCCACTATTGGAATTAGAAAACATAAGTAATACTCTAGAACGACATAATTTTGTAAAATTAAAGACATTAGATTTTAACGAACTTAAAAATATAAAAACAATGTCTGAATCAATAAAACCATTAAACTTAGAAAATATATCCACTTTTAATAATTTTCATACTGTATCAATTATAATTGTTATTGTAATAATTACATGTACTTTAATGTATTATGTTTATAAAAAATACTTTGAAAAGTTGAAAATAAAAACACAGAAACCAAAATTAACTACCCCTTTACAAGGCGAAACCTCTCAAAATATGAAGTTCACTCAATCCCAATTTTTCGAACTTAAGGAGGGAGGAGTTATATAATTAAAATATATAATAAATATATATAAACACATTATAATTAAACTACCTGTATATGCAGTAGTTTTCCACTGCATAACAATTCCTAGAATATAAGATAAGGTATTACGCTGCTTCCTTTTGTAAAGCTTAGTCAGCAGCGTCACCGAGATTTCTTTATAGGTTTAAGATGCATATAATTTTAATTCAAGTTTGTTTGTCATAGTCATAAGAACTTAGCAAATTAATAAGAATTCAAACGTTGTAACATTGTACATTTGATTTTAAAATAAAGATTGTTTTTAAAAATAAAACAAGTGTAAAGTGTTATTTAACTCCAGGAATCGAACGTGGATCCTTTAGAGTGAGAGACCGGGATTCTACCATGAGAGCACATCAGGAACAAGAATTAGAAATTTTAAGTTACATATTGCAGTGGAATTTACTTTGAAATTGCTTATTTATTTTTTTATTCACACTACAGCTTATATCGCCGGCTATTCAGTCTAGTAGAATCCACGAACTGCCATCTCATGAATCGTTCCTCACGGAAAGGGATTTAATGTCGTTTTCCAGAATAAAACCATAAACACAAATAAAACACGAGTCAATTCCTTTATATTAATGTAATTAAAAAAAATAAAAAAAATCCCTCTACAAAGTGTATAGGGTGCTAAAGCATCATCAAACAGTAGCAATGAGGAAACACTCTTTGTGAATAATGACTCGCACACAGAGAAAAACCTCTTCTGAATCACGATCAAACATAAAACTAATAAATATTAGTGAAATCTGTCAAGTTTAACCTCTACTGTGACCCCTTCAAACAAATATCAAAAACAAATTAGTTTTCAAAACTCACGATAGTTGAAATTTACTCACACGCCAAAAATAACATAACAAGGTCAAACCCCACTACAGACACTCCAACCTTGAATTCAAAATGTTCTCGAAATATTATTTTAAAAAAAAAAACTTCCCTTATAAAAAACATGACAACTTTCGCTAATATCCATATACTACTTTCAAACATACATTATTACAATAAATACAAGAAATTATAACAATGAAAATAATCCTGATATCAAATATATATAAATAAAATAATTTTTATCAACTTACATAGATCTATGTGTGATTTTATAAAATACACGAGAGATATCTTTTTCACAAAATTTCAAATAAACATAAAACACTCGCATAAATCGAATTTAAATTAACTTGCACCTTACACTAAATGCAAAAACAAAATACAACCCGAATTTATACAACAAAGAATAAAATTGATTATCTTATTCTTTAATAAACCAAACACTTTAACAGTCAAGATATCTCTAAATCAAAATGAAATCTCCATATCCGCTTATCCATTCCCACCATCTAAAAATCAAAATATATATAACCAACACATTTTAACAAATACAATATCCGAAAAAGCGGCAAGTTCAATTCCTTGGTCAACCTAAATATACGAGGGCTAATCATAATTTCATACATTATAAAATTTATTTCATTTATAAAATAATATATATATCTATAACGATCCCCGTCTGAAATAAATAAACATACAACTAAAATAGTTAATTTTTTTAGAAAGTCCCTATTACAGAGTTCAAAATCGTTCAATCATTTTCCTTACTTGTCCAAGGAAAATCCATGACATGATTCCCCGAAGTTATCCGAGAACAAAGTCAGAACATCCCTGAGCTTTTTTCAAGGATAACTTCAGCACAGCACTCGAGACAGTACCGCACCCTGTCTTTGTTCCCCGCACTAACTTGTTGTATTAATGTTGACCAGGATCTTCATCGTTCTGATGCTGTAGTGTGATAAACGGATGCAATGCACTGATGTGATATCGTCCTTTTTTCCTACGTCCATCCATCGAATACAGCTCATACGTCACATTATTGAAGCATCTCGATATCCGATAAGGTCCTGTATAAGGCAGATCAAGCTTCTGACATTTACCTTGATCTCTTCTGCCCAAACGATAACTTTTTACAATCACCACATCTCCAATATCAAATCTCGTTCTCGTCGTAATCTGCTCATTTTGTTTATTTAGATATTTCTGTGCGTTTATTGTAGTTCTTTGTGCAACTTGGTTTTTTAACTGTACCAGGTTGTCAACCCTTTCATTTTGTGTATTCCAGGGTCTGGCAGGTTTCGTCCCATACATCACAGTCGCAGGACATTCCAGTGTGACAGTATTAGGTGTGTTGTTGATGTTATCTTCGACATCTTGGACATGAGCAACCCATCCTGCATGATTTTCATAGGTTTTGATCCTTAGAAACTTTATTATTTCCTGAATGTATCTCTCACATGGATTCCCGCATGGATGACGTATGGAAGAGAAAGAAATTTCAATATTACGATCATGTAAAGCAGTCTTAAATCTATCATTATTAAAATACGAAGCATTATCAGCTAATACTCTATTCATTTTCCCTTGACGCATAATCCATGAATCAATACACTGTATAGAGGTATCTGTATTATATTGCGAAGTGGGAAATAATTTAACAAACTTAGAAAATACATCAACCATTACTAAAATATTTTTATATTCAAATTCTCCTGGAATAAGATTCCCTAAATAATCTATTGCTACCAATTCTAATTTCTCATGAGTAATTATACTCTTTACCTCATACTGACAGGTTCTATTCTTATGTTTGCCCAAACGACAAGTAATGCAGTTTCTGACCACATCTTTAGCGATTATGCGATCTTTCTTAGCATAAAACGCCTCTCTAAACACCAACCATACTTTATATCCCCCTATATGTCCCAAACTTTCATGAATTTGCAACATCGTTTGCCTTGCATACACATCATTTACAGCAATATAACTTATTTCCCTAATCACTTTCATAATCAACCCCTCTTTCATGACAAAATTTTTATAATTATCTTTAGTATTTAATTGTTCCCTTATTATATTAAATCTTTCATCTCGCTGGACCTGAAGGATCATCTCAAATTCATAATTCCCCGTAGCATAGTGTCTATTATATTCATTCAACTCTACATAATGAAATTTACTTTTACTGTTGTACATTCGTGACAACGCATCGGCAGAAACATTTAGAACGCCTTTAATATGCTTTATTTCAAAAGTATACTCTGACAACAATAGTGACCATCGATACACTCTATTATTTTTAAAACGTGTATTCAAAAGTGATGTCAAGGCAGCATGATCTGTCTCTACAACAAAGTTTTTTCCCAATAAATAATATTTGAGCTTTTGAATCGCGTGTACCACAGCCAACATTTCTTTTTCACTAATGGTATATTTAACCTCATAGCTTTTCAAAATACGAGAGATAAAACATATCGGTTGTTCTATCCCTTCGTCATCTATTTGAATTAAAACTCCGCTTATAGCGACATCACTAGCATCTACTCTTAAAACAAACTGTTTATTAAAATCTGGTAGTATTAATTTTAATTGATTATAAAACTCTTTCTTTACCTCCTCAAATGCATTCATTCTTAATTCTGTCCATTTAAACTTTTCATTCTTTTTAAGCATTTCATACAAAGGAACACTAATACGTGCCAGGTATGGTACAAAACGTTTATAATAGTTAACCATGCCTAAAAATCCTCTCAACATTCTTATATTCTTTGGTAGAGGATACTTCTTAATGAGTTCCAATCTACTCTCATCTACACTTATATATTTAGTACTTATATTATACCCCAAAAATTTAATTTCTTTCTTATAAAATTCACATTTACTCAAATTTACCTTTAACCCTTCTCTGGCTAATACTTCCATGATCTTCTCTAAATGTTGTGAGTGTTCCTGCTCATCCCTGCTGTATATTAAAATATCGTCCACGTAATAAACCACAAACTCTTCATAAGGTTCTAAAATTTGTTGCATTGCTCTAATTAAAGCAGCTGCCGAACTGCTTAACCCATATGGTACAGTCCTAAATTGATATACTCGTCCATCTACCATAAATCCACAATATTTTCTGGACTCCTTTTCTAATGGAACCAACCAAAAAAGCACTTTTTAAGTCCAATTTACTATATATTCTTGCATTGTAACATTTCGCCAATAATGGTTCTATCGTAATAGGCGTCTCAAACTGAGGCTTTGTTCTTTCATTCAGTCGACGTGCATCTAGACATAATCGAATGTCTCCTGTTTTCTTTTTTACAACTACTAATGGATTAACATAACGCGTTTTACCAGTTTCAATAACACCATCTCTCAGCATCCTCTTGATTTCATCATTTACTTGTGATTGAATATTTTTAGGAATGGGATAATTTTTCACCTTAAATGGTCTCGTCTCATCTACCTCTAAGGAATGTTGGTAATTTCTGGCGATACTAGGAAATTTATTGACTAAATCTATATTCTTTTTAATTAAATTTTTTACTTCTACTTCCTTATCCTCTCTGCAGTCCAATTTCATCATATCTATATCTTCAGGGAACTCCACTTCTCCATTTTCTTCCTTACCCATATCTTCCATCATCATTACCTCCTTTTCTTCGACATCCTCTTCTTCTATATTATTAATAATTTTTTCACCATCCTCTTCACACTCCTTAATCCATTCAACTTTCGTATTATTAATTATTATATCCCTTTTTTGTATATCTATTATTGCATTAATCTTGTCTAATAAATCTACTCCTAGTATTCCATCCCTTCCTAATCCTTTTAATACTATAAATTCTCCCATGAAATTATTATTATCTATCATAAATTCAACAATAAAAACTTTATTCACTACTGTTAAAATTTTCTTTGTAGCGGTCACTATTGTAATTTTACTTGTGGGCATATATTTCCCCACATTACTTTTAATCAAACATTCAATCACATTCTCATCTAAAAATGACGTTTCACTTCCTGAATCAATTAAACAACTTAACTCTTTATCATTTATTTTTATTTTTATATGAGGTAAAACCGTGTTTATTGCGTATTTCGACTGTTCATACAATGCATTACATTCATTCCTTTTGGTTGGTCTTATTAAAAATCCTTACTACATGCTAATTCTACTTTACCCTGTTTATCATTTGTTTCTAAATTAAAATTACATCGACTATCTTTAGGACGTGTCCCTGTATAGTTTTTAACTTCTGCTAAATTTTCCTTTCTTATATCTTTACTATGATTATCATCTATTCTACCTGGTGAAGCCATTTGATTACTTCTATTACTATAGTTATTTACTCGCTGAGGACTTGAATATTTATTATTATTATTGTTTTCTATTCTGGCATATGATGATCTATTAACACTGCGATCTATATAATTATTCTGATATCTTTTACCATATTCCATATCATCTAATCTTTTCAAAAGTTCAATAAATTGTTGCATGTCACTTATATTTTGAATGGCTACTGCCTGACTAATTTGTGCATCAAAATGAGTACTTAATTGGCATATTAAATCTCTATCAGTGATTTTTGGTTGCAAATATTTTAAAATTGAGTGTCTCCTCATAACATACGACGCTCGTGACTCATTACTATTATTATTATATCTACCAACTAATAAATCATTTCTTACCCTCGTTTGTCTTGTTGTTCCCCAGAATTGACTGGTAAATCTGACCTCGAACTCCTCCATCGTCTTCACCTCATCCGAGATCATGTCCCACCAGGTCATTGCATCGTCCTTGAAACAGTTCCCTATTTTCTGTAGCTTCTTTTGGTCCCCTGGCACATCCTCTAGACTTTCCTTTACTTTTTTTAGAAAACCCATGGGATTTGTATTTGCCATACCATAAAACTTCGGCAATGGTTCATTTTGTACTGGTACAGGGATGAACACAGGCACACTCTCTTCACTCTTCTCTTTTCTCACTTGTTCAATTTGTTTCTGCATGTACGTTAGTTTCTGTTCCTGCCATTCTCTTTTTTCCTTTTCTTCTAAAAATTGATCTACGCTGACCGTGTTTTGTGGTATGTTGGGTTCGTTTGTTAACGGAAGTGATTCATCTATTATGTCTTTATCTGTTTGTTTACTGCTATTTATAGGTACCATTTGATCTACTATCTCTTCCAATTTTCTCTCCATATCTACTTGTCGTTGTTTTATTTCCATTTGTTGTTGTTTTATTTCATTGTGATGTTGTTGCATCATTCGTTCCATTTGTTTCATTTCATTATGATTTTGTTGTATCAAATTCATTATCACATGCATCATATCCATCATCCCTCTACTGTCACCTCCTTCCTGTCCTGCTTCATGTATGGGATTTAGATTGAGATTACTTATACCTGCACTCGCACCTTCTAATGATTCTTGACTGCCAATTAATGGTGGCTGTCTCCATTCATTTACATTCGAAATACCATCCATTTTGCTTGTTATTGTTTACTATTTCTTCAATATAACTCTTTTAATTTAGTTATATTCACGTGACACTTTATACTCTCCAAATTTATAAATTATCTTTTATTTCCAAATTATTTGCTTATCTTCATTCGCCCCACGTTGGGCGCCAAAATTGTGCAGTGGAATTTACTTTGAAATTGCTTATTTATTTTTTTATTCACACTACAGCTTATATCGCCGGCTATTCAGTCTAGTAGAATCCACGAACTGCCATCTCATGAATCGTTCCTCACGGAAAGGGATTTAATGTCGTTTTCCAGAATAAAACCATAAACACAAATAAAACACGAGTCAATTCCTTTATATTAATGTAATTAAAAAAAATAAAAAAAATCCCTCTACAAAGTGTATAGGGTGCTAAAGTATCATCAAAGAGTAGCAATGAGGAAACACTCTTTGTGAATAATGACTCGCACACAGAGAAAAACCTCTTCTGAATCACGATCAAACATAAAACTAATAAATATTAGTGAAATCTGTCAAGTTTAACCTCTACTGTGACCCCTTCAAACAAATATCAAAAACAAATTAGTTTTCAAAACTCACGATAGTTGAAATTTACTCACACGCCAAAAATAACATAACAAGGTCAAACCCCACTACAGACACTCCAACCTTGAATTCAAAATGTTCTCGAAATATTATTTTAAAAAAAAAAACTTCCCTTATAAAAAACATGACAACTTTCGCTAATATCCATATACTACTTTCAAACATACATTATTACAATAAATACAAGAAATTATAACAATGAAAATAATCCTGATATCAAATATATATAAATAAAATAATTTTTATCAACTTACATAGATCTATGTGTGATTTTATAAAATACACGAGAGATATCTTTTTCACAAAATTTCAAATAAACATAAAACACTCGCATAAATCGAATTTAAATTAACTTGCACCTTACACTAAATGCAAAAACAAAATACAACCCGAATTTATACAACAAAGAATAAAATTGATTATCTTATTCTTTAATAAACCAAACACTTTAACAGTCAAGATATCTCTAAATCAAAATGAAATCTCCATATCCGCTTATCCATTCCCACCATCTAAAAATCAAAATATATATAACCAACACATTTTAACAAATACAATATCCGAAAAAGCGGCAAGTTCAATTCCTTGGTCAACCTAAATATACGAGGGCTAATCATAATTTCATACATTATAAAATTTATTTCATTTATAAAATAATATATATATCTATAACGATCCCCGTCTGAAATAAATAAACATACAACTAAAATAGTTAATTTTTTTAGAAAGTCCCTATTACAGAGTTCAAAATCGTTCAATCATTTTCCTTACTTGTCCAAGGAAAATCCATGACAATATGTAGTCAATATAAATACTTTAATGTTTTATTTTAAAATGTGATGGCGCCACGTATTTATTTAGAATTATTTCCTAGAAGATTTTTTTTTATGTTTGCCCAACCCAGGAATCGAACGTGGGCCATGCATCACATAAAGCGGCTTCTTAGGCACTAGACCACAACGGGGATAGGATTTTATATTTTGTAAGTTGCATATATATATAGTCTGAATTATATTTCGAATTATTTTAAATTTTTTTATTTTTAAAATAGAATTTAATAATTTGTGAGTTGCATATACAGTCTGACTTATATTCCGAATTATCTAAAATTGACGACCGTAATTTTGTGCGTAAGAATGCTTCATTAAAAATAAAACATAATTTCACATGGAATAAATTTTTATTTAGACATCTATTTTTTAGCATAATATACAGTAATATACAGAGCATCTAAGGATTACAATGCAAGTACATAGATCAAAACAAGTCTATACATGTCTTAACAGATATAGACTAGTAGTTTTGTGAGCAGGAAAACGGTAAGGGTGGGGTAAAATTTTTTTATTCTACATATATACATACGTTTTTATTAATCTTTCAATTTCATTACTTCGAAATCGAAATGAAGAGTATTAAAATGTAAATATAATATCTCTAACATATACATAGCGTTTAATGAAGTATCATGACAAGACAATAACGTTCTAATCCTATGATGCAAGTCACCTTCCATCTGAGAACATGCCTGTAGTGTTGCATTGTAGAATCGTACAAAATCGATACTCTTGAACACAGATAGCTTTTGATTAATTAGCTGCATAAGATGAAACATATTGTTGTAGGTGTTTTCGAACGATTGTTCGATTTCGGCTTTTAAGTCGTACAATTTTTATATGTTTATATGCACTAGCTCTAATATAATGTTCTGGACTGCTACCTTCGGTTTTACAAAATTCTTCCCACTCGTCTGCAGTAAAGAAGATAAGTGTACTAGACGAACGAACTTGAATCAAGGGTATGAAGCCTGCTGCCGGACTCAGACCTATCGTAATATATTTAGTGCCTTCCTTATTAAGTAGATAAGTCGATTGTCCAATAAGCTGCTTTTCACGAAAGATTGCATCCTCCTTCAATTTAAGAGAGGTAGTGATGAATTGGTTGTAGTTATTCGTATTTTCAACTGAAACAGAACCACAAATATTATAACTGAAAAAGTAAATATAAAATATAGATACCATCTGCCATTGCTTTAACGCAGCTTATCAACACTAATAAAAACATGAAACTGAATCGTTCTTTGATACATGCTTACCTGTTAGCTGCGATCAGGTTAGGTGGGGGAAGCGGAAAGACATTCTCAGCGCAGGTCCATTGATGTAAGGTGGGGGGTATTAGTTGTCAGCTTAAAATTAGTAATGTTCCATCAAATCGTAAATGTATTATAAAATATATTTGTCTCTTAAGGCGATATCTCGCCAACGATGTTACGATGGCCCCAAGCTAGAGTGTGTATACCATCAACATCAATCCACCGCTTATCATCGAAAGGAGATAGAGCTAATTTATTTTGCGAGATCGAAGAAATCTTATGCAGTCGAGATTTAAATAAATTTTGAGATTTAAATAGCAGCTTTAGATCGAATAGACATCTTTTATAATCCTCTAAAACGATCTCATTCCTAACAACATTTTTTTTGATACCTTTGGATTTTTTGATTTGTCTACCCTCGACATTAAGTGCATAAACCTTTGACCGCAAACCAACAAATTCACTCATTAGCCTACCTGCGTTCTCATCTTTAAATAGTCCAACAATAGCCTTATTTTGTATAGGTATGTTGAAAACATTATTGATCGGAAAGTTGGATGTATCAAATTTAGAAAGATTATTTTTAATGTCACAGTAAATATCATCTACTTGAAATCGTAATATAAAACTATCAGTGTCCATATAACATAGATTTACGTTTTCTTCATATACACTTTTCAAATGATCATAATAGAAATCATACATATGAAGTTTAGAAAGCTCCAACACGGAGAAACCAATATAAATAGGTTCATCGTAAATAACTCTCAATTTTTCCATTTGTATCGCTACAAAATTTTCAGAAAAAATCTTAATATTTTTAAAATTCAATTTAGAAACTAAACTAGAGGCTCCTCGCCTTTTACCTATATCTTCCCAATGAGATATTAATTTTACATCTACACGCTTGTCAACATTTTCCATCGTTTTACCGAAAACTGAGTTATTCATAAGTTTATAAAAATCTCGTTCAAAATCATTTCGTGCTATCTTACGATAGCCGGTATTCAGATCAATATATGTTTGAAGCCAATTAGATTGCTTAAATCCTAAAACGCGAGTAATTCTTATAATTTTAAGCCCGCTATTTAAAGCTTGTTTTAAATTTCTATAATGTACAACATAATTTCGTTTATTTTGTAGATTAGCAATTAATTTCTCATTAGAATATTTAGATGTAGGAGGCGTCATCTTCTCAGGAAGAAAAGGTAGATCATTATGTTTATCGTGTAAGACTTCTGGATACTCGATATCAACCTCTAAAAAGTATCCAATTTCAGAATCTTCCGGAATCTGCGATATGTTTAAATTTTTAATTTCTAGATTTGAGAGCCAGCGGAAACCTCCTGAAGGCAAATACTGTGACATAGCCCACCCATACAAATTGTTTGCATCCCAATATACTAAATAAGAATTTGGAGAACTTGCATCATATTCCGGTAGATATCTGTTATTAGCTGTAGCATGTCTTAAAGTAGCCTGCGATAACCCCCCTCTAATATTTTTCTTAATAAAATAATGCATATCTATATCAGTAAGCAGCTCCAATTCTATGTTAGTATATTTTAATATAGCACTCCAAGATAGACCAGGACTAGTAAAATAGTGGGCAGGATCCAAACCGTATGTTTCGCAACAAATTTTACGAAAATTCTCGAAAATATCTGTCAGTAATAATACATCGGTTTTTAAATATAAATTAGAGTAATCTAATAAATTCCGACAATTAAATACTCGCCACACATTTTGTGCATGTTCATAATCGATATCGGTAATATCTTCCCCAGTCAGAGAATTATGAAACCGCTCCTTAGCAGGCAGAAGTTGCTCATTTAATCGTTCAAAAGTATCTACATATTCATATGGAAAGACGCCTTTACGTTGAATTAAATTAAATTGCAAATCATCAATATAATTTGATCTAATATTCTTAAAATCTTGTGGAGATAAATTTTTGGCTAGATTATCGATAGAAGATGGCATGAAGCGGAAAGAATCTAAAAAACGTAAGTTTATGTATACATCTTTCTCAGCGTTAGATTTATCTATAAACTTATCGACTAAAACTCTTTTACTAAAACTTATATATTTTTCTTTGTTAACTGGGATAACTGAAATATCAGATTTATTATCTGATAATTCCCTTATGAAAAGGTGACTATCGTATGAAGTAAGACAATGCAGGAAAACGGGAATATAATTAGGGATTTTGAAATTCAAATTACATATAGAATGACTCGCACCCCGAAAATTACCAGTTAAATGGCAATGATCTGCCACTTTATCTTCATTAAGACTTTTTTCACATATATGGCAGCTAACAGCATTTATAAAACTACTACGTTCAACTTCGGTTAAATGTTTCATAGGAACGATAATTTTCAAAAACTTATCATATATCGTTTGGACATCTTCTAGCAATCGCGCTGTAAATACTTTTGAACAATCTAGTCCTGCATAAGTAACAAATTTATTTAACGTAGAATCATGAGAACAAACTATATTATAGCCAAAACTGAAGGGAATATGCTTATGTGTTTCGCGTATATGTGAAACAGACGGATCTCCGCCACACGAGAGAATCGGTTCAAGTATACACTCGAAGTCTGCATATATTACGAATGGAACCGGAATTTTTTTATCAAAATCGTTGAATTGTAGAATGTTATTTTAGGTACCATATTCCCCAATTTATTTTTAACCGATTTATTTGAGGGTAGAATTGCACAAACATGATTACAATCATATGACTGATGTCGGGTTAAAGCTGTGAGAGAGCTAAAAGAAACTAAACATCCATCACATAAATGCAGTTTATGTTGACCTTTACTTATTTGAGATGAGATCAATCTAGAGAGATTTTTTATTAAAACATAATGAGATTTAGCTCCTTCCTCAAGCAACAATAAATTAACATGTATATCTTTCCTATTCTTGGTGAAATAAATAGGTCCTACCACATCATATTTACTAGTTTCTGAGCTTAAAGTTAAACCATAAACATTGATACTTAAATTATTAAGACTTTCTATTTTTTCTAACTCTTTTAATTTAACCGGAAATTCGATCCTATCCAAATTTAGTACGGTAGAGTAATGTGGATACATACTAACTCTATGTGCTGTATTATTGGTAGGATGAAGTGCAGCTGTAAGACACCAAGCTAGGCAAGCGTTATCGTTGTTTTGTATATTTATACATGCCTCTCTATTCTTAATCGATCGAGGTAATTCCAAGTACGATGAACCAGAGAGGGGGGAATATGAATTAATATTAATTTCTAAATGAGAAACTGAAACCAGCCCCCATCCAGAATCTCGTTCTTGAAACTCTTCAGATTTAGTTTGAATTATATTTGCCAACCGATCGTAAACATCATCAACAGCTGAAGCTATTATAAGAACTACGTATTGAGTGTAGAACGATTTTAATTCGGTGATCTGATTATCTGCGTGAGGCTTAACATAATTAGCAAACAGTTCAAATTGTACCTTTATACCCGATATCGTGTGTTGAATGATATTTTTAATCAGTTGACATGACTTTAATTTAGAATCTATAAAAAATGTATGAATATCACATGTCCTAGAGCCTAAAATTGAATATGATGCAATACGAGATCTAAAACTGCTTGCTATCTCATAAACTCCATCTACCAATAATGAAGCATTATTACACACATGCTGTTGCGAACGAAGAGCGATTCTGTAGGATGTACATTTGTCAGATGTCGTTTTAAAGAATCCTTCCTAGAAAACGTTCTCTGACAGACATCACAAGTATGAACGAGATCATTAACGCAGGGATGTCTTTTAAGAAGATCTGGGCGACTGAATATCTTTCCGCATTTGTTACAATCCATAACTAAAACTAACAATAAGAAATAGTTAATATGAGATAGAAAAGAAACATATTAATCATATAAAAATACTCTCAATATGTAAGATACCGAAAACTTAATGTTTAAAAAAATCATGTAAAACATCTTATAGAAAAGAGCGAGTTGACAAATTTAATTAAAAAAATTATGAGATCTGTTTTCAAAAATATATAAGAAAATCCTTATAGATATATTCAAACTAGCTTTCATAATTAAAAGTGAGGCACATAAAATATAAAAATAATGCCAACAGATTTAAAGTGAATATCGATAATAAAATTTATTTATACATAAAAGTAAAACCTGTTTGCCAGACAAAAAATTGTTACATTATTTTAAAATAATACGACAGGTACTTACGTTTAAAAAAACAGCCTAGATGACACTTCACACTCACGGGTATCTGCTCTACACTAATGTTATGTATATACTGAAGATAAATATTCAGATATGATATATTAAATACAATATTTAGCGCAGACGCATTAAATATTATATCGGGGGGTAGGATGTATATCAGATTAAAGGAAAATGTAAGTATAAAGAGATCGGTGACTTTCTTGCAGGTTTACACCTGTTAAGAATTCCCACAGACTATTGCTTTGAACAGGAAATCCGAACAACTGTCAATATTAGAATCATAAAGCCTGAGGTTTTGCGCGTTTACACCTGCAAAGAATTCCCATAGACCATTGTAACCGTTTGGACAAAGAGACACCTTACTATCGAAGATATACAAAGGATTCTTAAACAGGTGATTATGTTTGCCTTTGTCATCGGGTTCGTTTTTCGGAATATATATATATAAATGTAAATATCTTCTATAATATAGTATAGAAAAAAAAAACAAAACCACGTAAATTAAACGAAATAAAAATCATTTTACATAATTTATTGTGTTTAGGTTACAGTAGATGGTTGTAAATATTTCAAAAGCATCTTAACGTTATTTTGTGAGCACGCAGAATTCGAACGAGTATGGTAAAAACAGGCGTTAGGTTGAATATATAAAATAGGCACATTTTCAGTATATTCTAAATTTACAATTTCTATATCAATATATGCCTGTAGGAATCGAACCTTTTGATAACCCTTCACATATATGCGATTATAATTTCTACATACATTATCTAGAATTGAGGTTACATATTTTAATTCTATAAATCCGGAAGCATAAGGGATATGAAAATAATTATGCGTCAGCCACCTTGCCTCCTTCTGGTTCTTAATTGATAATTTATTAAATGGTGTCAAAGATTTAAATAACATATGTATTGAACGATCTCCATCGGTAATCGACATCTCCTTGGGGGTGAAGTTTGGCGTATTGAACCCCTGAATATCAATAATCAAAGCTGAGATAAAACGTTGTCTATATATTCGATCTCTATGAACTTTTGATAAAACGTGTTTGATGATATTATCCAATTTCTTGATTCTATTTTCAAAACGGCTTCTGTTGGCAGCCATAGTCATCCAGTCAGATTTTCTGTTTTCTATATCAAACCATGAATATTGCACCGGAACACTATCGAAGGTAACTTTCATGTTATCGATATAGATATACAAGTAATTAGTAATAATCACATTATTTTTTTCACTATTCCTGTAAGCGGAGCGTATTCTACAACACAATCGTGAATTATTAAACAGAGTGCGGTAGTATTGTTAGGAAAAGGAGTGTCTGCTTCAAACTCAAGTTTTATGTCTACAGCCCCGGCTTTTATACTGTCTACCTGTTTAGAAACGTCTAACACTAAGAAGGGGTAATCAATGAAAGCGTTATAATCTATTAGAGGTTGAGCGACCGTTCTCCTATAATAGGAACATTGAAAGGATGTATACATCCTGTATGCTAAAGCGTATCGCTTAATATCCATTTGTAAGTTCAGATTATTATATGGATAGGCCTCTGAGTTTAAATATAATTTTATATTACTGATTGACACATGATCAAATCGACCAGCGTCCGCAGTTAAGTTATCCTTCCCATTTGTTTGGAAAGCTAATATTACGAAGCGAGGTTTCTCTAAATTTGTGCTCGTCTTAACGCTCCACACATCTTTTTTATTGTTTCGTAAAGATGGTAGTTCATGGAGATCCCATTTTCTAAATGGCATGTAGATAGGTTTGTTAGCGTTTAAAGTTTTTAATAAATTTAAACTGAAATTGAATCGCTCATAACAATATGTGGAACATGCCATTCAACTTTACTTATATCTATTTTCGCTTTTTTCGTGCCACCTACTGCAATATTTTTATAGCAATTAACGTCTAATCGGCTTCGTACTAATATCAATTCTTGGGAGGTATAGGCGACCACTTTCCTATAGTCTTCAAAACATCCGGCTATAAACCTTAAGGGAATATATGCACTAAATATCTCACCCGATAATGTCGGCTGACCTGTATTTTTGAATGGATACCAACCCGCCATTTCTAGAGACTTACTCTCATTATCACTTAAAGACAAGAAGCCTTTGATGGTAGAAGTTATACCTGGCTTATTACAACGATCTATTTCGATACCATTTATTTCATATCGCAGCTGATCAAACAGAAACGCGTATGCATTATTAATCAGCTCACAAGACCCCGTTCCATCTATGTTTGGTTTAAATGTACCTTCAATATATATGTAGCTGTCTCCTGGAATTGTGTACACATCTTGATTATTTATTGGTATACGTATTTCATCGTTCGCATTAAAGTTATTAGCACGAGGGTAATATGTATGATATTCCTCCTTAGTTATCGTTTCGTCGAAGTTTAACTTTGCGTAAATGTCTAACTTTTCCATCGTTAACAGCAAATCCCAATGATTGGAGGAATGTTGAATTTATAGGTGTTAGCACGTTAGTCGTTGGAGACTGAATGGTCGCCGTCTGCTGATAAGAGAGTTCTTTATATGTTTTGTTAAACTCCAAACCCATTATAATCGCTTTAATTCTAGGCGCACAACGATCTGCTCACCTCGAAAATTTATTGGATCTCCTTCTTGGTCTAGCAGCGTTAACGTAATATTGCTAATGTTTTTTGTTGTTGTCGGTAGATATACTATATTCTGAGGTACTATATTGATGCTGTAGCCAGGTTCTACTGTTGGTGAAAATTCAAAGAGTGTGTGAGAGGGACGTGTGTCATAATACGCAGAAGATACTATATTGCACTCAATTCTAATTGTAACGACCTTTATAATCTGTACTGGAAGGTCAGATTCATAGGTTCTTTTAGCACGCAATTTGCTTTTACTGAATCCTAACATGCGACCTATTGAATCTTCCTTAGTAAAATCTATAGGAAAAATACTATATATCTCACACCTCAACGTGTTGTTGTTAGGTTTTAAAGATAGTAAAGCGCTTTTATCTAATATGTTTGTGGATGACAATCGGTTTTGTATATAAGTCTCTAAATCACCTATTTCATATGAACCAGTGGGTATTTCCAACACCTCGTTATCATAATAGAATTTGTAATGTCTCTCGTAAACATTTGGTATAGTATTGTAAGTGTGTAGACCTATAAGCCCCAATCCATATTCATATCGATCATCTAATTCAATCGGGGGATAGTAATCTGCAGCAAGCACGTGACTAGTGCTTTTGAGTGTGAACGTGTTCGACATGATACTGAACTTACTATGTACTCTACATATGACTATATAGAAATTCTAAACATAAATGGCCACAATTCTTTTCGTTAAACTTCTGATATCGGGGGTGATTATATTTGATCTCGCATTTTTTTAGGTATTGAACAAGTTCAAGCGGAGGTGATAAATTCCCATACGAGTCGAAATATTGAACTTTAAGTTTTCTCTTGGTATATGCAACCCAGTGTGTGCCTGATCCTTCTTTCGAATCGAGATTAACGACTGCACACTCATTGCTTTTTGGTATATTCGGTAAGCTATTTCTCATAAAGACGCCTCGGAAGTAGGGTAAATAATCTCATACTTTAAAATGTCTGCGTCTGAGAGAGCTCTGCGTGGCAGTCGATTTAAAAGTTTTTTGTCTCCTTATTTGATTTAAGATACAGTCCCATCCCCATTTTATATGGCTTCAAAAACATTCCTTCGCCTTTTTTCCCCAAAGCAACTTCTTCCATAACCTTATTATGACGTTGCGTCTCTTCTAACACTTTTTGAGAAGCTCTAGCTTTATTGACCGCTTGCACAATTCCGGCAACGCCTCCAGTCAGACCACCTAAAGCACTTAAACCAGCAAATATAGGTATGAGAGGAATGATACCCCCCGATTTCGGTAGAGGAATAACTCTAGGTGTATTAATATTTGTTTTACCACCATTCTTCTTTATCGCGATTTTAGCAGAAGCGAGCGCTATTTTAGCTCCATCAACAATATCCTTAAGTTTAGACTTTTTTAGAGTTACCTTAGCATGATCGACAACTCCTCTTCTAAAAGGGGTTTTTCTAATGAAACCTCCTTCTATTCTGTTCGATGTTTTCGCTATTGATGATCTACGCTTAGTCTTAATTCGATTTAACCCCATACCTAATTTTCTTTTAACTTTCATACTGTTTGTGACCAACCAAGCAGCTGCTTTTTCGCCAAAACTTGCGTCCTTGGATTTGACTCGAGTCCACGCTCTTTCTTGCAGTATGTGATCGGCTTGAAGACGTTTTATAGTATCTCTATCCTTCGAATAAGCGATATCGTGTTCTTTACATGCAGCGTCAAGCGGATTAATTCCTTGGTCGCCACGGGCCATACGCTGTTTTAGTTTCGTACCTGGACCGCAGTATTGATATCCGGGTAGATGTAATTCTACTGGTAACTTATTAATGAGTGAATTTAATATACCTCTACCCTCTTTGAATGTAGACATTTGAATGAAGCATATATTAATGTATGATCACATTATATAGATTCATTCTTGCGAAATGCGTGTCGTTAAACAGAAGGTAACCTTAAAGGTTCAAAATTTAGACGGTGGTTTGATAGACAATAAATTTAAACGAAGACATGGAGAAATATTACCAAATACTATCAGAGGTATAATATGTGGGCCATCTAACTGCGGAAAAACAAATGCTCTTTTGAGTTTGATTACCGAAGAGAATGGTCTAAAATTTAACAATATCTATGTTTATTCCAAGTCACTTTACTAGTCTAAATATCGATTTCTAGAGGCAGTGATGAATAACGTGAAGGATGTTAAATATTTTAAGTATTCAGAAAACGATAACATCATAGATCCCTGTAAAGCTTTAGAAAACTCTGTTTTTATTTTCGATGATGTTGCTTGCGAGACACAAGATAAAATTAGAACATATTTTTGCATGGGTCGACATAAGTCGATTGATTGTTTCTACTTATGTCAGACGTATACTCGAATACCAAAACATTTAATACGAGATAATGCTAATTTTATTATTTTATTTAAACAAGATGATTTAAATCTTCGACATATATATGCCGATCATGTTAACACTGATATGACTTTTGATAAGTTTAAGGAAGTTTGTGCTGAGTGCTGGAAAAATAATTATGGTTTTCTAACGATAGATAAAGATAGTAATATCGATGAGGGTCGCTATAGAAAAATGTTCGATTGTTATATATATTTATGAACACAAGCATGTTAGACACTCGGTTAACGATATGCAATGGAGGAAGAACAATCGTCAACCGATATAAAAGATATATGTTGTGATATATATTGGACACTCTGTGAATGTATTTCTTTACTTTTTATAAAACTTTTCCGCTAGCTACGATCACACTTTATAGTATTTAAGTATGAAAACAGCTTATCTGACTCAATATCTGATTAATATTCGTTCGGACCTGTTCATTCCTGTTTATCCGTTCGGACCCGTTCATTCCTGTTTCATATCTATTCAGACTTGATCATTATTCGTTCAGACCTCTTCGGAGCAATTCATTTTCTGTTCGCTATCTGTTTGCGAGACGGGTCTCAAGATGTCGCCGAAGAAAAGGAGCAGACGAACTAATAAAGATGAAATCACCTCTGAAATCATACGCGCTAGCGCTTCAATTAGAAAAAAATTTTTGGCATTGAAATTAGGTCGTTCTGAATTTGACGCATTACTAACACACCATTTCAAACCAGTCACCGAACCCCTTAAAAAAGTTCTAGAAAAAACAACATCACAGACTGAAATAGACCTGAAGAGTAAGATGAAGTCAGAGGATGAAGAGTCTAAACAAAATATAAGAATTCCGAAGATGACGTCAAACACAAAGTCACATGGTCTTTCTATGGAGAGTTCCGATAACCCTTATGGGGGACTTAATATTACTGATCGTAACATTGAAAATTCCGACTTGTATTATTTTCCTAAAATCTACTTAGAAGGATTATTGTCTGATGTTAGCAGATAATATGATTTAACGTTTAGTGTCCACGTTGATCCTGTGTCGGATAACTTTAAAATGGGTACATCAAGTTTTACTTCCGATGGTCGTGATTTTTTAATCGACAACGTGCGATATAGGGGGCGCGAGGACTATGTGAGTTAATATTTAAGGCACATCCTAGCGAGTTTACGAGAGATGACAAAGAGCAGTATAGACGAATCTTAAAACAGACTAGTGTACATCATCGTGACTTTGATCCTGAAAAGCAAGTCAAAGGAAGCAGAAGCTATAAATATTCATACATCATTAAACCTTTATTGAATCTAAACACTTCATCGATGAATCTGGACACATCGTCTACGAGTGGATATATACAGGGGAGTAGGCATGTTGGTGAAGAATTAGTAGTGAGGAATGCTCCTTATCAGTATGTGTACTGGGATGATATAAACGAACTAGTTGATCGACTACGTTTACTCCTAGCATCAAAAACGGCCGGGCACTCTGGACATATAAATGAAATTGCCTCTATTGTTGAAGAGCTCAAAGAATGTGGCGTAATTGTATAATTAATCGAAGCCGTGTATTAATATGTTAGTCCACTATTACTGTCCGTAAAAGCTAGTCGGTCATGAAGAGTATTGATAAATTCGGTCGGCATTTAAACAAAAGTGAAATAAAAAAATCACTCGCACCATATAACCTTCAGTCTATTTTACCTAGAGATATCGAAGGACATTATGATTTTAAAAATAAACGAATACGCAATATTCTGTCGCCTGTAGAAGATAATGATTCTGTGAATATGGCTTATGTTAATAAAAAGATACAAGTCCTTAATGATCATATTAAAAAGATTGAATCTTCATGTGCGAACAAAACCTTTGTAGATACACAGATCACAGCGGTTGATGAGATTATCAAAAAGAGTGTATCTCTATGTGCTAACAAAACTTATGTAGATAAAAAGTTTACATCGGTTGAAGAGCATATTAGAAAGACTATATCTGCATGCGCAAACAAAACTAATGTAGATAAAAAGATTATCACAGTTGAAGATAATTTTAGAAGAAGCTTATCAGTATGTGCGAACAAAACTAATGTAGATAAAAAGTTTACAGCGGTTGATGAGCTCATTAAAAAGATTATATCATCATGCGTTAATAAAAGTTATGTGGATAGTAAGTTCAAAGAACTTTTGGAAATTTTAAAAAAGAAAACATCACCACTTGGTCGCGCTGTAGATCTATAAAAAAATGGATCTAAGTTGACGCATTAAAACATTTAAAAGATAGTAATTCTATATAAGCTGCGGCTTCATTTATACAGATAAAGTTCAGCTGTAAACACCTAAGCTGTATCGATATTAAATATTCTAATAGAGAAATGAGTGAAATTAAACGTGACGTTGTAAACGAACTACATAAACCTGCTCGTAGATTGTTTACTAGGCGACATATTATTATTAAGGGTTTCGACGATTTGTGGCATGCAGATCTCATGGAATTTATCCCCTATGCTAGAGATAATAGTGGCTATAAATATATTCTTACAGTAGTAGACTGCTTCTCGAAATATCTTTGGACGCAGCCCGTTAAAACTAAGACCGGTCAAGATGTGAGAAACGCAATGGAAATAATCCTTAAAGGGTCGCGACAGCCTAAAAATTTACAGACTGATGCTGGAAAAGAGTTTTATAACAATAAATTCCAAAATCTAATAAAAAATTATAGTATAAATCATTATTCTACATATAGTATAATGAAAGCGTCTATTGCCGAGCGTGTAATTAGAACGATTAAGGAAAAATTGTATAAAGAATTCAGTATGCGAGGTAAATATAAATGGCTCGATATATTACAGACAGTTACCGAAAAGTATAATCATACTATACATAGAAAGATTAAAATGCGACCGTGTGATGTTACCAAGAAGATAGAAAAACGGCTGCTAAAAAGTGTTTATAATAATATAAAAATTAGCGGACTTCGGAAATTTAATGTTGGTGACATCGTTCGTATAAGTAGATATAAAGGAGCATTTGCTAAAGGATTCACCGTGAATTGGTCTGCGGAATTGTTCAGAATAGTTAAAGCAAATATTACAAATCCTTCGACATATATACTTGAGGATATGTCCGGTCGACCAATACTAGGTAGCTTCTATGAACTGGAATTGCAGAAGACTATTCATAGGAACGTTTACCTCGTTGAGAGGATTTTGCGACGGAAGCGTAATAAAGTATACGTGAAGTGGTTGGGGTTGAACAGCTCACACAATTCTTGGATAGACAATAAAAATATATTATGATTTTATTATGATTACCTATATATTATACCTTATAAATAAAACATAAATGACTTTATATCTTTTTTTATTTTAAATTTACATAGTTATATACATCTTAATGTGATATTAAACAGAACCAACACTTAATTTTTGCTGGCGGAAATCTATCTATATGATCGCCCTGGTCCAGTTGATTGTAATGTCTATCACAGGGTAAATAATCCTCTAGATCAGCTCTTTTCTCTATAGGAATCTTGTGCCAGTTTCGTCTTAAGGATCCTGTCTTCACCTTTGTTTGAAGAATATGAAGCGGTATGTGTTGGATTGTCGTTTTAGACATATCATCTAACATACCGAAATTAGCTTCTAAATTTTGTATAACTTGATACACTTTTTCTTCTTGATTTGCCATTTTACAATTTATATATTTCGATGCACAATATTTATCAACATACATTCAAGACGAACGCGAAAATACGACTGAGGTGGGAAACTATTTATCATATCCGTATACAACATAGCCCCCTCCATCACATACAATATCTTTATTGTAATCGAATTCAGGGTACCTATGTATAGGATACTGGATTATGTGTGTCTTCGGATATTGTCCACGTAAACTTAACACTCGTGAAGCCTCTATGTCGAAAACATATATATTCTCGAGGTAATCAGCTTCTGGTTCGAGTATTAAATAATATTCCTCGTAAATCGCTGTCTGTTTCTCACAATCTATATTAGGATTGCAATATCCTAGCACGTTCATTAAATCATCGATGTGGAAGTATCGTCTATTCTGATAACTGAATGCCGCTATAAATCCACAGTCCCTCAATGTCAACTGCGATGAGAATAACCACCTGCGAATTTCGTTGGGTAAATCTTCTCCGATTACTTGTATAAATTGTTTATATTTTTCCATCGGATCTAATTTCAGACCCATTATACTTGATTATATTACGCGATACAAAAGTCACAGATCGAGATAAACACCAAAACCACTACATATATTTTAAAGTAGAAATATCATTTATATATCTTTACCCCACCCTTACCGTTTTCCTGCTCACAAAACTACTAGTCTATATCTGTTAAGACATGTATAGACTTGTTTTGATCTATATACTTGCATTGTAATCCTTAGATGCTCTGTATATTACTGTATATTATGCTAAAAAATAGATGTCTAAATAAAAATTTATTCCATGTGAAATTATGTTTTATTTTTAATGAAGCATTCTTACGCACAAAATTACGGTCGTCAATTTTAGATAATTCGGAATATAAGTCAGACTGTATATGCAACTCACAAATTATTAAATTCTATTTTAAAAATAAAAAAATTTAAAATAATTCGAAATATAATTCAGACTATATATATATGCAACTTACAAAATATAAAATCCTATCCCCGTTGTGGTCTAGTGCCTAAGAAGCCGCTTTATGTGATGCATGGCCCACGTTCGATTCCTGGGTTGGGCAAACATAAAAAAAAATCTTTTAGGAAATAATTCTAAATAAATACGTGGCGCCATCACATTTTAAAATAAAACATTAAAATATTTATATTGACTACATATGTAACTTAAAATTTCTAATTCTTGTTCCTGATGTGCTCTCATGGTAGAATCCCGTCTCTCACTCTAAAGGATCCACGTTCGATTCCTGGGTTGGGCAAAAATAAAAAAAAATTTCAAGAAATAATTCGAATAATTCTGAATAAATACGTGGCTCCATCTATAAACTAAATTCCAAATCTTTAGGAAATATAATTCGAATAATTCTAAATAAATATGTGGCTCCATCTAATCTCAAATTTCCAAACATCTATTCTAGATATCTCCGAACATTGGTTAAACTGAAATTTACGTTAGGATCCGCGAATTTGCATCTAATTAAACTCCTTCCGCGAAATCCGCGACTTCAACCGCGAATACCGCGAAAAAAACCGCGACCCCCGCTAAAATCAGCGAATAAATCCGCGGATACCCCGCGAATTCCGCGGAATATATCGCGATTCCGCGAATAAAACCGCGGATCGGCGAAAAAACCCGCGATAATTGCCGCGAATCCGCGAATAAACCCGCGAATCCGCGAAAAAATCCGCGGAACCACGAATAAAACCGCGAATAAAACCGCGAATCCGCGAATAAAACCGCGAATCCCGCGACTTAACCCTTTTAATTAATTAATTGTGGAGGTGGAGGTCCCCGTGTCGGGTAATCGAACCTACTCATAACTAACATTGCAATGGTTTCACATGCTTCGTGTTTGCATTTAGAAACAGTATTTGCTGTACCGTTTTTGCTTTAAGCCTGTTTCTTCTGGCCACTAATATTGTACCTGCTTTTGAAAATACTCTTTCACAAGGTACCGATGTCCCTACCACACTAAGTTTTTCCTTAGCTACCTCTGAAACAAATGGGAAAGAATATTGTTGTTGCCACCAAACTAAAGGATTTTCCGTTCGCGGTAAGTAAAGGTTCCTCTAAATATCTTTGCACTTCTACTATTGCTTTTGATTCTACTGATATGACGGATTGAAATACTTTTGACTTAATATTTTGATCCAAATGTTTAAACAGCAAACACTTTTCTTCACTTGCATCTTTGGCATTTTGACTTTTCTCAGAAGCTTCTGTTACCTTGTTTTTTATTTTGGCAGCAACTAAGTTTATCACTATTTTTTTCACTTTTTCAAAAGTACTTTCATCAGAAAATGCAAAATTCTTAAACCTGGGATCTAAAAATGTAGACGCAATCAAAGTGCTACTCTGTTCTAAAGTAGCAAATCTTATATCAATTCCGCTTCCAATTTCTTGTAATAATGAATATCCAATTTGTAAAAATTGTTTCTGTTTTAGTTCGTTATATACGGTTTTTAAACCATTGGCTATAACGATAATCAGCGATCCAGTCAGATATTCTTCGCCACTTACTATTTTAGTAGCATCCGCCATAGGTTCTAATATTTCAACAATTTCTTTAATTAACTCCCAATCTGTAGATGTTAGAATTGGCAAATCTTTATCTATTAATGCTACAGTTGTTCTTACTACTTCTTCAAGCTCAATAAATCTTTCTAGCATATAGTATGTGGAGTTCCATCGTGTGGGTACGTCATGCCGTAATTTTTTTGGCTCTTTATTTGCCTGTTTTTGTATATCTAAAAGTTTTGCATTAGATTGTGGGCTTCTTTTAAAATGACCAACGATTGTTTTCACCTTTTCGACTAATTCATTAACTAATGTAAGTGATTTAGTTACGATAAGATTTAATGTATGAGCAAAACAGCCAAAATGCTTAAGTTGCAATTCTTCTGACAGTGCTTTTTTAATATTTGCTGCATTATCTGACACACTTAATATGATTTTTCTGTTAATTCCCCACTCTAAAAGTATACTTCTAATTTGTGTTGCCAAATTTTGACTAGTGTGGGAGGTATTTGAAACTCTACAATCTAACAGTACTGATTTCATTTTGAAGTTTTCAGATATAAAGTGAGCGGTCACAGCAAATAATTATCATTATTAATGGAAGTCCAACAGTCTGTTGTAATTGTTAAGGCTTTTACATTATTTACCATATTTTGGATCTGGTGATAAGCTTCTTCATAAAGTGCTGGAAGAAATGTAGTGCTAATAGCTTTTCTGGTGGGCAATGTATATGATGGATTTAATAAATTAATTAGTTTCTTAAAACCTTTATCTTCCACAATACTAAATGGTTGCAAATCTAGAGTGAACAGTTCTAATAACTGGTCATCAATTTTTTTCTTAGCCCTAATATTCATTTTCCGCGGAAGCAAGTAGTCAGTAATGTTTTCTTGGTACTTAATTTGTTGATTTTCAACTAACGCTTCAGGTCTATTTATTGTAGATCTTGCTGATGTAGATGCTTGAAGCTCGGCTTCATTTAAAATAGTAGATCTTTTAGTACCAAGATTCTGTAGATTTATAAGTGGATGTTTTCTTTTTAGGTGAGTTTTCAAATTTGTAACAGAAGATTTGTATGAAAGCAGTTGTTTGCATATATTACAAACGGCTTTCTCATTTTCAATTTTAAAGAAATTCCATATTTCAGAAGTTTTCCTTTTTTCTGTTTTAGAAGCCATCTGTGTGCATATAAACTGATATGTTAGGAACTCAATTTCATAATATTTTCTCGTATACTTACATTTAAAGTGCAATTGATACTATCGCTTAATATACTTAATATATGAATTTTCTTCAAACACTGACAAGCACTATAACTTAAACTTTCAGATTGTAGTTTATTCTAATGTTGAAGTTTGCCTGTAAGTGATAACTAGAGCTGAGGATGTTTGCGGTATAACCATGGTTACATCATGTAACCATAGTAATTTACTATGGTTACATGATATAACCATGGTTATACCGCAAACATCCTCAGCTCTAGTGATAACTAAAATACTCTAATTTTTGGCTAGCCTGGTTATTTATATGAATTTTTCTGCTGGTAATACAAAAATCGATTTGTAATAAACTGATGACTGATCACTTATGACTAAGTAGTAAATAGCCATCCATCTCGTAAACATAGCATACTGGCGACGAGGATAAACAGTGAATACAGTGAAATAACAAAAAACATAACCTCAAGAAAACGGATAAGGATCAATTTGCTAAATTTTTAGAAATACAAGTCCAACAACAGCAACAAATTTCACAATTATTACAAGCTCTGACATTAACGCATAGTTCAAATGTAACACAAAGTGATAACAGTGAGTGTGAAGTAAAAAACATTATAAAAAACTTTAAAAGTGAGAAATACGATACAAACACAGCTGCAGAAACATTTGTAGATTTTTTCGAAGCACAATGTAGAATGTGGGGTCTCGAAAACAAAACAGGTAATATAAATTACTTAAACGCTAAACGTGAATTATTTTTATCATGCTTGAAACCGGATACGTATAAAGAATTAAAAATTGCTTTTTCTAACAGTGAAATCAGTTTTGAACAACAAACGTATAAAGACATCTCTAAGAAATTTCTAAATTTATTTCAAATAAAAACAACAAGATTTAAAGCTTTAACGAACTTTTGGAACTGTACGCGATTAAAAAACCAAACATTCGAAAATTATGCAAATAAATTAAAAGAAATAGCCCAATATTGTGGGTATGAAGGTGAAATAATGGACAGACAATTACGCGATCGATTTGCAACGGGATTAAATCATAAACGACTCGAAATAGAACTTAAACAAAAGTGGCCCGATTTAAAAACAATAATAGACAATAAAGATTGTGAAGTAACATTCACACAAGTGTTTGAAGTAGCTCAGGCACGCGAAGCCGCGGAAAAAGACTACAACGATGAAAACAATGATGGTGTTAACAAAATTAAAACAAAAAAACGTTTACGGAAATAATAATAAAAAACCAAAATTTGCAAATAACAATAAATTTATTATAAGTAGTAAACAATGCATGCGATGCGGAAAATTTGAACATTTAAATAACAAGTGTACAGCATACAATCACATTTGCAAAGAATGCAATTTAAAAAGACATTTTGAAAAATTGTTTATAAAAACAGGTAAAGCTCAAATAAAACAATTTAACAAAGGTAATCGAGTTCAATCAAAAAACAAAACAACAAATCGTAAAATTCATAAAATGAAGAGCGATGATTCAGATATTGATAGTGAATACGAAGATATATTCAAAACATCCGCGACGTCACGAAGTAAGAAAATGAATGTAATAATTAATAACATTAAATGCACAATGGATTGGGATTCAGGAGCATCTCATTCTATAATTAACAACGAAATGTGGGAAAAGATAGGTAAACCAAAACTAACAAGACCTCCAAAACTAAAAGCATATGGTGATTTTAAATTTAATCCAAGGGGGAAGACTGAAGTCAACGTCACGATGGGCAAAGTTACCAAACGGCTTTCTGTAGTTATCATAGAGGAAGCAGATCCAATGTTATTCGGATTAAGTTGGAGCGAGGCTTTTAACATGCCTTTTCCAGAACACGTATATTCAATACAGTCAACAGCTCAAGTACATAATAAACCACAGACGTCAAATAAAAACCAACTGGAACAAATCATTAAGGATAATGCGGAATTATTTGACAAGTCGCTGGGAAAAGTCAAGAATTACAAAGTAAAGTTACATATTAAAGAAAATTCAAAACCAGTTCACATCTCAGCAAGACCTATCAAGTTTAGAATTCAAAAGAACGTCGAAGCAGAACTAGATCGTTTAGTTAAAGAAGAAATTCTATCTACAGTCGATCCTAATGAAACACCAATAGAATGGGCAACGCCTACAGTTAATGTACCGAAGAAAAACGGAGGCATACGAATTTGTGGTGATTTTCGTACAACATTAAATCCTGCTTTAATTACTGAGAAACATCCAGTACCTCTTTTTGATCAGTTAAGAAGACAACTGGCCAATGGATTAAGTTACTCGAAGATTGATCTGAAGGACGCATATCTACAGTTTGAAATAGATGAAGCATCACGCAAGTATCTAGTAATTTCAACGCACAAAGGTTACGTTAGATATAATCGCCTACCTTTTGGTATCGCGACATCGCCATCGATTTTCTGTCGATACATAGAAAAGCTTTTAAACGGAATCGGCAACGTCGCAGTGTATTTCGATGACATTGCTATAACAGGCACAACAGATGAAAAACATTTAGAAAGTCTTAAGGAAGTATTTAAAAGGTTACGTGAAGCTGGAATGCGCATACAATTAGACAAATGCACATTTATGAAGCCTACGATTGAATACTTAGGACATGAGATTAGTAAAGATGGAATCACACCGTCGCATACAAAATTGGAAGCCATTGAAAATGCACCAACACCTACAAACATTACAGAACTTAAATCGTTTTTAGGACTAGTAAATTTTTACGAACGATTCATTCCTAATTTACATAGCATGTGTGCAGACCTACACAAATTAACTCGAAAAAACACTAGATGGAGTTGGAAACGCAAAGAAAACAGCATATTTAAACAAGTTAAAGAAACCATAATTAATGCAAACGCTCTTGTACCGTACGATGATAATAAGCCATTATACCTCGCTTGTGACGCTAGTGAAAAAGGAGTAGGAGCAGTGCTCTTCCACGTAAATGAAAATGGTGAAGAACAGCCAATAGCTTTTGCGTCTAGAAAATTAAATGATGCGGAAGAACAATATTCTGTAATTGACAGAGAAGCACTTGCCATATTTTTTGCAGTTAAGAAATTTGATCAGTACTTACAAGGAAACAAGTTTACGTTATTAACAGACCATAAACCATTAGAACATTTATCTGGACCTAAACGCACTACCAAACGTAAGTCCTACTCAAATTCTGTTCCAAAGCAGTCCCGTCTCATCCGTTTTGATTGAAAATTAGTCAATAATCGCTTGACCAGATGGGCACTCTACATATGTGAGTACAATTATATCATAATGTACCGACCTGGAAAAACAAATATCATTGCTGATTTTCTATCACGTTTTCCTAACCGAAAAGAAATTTTAAGCCATGCAGAACAACGTATATTAAAGGTTTATGACGATTGCTACAACACTAAACTGGACGACATGGATTTAACAGAACAACTATTACGTAGACGAACAATCACTGACAAACTGTTGAACAACGTGAAACAATTAGTATAGTCACGTTCTTGGAATCATACCATTACAAAAGAACTTCAACCTTTCTATGAGAAACGTGACGAAATCTCTATTGAAAATGGTATATTGATGAGGCAAGGAAGAATTATCATTCCAATTACAGTACAATCCCGATTATCCGAATCGCGATTTTCCGAAATCCGGTTTAACCGAAACAAACTATTTAAAAACAATAATCCCGATTAACCGAAAAAATTCGCATTATACGAAACGCGTCTGGGATTCACCTATACTGCTAGGTGGTTCCCCTCGGGGTTTCACGGCAATACGACGGTCTAAAATGCAAATTGTTTTGGTTAGCCGACAGAGTGTTACAAGTATATATGTATTAACGTCTGTTATTATCGCAAAAGGAGTAGTTTTATTCTCAAATATTTTACAAAATGCAGTGTCAGAGCAATAAACGTAAACGCGTTGTTATCAGCTTGCAGGAAAAACTTAAAGCGGTTCGACGATTAGATAATGGTGAATTGCTTAAAAATATAGCAAAGGATTTAGGCGTAGGCGTAAGTACGGTTGCAGAATGGAGAAAAAATCGCGAAAAACTTGAAAAATGGTGTAGTGTTTTGTCATCGCCGACCCCGGCGCGAAAAAGTATGAAAATAGGTGAATACGAAAAAGTGGATGATTTATTTTTATTTTTATGGTTTACACAGAATCGAGAACGTGGAATACCAATTTCGGGGACCATTTTAAAACAAAGAGCAGTGAGTTTAAGCTAAGAATTGCCGGTCATTGAAGCGCCTGAAAGTTTTTCTGCAAGTGATGGATGGCTAGACCGATGGAAAAAAAGACATGGTGTACGTCAACTGAAAGTTTGTGGGGAAAAGTTGTCTGCCGATGTATCTGCCGCGAAAAAATTTGCAGAGAATTTTATGGAGCTTATGAAAGAAAATGATTTACAACCAGACCAGATCTACAATTGTGACGAAACCGGCTTGAATTACAAAATGTTGCCCTCAAGAACCTTAGCTTCAAAAACGGAAGCTGGAGCACCTGGTTATAAACGTAGCAAAGAACGTATCACTGTTCTTGCATGCGCTAATGCTTCTGGGAGACACAAACATTATTATGTATCGGTAAGTCAGCAAAACCACGAGTCTTCAAGAATATTCGGCCCAATGCTTTCTCTGTTTTGTATAAAAATAAAAAAAAAGGCTGGATGAATGCAAATCTATTCAAAAATTGGTTTTTTGAAGATTTCGTACCAAAGGTAGAGTCTTTTTTAAAAGAGCACGGATACCCCAGAAAATTGTTTTGTTACTAGACAATGCTCCCACTCACCCAAGTGCGGAGCAACTTGAAAGTGGGGAAATAAAAGCAATGTTTTTGCCTCCTGCTGTAACTTCTCTCATTCAGCCCATGAATCAGGGTGTGCTGGAAAATTTAAAACGTAATTACAGGCGTTTGCTATTGGAGCATATTTTGGAAGAAGTAGATGAGGGTGCCAATCTCACTGAATGTCTAAAGAAGTTAAACTTGAAAAATGTTGTATATTGGATAGCTTCAGCTTGGAATCAAGTAAAAGGTAGAACCCTGGAAAAATCTTGGTCAAAATTGATTCAACACGAGGAGGGACGTATCACAGAAGCAGAGTCCGACCATGAAGAAAGTTTACAGCAAATTTTCACGAAAATACCAGGATGTGAAAATGTTACGGAAACAGAAGTTAATGAATGGTTAAACAGTGATAATGTAGAAGATGAAATGACTGACCAAGAATTAATTGAAAGTGTTTGCAAAAATGCTAATGAAATAAGCAGTGATGACGATGACAAGTAGAATGCACTGACAATATTCCAGTAAAAATGTCACATTCAGAAGGACTAGAAGCCTTGGAGAAAGCGTTAACTTATGTAGAACAACAAGAAAATGCAACTGCCGCGGATGTTCTTTTTATAAAACGTTGGAGAGATATTGCGGCCAAAAACAGAAGTAGTGCTAAACGAGTGCAGTTAAAAATTACCACATTTTTAAATAGTAAAGTGTAGAATGGGATATATATCTTATATTTTACGTTGCATTTAACATGTCTTTTATGAATGTACATATGTATGTACATACATATTTAGGCATTTATGTACATACTATGTTTAAAAAAATTAAGTAATAAAAATTAAACAAATTATTTGTTGATGTTTATTTTTAAATTAATACATAAATTCAAGTAAAATATTTCATAAATGTTTTTAAGTCGATCTAATGATATACGCATCCTAAACTCCTATTTTCCAAAAAAAAATTCGGATTAACCGAAATTTTGATTATCCGAAATCACTTTGGTCCACATTATTTCGGATAATCGAGACTGTACTGTACATTAAGAAAACATATACTGAGACTATTACATGATGGACACCCAGGCATTGTGGCCATGCGCGCCTTAGCACGATTTTATATCTGGTGGCCATGTATGGATACTGATATTGAGAATTATATCAAGGATTGCAGAAACTGTCAAAACTATCGACAGCAACAACCAGAATTACCAACCTATTCGTGGTCTATACCTGAAAACATATGGAAGAGATTACACATAGATTTCGCAGGACCATTTGAGGGAAAATACTGGTTAGTTGTTGTGGATGCACTATCGAAGTGGGCTGATGTGAAACCAATGACGACAATTACTACACAAACCTTGTGTAACGCATTGGACGAACTATTCGTGAATTTTGGACTGCCACGAATTATAGTTTCTGACAATGGACGACAATTTACATCAGAAGAGTTCAGACGGTATTGTACAAAGAAAAATATTAAACATATTACATCGTCACCGTACCATCCTAAAACAAATGGACTAGCTGAACGTTTTGTACGAACATTTAAACTTCGAATGAAGGCGAGTAGAAACGACAATCAAACAGCAATTCAACGCTTAAGAAACTTTTTATTCAACTATCGTAATACACCCCATAGCACAACTCACAAATGTCCCAATGAAATGATTTTTGGACATCGATTGCGATCAGTATTGGATAATCTGAAACCAAATATAAGAGAAACATTGAAATACAAAAATCTAAAATATGAAATAGAACATGAAGGATATCGTAATAGACAATTTCAACAAAATGATAATGTGTATGTTCGGACCAACCTAGAAAAAGAATGGTCTCCCGCAAAAATTACCGAACGAACAAACAAATATTCATACAAACTTATTACGAATGATGGAGTAGAAAGAAGACGTCATGCTGACCACATTCGCAGTCGTAACGATGACTTACCGTTTATTGAAAAACCAATTGAAATTAGCACACCAGAAGTGACAACGCCTAATCATGAATAAAAAAAGAGTGATATTCCTAACACCCGAAATCATCCATCAGAAGAAGAAACGTTAGTTCCTATACCTAACCCAAATCCTATTACACAATATCATAATGTAGACATCAACATTCCTTCCACAAGTCATACTTTCCAAAATACAACATCCGAACCAGAGGAGATTCAACTTCGTCGAAGCACCCGCAACCGGAAAATTACAAACCGTTACTTAGAAGAGTGAAATTTCTCTTAAGGCCGGAGGAAATGAAGATATTGGTACATAATTCATATGTGAATAACACACATACACCGACACACACACATACACCGACACACACACATACACCGACACACACACAGTTACAATAAGAGACGCTAACATAGAACACACATATTACTTCATACTACTTCATATTCATTAAAGATTACTGTGTTAATTATCAATTGTGTTTAGTTATGACTAAGTAGTAAATAGCCATCCATCTCGTAAACATAACAAAAATATTTTGGCAAAATAAGATAGTCACCTGGTTATTAATGTTTAGTGAACTTTTATAGAAGTAAACTTCCCTGTTTCATCCAAATAAAACCTCAAAAATATTACTTGTATTATTTGCAATATGTTATTTTTAATGTGAATGGAGTATATATTACAAAAATGAATGAAAACTAGTCAGTTTCTGATTCTGACTCAGAACTTGAGTCATTTACATTAATTATTATTGGAGCAATCTCTGCCCTATCAATAAATTGCTTTCGGTCATGCCATTTTTTAATTTAATTTTCCGTATGCCTAGCACAATTATACCAAGTAATTTCATCACACTGTTGCAAAGCTTCACTCCACATTTCTTTAACACTTTCATCTGAATAACCATTTGTTCCAATATTTGAATTATAATAATTTTAACCTTAGTCCAAATCATTTCATTTGCGTTCAAGTCACAATGGTATGGGGGTAATCCTAAAACTTCATGTCCACTTTCTCATTATTTCATCTATAATAAATATCTTCTCTTCTTTATGATATTTTACTAATTGAGTTAATTCATTCTTAGTCATAGCAGGTGAATAGCTTCTATCTTTTTTTCTCAACCATTCCATAATTTCTGTTTTTGTTGAGGAGGTTTTCGGTTGTTTATTTTGAATAGCACTATGATAAGGAGCATTATCTATTATTATAAGTGATGGTGCCTCAAGATTTGGTATAGGCTGATCATTTACCCATTGCTTAAAGAAGTCACCATTCATTTCTCCATGGTAATCACCTGTGACTGTTTTTGATAGAAAAATTAGACTCCTTTAATGAAGCCATTTTCTGTGGCAATATGTATAATAATGAACTATTTACCATCATAGTCTTCGGGTTTCCTAACACTTTTTAAATTATCATTTTGCCAGGATTTCATTCTATTCCCTTTCGAAAAGATCCAAGTTTCATCAAGGAACATCACCTGACGTAAAGTTGAATTTAAGTTATTCATATATTCTCTTAAAAATACATTTCTCATTCAGACTATATTTAATTTCTCTCTGAGCGCTCTCCTGTTACACTCTTTCTTATATTTAAAACCAATATCTTTAAGCAATATTGCTAAAGTAGTTGTACTTGTATGAACAAATTATTTTATAGCCAAAACATTGCTTAAAGTTTTTAAGGCAAGATGTTTTTCTGAAAAATTTTAACATGTAATAAATGTTTATAATATATTAAAAACATACTTTCTTTATACATGTCATAAACAGTATTTCGAACTTCCATTTTAGTTGTTTCTGCCAAGTCCTTAGTTTTCGGCTTATTACAAGACCTTTTCTTGCTAGGAGACGATAAGACTGGATTCTGAATGTTACGACGTTTAATAGTGTAGACCGTTCTACTAGAAATATTAAGGGCTACTGCTACCCTCTAAAATAAAACTTATTTTATAACGCCGCCTTATCTAACTGATTATGTGAATTACCTCATGAACACGGTCGATGGACATAAATGGTCCACCAATCTCTTTTTCCCGGTCAAAATACGATGTAAGATTTAATAGAAGCTGTTGAGCTTGGGAGCCAAGAGGTTTACTTGGCATCTTGGCAGAAATATTCTATAAAATAAATAGGTTAGAAATGTCAAAGTGATAATCAAACAATTTCGTACTTATTGCCATTAATTGATATTACTATTTATTATCAGTATTGTTCTCAAAAGAACAGATTCTGTAATTTTTGATAAACTAAATATTCAAATTGGAAGAATGCTTAACCTAGAAGTCAGAATACCGGAAACAAAGTCAATAAACAACAATATTGAAATAATTTGACAACAAGTCGAATATCATAAGACTATCTCCTAGACAACCTATCCTTTTTATTTAATATAATATTTCAAAGACGTACGTCTTAACTTAAAATGACAAACGTGTGTAGTATCACAGCGCGTATTCATGTGTGTTAGAAAGAGATAAAGTACAATTTGCGGTTCACACTTGGGCAGTACGAACTGAAAATTTATAACTACTTTATGAACTGTAAATTAACTTATTCACTTATCTATAATATACCAAACAATATGAAAAAATTGATTGTGGAAACCGTTACATCATGATAGTTAATCATATTGATGCACAAAAAACTATTACTTTGTTTTTGATCACTTCATTAGAATACTTATAGTTACTGTAGTTTTGACATTCTCAAATAAAATAAATTAATATTTTGTTTCGCTTGGGTTGCTGTATTTCATTTGAAAATGATATGTTTTTAATGTCAAAACTGCAGTAACATTATCTGTTATAATAAAGTGATAAAAAACAAAGTAATAGTTTTTTTCGTGTATCAAATAATATGATCAGTGCAATACTAGGATATAATATATTGCACTTTCTAGTAAAGAAACTTTACAAACTTAATAATATTAATAAACAAATACTTAAAATAAGATAATATAAAACTATTAATAAAATTACAAAGTATGTAAAACTAAATTCGAAAATAAAATATAATCAAACAGACATTATGTGCCATCTATTGTCCATGGTTTTTTTGTTGTGATTGTTGCTCAAGGGTACTGCATGTCTAATAGAATTGCTTAATGCTCGAAATCGTGTGATTATAGGATGACACCTGCGTTCCAAATAGTTCGTATCCTACGCTATTACATTGTGATTTGCAGTTTTTTGAAGTTTTCGTTTGTTATGCCATTATTTATTATATTTAGTCTTCTATTCTTTTTATTATTCTCTATAAACATTAGTTATAAGTAGAGTTGCGAATCTTGTCCTTACTACAGAGTCGAACGCGCCCATCGCTACGTGACCGCGCCAAGCAAATATTAACGTCGATCGCCGAAGTTTGTCAGTTGCAGATCAACTGTTAATGGTGCGCTGTGCATATTTATACTAGCATTTGTACGTTGGATATTAATGGTGTCGGGTGTACGTAGAAACAAAAAACGACTAGTAATCAGATAAGTTTATTGGGGAATTTCCTGACTTAAAATACGACCGTGCAAAATGAGAATGAGCATATGCGAGAAAATAGAATAGAAATATAGAATGTCTTTTTCGTGTTGCATACAGCCATAAAAATCAAACAGTGGATCGACTCAAAGTGCTTTATTGCTTTTCAAAATATTTGCCACAAAAATTGATGCACCACCTCTGCATTCGTTCAAACCAATTATTAAAGCAGTTATTTGAGTCTTCAGTTGGGACAGTCAAAATTACCGTTTTGGAGGTATCTACTGCTTCTTTCGGCGAATGAAATAGTCGACCACGCATTCCATTCTTAATCTTTGGGAACATAACAAAATCGTTGGGACTTAGGTCGGGACTATACGAACGATGATCTAATAATTCGATATTTTGCTGCTCCAAACACTCGATTATCTTTCGAGCTGTGTGTGAATTCGCATTGTCATGATACAGGATGATTTGCCATTGTGGGTTGGTTTGTCGGAGCAGGGCGATTATTTCTGGCAAACGAACGATTGTGTACCAATCCGCATTCACCGTTCTTTTATCTTGCAAAGGAATTGTTGCTACATGACTTAATTTTGAGACAACCGTTGCGACCATCTTTTTCGACACACTTCGCAAATGGATAACTTTTGTCAGATTCTCTTCATCTTGAAGCACCTAAATAGCGGATTGGCGTTTATTTTCGGGTTCATAGGAATAAATCCATGATTCATCGCCACTCATGATGGTATAGACGTTTTTTGAGTTTCCGTTATTTTACCGGCTCCAGTTTTCCGGAACCAATTAACGCGAGTCGATTTTTGCTTTTTGGTAAATAGATGCGGAATCCAACGGGAATCACACCCAGTTCATCATGTAGGATCGTTTGGGATTGAGGTCTTTGAAATATCCATGGAATTGTTCTAATTTCACTATATGTCTGACACATGTCTAACTTCCTTGTTCAGACGGCGTGACTACTGTTCGTGGCGGATCTGTCCTGGGATCGTCGCTGATACTGGTGTGTCCACGTTGAAATTCACAGTACCAAAAAGAAATCAACTCAGCAAGACATTGTTGTTGAGTTTTGAGTTGTATTACTGGCGCCCTCTATGAGGCTATATGCAACACTAAAAAGACATCCATTGTAGCTTGATCTACGGCATTTATTTAAATATGTTTTCATTCGCCCGTATTTATTATATAAATATAATCTTTATATATAACGCATAAGTAGCTGCTTAGTATTATATTTTTTACTTCGCATGTTTGAATTAGTTCGAAGCCGTAAACTAGACGTCTAGTTCGACTCTGTTGTATGGACGAAATATCTAGTAATTCTAGTTATCAGTAAGAAGTAAGAATGAGTGACAAATAGCGAAAGTGCCGGGTAGTCATTGTGTAGTTGCTATATGTAAAAACAACTTGATTGTAACAAAATTAAATAAAGAAAATATCATATTTTATCGCTTTCTCAAAAGCAAGGATATGGTTTTGATGACTATGAAGGAAGAATGGATTAGGGCAGATAAATTTATAACTTTTGATTTAGCATTCATTACTAGTTTTGCAATATTGATAGCGTTTTATTATTCAGGATTATGCGGTTCTAACAATAACAAATATTTTTTTAAATAATTTATTAGTATACGACGTCTTGATCAAAGATTATCAATTTAATTCAAATCACATACCATTTATAAATAGATACCTGACTTAATGATTTCAATCCATGCATTATGTATGGACAGTAGATGACTAGAGATTATATAATAAATGAATCCATTTAAAAACTTAAAGTTCTTTAAATACAAACATATCTTAAAATACTAAATTAGTAAAATTTAAATTATTCATATTTAAATTTTACAAATTTAGTACAATAACTTTCAATTTATAACAATGTTAATAAATGATTATGCCATATGATGGAGTGAATTATGTAAGTAATTAAAACGGAAAAACGGTTTTCTGCTTCTTGTCAGGTATAATAACAGTAGATAAAATGTATCCCTGGAAGGATCCCGTATTACTGTATTATTCAAGTTCTAGAGATGGTGATTCCCAAGGACCCAAAAATGAGGTTATTTTTTCCTTTAGAGGCTTTAATGCCAATTTGTGTTGAAACATATCAGTTTCTTGTAGATAATATTATTTAATACAACTAAAATGTTGTAAGGAAACGGAAAGTTATGAAAATAAACCGAAACGGGAGGACGACATATTAACGCAAGAGATGACTACACTCTGGAAAGAATGATATTGCAGCATGAGCGTAGGTCATCTAAAGAATTAAGTAGTGAATTATGGACCATCCATCATCTCGGCCCATAATTTCGGCAAGTACTACCAGAAAGTGCTTAAAAGCAGCTTTTTTTTTTATTTACTTATATTGCTCGGCAGAAGCTATATTTTACCGAGGCGCAAATAAAAAAATTGACTCACTTGGGAAAAATGATACGCAAGGTAGTTTGTTCAAGATTAATTACGTGCGGTTTTCAAACAAGTTAACCCTAGAGGTATGTTCATTTAGTCACGCTTTGTTAAGTAGAATAAAAATTTATATAATACACCTTCTACAGATTAAAAAAAAATTAATTTTATCGTTCTTTTCTACTTTTTATAGCTTTGCAGAAGTGCGAAAGACATACGAACAAAGATTTTTATATCCTAATAGTGCAACAGGTTTTGAAACCGTCAACTGTCAAACTTTTCGAAGACGATGTCGCCGACTATTACTATGAAGAGGATAACGCTTGTAACTTTTCACCGACAATGGCGAACGTCTGTTAGACTGATCAGAACAACTTCCCCGACATGTTGCTCATAAGGTATCTGTGGTACATTCTTAAAAGGCATATCGGGCGCTATTACTACCTCAAAAAACAGTCACGAGAGATCATTTTCGAAGAATTGGAATCGATTGCACTTATTTTATGTTATAAGTTACTGACAATAATACCTAAGAACATCAAAACTGTAATAAAAGTTGTAGCTTAATAAAATATTAAGTTTATTAATAAAAAACTGTATACTAAATATATATATATATATGTATATATATATACATACACACATATATATATATATATATATATATATATATATACCGTGTGGCCGCCATCGATAGCGCGATGCATGTATTAGTAACTACTGGTCGACTATAATGGGCGTGCCAACTTGAATTGCCACACCGACAGCGGGCGTATTATAAGTTATACGTATAAATGTATTCGTAGGCAAATCAAGTGAGAAGCAGTGTAGGAGGTATTGTGTTCCCGATAGAAGTAAATATTTGCAGTTGTTTGAAGCATCAGATAATCACTGATAACATCTCAGTGAAGTAACTCATCACAGCTTCATAAACAACAAAAAAAAACAAACATACATAAACAGAACTACTAGACTTTAACATAAAAAAACTTCTTAACGAAAATAATATTTAGTATTATAGTAGTATTACACTCTAAAAACTTATCAATAATAAAATACTTTAAAATAAAATATTTACTTCTTAAAACAGAATTGTAATTCAACATTGCAATAAACCTGCAATTAGCTAAAAGAAAATGTTATTCTTAAGCAATAATTAAATTCTAAATAAATTAATTAGTTAAGTGTTCAAATAAACCTCCTTCTTGACACGAACAGTAACCCAACCGATTATAAAAATTCCGACGCACATTTGTTAACATATCTGCTGTGACAGTATTAGTGACTTCGGTAATTCTCGCGCGAAGTTCCTCTAGATTTGATGGACGTTCATCACCGTATCCGTAGATCGAATTATGTAAAAAGGGCCATAAAAAGAAATCGTTAGGGGCTAGTTCAGGAGATCGCGCTGGCCATTTAATAGGACCCGAGTTACCGATCCATCTGTTTCCAAAAACCACGTTTAAAAAGTTTGTTACATAACGGGTATTGTGCGCTGGGCAACCATCTTGCTGGAACCAAACTTCATTAATATCGAACCGCTCCCGTACTGCGGGGATAATACTATTTTCAAGTAACTGTAGATATCTATTTCCGTTTAAATTACCGTCAATAAAAAAAGGCCCAATTATATGATCCCCAATTGTACCTGCCCATACGTTTAGCTTCTCTGGATACTGCGTTCTCGTTGGTATATTCAAATGTGGATTTTTACGCGACCAGTAACGACAAACTGCGCGGTTATGATGTCCGTGTAGCCGAAATGTTTTTTCATCTGTGAACAATACGTTATTAAGAAAGAATTCATTTTCGTGATATTTATTTATCATTCTTTCGCAAAATTGCATACGGCGATAATAATCATCGGGAAAAAGTACTTGTGAACTTGTAAATTTATATGAACGATATTTATTAGTACGTAAAATCTTTTGAGCCGTTGTTTTACAGATACCTAATTCGCGGGCAATTTGTCGAGACGACATAGTGGGATTTACTTCGACTAAAGCACATACTCGAATTTCTATTTCACTTATATTCTTATCCGGAACAACTTTATTTTTATTAGTTACTAAAGAAAATGTAGTTTCGAATCGATTAACTGTCCTACGAATGGTGCTTGCATTGGGAATTTGACTTTCAGGGTAATTAGCTGCAAATAAAGCTCGAGTTACTTCCGCGGAATTACCACCGTAAAATTGTTTAATCATAAAGAGTTTTTGCTCCGGTGTATAATACTCAATTTTTTAAATGACCGTTACGTACACCAACAACGCGGTTTATTAAATATTGTGAGCGAGTAGTTCCCCTGACGATATAAACATTGCAACTAACACCCATATGCGGGAGCGACAGCTAATGCGCTTGCGCGCCTACACCGTCTAAATGTGAATTTATTGGACAAATACGACTGCATCATAGGGATATGCGAAATACTAGGCTCTCTTGTAATCCATTGGAACATTGCGTCTACTTCTTTACCGTTCTAACACACGGACATCTCTGTATGTTTTGCTTACACTACAGGTTTCGCTATAGTGCAGACGCACGCGGCCACATGGTATATATATGTTAAAATTTAAAACCTCATCCTTTTACTGTTTCCTATAAAATTAGAGAGTGCTAAAAATATATATGTGTAAAGTTAGTAGTAAAGTAGTAGAAACTTCTGAACATGGGTAAACAAGAAATATTTATTGTGTTATTCTCAATATTCAAAATGCAAGTGATATAAATATTGTGAAAGGATAAACCAAGGATATGATTTTAGAAATATTTTTTACATATATATTTCTATGTCAATGATGTAGACACTGAACTTTATGTCGGACGAAAAATGATTCGTATATTTACTTATACCGCGATATCATAAAGTTTCTGGGTCAACGGTGGCCATGGGGTGAAAAACGTCTGTCTTAATTTATATCATCCTTTTGAGAAAAATCTGATAAAATTTTCAGGTTAAGTGTCATGCTGACGTTAAAATTTGTCAATATATTAATCTTAATGTCAGTATGACACATAACCTGAAAATTTTATCAGATTTTTCTCAAAAGGATGATATAACTATATATATATATATATATATATATATATATATATATATATATATATATATATATAAGGTAAACTTAATTAGTCGGCGATTAAAGGTCTGGTTATTACTTCAAAGTGTATATATTTAAAATAATCCTACATGTTTCGGCAATGATGCCTTTGTCAAGGATATAAAAAATATAAATACTTATACCGCGATATCATAAAGTTTCTGGGTCAACGGTGGCCATGGGGTGAAAAACGTCTGTCTTAATTTATATCATCCTTTTGAGAAAAATCTGATAAAATTTTCAGGTTAAGTGTCATGCTGACGTTAAAATTTGTCAATATATTAATCTTAATGTCAGTATGACACATAACCTGAAAATTTTATCAGATTTTTTATATCCTTGACAAAGGCATCATTGCCGAAACATGTAGGATTATTTTAAATATATACACTTTGAAGTAATAACCAGACCTTTAATCGCCGACTAATTAAGTTTACCTTATCATACCAAGGTCACGAAAATACTATATATATATATATATATATATATATATATATATATATAATAAATTAAGAGAGACGTTTTTCACCCCATGGCCACCGTTGACCCAGAAACTTTATGATATCGCGGTATATTAAATATGTATTTTTGATAATATTTAAAGTTATGGATTTTGTTTCTAAAATTTTTTGGTATGTTGCTTTGTAAAATCTTAAAAAAATAATAAATTTTATTACTGCACTTTAACTACATTTACATAAGAATATTTAATTGCTATTTATACATATTGCAGTTTCTGTATTCCATTTATATTTGACTATTGTTATTTTCATTTCAGAAGGAGGATGTCTGGCCACATATTCGCAACAAATTCAAGCTCATCAGTTATCTACCACCAGATTAATTCACCTTAGCATAGACAATCTTTCAAAAATATTTGAATTTCATGTTAATTATTGTCGGAACTGTTGACCAACAAGGTTAAAAAAGAATGAGGAAAAAAGGACAAAACGCTATAGTTTACTTCGTATAAGAAAAGATCTCTATACTTGGGATGTGAATGTGGGTAATAGTAACATAATATGAAAATTATAAAGTGCCTAAATTGGATTTCTTCGTAATTTTATAATATTTATCACGATGTTAGAAATATAAATTTGTACATACGGTTAAGTACTATTGTAAATTTATGGATTAGGCAATATTTATGTTTTTCGGATTATCGAGTTGTTAAAAATATTCTTTAGAATTTAAGAAAGCTGTATATATTGCCGTGAATTAAATGAATTATAATGATTACTTATATTAGTTAAACGATTTGTTCCAATGTGCACAGTGACGGTCTAGTATCTGCGTACTGAAAGAAACGCGAAGAAATATTCACATTGCGCATGCACTGAACCGTCACTACGGTATAATACAGGGCGTAGGGAGTATGGCTGCCATTTTTAAAATATACATTTAATTAAATTAAATAGAACGAAATTTCTAAATCAATTTTTCGTCTATAACGAACCCCTACTGAATATTTTGAACCTGAAGTAAGGAAAAAGTGGCAATGTTGCAATCTCGCGTGTGTAATCGTCGTACTAAACGTAAATTTCAATACGCTTTGCCATAAATCAACATGTCATGGTATTCCCGTACACTGTACCTGTTCATGTTATAAACCTAACGATAATTAAGAAGTCCAGTAAAACAGTGAACGTAAACGTAAATACATAAAACAAACGAAATAACTATTTTTTAAATGATAAGCATGTCGCGTATTTTATATGATAAAAACTAACTGAAAAAAAAATACGAGGGTCACGCTATATTTTGAGATACAAGAAAACTACAAGTCTCATTACGAAAATGATTTTATTTATGCTAAAAATAATCACCTCCTGCATCAATGCACTTTTATAACCGAAGTTTCCACAACGTAAAAGCTTGAAGCCAGTCATCTTTTGGAATGCTCTCAAAAAAATAGATGAATTGCTTCATCTATCTCATCCTCCGTCGTGAAACGTTGGCCACATAAATGTTTCTTTAGGCTAAAGAACAACCAGAAGTTACACATGGCCAAATCAGGCGAATAGGGTGGATGTTCAATGACTTTTACCTTATTTTCACGTAAAAATTTAACTGTCTGCTGTGTACTGTGTGACGACGGATTATCGTGATGCAACATTAAGCCGCGAATGTTGATTGACTCAAGACCTGCAGGTAAATATTTTGTAGTATACCAGTTTTCTGTGACTGTACGTTGATTTTCCGGCTTGATTGCTTTTACTAATCCGGTACTACCGAAGAAAACTGCGTACATAACTTTCTTGACAACCCTTTGCTTTTTGGCCATTGTTAGTGTTGGAGCATCTTCCTTGCTCCACACACGGCTCTCCTGGCGGGTAGGAATATCGTAAAATGGGATGTAAGTTTCATCACCTGTTACTACTTTGGATAGAATGCGATGTCCACCAGTGGCGGCTCGTGCTAAAAATTTTAAGGTGTTCTGCAAGTTTTACAAAAAAAATTACCTTGCACGGGCAGTAAGAGGTTGTCTCCCATCGATCTTATCGTGCTTTCTTCGCCTTCCGCACTGAAGTAATGGATTTCTGGAACGATTGTCAATTGTCACACAAAAAAGGTGTAGTGTTTTGTTATAGGAATGTATAATATCCATTTCTTCCTGCATATTGATTATGCAGCTGATGCTTTCGTAATATGCTCATATTTGTATTATTTCAACTTATACTTCGGTCGATACATACCGACTTCCTTCAAACCAGGAGGAAGCTACAGTTGTAATTAAACTATACTTACTTTTTTTTATTACCTACGGATATTCACAATTCCAAAATACGTTACAATGTTGCTTATTTTAGATTGTAATTAGCTGAATGCTGTCGCAAAACTGATCTCTGCATTTTTAAAAATGCCAGAATAAAATTAACCCCTGCCCTTATTATAATTTTACAAAGGAACAGACACGTACTTCAATTTCTACGAAAAACTAAGCCTACAGTTCATGTATAATACAGTGACAATATAATGAAGGCTGGAGCGTTTGTCGACCTACGAAGTTGTACTTTACTTGTTTATTGTTAATAAAAGGCTGATGGAAATATTACGTGAGATTTTGGTATCTGTATTATAATAACATCACGATAACAGTAGAAATACAAATATGAGCATATTACGAAAGCATCAGCTGCATAATCAATATGCAGGAAGAAATGGATATTATACATTCCTCATTGCTATAACAAAACACTACACCTTATTTGTTTGCTTTAAGTATTAGTATTTTCCGATAAATATAAATATCTATTCACTCTAACAAATTTAACAACGATTGACAAATTCAATTTCATGACAATACAATTGAATGAATATTCGTTTCAATGTATACTGTCTTTGTTTACACTTTTATGGTATACTATTTTTCATATAAAGTAATTTTAAGTAATAAAAAAACAATAACGTTTTCTAAAAGATAAAAGTAAAAAAATCAATAATTCTGCAAAATAAATTTAAATTTTAAGAAAGTCACTCAATATAGGCATCGTACACACGTTGCCCACCGCATTACGTTCCATACGTATATTGTTGCCAACAAGTGAGCGATCGCGCGAATTAGGTTGGTTATTCCACTGGTCGCCTATTGAATATTATTTGGAATTTCGGAAGCGAATATCTCGGCTTCTACTTGTCGGATTTTGATGATTGAGGTGTCAAATTGTAGGGTTTGATGTCCTCTACAGGTGATGTAGAAAAATATGCAATTTTTTTGATATACAGGGGGAGAATTTTCATAACAATATGTTACGCTTTTATAAACATCAGAAATGTCGGAAAAATTATGTAAAAGAAAACTAGTACTAGTAACTAATACAGGTTCGCCCGCCCAATTTTTTGGGAGCTCTGCAGCACTGCAGCGCTTATGCGCTAGCCGCCACTGATGTCCACCGTTATTTAAGATTTCTAACGTTTCCCGAACGGTTCTTACTCGCTCTGCTTTTTGGAGATCGTTTAGCGTGTGTGGCACCCAATGAGTAACAATTTTTTTCATCCGAAGATGATCATGTAAAATTAAATTTACTGTTGTGGATCCAACACCAAGAGTTGCTTCAATCGCTTGATAGGTGCATCTTGGATCTTCGTCGATCATACGTCTCACTCTCTCAATGTTTCCAGCAGTAACTGAAGAACAGGGCCTACCAGCACGTTCCTCGTCACAAAGCAATATCTGTCCTTTTTTAAATTCGCTATACCAACGAAACACAGTTCCACGTGAATAACTTTCATCACCAAATGCGAGTTGCAATCGTTTAAGACTTTGTTGTTCAATTAAGCAGACCTTAAAATCGTAGTGGATCATTGCGCGTACATGTTCTCTTGACAAGTCCATGTTTCGATGACAAATCGTATCTACCACGTTTGCTCTATGACAGCAGCGACTCACTGACAGTCAGAGTTTACTACTTAAGAATGGTGTTATTTGGAAATGCAGTGTCGCCAGCTCTAACTTCTCTAGTGTCGTGGCATCTCAAAATATATAGCGTGTCCCTCGTATAGATAGAGAAAATATGCAACAATTGACTATTCTTACGAATTGTAAATTGCATACTGAACAGTTCTACTCATGCGAATATTATTGTGAGGTCAACGAAGTAAAAGTCAATAAAGAAATCCACAATAAAGATTTAAGTAAGATAGGCCGAGTTCGTTGATGTTGCTAAATCGCGGGACGACGATATGGGAACTTTTTTATAATTTTTTTTCACGGAATGGTTAATTATACAGCAATTTGTCATTAGAGTTTTTTTTATATTCTATTTCTGCATTCACTATATAAAACTTATTCAAATTAATGTATTATTATTAGAGATAAAGCACCTTAAAAAACGAAATTTTTTAATTTTTTTTACGTGGAAATACTGATTTTTGCCATATATTTTATTAAGCTTTTTTTAAATTGTTTTTATACATTTTATCTAGTTTCAAAAGGTCGTCAGTAATTATCCTTACGTATTGTATACTAAGAGAATATTCACATAAGTCGCAACACCTGTTGAATTTTTAAGGAATATAATCATTCTAATTCATAACCAAAATGTAAGAGTTCGTAAAAATTAAAATTTATTGTTACGTGTGATATTATTTGAATCTCGAAAAGAAAAGAAGAAATTAGCGATTGTATAGATGATAATAAAATATTTTTTACAAAATTTACAAAAGTGTAGAACGAATTTTTATATTTTCTATGATCTAATAAAGGGAAACTACTTTAATTAAAGAGTGTATTTGTTATGTAAAGAAGAAATGATAGCTTGTGATATAGGTACGGCAGCTGTTAAATTTAATTATTATTTTTACCGTATTTGCTCTTAAATTATTTCGCTGATTCTGTTGAAATTATTTGAAATAGTTTAGCTTTGTATACAATTTGTTATAAATCATATGAAAATACATATATACATAATACAGAAAAAGTTAATTCTTTGAAAATAATGTTTGATGCGTAAATGTGCGTCAACTGAATCGCGCACGTTAACGGGTTAGTGTTCAAAATAGATCCATGCTACCGTCTGTATAATAAATATTAGTTAAATATGTTCTCTTAAGAGATGAAGATATAGTCCATAGATAAGAGATAGTATAGAAGCGACACTAAATAGAAACATTTTATGTACTTGTAATGCGCCATCTATTCGGACAGGGGAAAAAGGACTCCTGAAAACAAACCTGAAATTTATAGATTACTAGCAGTTTTTATGCACACACACACACACACGTGTGTGTGTGTGATATATATACAAAATTTCTATTTAATATTAAAATCGTTATACACAAACATGGCGATAAATAAAAAGCATTTTCAAAATTGAAAATATATTTTATCTACGACCATCCTATAATTAACAATTTATTTAATAAGTTTTTATGTGTAAAGAGCTACATTAAATAAATCGTGCGTAAATGAATTAAATCATGCGTAAAAACCCAATGTAAATTAAATGGGACTATCATTATTAAATGATTTCTGTTGACAACAACGCCAAGCGACAACAAACAAAACAAAGTGATTTTGTCTATTGTGCAGTCTGTAAATTACAATTTTTCAGTCCTAACAGTGAGAAACAACTAATTTATTGCGAATTCAATGGTATTTAAACACACATTTTGATTATTTAGATGAGATTATTATGTAATAATTAGTAACATTAATAACTGTACAAATTTGACAATTAATGTAAATTTGAAAAAGTAGACTGAATAAATTTTTTTTAAAACTAGGTCGTAGATAAAATATTGTATGACACACGTGTGTGAAAGGCTTTTATGCACTCCTTGCGATTAAAACACTCGCCTTCGGCTCGTGCTTTAAACTTCGCAATTCGTGCATAAAAGCCTTACTTTACACACTTGTATCATAAATAACTATTTCATGCTAATTAATATCTTACAATTAACAGCAGATATTTCAGGCTGTAACGTACTTTATCTATTAAAATTTATTGCAATTCAATTTAGATTTTATTCTTATTTTAAAATTATTTTACACATACACATAACTTTCCTGGGAGTCTCGCAATAATTGAACCAAGTGATGACGAAGCCATCTTCATCAGCATATAGTGTTGAAGTAGATGGAATTATTACATCAGAAGAATCAGTCTGGATGTTATATTCAACTAACTGTTCTGTTTCTTCCATCATTGAAATATCTACCATAGGTGCTCCAACAAATGACAAAATGAAACATATATACTGTATGACATGGAAACTGCAACACCAAGAAGGGGTGCGAATTTTTTGGCCAAACTTGGTAGAAACGTATAACTATTCAAAGGCAACAATTGATTAAAATTTCAAAGAAAAAAAACAAAAGACTAACACAATTTAACATAATTTTTATTAATAATGTGTCGAGCCGCCCCTATTAGTTACACACTCCCTCGCTCTTCGTGGCATTGATTCAACTATACTCCAAATCACCAAAGATGATCCCTGCGTCATTGATCTATAATTCTATCAACGACATTCAAAGAATAATCTCGACATCCGAATAACAAACAGTACCAACTTGTATGACAAGGATAGCTTGAACGAAAGTATGTGTTTTCTAGCAAAGACATACGGCTCAAGCAATTTATTTGAGTAAGACAAAGACGGGATTATTACCTACTCCGTGATAAATACACACATTTCCGCTTAGTAGTTCTGTCGTTACTCGTTGACATTTGACAACATACATTCGTTAATATTTGGTGGAATTTATTTTCTTTTTATAAATACATCAATCAACAAACCAGAATTCGGTGTGATTCGATACATACGTGTTCGATTGCAACTTTCCCCTCCTGTTTAAATGAAACATGATTATAAATCCGCTGAATCCCCTTGCCCCTCCGAATCCTTAATAAATGATGTTTTGTATGTTTACAATCATAAAAACTTAACCTCTTAACGTAAATACAAGGCTGTCAAGATACAATTTTCCGACCTGCTGTTAGTGAATATAAAAATGAAAAAGGTAATTATCCAACATGAAAGTGGCAATAAATATCAAGTTTTTTTATCGTCTTACGAAATAGAAGAAGCTGAAACGGGTAAGTTAACTTTTAAACATTCGTCAATAACAATTTATTTTTTTATGTCGATTTTTCAGATTCCAACTTCTATAATGAACTAACAAAGTATCATAAATTATACGAACAAAATATAATACATAGGCTTGAAGATCACAATGATGAAGTTGCAGGGAATAAAGATCAGCAAACTACAATGTTTTCTGAAGACCTGAATGAAAATTATCATGTTGAAAAAGAATTGGATGAACGGCAAGAAAATAGAAATAGCTTTGATGAATTTTGGACTGAACAAGAAACTTTATTTCTCATTAGTTTGTGTGCAGAATACCAAGACGAATTGAAGCATGCAAAAAAGAAGAAATATGTGTGGCAGATAGTATCTGAACGAACTGTCAGTATCACTAGATGAGCTAGAAGATGATAAATCATCAAATGATTTTAAAGTCATTTCCTGAAATATTTCAATTAAAATATTATTATAAAATATACATAGTCTCCATTTTATTTATATATTGTCATGGACTTTCCTTGGACAAGTAAAGAAAAAGATTGAATAATTTGTGAACTCAGTAATAGGGACATTCTAATGAAAAATTAGCTATTTCAGTTGTATATTTATTTATTTCAGACGGGGATCGATATATATATTATTTTATAAATAAAATAAATTGTATGATGTATGAAATTATGATTAGCCCTTGTATATAATTAGGTGGACCAAAGGATTGAATTTGCCGCTTTTTCGGATATTGTATTTGATAAAATGTATTGTCTGTATATATTTTGATTTTATAGATGGTAGGGATGGCCAGGCGGATGTGAATTTTTCATTTTTGATTTAGAGGTATCTTGACTGTTAAAGTGTTTGGTTCATTAAAGAATAAAATAATCAATTTTATTCTTTGTTGTATAAATTCGGGCTGTATATTGTTTTGCATTTAGTGTAAGGTGCAAGTAAATCTTAATTCGATTTTTGCGAAGGTTTAATGTTTATTTGAAATTTTGTGAAAAAAGATGCCTCTCGTGTATTTTATAAAATCGCACAAAGATTAATGTAAGTTGAAAAAAATTATTTTGTTTATATATTTGATATCAGGATTATTTTCATTGTTATAAATTTATGTATTTATTGTAATAATTATATGTTTGAAAGTAGTATATGGATATTAGCGAAAGTTGTCATGTTTTTTGTAAGGGAAGTTGTTTTTTCTTAAAACAATATTTCGAGAACATTTCAATTCAAGGTTGGAGGTATTGTAGTGGGGATTGACCTTGTCATGTTATTTAGTGCATGAAAATATCAACTAGCGTGAGTTTTGAAAACTAATTTGTTTTTAATATTTGTTTGTGGGGGACACAGTAGAGGTTAAACTTGACAGATGTCACTAATATTTATTAGTTTTATATTTAATCGTGATTAAAAAGAGGTTTTTCTCTTTGTGCGAGTCAATATTCACAAAGAGTGTTTCCTCGTTGCTACTGTTTAATGATGCTTTAGCACCCTATACACTTTGTAGAGGGATTTTTTTTGATTTTTTTTTTAATACATTGACATAAACGGAATTGACTTGTGTTTTATTTGTGTTTATGGTTTTATTCTGGAAAACAAAATTACACCCATTCCCGTGTGGAACGACTCATGAGATGGCAGTTCGTGGATTCTACTAGACTGAATAGCCGGCGATATAAGATGTAGTGTGAATTAAAATTAAATAAGCAATTTCAAAGCAAATTCCACTGCACAATTTTGGCGGCCCAACGTGTCGGCGTATGAAGCAAAGTAGATGACAAAATTTACAATTTTGATAGCCCAGCGTGTCGGCGTATGAAGAAAAGCAAATGAAAAATTTACAATTATGATTAACTCAACGTGGTGAGAGAATAAATAATTTAATAATTGGATTGCACAATTTTGGCGAGTCCAACGTATAATTGGCTGAAATAAAACATAAATTTTTAAAATGGAATATTTAATTCAAAGAATGGGTAACGCTGGTTACATACATGAAGAGGGAGACGACGAAGTAGACAGTCAACAGATGATGGATATGATGCATGCTATAATGAATGTGATACAACAAAACCATAAGGAGATGGAAATAAGGATAAACAGGATAGAACAAAACTATAATGATATGGAAAGAGGAATGGATGAAACAATAAAGAAAATGGATAAAAAAGTACCAATAAATAGCAGTAACAATCATATAAACAAGGAAAACACAATAAGCGAAAGTAAAATAGCACATGTCGAGGAAAAACAAGCAATAACAGAACAGGAATCAATAATAATGAACAAGAAGAACAGGAATCGATAATAATGCAACAAGAAGAAAACGAATCAACAATTACAAAAGAAAGTTTAGAGGACGTGCCTGGGGAGGAATCTATGCCACAGGACGAAGGAAATGATATGGATATAGAAATAGGAAGAAGAAATAATCAAATTAGGGTAAGCGAAGAAATTACATTAAATAAAATTAAGTTTGAAACTAACGAGAAAACAGAATTTAATATAAGTAAAACAAATGCTAAATTAGAATGTAGGATGGAAGAAAGTATTCACGATAAAATGAGTAATGAATTGAATAAACAAACGGATGTCATTAATAATAGTAATGATAGACGAACTAAAATTAAAATGAAATTGATTTCTGGAAATATCATTTATAAATATAATTTGAATAATTATATAGAAAGTAAACGTAAAAATTCCTGTAATGCTAATTTTAAAATCAACTGTTTTTCAAATAATATAAGTCAAACCCATGTCAATAATGAAATATTAAAATATGATACTCTGAAAATTAGGAAGTATAAGGGTACTAAATTTAAATTAAATAGACCCACATTTTATAGTAAGGTAAAAGTAAAAATGAAACTACAAATTATTTACTGTCGGATATTTTCGAATAGGCCCAACTTAATAATAAATTTCGTTGTACACTATTTAGAGGAATATGCGAGATATAAGGATTTTTGCTTTTGAGGTAACTAATTGGAATGTGTTGTAACAAAAGGATATATAAATAAAATTTGGAAAAGTAAATAGGATTTGATATATGATACTGAAATGGATTTAACGTAAAAGATAATTAGGATAAGATTATTAGTATAAGAAGAGGATGTAGTAGTAAAAATAAAAAAGTGTTTACTGAATTTCGTCGTGATAAAAAAGTATATGATATTGAATATGAAAAAAATTTTCGTCGGTGATATATGAAATAAATATATGAAATATTTATATGAAAATGAAAGTGTATTTATAGAAAAAATTTTCGTCGGTATATTTAAATAGAATTTCGTCGTTGAGATATATGAAAAAAATTATTATGATAATTGAGATATATATATATTATTGAAATAAAATTATGGTATTTATGAATATAGAAAAAGAATTATTGGCATGTGTAAAAAGGTTAATGAATAAAAATATTTGAATAGGATGGTTTACGATGTGCTGATTTAACTGACCTGGTAATAAATTGGATTAAGCAAATGGATATATATATACAGAATGAGTTATAAAATAAAATTTATTGTTGACATAATTAATTAATTAAAATTTATCTGCGTATAAAAAAATTATTGATAATGGGAATTGCGTTGAAAAAAATTAAAATTATATAAAAATATAAGAAGAAGAAATTGAGCTTATGATATTATTGTTGATTATTATGATTATTATTATTGAAATTGCTTGGAAATTAATGGTGTTATGAATTTGTTTATGATGATGATTTGGTATATGAGATTTTGATGCTATGTTTTTCTTTTATTTATGAAAATTCGTTGGAAATGTTCATGTCCATGTGATCGAGAGTGTGCTCGAAGATTCGACGGGGATGACTGCTGCTTCGGCGTGTTCCTTCGTCTGTGATGTTTGTAACGAAGTCCATTCGAAAATGTCAAGCAATATGACATTAAAATAAATTATGTCAAGTAAAACGACATAAAAGATAAAATGTTTTAAGTCAAATAAGACATTTATATATATTTAAAAATTATATACAGAATGTATATGGAGAAGTTGAAACTGTTTACCACACTACAGCATCAGAACGAGGATGATCCTGTTCAGCAACAATGCATCAAGTTAGTGCGGGGAACCAAGACAGGGTGCGGTACTGTCTCGAGTGCTGTGCTGAAGTTTATCCTTGAAAAAAGCTCAGCGATGTTCTGACTTTGTTCTCGGATAACTTCGGGGAATCATGTCATGGACTTTCCTTGGACAAGTAAAGAAAAAGATTGAATAATTTGTGAACTCAGTAATAGGGACATTCTAATGAAAAATTAGCTATTTCAGTTGTATATTTATTTATTTCAGACGGGGATCGATATATATATATTATTTTATAAATAAAATAAATTGTATGATGTATGAAATTATGATTAGCCCTTGTATATAATTAGGTGGACCAAAGGATTGAATTTGCCGCTTTTTCGGATATTGTATTTGATAAAATGTATTGTCTGTATATATTTTGATTTTATAGATGATAGGGATGGCCAGGCGGATGTGAATTTTTCATTTTTGATTTAGAGGTATCTTGACTGTTAAAGTGTTTGGTTCATTAAAGAATAAAATAATCAATTTTATTCTTTGTTGTATAAATTCGGGCTGTATATTGTTTTGAATTTAGTGTAAGGTGCAAGTAAATCTTAATTCGATTTTTGCGAAGGTTTAATGTTTATTTGAAATTTTGTGAAAAAAGATGCCTCTCGTGTATTTTATAAAATCGCACAAAGATTAATGTAAGTTGAAAAAAATTATTTTTGTTTATATATTTGATATCAGGATTATTTTCATTGTTATAAATTTATGTATTTATTGTAATAATTATATGTTTGAAAGTAGTATATGGATATTAGCGAAAGTTGTCATGTTTTTTGTAAGGGAAGTTGTTTTTTCTTAAAACAATATTTCGAGAACATTTTTGAATTCAAGGTTGGAGGTATTGTAGTGGGGATTGACCTTGTCATGTTATTTAGTGCATGAAAATATCAACTAGCGTGAGTTTTGAAAACTAATTTGTTTTTAATATTTGTTTGTGGGGGACACAGTAGAGGTTAAACTTGACAGATTTCACTAATATTTATTAGTTTTATATTTAATCGTGATTAAAAAGAGGTTTTTCTCTTTGTGCGAGTCAATATTCACAAAGAGTGTTTCCTCGTTGCTACTGTTTAATGATGCTTTAGCACCCTATACACTTTGTAGAGGGATTTTTTTTGATTTTTTTTTTAATACATTGACATAAACGGAATTGACTTGTGTTTTATTTGTGTTTATGGTTTTATTCTGGAAAACAAAATTACACCCATTCCCGTGTGGAACGACTCATGAGATGGCAGTTCGTGGATTCTACTAGACGGAATAGCCGGCGATATAAGATGTAGTGTGAATTAAAATTAAATAAGCAATTTCAAAGCAAATTCCACTGCAATATGTCAATCGGCACTATTATAGAATCAAAGCTCTGAATACGACGTTCTTTTGCGACGTCGGATTAGTTACAAATGATTACTAAACACGGATTATGTTTACGTTAATCATAATCAAAATAAGTGCACAAACGAAAGCAGCTATATTCTTTGAAATTTATTTTTTCAAAACTATAAAGGCAGCAATCACGACAACTTGTTTTAAATTCGTTGCAATATTTTGAACGAGAGAAAAACCATGGTGGTGTTAATACCTATTACATGAGCACATAATATATTTAGATTTTAATAAACCTTTTGTTTAGCGAGTGGCAGATGCATTGTGCTTGGGATTAGTTACAGTAAAACGCATTAAAGCTGTGTAGCAGCAGTTTAAATCGTGTACTTCACAATATTGGATTTAAATATAAAAAGGATAATAATCATAGAGCATTAGTGGAACGATCCAACATTGCAGAGATAAGATTGACATTTCTTATGAATTACATAAAGAATTTGAGTTGTTCTGTTCAGAGAGAAGTGGTATTGCTTGATGAGACCCGGCAAGATAATAATCTGCAGAGTGTGCGTAAACCTGAGGGTTACGAGGGCAAGCGATATGTTGTATTACATTGTGGTTCAAAATTATGTTTTGTGTCAAATGCTTCTTTATTGTTTTCAAGCAAATCACAAATAGAAGATTATCATGGTGAAATGAATGGAGAAATGTTTAAGAAATTTCGTCATTTTGAAGAATGGAGAAAACAGCAAGTATCACTGGAATTAACGAAGAAGTTATGCTGGCGTATTTCCATATTTATAGAAGGAAAATAGCACCTTCTTCATTGTGGACGAAGTATTCCATGTTACTTTGAAAGTTTATATGAATAGTGACATATCGAAATACGGAATACTGATTTCCTATTTGAAGAGTGAGGCAAGAACCCACAAGTCCAAAAAGGCGAAAATCTTGGAGAGGCTACATATAGAGAAGTTTCTGAATGAGGCTCCTAACAATAAATATTTGATGATGAAGGTATTATTTATTTTCTTATATTTAATTCAAAGTATTTATTCATTATTCGTTCGTGTATTCTATGCAGGTTGCCTTAATAATGGGTGTATCAGGTGCGTGTCGTTGTGATGAAATAACTAAGCTGAAAGTTGACGATATAGAAGATAAAGGAGGATACTTGTATGTTTCGATACCTGACACAAAGACAAACGTATCTAGAAGTTTCACTGTTATGGCAGAAGGATTTACAACAGATATTCTTGACCTCTACAGAAAATATGTCTGTATGAGACCAAAAGGTATTCCACATGGCAGATTCTTCCTAAATTACAAGAAAGAAAAATGCACTATCCAGCCAGTTGGAATTAACACCATTTCTAAGATACCTCAGAAAGTTGCATCTTTCCTGAACCTACCAGAAGCTCAATTATATACAGGACATAGTCTGAGATGTTCGTCAGCATCTCTTCTGGCAAACGCAGGAGCTGATATTACAACAGTTAAACGACATGGTGGGTGGAAATCGTCCACTGTGGCAGAAGGTTATATACAAGATTCAGTATCCAACAAGATTGATATAGCCAGAAAGATTCAAGGTTCAGACAGTCTAACGTCCTCGACTTCTGGTCATCAAATTTCTGTTCAGGATACTTCAAATACGTCTTCTAGTATAACTCTAAATTCGAATAACCTGAATGCAGAGTCAGATACAAAGAGGATTTCCTTCAACTTTAATATTAATGTAAATGTTAATTAGTTGCGATTGTTTACCCTTTAGAATTAATATAAATGTATTAAAACTGTAGCAGTTTGAATGTCTCTATGCAATCTAAATTTCACCTTGTTTTATCTCACTAGTGAGATAAATTATGTTTTTAACTCACTAGTGAGTTATAACGTTATAAGCTACATAATTGATTTAAAATCGCCATAGTTATAAGTCTATTATTAGGAGGTGTTGTATAAAATACATTTACATTGTGAAATCAATGGCTTTATAATTAACATTGATGATTCAAGCAGCAGTGAAGATAGTGATTAACAATACTTCCTATATGACGGCAGATAAAAAAAAAACTGTTAGCTATCCCATGTTTTTACTTAATCTATATTATAACCCAAGATTTAAGCAAACGTATGTGCTACACGTCGTTTTTAGTTCACGCCAAATATACCAAATTTTCTTGTGTTGGCAGTAAAAGTATCAAGTATTAGTGGATGTTTAAGGAATAAAAAAATAGTTGATCTGATAAGAGTACAGCCTATAAGAATTATTAGAACCTTGTGTGCAAAGCATCACGTCATAAATGGCGTCATAAATGACGTTTCGCTTCAGCAAGATGGATACAGCTGATTAGTTGTTTATGTAATGTTAGTTTATACTTTTAGTAATTGATTTTTTATGCAACAAATACAATGATATTAGGGTAAACTGGGGTAAGAGTAAATGTGGGCAAAGTGTAACCATAATTCTTAAATTTCTAATCATTGTGACTATATGATTGCAACCATGGGTATAACACGGGAGTTACATTACTGAACGCATCCAGCAGTAGAGTATTCAAGTTTTACGGTTGGCAATCCTGCACGCCTTCGTCAAGTTAATGGTAGCGGTAACAGGTTAGTTTGCGAGATACAACACGTGTATTTAATAATTCAAGTGTGGTTAGGCGATATAAAATATAGATAAATATTTTCGGATGTTATACACTAAAGGTAACGTACTTATAAGTACTTTAAAATTGATTTCAAGTTTGTTTACGTAACCTAAAGTTTCACGCAGATTTACTCTTACCTCCTGAAATGAGCGGTGTAGGGGCAAGAGTAAATATTTTAAAGGGGCAAGTGTAAACCTGAAGTTGAATTGCAGGTATGGTTCGAACGTACGTGAGAACGAGTGATCGAGCAAAGCAATACTCGAAAGAAGATTTAACAAATGCTATACAATCTATTAAGAGCAATGTTATGACGCTTCATAGGGCGCATTTAGTTTATAAAATTCCAAAAGCAACACTGTCAACTCATGTGTCTGGTAAACGAGGGCAAAAGAGTACATCATATGGAAGAGCCCCAACAATACCGTTAGCGGATGAATCGAAATTGGCCAATTGTTTAAGAACAATGGAGAAGTGGGGGTTTGGGTTGAGCCGAAAAGAGGTGTTTTCTATAGTTGGTATGTGAGTAAAAAGGAATAACGTTACCACTCCTTTCAAAGATTCCAATCCTGGACATGACTGGTTTATTAATTTTAAAAGGCGGCATAATCTGTCATTGAAAAAGCCTGAAGCTGTAGAATATGCTAGAACTCGAGCGTGCGACCCGTTTACAATTTACAATTATTTTGAGTTGTTGAAAAGCACTTTGGATGAGCTAAATATTCAGGATAAACCAAACCAGTTATGGAATTTAGATGAAACTGGGCTTTGCATTGATCCATCCAGAACAAAAATCGTTGGTGGAAAAGGATTGCCATCTTCCAGGGTAACAAGCACTTCCGGAAGGGAAAATGTTACAATTCTATCAGCAGTAAGTGCTTATGCAACGAAAGCACCTCCTTTGATTATTTTTAAAGTTAAATACATATGGGATGAGTGGGTGCCAAAAGAAGACGATGAAGATGTTTTTCCTGGAACTAGCTATGCAGCTACAGCAAATGGATGGATCGATTCTGACGTGTTTTTTAATTATATGAAAACAACCTTTCTCGCGGCAGTTGGAGATGAACGCCCAATTTTGTTGGTGTATGACGGTCACTCTACTCATATTGATCCAAGAGTAATAGAATTTGCTTCTGAACATTCTATTACTATTCTTAGGCTACCTGCACATACGAGCCATCTCCTTCAGCCGTTAGATTTAGCGGTTTTTAAATCTTTTAAAATTAACTGGGATTTAGAAATAACAAAGTGGCAGCGAAAGCATATTGGGAAAAGAATCCCCAAAAAGATATTTGCCAAGCTGGTTGGAAGAACTTGGAAACATATTAAAGTAGAAAACATAAAGAACGGATTTTGCAAATCAGGAATATATCCTTTCAATTCTACTGTAATACCACGAGAAAAATTCAATCCAGACGCCTTAAAACGTTGGGATGAACAAATGCGAGGTATTAATACTAATGCTATTGAAGTACATCATGATGAGCAAACAACTGAAAGGGATAATAATATTGAAGTCAATAACAGCTTTGAAAATTTGTTATTGGATACAGTTAAACAAGTTCAACCTGAAAATAGTGGTAAACGCAAGCGTGTAGCCTTAGGGGCTGAAGTAATAACAAGAAAACATGTCGAAAAGTTTCATGCTAGCTTAGAAAAAACAACAAAGAGCAACAAGAAAGCAAGAGAGAGTGTTCGCAGCGAGTCAGAGTGTGAACTAATACTACAAGATTCCTCTGAAGAGGAGCAGTATATAGAAGAATCAATAGATCAAGAAGACCGTCCAGAGCATGTAGACGTAGGTGTTTACGTTTTAGTGCGCTTTCCCACAAAAAAGTCCGTCAAATATTACATTGGTAAAGTCTTGGAAAAATTTGGAGATGGTTATAAAGTAACATTTCTCAGAAAGGGTATAAGAAATAAGTTCTATTGGCCAGCAGTGGAAGATGTATCCACAACTGATGCTAACGATATTGAATTACTACTTCCGGAACCCACCATTACCCGGGGGAAATTATTCTTCAAAATCAGATGCTAATCATTAAAGTTTAAGTTGACAAAATATGTACTTTGCTCAGAATTAAGTTTTAAGTGTATATATAACATGTATCTCTATAACGTTGTTGCAGAAAATTTTAATTAAATTCACAGTTTTTCAACAAATTGTTTGATTTCAAAACCAAAAATAGCCCTAAGTCCGGAAAAATGCGTAGAATTCACTCTTGCCTCTACTATTTGTGATAAGAAATATATGTTGAATGCAGATACCCATTTTACACTTACCCCGTGGGTGGGGTTAGTGTAAATATTTTGCACCACATATTAATAACTTTTTTTTAAAGTTTGATATACACTCTAGATTTTTTAAATTACTTTTGTTAGAAAGCCAACATTTTAAAGCACATTCTTGCAAAATACCAATCGTGTTACTTGATTAGTTTATTTTTGGTGAGCCAATAAAGTCATCTATTAAGAAAACAGTTCACTCTTACCCCACTTTACCCTAATACAAATAACACTAGTTTACAAAATGACATTTTTTTCATGTATGTACATTTGATGAGAGATAGATTTCCTTATGTATTTTCTTCCGCTGAATTCGAAAATCAAGGTTAAATTTTTTTTTATGGAACAGTTTTTGGAGATATTGTAATTTTTTCATTTTTTCGACCTTTTTTCACTTGACAAATCATATCTCGAGCTAGAAATGTCCGATTGGGTCGTTCTTGGTACCCAAATGCAAGGTATTGAGATGACGAACAAATATGTATAATCGGTTCTTTGATTGGTAAAGCGGTTCAAAATATATCGATGAAAATAGGGCACATTTTCAAAAAAATCATATTTTACAGTGATTCTGTGCCGACAGAAAAGTACAAATCGTTAAAAAAAACGTCTGGTTTCTGTTCATGTACGTAAAGATGATACTTTTACGTAAGAACTAAGGCCAACCAGAAGAAAATCGACCGAAAAATGACAAAGTTATAAGCAATTGAGTGAATAAATCCAAATCCCATATTTTCCGAATATTTTATTTTTTTCGACAATTTATGAGTTCGGTTGCTCACACGCAAATATATTGAATTTATTATTTGTTATTTTTATGTATTTTGACTTTCTTATTACTATTATAATAATAATTGTTATTCGTACCAATAAACAGCTGACTCTTGCTATATCATGATATTTATATGTCTTTAGTATAGGAACATGATTTTATATCGATAGACTGTTGGTATATTGGCAACGTAAGTATATTAGTTCTCACGTTGAAGCTAGAGTTCTTAGATTTTATTCCAAACAAAACAACAACACATCACATTTAGAAACCTTAGAACCCTGACATTTTGTTTTGACATCTATAAAACGTAGTGTCGGTTGTTTGTATATTATAGGAACTCACAAATTTGATTGAAATTATATTTCATTGTGTTCACCAAAATGCCTAAAAGAAAACGAGAATTTAAGTGCGTAAACAATCGAAATAATTTCTGTTACGTGTGTGGCAATTTTGTCCCCCAACCAAATAGACGTAGATTCACCGATTCATTACAATTACATTTACATTTACATAATTATCTGCAATATTTTGGAATAGCACCTGCAACTTTTCATGAGCAATGGACACCAAATAATGTTTGTTTATCGTGCCATATAACTCTTGCCGCGTGGGCTTCTGGTTCATCACAGTAAGATTAAATTTATATATACAATTGAATTAATAATAAAGTGAATTTTTATTCCAAATTAGACGATACATGAAATTCGGTGTACCGATGATATGGAGAGAGCCGCTCTGCCATTCGGTTGATTGTTACTTTTGCCTGAGCAAATCCACTGGTTTTGGAAAGAGTGCCAAATGGGTTTATGCGACAGTAGCATCTGTTTCGCTTCCAGTTCCACATTCAAGTGAATTTCCTCATCCTAAGTGCCCCGATTCAACGATTGAATTTTTCGAATCATCACTACAGACAGACACAATATAATGGTGAAGAATTTTTTAAAAAATTATACATACTCATTACGTCATAATTGATAATTTGTAAATTTAAAATGTCAACTATTGTTTGAATCATATAGTCATTACGACGTTTGAATTTATATTGCTGCTTTCTTTGCCTCTGGGATAGTCGTGCTCGTGAACATCATTATAGAAGAAAAGACTGGCCAGAAAGGGAGAACGTCACAGTGGGCAAAGACAATATTAAATACGTGCCTCTTGTCAAAAAAGAAAATATAATCCTTCCAGCGTTGCACATTAAACTTGGCCTCATTAAAAATTTTGTGAAGGCCTTAGACAAGGAAGGCCAAGTATTTTCCTATTTGAAAACCCTTTTCCCGCAGCTTTCTTTAGCAAAAATCAAGGAAGGCGTCTTCGATGGTCCACACATAAAGAAATTGGTAAAAAGCACAGATTTTCCAAAATATTTAACACCCGTTGAAAACGAGGCCTGGAATTCATTTCAGCGGGTTGCCCTAACTACGAGAGAATTATTACCGATCTGCTGGAGAACTACAACAAGATGGGTACGGAATGCCATTATTTAATTTCATTCCTGGTTGTTTTCTATTGTATTGTTTTTACCATTTTATTTATTTCTTACAGGTGTAAATATGTCTCTAAAATCAATTTCTTGCATTCGAATTTGAATTTCTTTCCGGACAATCTTGGTGACGTAAGTGACGAACACGGCGAGAGATTTCACCAACAAATTAAGACCATTGAGCGGCGCTATCAAGGATTTTGGGATGAAGCAATGTTGGGAGACTATGTATGGTTTCTCACTAGAGAAACGGATCCCAAAAGCAACCGAAGACAAAGCAAGAGCCACAACTATTTCTAACACACAAAAATGTCAAGAATGTATTGCAAGCGTTTAAACACAATAAATTGTCGAAAAAAATAAAATATTCGGAAAATATGGGATTTGGATTTATTCACTCAATTGCTTATAACTTTGTCATTTTTAGGTCGATTTTCTTCTGGTTGGTCTTAGTTCTTACGTAAAAGTATTATCTTTACGTACATGAACAGAAACCAGACGTTTTTTTAACGATTTGTACTTTTCTGGCGGCACAGAATCACTGTAAAATGTGATTTTTTTGAAAATGTGCCCTATTTTCATCGATATATTTTGAACCGCTTTACCAATCAAAGATTCGATTATACATATTTGTTCGTCATCTCAATACCTTGCATTTGGGTACCAAGAACGACCCAATCGGACATTTCTAGCTCGAGATATGATTTGTCAAGTGAAAAAAGGTCGAAAAAATTACAATATCTCTAAAACTGTTCCATAAAAAAAATTTAACTTTGATTTTCGAATTCAGCGGAAGAAAATACATCAGGAAATCTATCTCTCATCAAATGTACATTTTCGGTGTAAAGTAGTGTAATCATACAAAATGTTACACATGCAATTGCCAGACTGTGGCCACAATTTTTATCTAAATATGTCTAGAAAGGTAGAAAAATTACAGAAACAGAATTTAACAAGTAGCTAGATTTCCTAATGTACTAAGTAGAATTGATTGCACTCACATGAGAAAACAATCTCCTAGTGGTAATAATGCTGAGCTGTACCGAAACAGAAAGGATATTTATCATGGAATATTCAGGTAATAGGACATTCTCAATTAAGAATTTGTGACATCGTAGCCAAATGGCCAGGATCTACACATGACCAAACAATTTTGAATGGATCGGCAATAAAAAGAAGCTAAGAAAATGAACATTTCAATAACTTAGTTATACTTTGTGATAGTTGTTACAATATTACAAAATATTTATTAACCTCTTTAGCAAATCCTCAAAGTCGAGCAGAACAATTGTACGATGAATCCCATTTTAGAACCAGAAACTGGATTGAAAGATTTTTTGGTGTCTTAAAAAGATTTCCAATCTTATTACATATATGGTATCAAAGTTAATGTGGAACTCTCGAAAGCAATAATAGTATCAGTTCATTTTGCAAATTTATTCTAATATCGACTATTATACTATCTTCTAAATATTTTTTATATTTCCTTTTTTTTGTATATATACTCATGATAATTTTATTATTAAACAAATAATAAGGCAATTTTGTTAAATGATTACATATGTATATTAACTTATTAAACAATTATAATTCCCAGTTACATTGACAATTTAATATATTAAGTTTTTTTTTTAATTGGCTCCTTTTTCTTACTGCGTATTCTTTTTCGTTGCAGTTTTAATATTTGGAGTTAAAAATACAATGCATATAAAAAAAAATGTATGTCCAATTAAATACATTTGAATGTGTTTTCATCTTTTTGTAGCAAGTTTTTGCAAGGTACACTAGTGAAATGTGTTTCGACTGCCTTATTTGATTTGGTGTCCATCAGCTCTAATCTTCTGGTGTTAACTTAAAAATTTTTAATATACACAAAACAAATTCATACAATTTGATGAAAACAATAAATAAAATAACTATTGTTTGTATATATTATATAAATCTATAACTTATTGCAAGTAAAATTTTTTGTATGCTGCATTTAATTTTTGAAAGTTCAATTACTAAACTTTTTCTTTCTTGCTCCATTTCATGTTCCTTTTTCAAAATTTCTTTCTGCAATCGAAGTTCTATTTTACTAGCAGTCAACAAATAATTTCAAAGCAAAAAAAAACATTTCACAGCAAATAAATTTGTATGAATATATTTTGTTTATAATGCATACTGCAATTTCAAATATTTATACCGACCTTTGAGCAAAACTCAACTTATCTATTATGGCAGTGTTAAGTTAGTAGAGGATCTCAGCCGATTCTGGAACCTCCTCGGAGTGACCTTGACCTTGGTGTATGTTAGGTCAAGGTCACTCCGAGGAGGTTCCAGAATCGGCTGAGGCGGAGGGAGGTTGCAGCAACAAGGCCATTGAGGAGGTTCTGACCTTGACCTTGACCTCAAGCTTATGACAACCTTGACCTTGAGACGACGTAAAGCTAGGTGAGGTTACATAACCCAGGAGGTTCTATAAAAATAAATGAGGTTGCAACGACTAGCACATCGGGTTGGTTTTTGCACATAATTGTAGGTAGGGGTTATTGGTATTGCATATAAAGGGAGATTATTCGAAACAATTGTTAGTCTCATTGATCTTGAATGTTAATACTTTTAAACAAAATGTCTCAACACCTAGAATTGATATTAGAAGCAGTCAAGTTTGTTTATGAAAATTATGGTCATCTATCTGGTATTAAAACAAATCTAATAGAGTATATTCCATTAGATTTATTTAAAACGAAAGTAGCCCCAGAATGGATAGAGGAGTTCTGGCATTTAATTTCACCTGACAAACAAATTGAACTAGAAGAATATCGACCGTGTTTTAGACACTATAATACCGGTGAGGAACAAATTGACGGTCCAGCCCCTTCAAAGAGAAATTGCTCAGTTTGTAAAAAGAGTATTACCCAACAATTTAGAAAATTTAGAATACCGAAAAAGAAAAAACTAAAACATTAAATATGATTTAAATAATATATTTTATATACTAAAGATTATCTTCATTTATCAATAAAAATGTTCCGAGGAGGTTCTATAAAAATGTTCCGAGGAGGTTCTATAAAAATAAATGAGGTTGCAACGACTAGCACATCGGGTTGGTTTTTGCACATAATTGTAGGTAGGGGTTATTGGTATTGCATATAAAGGGAGATTATTCGAAACAATTGTTAGTATTAACAAGTATGTCTAAACGTAAGGTTGCTGTGATGGAAAAACCATCCTGTTCCCAACATATTGTGGAAAGAAGTGATTTGGAGGAAGGGGAGAATGCTGAGGAAGCGATTTGGAGAGATATTGAGTTGGATCCCAGATTTGAAGAATTATTAAATGGGATGAGTGATCCCAAAACATATATTGTGAATGGTGATTTTGGACGAAAGGTATCAACCGCTGAAAAGTTCATGGAAAGTTATATGAGGGAACCAATTTGGGAAGTGCCATTAGTAGGAGAGAGGTTTTTCTTTTTAAATAAAAGTCATTCCAAATGGATAAGCATTGGTTTCTCCCCATTGCAGAATATGGAGTGCATGTTAAAGCTTGTTGGTGTAAAGAAGCAGTGTGTGTGTTTGAGCGTAATGGAATGGGGTTGGTTAATTGAAGAGATAGTACGGTTGAGGGAACGATTCGAGTGTAAGAATGCAGTGTTTCCTACAATTTGCGGGATGCATATGCGAATATCGCGAGAGGTAATCGACGGGTCGACAGCAGTTGTGAAGATAGAAAAAGGTGGGGAATATGTGTATTTGGCATATGAAGGGTTGTTGGAATTGTTGCGATTGAAGGGAATATTAAAGTGTCGTCTGGCAGTTTTAGAAGGCATGCAATATAATGTATGGTATAATAATGTGGTGCGAAGTTTAGCTGAAAGTGATGAAGAAATAGAATTGACAATAACGAAAATGTATCATGGAGTTGTGTCAGAATTTGTATGCATACTAAGGGAGTTAGTCACATATTGGCCAAAGAAATTATCAAATGATGTGAATTATTTAAGAATGAATAATGGAAAAAGTTGTACAGTTTGATAATAAAAAAATTAAATTATTGTTATTTTTTATTATTAGATATAGGAGTTAGCTATATAATACTGTCTATAGATTTAATAAGCAAGCTAAATTGAGTATATATTTATAAACCGCATTGGCGTTGTGTTGTTTGTCATTTCACAAGTTGTTGATTCATGAGAAAGATCAATAAGATTGCACTAAAAGGTTGTGATGGTATTGAAAAGTGGTAGTTCAAATCGGACAGTAAGAAGGAAAGGTAGTGGGCTACTGAATACCGTGATTAATAAATTACCAGTAGAGTTGCATATACCGGGTTATAGTTTTTGTGGTCCAGGGACGAAATTAGAAGAACGATTACAGAGGGGTGATAAGGGTGTCAATATTTTGGATGAGGCTTGTAAAGAGCATGGTATATCTTATGCTCAGTCAAAGGATTTATTAAAGAGGCACGAAGCGGATGAGAAATTGTATAAAAAGGCCGTAGAACGAGTGAAAAGTAAAGACGCAAGTGTAGGAGAAAGATTAGCCGCTACTGTGGTTACCATTGCTATGAAAGCTAAAACGAAATTGGGTATGGGTTCGAGGATACGACGTAAAGATATAAGGAAAGGTAAGGGTAGAAAGTATATGAGGAGTAGAAAAGGTGGAGCTATATCATTTTTGCAAGCGATGAAGAATGCTCGAAATGCTATAAGACGAATTGGGAGGAAAAAAGGTATTTTAGAAAATGCGAGAGTTGCATATCAGAGTTTAATGAAGTCGGGGAAGAAAATAAAATTTCCAAAGTCTAGAGTAATTCCAATACCGAGAAAAGGTGGATTTTTACCATTAATTCCATTATTCGCAGCATTAGGTGCTTTGGGATCGTTGGGTGGGGGTGCTGCGGCAATTGCCAAAGCAGTAACATCTGCAAAAACTGGAAGGGATCAGTTGGAAGAAGCAAAACGACATAATTTGGCTATGGAGTCAAAATCTGGGAGTGGTTTATATGTAAAACCATATAAGCAAGGTTGTGGTGTATCTGTGGGAAGTGGTTTATACGTAAAACCATATAGAACTGGTTGTGGAGTTTATTTGCCGAATAGTAAGGGTTCAAAAAACGATTAAGTAGTTTACCTCGCAGGCCTTTAACAGAAATAGATTTGTGGAAGTATGTTAAAAGGTGGAGAATTGGAAAATTTCGGGGTATATTTAGTAGAGACGTTTTACCTAGACTTATATATAAAAATGAGAAAGGGATAATTAACTTGGATGATGACATTGGGGGAGGTACTCATTGGGTAGCATACAAAAAAAATAATGATGTGGTCGAATATTTTGATAGTTACGGTGATTTAAGACCAGCAGTTGAAGTGGAAAAGTATTTATTATCGAATGGTGGTGGTGTTATATGTTATAATTATAGAAGATATCAGAGTATTAACAGTGAAAACTGTGGTCAGTTGTGTTTATTGTTTCTGAAGGGTGTTATTGAGTAACCTATGTGAAATAGGAACTAGTACTGGTGTGTAGTATTATACGAAAGAGGTGTGAAATTCTTGTTAAAATGGGGAGAGATAGTAATGGAAGTATGAGTAATATGGCTTTAGTGATATCTGGGAAGGGATCAGTTGTGGATTGTGTCTTAAATCCCCCAATATACTTAGATGGTGAATATGAAATGTGCATGATAAGTTTGCAAACATATAATACTGTTCCTAATGTTACATCTACAAACAATGTATTTCGATATACTGAATCACTGGACAAAATGGATTTTGATTGGACAGATATAATTATTCCAGTTGGAACTTATGATATTCAAGATTTGGAGAAATACATTAATGAGAAACTACAAGCCAATGAAGGTGGTAAAAATTATTTTACTTTGGATGCCAATAGTAATACTATGAAGGTGCATATGAAGGCTTCCGTTGATGTTAATTTTTCAATAGATAATTCAATTGGTCCTTTATTAGGTTTTAATAAGAAAGTTATACTAGCCAATAAAACAGTAATTAGCGATAAGGTGGTCGATATAAATAGAGTAAGTGCTATCGATATTATGTGTAACGTGGTTGAAGGATCATATATTAACGGTGAATTATCACATGTTTTATATCACTTTTATCCCAATGTTGCACCTGGTTATAAAATAATAGAGGTTCCACAAGATAAAATTTATATGCCCGTGAACACTAATGTATTATCTCAAATTATTATTCAAGCTGTAGATCAGACCGGACAACTTATTGATTTAAGAGGTGAGGAATTGACCATATATTTAAGGTTGAGGCGAATTAATTGAGTTTGGAGAAGAGCGCCTTCAATATTTTAGTGGGGATATTAATAATAGACCAATATTATTTGTAGAGACGAAGATAGGGTCGGACGTGTAATTGATATACGCAGTAGCAGACTGGGATATTCAATATTGTGTTGTGGAACAGTTTAAAGTTAAATAATTACAAATGAGGAGTAGCGTCTTTAATAAACTGCGCACTAGGGGAGGGAATTGCAGATACAAAATAATGAATAAGTTATGGCGGGTAGTTGGTGGGGTGAGGGTGCGTAATCGATTAACCAATGAAAATAGGAGTTTCTTGAGTGGTATAGGGTATGAAGTTTTGGTGTAGATAAAGTAAATCTTCGAGCAACTGTGGTATGGGGATTATAAGTTAATAATTGGAATAAAGAGAGGATTAAATTTAGTGTAAGAAAAGACTCGATCGTGATAAGTTTAACGAGACTGTTTGCATCAAGTTTTCAATAGATATGGAAGTTTTGGATGTTTTAAGGAAGGTGCGTGTCGATAATTCTATCGTTGAGATGGAATTTCACAATCACATACCATTTGGTTCTCCAAAATATGGGAATAATGACGAGATCAGGATTGTGGTACCGGAAATAGATAGATATACTTTACCATCAGAGTCTGAACTATTAATTGAGGGCAAATTACGTCTGGCAAGTGATGAGAGTAAGAATAGTGCTACAGCATTTTTAATTCATAATGCAGGAGCTTTTATGTTTAGTAATATTAGATATGTTATTAGCGGAGTGGAGGTGGATGAAGTGAGAAATGTTGGTATAACATCAACTATGAAAGGATATTTCTCATATAGCCCAAGTTATGCTAATCAATTGGAAAATTCTGGTTGGGAATTCGCGGTGGGGAAGGCTCCAGTGCTAGATAACAAAGGGAATTTTAGTTTTTGTATCCCATTGAAGATGTTAATGGGATTTGCAGAAGACTTTAAGCAAGTTATTATGAATGTATCCCAGGAATTAGTTCTAAAAAGATGTGCTGATGATAATGATGTCATATTGAATTCAGTTACCACGGAGAATATTAAGTTAATAATTGATTCTATTGTGTGGAGGATACCACATGTTAAGGTTGGGATGAGCCAGGAATTGGCTTTAACTAAGTTAATTACGAAGAATCATATAATGGAAATGTTCTTTAGAGGTTGGGAAATTCATGAAAATCCAGGAATTCCCGAGACAACTAAACATAGTTGGGCCATTAAAACAGCTCCACATTTAGAAACGCCAAGATATATAATTTTGGGTTTTCAGACAGGGAAGAAAGGAAAAATAGAAGCAAATATGAGTAGATTTGATGCCATTAATTTAACTGATATGACTGTTTATTTAAATGGTAAAAGATACCCATATGAAAATGTCAGAGTTGATTTTGATGATAATCGAGTAGCAGTGTTATACAATATGTATTCTAGGTTTCAACAATCTTATTATGGTCACGAATATAGTGAACCGATGCTTAAATTAAATAATTTTAAGTTGTGCCCATTAGTTGGCATAGATTGCTCACATCAGGAAGATGCAATGCATAGAAGTGGTGTGGAGGTTAGAATAGAATTTAGTACGAAAGATAATGTGCCAAAGGATACGGTTCTATATTGCTTGATTTTGCACAATAAATTGTATCAATACTCACCGTTCAATAAGGTGGTACAGCGACAGTACTAGAGAACTAATATTTAAAGTGGTGTTGTATAAGTAGTAGATTCAGTTCGAAGTTGGTGTTAGTACGAGAAGTTTCTTTGGTGGTGAAAGATATTGAAGTTGACAGATACAAAAATGTGGAGCTCCTACTTGACAGATAGAAAATATATCATAATAGATTTTCAATGGTATCGGTTTAATAATTACAGTTTGATGCCAAAAGAATTGGCCACTTGTGATAGTGAATTTAGGAGGAGTCATTTTGTGTTTAAACCGGTATTGAGCTTCGGTGTATTAACTGAAGAAGATCAGCGTGTAGCGAGATATGCATTCAGTCATCATCACGGGTTAAAGTGGGAAGACGGTTATGCATCAGCGAGTGATTTTGATGAAGTAATTAAACGGTTGTGTAGAGGAGTGGATATTGTGCTTGTTAAAGGAAGAGAAAAATTGGAATTTTTGAAGTGCATTATAGATAAACGAATAATTGATTTAGTCGATGCGGAAAAAATAAGGAAGGGAGAAGCAAGTTGTAGTTTCCACGTTGGTAATTATGTGGTGTGCGCTCTAAGTAATGTGGAACGATTGCATAAGTTTATTGAGGAGAATAAAAAGACAAAAATAAAAGTAACATTATAATCTTTGAAATGGGTTGTGTGTGGACTCTCATGACAAATTATGTTGTGAGTAGGGTAGGTAGTGTGATAAGGCGATATGAAGTTGATGGATCATTTGCCGCGGTGGAAGATAGTGACTTAGTTTATATTCCAAAAACATATTTAATGTGGAATGTTAGAAGCTTAGATTTAGAATATATTTGGAATCGGCTACCGAAAAGTTATCATGAAGATATAGACTTAATTAGATGTAGACCATGTGTGAGTCATTATAATGTGTTTGGGGATACTATCGATGGGGTAATTAGGAGAAGAGACTGCAGCGTGTGTAGATGTAGAACTAGTATTTCATTATCTGGAAGTTAATGCTCGATTGTAACGAAATTATAAAAAATATTTAGATATAAGTACAATACCGATATATGAACATATGTTTGCATAGTTGTATATTTCAAATAAAGATTTATATATATGTAATATTAATAAGAAGATGTTTTCGTAATCGAGTTAATGTTCGATTGTAACCAAATTATAATAAATATTTAGATATAAGTATCATATAGATATATGAAAACATGTTTAAGTAGTTGAATAATTAAAATAAAGACTTATTTATATGATGATTTGTTTTGTTTCAATAAAAAAAAGATGCTTACATCGTTGAATAATTAAGAAAAAGTATAATGGGGGGGGGGGTGGAGGCGTCTCTGAAAGCTATACGAAGAAAAGGGATTAAAAAAAAAGAAAAAAAAAAAGGAGTGAACCAAACGCCGACACATGAAAACACCTCAGGGGAGGGGGAGGGGGAGCAGGATAGAGGGGGGGGTGAGGGGGGGAGGGGGGTTTCATGTGGAGGCCAATGGAGGGAAGTTTTATGTGAGGGGTAAGGGGGTTTCCTCTTGCTATGGGCACTTCGGTACGGTTACCTACAAGTCGTCGACCTTTCGAATACTTCTGTTTGTCCTTACTTTCTGATCTCTCGCGTGGTGACCTACAAGTTGTCGACCTCCGAACATTCCGCCCGGTCTGGTTTCACCGTAATTTATTAAATTAGCCCTCTGACATTTCAATGCAACTTTCGATTTCTCATTTAAGTTCTTTTGGAGTGGGTGAACGTATTTAACATATAAATACCCGACAATTTTAATATACTGTCAGAAAGTATTTCTTATACATACTAAACGCTTTAAATATACAGTAAGAAATTGTTAATTACACATACAATGGTAAGCATTTTTTCTATTATTCCTAATTTCTTTATTTACTTTTATTGTATTGTATTATTGTATTGTATTCTTGGAAAGTTACTTTGTATTTTTAATGAGACATATTTAGGCGTTGTGATTAATTCTATCACAAATATGTGGTATTTAAATTTACCCAAAAAGTGTAATTCCATTTTCTTTGGTTTTTAGTTATCTTTATTATATCGAACTATAAATTCTATTATGGAAAGTTACTTTGTGTTTATAATAAGACATCATATTTAGGCGTTTTTATTAATTCTATCACATATATGCATAATGTTATTCTACTTTTCTTTGGTTTTTATTATCTTTATTATTTCCAATTATAAATTCTATTATTGCATTTGTTTTACAAACAAATCACAAATATTAGAATTACAATGCATTCGTTTTACTGTGGGTATTTCACACATGATGAAAATTTTTTCTTTAGGATCAAAATAACTTCCACGCTTCAGCAGACTTTTTCTTGAACGAACCATCTTCGTCCAATTTTAATTTCTTGCAAGCTGTGGGCCACGCTTCCTTCCTCAATCAGAACACCAACAGGGTAACGGTATCTGAAACGCGTTTTGATGGGTCACCATCAACAGTGCCATCTATCGCTGCCCCTACAAATGTTGTTCATGAAGTGGAAGGGACTAATTTTCCCCATATTGACGACTTTGATGAGGCATTGTTAGATGATACACAATTGGATAACTTTCCGGTAACCGTTATAAGTACCGCTGCCCATGATATGGTTCCTATTGTGGTTGGAACAATTACTACTGCCACTGTGACAACCTCTACTACTACTACTTTTACTACTACTACTACTTCTACTACAACTACGACAACCTCTTCTACTATAACGACGACTTCTAATAACATAGTTGTTCCAACTGCTGTAGATTCTATAACGGTGATGTCTCGAATTGCCACTCCTGCACCGTCTCAAATTCGCACTATTACACCATTAAACACCAATCGTGTGCCTACTACACGTTCTAGAGGGACCGTTACTCGACGTCAACAAGGACTTACTCGACAAGATATATATAGAGAGCAACGTAGACAGACCCGGACTAGTAAAACTTCTTCTACACCAATTAATAGGTTTAAAAGCCGAACTAGTAAGACTTCTTCTACACCTATTAATAGGCGTACAAGTAAGCTGCGAGAGCTCCTTGAGCGTAGTAGACGAACGGTGGGTAATCGTGTTTTAGTACCGAATTTGGAACCAACACCAAAACTTCAGTCGGTGGCGGTACGCGAGATGTCAGTAGTGGCAATTGATACCTCATCTGTCATATTGGTATCTCCTCATTTAAGTGGTAACCCCTTATCTACCCAGCACTCCCAAGCATTATTTAATTGTTCCTCAATTTCACCAATCCATGCAGTACACAATACCCTCATTCCTCCTGCTTCTCCACTTTCGTTATCTATCCATTCTAATATTACTCCCGGTCAGAGATCTCCACAACCCGGTCCTTCCACAATACCGCAGTTCCCACAACCCGCTCTTCCCATAATAGCACAGCCCCAATCAGATATCCCATCTAGTCCACGACCCAACATTATAACTGCGACTTTAAAAGAACTTTCAGACATTCTAACGTTTCGCATTGGGGGAAGTTCATCAGTTTCTAATGTTGATAAACTGTTACTTCCCTTAAATGAGGAAATACTGAAGGAACTGGCAACGATTGATATGATTCTCCAGCTTAATAGCGCCATTAATATTAACATCGGAGGTGTCGAAGGTGTTAATATTAGTGAGAAAGTTCCCTCCCTCATAGAGCGAAAGAATCATCTTTGTGAAATGCGCAATCTGATATTTAAATTATTTCGATGAATGCAAATCAATTCATTTGATTTCTATTCACTAAATTATTTAAACTCATTCATTTATCGCAATTTACATCGTAATTCAAGTATTTAAAATGGACCTAGTTGGTTCCGTGTTCAATAAAAAAATGTTTGTCCAACATCCTGAATTAGAAGACAGGTGGGCACCGCATTGTTTACACATCACATCCTATGCTAAGAATTGGTTGATCCTTCAGGTTGGAATGCTTTGTAGCCACCTACAGCTGTCATATATATTCGGATTGTTTGTTATTATCCTATATTTTTATTGACCACAATATAAATATTTTCTTCTGTACAGGAACTTTTCATAACTATGGAAATGAGAGTGGTGGTAGTTTTCCCTACGCAGGGAACACCACCACCTCCACCACCACCACCGCCAACTCCGCCACCTACGCGGACGGCGACGCCACTTCACACCCCTCCTCCGCCCTATAGCCCCGTTAGGAGGGGTGAAGGAGGACTGAGAAGGAGGCGGCCCCCGGTTCTCCCGCTATTCAGCGGGTGGACGGAAGTTAGTGGGTGGGAGACCCCACCGGAGTGGGATACACCCGATGAACCCACTGACCTAAGAACACCACTGAGAGAGTTGCCTCCTTCCGGCGATCCACCACCGCCGATGGCACCTGTTAAACAGAAGGGGAGGAAGGATAGGATGGAGAATGTTAATTCTCCTCCCTCTTCCTCTTCCTCCTCTTGGTAGCTTAATAAATAAAATAATTAGAAAATCCTTGTTTAATTTTTTCACCGACATTCAGCAGATATATACTTATTGATTTATGCTATTAGCATCGTTCAGTTTACATTATGATATCATAAGAGCAATATGAAATTAAAACAACAATCGCTTTCCTTGCCTATATTCAATTTTGATGAAGTATTTAATGAAAAACGTTTTACCCGGCACAGTAATCTTTTTGGTGGTGTTTGCAAACGAGCGCTTATAGTGGGACCTTCGGGTTGTGGTAAAACAAATGCTCTACTTACTTTACTATTACATCCTAATGGGTTTCGCTTCAAAAATATTTACATATGCTGCAGATCTCTCCATCAAAAAAAATATGAATATCTCAAAAATATATTGGAAACTGTCCCGGAAATTGGTTACTATGAATATATAGATGCTAGTGATATGCCATCGCCGGATAATGTCGCAGATTATTCAGTAGTAATATTCGATGACATACCCGCTATTAATTTAGATATTGTAAAACAGTTCTACTCTTTCGGTAGACATCGTAATTTAGATTGTTTTTTCCTAATTCAGACATACAGTGCAGTTCCTAAACAATTATTGAGGGATAACACAAACTTCCTAATTTTGTTTCAACAAGACTGTACTAATTTGAAACATATATTTAATGATCATGTACATGATTTAAGCTTTGAAAAGTTTTTAAGTATATGTAGAATGTGTTGGAAGAAACCTTTCGATATATTTCTTATCGATACTGATTGTAAATTTAATGACGGAAGATACCGGCAAGGTTTTGATTCCTATATCACATTATGATGTGTCTACTTCTTACATAAACACTATTTAGTCATTAAAAGAGTCCTACTTCTACAAATCTACATCAGTATGTGAGTATTCGTTAAAGAGTGAAGATAAAATGGAAGATAAATTAGTAAATAATTTAGTGCAAGCTCGCTTAGCTTTAAAAGCAAAATTAAGAACGTTAAAAGCTGACATTGCAGAATCTCAAAGAAAAATTGATATACAATACGCGCCTATAGCCAAACCTCTACAAGAAATTGCGATGAAATTAAATCCCGCTGAAACAAAGACAGATAGGATGCATCGTGAAAGTATTACTGAGGATATTTCTGAAGCTTGGTCTGACATTGATCCGAATATATCACATGGCGCAATGGCTGGAACATCAGTTATACGACAAGGGAGAACACCTTCACGAAAACGTGTGGCCTGGTTTAGCCCAAGTACTCACTCTTCTCCGACGAAGCGGCCTTATGAAAAACTTAGCACAACGCCTCAAGCAACCAAAGCTAAAGCAATTTCTTCTGATTTAAAACCTCGGTTGTCGGTATCATTTGCACCACCTGTCAAAACTGCACCAAAACCTAGGATGTCAACATCATTTATGCAACCAACATTTATAGAAGATGATTACATAGGGGAACTGCTACCACAATCTTCAGTAGAAGAGGGAGGAGATCCGAGTGAAGAAGAAACTAATACAACTGGTAGTGTGGATTTAGAAAAATCAATGGCTCACGCCATTTCGCTATTGGGTACGAAACCATCAAGATCAATAATTGCTAATAAATCTATGAATAAAACGCTCTTAGAAACGGATGAAGTGAGGGAATCATTGAAAGATTATAATCCCACGATACGCCCATATCTTATTGGTTTAATGATAGACGAAAATGAAGAATTTGATGAAAAGTATGGTGTACATGAAATGGATAATAATTTAAAAATGGGACAGGCAGATGTTAGATTTGATGGGTCCAACATTGTAATCGGTGGATTTACATATAAAGCCACTAAGGGTTTATTAGAATTACTTTTCAAAAAGAAACCAGGTAAATTTTTATATGCTGATGCGAAGAATTATAAGTACATACTCAACGACACTCACTCTGCGCGAGTTGATTATGATCCTGATAAGAAGTATGCTGCCAGTAAAGCTTATAAATACACATCAATTATTAAACCTATTTTACAAGGAAAGAAACCTGAAGTTTGGTGGTCTCGAACCTGGAAGACTGGTTTAGGTTTATCAAAAATATTACCAGTAAAAAAGACGCTTATACCTAATAATGAAATTGAATATAAGTATTGGGACGATGTGAATGAATTGTGTGATAGATTGAAGTTGCTAGTAGCCTCGAAGAATGCCGGTCATACAGGACACGAAAACGAGATAATAGCAATCATTGAGGAATTGAAGGAGGCTAAAATTATAAAATAGTCTCTCTGTATACTCTGTAAAGTCTTGGTTGTATGACAGTTTATATTTCGACACCAATGATAGGTAACGATGACAATAGATAAATTTGGAAGACACATACACAAGCATGTCCTTAAGAGACATTTAATGGATGTCGACGTAGTCTCAGACTTTCTCAAACATCCTAAATTTCAAGAAGTATTACAAATGCATAGAAATAATATTCCTTCTCCCAGTGCAACAGAAACTTCGAAGTATATTATTCCAATATATAGTGACGGTTCCATTGGCCTCATGGGTTATTATGTAAGTACGTCATTGGCGAAACAGACTTATTTATATAAGAATAAAGTATATCGTGGGAAGGTTATAAATGTTCACTATTCTAACGAGAAATTAGCAACACTGCAAGTTAATAAGGAACTATTTAATTCCAAGAGACCGATAGAATTGACAGAAGGAACAACGTTTAGGTTGATATACGTTGGTACCAAACCTACACCACCAAAAACAGAAGCAGTATTTGCGGAAATAGTCATCGAAGGAAATGTCGTCAATTAGGAGGGATGTTGTAAATGAAATACATAGACCAGCTCGGAGGAGGTTTACTCGACGTCGGGTTATCATAAAAGGATTGCGGGACCTATTTCAAATCGATCTTGTTGAAATGATACCGTACGCAAAAGAAAACGACAATTTCAAATACATTTTCGTATGTATAAACACATTTTCGAAATTTGCCTGGGCCGTCCCGATAAAAAACAAAACAGCCCTAGAAGTTATGAAAGCCATGAAATCTGTACTCTCATCTGGGAAAAAAAATATACCGAAAAATGTTCAAAGCGACCAGGGGAAGGAATTTTTTAATACTCATTTTAAGAAACTTATGGATCAATATAATATTAATCATTATACAACTTATTCTAGTTTAAAAAGTTCCATTGTGGAACGTTTTAATCGAACTCTTAAAAATAGGATGTGGAAGGAATTCAGTTTCAATGGAAATTATCGGTGGATTGACATGTTGCCAAAATTAGTGAGAGATTATAATAATACAGTACACCGAACGACAGGGTACAAACCTGTGGCGGTTAATCAAAAAAACATGCGACACATTTTAAGTTCTGTTTATAGCAACATGAAAGTAAGCGACCCAATCATTTCAAAATTTAAAGTTGGAGAGCCGGTTCGCATCAGCAAATACAGACATGCATTTTCAAAGATGTATAGACCAAATTGGACTAATGAGATATTCGCTATAAGGAAAGTCCAAAACACCTTCCCCAAAACGTATCTATTATCTGATTCAAAAAAAGAAAATATTTTAGGTGGCTTTTACGAATCGGAACTCTCAAAAGTGAAACACCCTGACGTTTATCTTGTTGAAAAAGTTTTACGGAGGCAGAAGGGTAAAGTTCTCGTAAAATGGCTTGGAATGCCTTCATCACACAATTCATGGATTTCTAAGGATAATGTTTTGTAGGAAGTGAATTCTACTTAGGATACAAAACAGTATCAAATATGTTCGAAATGTTTTTTATTCAATAATATAAGATATAAATTTTACAAAAGTAGATGCTGTCATTTACAAAACACTTGCAAATTTATTAAAAAATACATACAAATACAATGCATTTACAAAAACAACAAATATTTACACTGGTAAAATCCTCTGACCCATCTCACACATGTCTTCCAACTCTAAAAGTATATTTCGCAAGTTTTCTTCCCGTGTAATCTCTTCTATTTTATGGTGACCCCACGCCAACGTATTACATTTATCGGGAAGGATATATCGTTTATCATCCTTAAATGATAAAGCTACTTTATTTCTCAATTCAGTATAAATTGTGTGTAACTCAGAATGAAATATGTACATTTTCCTCATTATGTTTCCTCCATTTTGCACAACATTCTTATAATCGGTTACCGATAAATTCTTATCAATAACATACTTTTTTACCCCCTTAGCTGTTTTGACAGTCCTATTGACTAATTTAAGACAATAAGCTTTAGCACCTGTTCCATAGAAGCATTCGATAATATCACCGCGTATTCATCTTTCATTTTTCCCAGTCTCGGCAAACTCGGGGGTATTCCATGTATATTATCCTCAGTGTAATTCGATGTATCAAACATTTCTAAATTTTGCTTTATATCATTATATACGTTATAATTTTGCACACTCACTATCAACGAATCAGTGTCTGTATATAGTAGTGAAACGTCTGGACCATATAAAGGTTTTATGAAATCATAGAAAAAATTATACATTACCCACTTAGCGAGTTCCAAAATTGTAAACCCTACATATATGGGTTTTACATAATCTACACGTACCTTGCATAATTCAATTGCTGTAAGAGAATCGCTAAATACCTTGCAAGACTTAAAATTTGGTTTTGCGATATATGCCTCAGCACCGAGTTTTTTATGGATGGTTTCCCAATGGGAAACCAATCTTATATCAACACGATTTTCTACATTTTCCATGGTTTTGCCAAAGATGCTGTTCACCATTAATTTATAAAATTGTTTGAAAAATTCATTGCTAGATCCATTTCGTTTTGCAGTATTAAAATCGATATATTTCTTTAACCACTTGCTTTGCTTAAATCGAATACCTCGTCGAATTCCCTTTAATACCAGGCCATTCCTAACACATTGTTTCAAAGTTAAGTGATGTATGACATAATTTGATTTATCTGTAAGGTTTGGGATCAATTTACCATACTTCGAATTAGGTGGAATAACATGTTCGGGGCAAAATGGGAAGTCATTGTGCAGTTCGTGAAGGCGTGCGGGATATTCTAGATCTACTTCAAATACATATCCATAATCTCCATCATCCTCCAAGGTTTCTACATCCATCGTCAATAAATCTTCATTCGTTAACCACTCAAAGTCACCACATGGTAATGAAAAGGACATAGTATGACCGTACAAATTCGTAGCGTCCATGTATAAAATATATTTCACAGCTTCTGATGAATCGAAATCTGATACGAATTTATTGTTGGCTGTTTCCATTCTTTTACAACACATGCTCACACCTCCACGTATACCTTTTTTAAAAAAATGAAACATGTCGGCATCTGTTAATAATTCCAAACTTACACCGGTCATACGCAACATAGCATCCCAGCTCAATCCTGGGGATGTGAAATAATGTGCAGGGTCTAATTTATAATTCTCCAGACAGATATTCCGAAAATTTTCAAAAACATCTGCTAGCAATAATACATCTGATTGTATATATACATCGCTATAGTCCCCTAATGTTTCACACTCAAATAAATCCCAGACTCTTTGAGCTCTACAATAGTCTTCAGCGCTTATATCACAATCTGATAATATATCATGAAAACACTCCTTCTTTGGTAATCCAGCAAAAGATAAAATTTCATGAGAAGTAACATAGTTGTATGGGAATACGCCTTTTTTGCGTATGAGTTCGAATTTTTCACCACTGTAATATTTACTAACTTCTTTACACTGCTCATCTTCTAAAGAAGATGATAATTTTTCCAATGAAGAATTCATAAATCGGAAGGAATCTATAAATCTTAACTTATAAAATACGTGTCTTTTCTTACCATTACAGTCTATTATATCTCCCACGTGCACTTTCTTAGAAAACGATACATACTTTTCTTTATTTTGTGCAATAACATCAACATCCTCTTTTTCGAGCGCTAACGCTTTTACGAATAAATGGGTATCATAATTAGATAAATTTTGCAAAATAATAGGTATATATCGGGGTTCTTTATAATTTACATTACACACCATATGCGCTGCACCTCTATATAATCCAGTCATGTGATCATGGTCACGGACTTTTTCTCCATGGACTTCAAATGTTTTATCGCAAATATGACACACTGTCGCTTGTTTATAATTATCACTCTCCTCATTAGTTAAAGGTTTCATTTCTACCTCTTTACTTAAATAATGTTTATAGGCAAATTTCACGTCAGTTTCTAACTCCTTCACAAAGGTTGAAGCTGCATGTTGACCTCGATATACTCGCAATTTACTAAGATTTTTGTCGAAACTACATTTCACATAATAAGCGAATGAATGTGGCTCATGCTCGAAACATTTCACACTGTAAGATTTCGAGGGATCCGGTTCTGATGTATCAATAGGTTTCAATATAGCCTCAAAATCTGCATAAACTACGAAAGGAAGCCTCAGTTGCTTTTCAAATTTTTCAAATTTTAGTATATTTCCCGGTAATTCTTCACCATACTTATTTATTTTCAGTTCTTTATTGGGAAACACTGCCTTCACCTGCTTACAGTCTTCATTTGCATGTCTATGTAATTTCTCTTCAGAAGTAAAGAAAGTTAAACAACCTTCACATATGTATTTTTGATGTCCTGATAACGATTTCTGTGAAGAAACTAGTCGTGATAAATTCTTTATCCAGCAGTAATGTGTATTCCCATTTTCACCACTAAGGAGTAATAAATTTAAATGAATAGTTTTCCTCCTCTTTGTGAAATATAATGGGCCCACCACATCATGTGATCTTATTTTATTTTCAAATACTTGCTCTAAACCATATACATTGAGAGATATATTATTAATCTGTTCAAAATTAGCAATATCTTTTAAATTTGTTGGAAAGGAACAACTGCTAAAATCAGCTACAGTGCTATGATGTGGATATGAAGAAACTCTTTGCGGTAACCCTGTTGGTTCCCTTAAAGCAGAAGTGATGGCCCAAGCAAAACACTCATCGTCGTTATTTTGTATATTTATTATGGCTTTCTTTTTTTTTATTGCTGGGGGTAAGTCTACATAACTGGAACCTCTCATTGGATTATATTTGTTTATATTCACTTCCAAATATAATACATTACTCAATGTCCAACCTGAAATAATTAATAATTAATAATTAATCGTACTTTAAGAAAATCTTAATTTACCTGAATCACGCTCCTGGAATTCACTCATTTTATTCTTAATTTCATCCATAAAATCTGCATATATACCATATAAATCACTTCCTTGAGTTATAACTTTATTTTTGGAATTGAAGGATTTTATTTCTACATTTTCTTTCACTAATAAGTAATATAAACCATATAGTTCAAAATTCACCTTCATTGATGTATGTACAGATAAAGTACTATCCACAAGTGATAACACTTTCTCCCTAATGTTATTTGCAAATTCATCTACATCGATGTATACACGAGATGAATGATCAGATATTTGGTAGCTTACTATTCTATCACCAAATGCTCCAACATTTTTCATCACACCATCATCAACAACAACAAATGCTTTATTTCGATGTAAGGTACTGCGTATATGTGCCGTATAACAATTTTTTTCCACATCGACGCCGCATGTTTCACATTGCATAAAATTACCTGGATTATTCTCAAATTTCCTTCTCTTTCCCTTACAAGAACTTAACAAGTGTCGATTTCTATTATCAGCTCGAGTAAATGTTTTCCCGCAAAACTCACAATCGAACATTTTAACACTAAATTTATACCGACTAAACACCTCGAGTGCACCTACTTGACTAATGTTGGAATGGAACAACCATCGCCTTATATACAATCAAGGTTAAAAATTATATTTAGAAAAAAAACATTTCGAAGGATATATTTATATCTAACACATATTACATTCTACAGTTCTTATTTCTTCCTCCCCTAAAAACATTGTGTCTTGATCGAATACATCTATTTCAATATCGAAATTTTCCTCCTCACTATCCTCATCTATTATATTTTCATTGAATATATCTATGTCAATCTCGATATCTGCCCCATTACTACACTCTTCATCGCTACACTCCTCCTCACTACACTCCTCCTCACTATACTCCTCCTCACTATACTCCTCCTCACTATACTCATTTTCATCTTCGTCTTCATCAAACAAAATATTTATATCACTATTTGTTTTTACTATTTCAAAATTCAAATAACACATATTCTCTTATATGTGCAACTATTGAAACTTAGAATGAGAAATACAGATCCCTTCGCTATTAATATATTAGCGGTTGAATCCCTACCTCCATAGCTTCTCAAGGTCAAGGTTCCTTCAAGGTCAATGTCAGGTCATTTCAATGTTGGATCGTCTCAAGGTCAAGGTCATCTCAAGGTCAAGGTCGAGGTCATCTCAAGGTCAAGGTCATCTCAGGTCAATGTCAAGGTCATATTTCCTAACCTCACCTGTCCTCAAGGTCAAGGTCAGAACCTCCTCAATCTCAAGGTCAAGGTCGAGGTCATCTCAAGGTCAAGGTCATATTTCCTAACCTCACCTGTCCTCAAGGTCAAGGTCAGAACCTCCTCAATGGTCTTGTTGTTGCAACCTCCCTCCGCCTCAGCCGATTCTGGAACCTCCTCGGAGTGACCTTGACCTATCATATACCAAGGTCAAGGTCACTCCGAGGAGGTTCCAGAATCGGCTGAGATCCTCTACTTAAGTTATACTGCAATATATTCCAAATTTTATTTAAAATTAGGCACTGTAGAACGTTCAACTAATATCTAGGGTTATTCTATGGTATAATTGGGAAGATAATGTTTATAAAACTGTCATAACAGTGAATATGTAATTACAGTAGATACTCTGGTCTATTGTATAATTTCAATTCCAGTAATAATGCTTTTACAACTAACTTGAAACTGTTTGGTTTTGCCATTCATTAAAATGATTAAAGAATTACATAATCTTATATGTTGACTTAAATGTTGTAAATTCTTGATAGTTCATTTTATTTTTCAAGTGGTGTTATAGTTTAATTTGATTTGCTGTTTACGCAGCTTTGTTCAATTTATAGTAATTTTAATATAACTTAAGATGTAATTCGATTATATATGTTCATATAACCTACAAATTCCACCGACTATGTCAAATATATGTGGCTCGGAAACGAAGTTAAGTTCCATATTCATTTTGCAATTTACAGTATTTAATATGACGCCGAAGTACTGATTTGAATCATACAATGTTTATTGATGACGCAGGGATCATCTTTCCTGACGAGGAGTATAGGTGGTCGATATCCTCTTGGGGTATGGAGTCCCAAGCAACCTGTAATTCATGCCGGAAAGCTATTAGTGTCTGCGGGGATTGGCTAAATTCATAAGTTTTCGTCCCATAATGTCCCACACATGTTCTATTGGCGAGAGGTCGGGGGATTTGGGTGGCCATGGCAAGATATTGACATGAGCCTCTTCGAAGCAATTTATAGAAATTCTCGCTACGTGGGGAGGGGCATTATCCTGCTGGAAAAGTGGGTCTTCGAGCATTTGAAGATATGGAAGAATATGGGGTTCTACCACCTCATCAATGTAACGCTGGGCGTTCGTGGTGGCTTGGATGAACACCAACTGAGACCTACTCCCATATGCTATAGCACCCCATACCATACACCCATACACCCACTGCTTGATGCACATGCATTTCATCGGAAAACTGAATATCACTATGTTCCCCACGTCTTCGTCTGACCCTCATACGGCCATCATGCATCCCTAGACAAAATCGAGATTCATGACTAAACACCACCTTATGCCACTCCACGATCCAATGCATTCGCAATCTACACCACTCCAAACGTTGCTGTCGGTGTTGAGCCGTAAGTGGTAACACAAGATGTGGACGATAAGATTGTAAGCCGAAACCCCTAATTCGGCGATAAACGGTTCGAAGGGTTACTGGACGACCTTGATTACCTAACCATACGTTAGCAATTGATCTGGTACTGGAGAACCTGTCTCTTAGTGCCATTAGGCGAAGGTGGCGGTCCTGTATCCCATTAGTTCTTCTTCGGCCTCCGGTTCCTCTTCGACGTCTTTCCTGACCCTCCCTAGTCCATGATTGATAACAGCGCAAAATGGTGGATTGGTTCCGGTTAAGGCGATTTGCAATTACCCTGTATGAAAAACCACCTTCTCGCAAACCAACAATTCGACCTCTGTCGAATTCGCTTAATCGGCGATAATTTCCACGTTGCCGCACTCTAGGCATAATAAAACTCTCTAAACACGTTAAACAAAGGTATAATAAGACAAAACCGTTGAAATAAATTTGAAACAAACAATAAATACACCACACATTAATGTCAGCGAAAACTGAATGAAGTGTCAAAAGTGCCATGACCACTTGATATATCGCAACAAAATTTTAATCAATTATTAGGTTTGACTAGTTAAACGTTTCTACCAAGTTTGGTCAAAAAATTCGCACAACTTCTTGGTGTTGCAGTTTCCATGTCATTGAGCATATATTGTTTAGTATTATAAATGTTACCAGGAAATGTAGTGTTGAAAAAGCTGTTTTGAGTAGAACATTATTTCTTCCAAAAAAAGCTCTACAAAATGTTTACAACAATCATACCAACTCTACAATTATTGAAGATTTTTTTGGTAGGTCTCTTTATTAATTCAGGTCTTCCACATATTTTTAACCACTTCTGAAAAAGTTCAGTGTATTTTCTCGCGTTGGGAAATTTATGCTTGTTTGCTCGACTATCTGTACAACCGGAAATCGCACAATAAAGCCCCATCGCTACAAAACAGCTTATAAAGTATTTAGGTAATTATTTAATACACATCGTACCTAATAAGGTTAAATTTAAAATAGATATCTAAACAAATAAAAATCAAACAATTTTAAACGTTCCTTTCAACACTAACCGAAATAATAACACAATCACACACAAAATCACAACTATAAAATACACAAACAAAAACAAACTAGACTCTTGGATGTGATTGGTCTACTTCAAAGGCATATTACGATTTAGTCCCGCGAATATTTGAACGTAACATTTACCGCCATCTACTCGACCAGGGGAAATATTAAACGAATATCACACTTCCTGGGGATCTAGTGCATACCCCGTGATATAGTCTATTTCATACTCGCTGGTCTATTTACGCTTACTGACAAAGCACGTCATAGTCGCGTCACAGTGTTTGCTAAGATTCGTTTATATTTTTCCGCTTATTGTTTTTTTTAGGTTATGATTAGAGTTATCGTCCGTACAACAGAATAAAATTGAACTAGGCGTCTCGTTACGGCTTCGGACTAATTCAAACATGCGAAGTAAAAAATATAATACCAAACAGCTACTTATGTGTTATATTCTTTATAAATAAAGATTATGTTATGTTATACAGTAGAATGAAAGCATATTTATACAAATGCCGTAGATCAAGTTATATGCACATTCACGAAGCGGTGGGTACGCGTTCGACAATGTTGTACGGACAAGATTTGCAACTCTTCGATATGTTTAAATGATAGAAAACAACATGAAAAGAATAACACGAATAATGACTCCCTTTTGACAACGTTGTGAATGTTAGGCAACATAATGTATCCTAAATGCAGCAATGATAAGTGAACCCGTATGTTAGTAACTTTTGACCTTTGGGTTACAGCGCCTGATATTATTGATTTATGACGTGCCTCACCTGGAATCGTACATAGACTATGACTATAAGTCAATATGAGCATTTGAAAATATAGAGATTGTAAAATAGAACTGTGTATCCAATCTCCATTGTCGTTCATCACAATATAAACTTCTTAAGAGACATTTAAAGCGAGTGCTTTCAGTGTTTATACATTCTCGTTTATTTCTTAGACCAAATTCTAAATTTAAAACATATCATACATCTAAAATACCTAATGAATTATTACTTATTTCTTCCAGTATTCTTTGTAGGCTGGATTTTTTGCTAATTAATATGTAAATTTCAAAATATCTAAATATAAGCAAACATGGATTCTTAATGCAACACTTTTGTATTCATTATTTTGAGCTTTAAACTGTGGATAGAACCTTTTCAAACAACTAGTTTAATAACTTGCAGCTTTATTTTTACGGCCAAAATTTAACTTTGATTTAAAAGACATATTTATCGTTACACTTGCATCTTTTGTTACTGTTGGCGTTCTTTATTTGAATATGGTAATAATAAAAAGATCTATAAGAAGGTGTACCGCAACATTGTAAAGAAAGCGTGGAAAGTACATGAGATAACCTGATTTCGTTTTAAAAGTTCAGAGTTTACACAATGTCGTAAAGAGAGTCTAGCATTAAATGTCTTTTAAAATTGGAAACGATACTTTTAACTTAATGTATGTCCAAGTAAAAAATAATATGGTTTAGTTTATATATGTTATCTGTTATTTTAAGCGGTCGGCAAAATTTAGGAATTAACACGTATAAATACGACCTAGACATCAGAAACTGTTACATTTTTTTTGCATGATCAGTCAATTTAACCTATTTACTGGTTGGATTAAAAGAATAGTAGGTTGTTTTTATAAATCTCAGATCGGTAAGAACTGTCATTTACCGATCGGAAGGCAGTAAGTAATCAAATATGAAAGTTTTGTAATTTTATTTAAAATAATTTTTAACTACAACATTAAAAGTATAATCAGTTCATTTGGTAAATAAACTTCTTATGGTTTCAGAACAGATAGAATCTTCGGATGCGTTTAGTGTGGAATTGCTTCCCGTCTTCTTCTATACACAATATTTTCTGTAGTCGTTATGTCACTAGAAAGGATAGATTCCTCGGGTGTAATTTCATGCAAAATTTTTCGTGAAAACTCGAATTTATTCACCATCAGCTACGTAACCTTCTGCAACAGATGAACGCCGCCCACTGTGTCTTTTAAGGCCCAAAATATCATCCCCTTCATTCACTAACAAGGTAGCTGAAATTCTTCTAAACCCATGACCGGTATAAAGATGTGGATCTGCCAAATTCAAGTATTTCTTTGCAAGGCAACTTTCTATTGTACCATATGAGCAAAAATTATTTAGATAAGGGATGGCCTTGGTTGGAAGAATCACCGTCTTTGATAGGTTCAGACCAAAGTTACTAAATGTATAAGATTGCCTCGTGACTCTCCACCAATAATATTATCACGCGGGATAGCGTAACTCAGCGTGCCCATTCAAATTAAAATGATTTGGACTTTTATCCAACACCTCCTAATAATAGACCTATAACTATGGCGATTTTAAATCAATTATGTAGCTTATAACTCACTAGTGAGTTAAAAACATAATTTATCTCACTAGTGAGATAAAACAAGGTGAAATTTAGATTGCATAGAGACATTCAAACTGCTATAGTATTAACACATTTATATTAATTCTAAAGGGTAAACAATAGCAACTAATTAACATTTACATTAATATAAGGGCCAAATTCATAGTCGCATATTAAGGAACACTCATTCTCACCTCTTACTCATAGGGTCAATTTCTCACTTTTTGAAATTCATAAATAATGAGCAACTCATCGTCGCCTTACGTTGACCTCACTTTTGAGCGGGAATTGAGTAATCGTTAAGGTTAGAAGTTGGTTGGCTTATTAGATCCTTATTTGTACCTCATATCGTTTTTGAAATAGATTTTAGTTATTATTCTTTAATTAATTTGTTATTATTAGGTTATTGCGTAGTATTTAAGGTTATTATATTAAGCTGTTTTAAAGTGAAGGATTATCAATTGCAAATATTCATAATTAGTATTTGCATACTCTTGTTTGGTAAGTAGAAAAAAAACTTATCTTATTAGCTATACAAATGTGCATTTTTGGAGTTATACTTTATTAATACAAAAGTATTTTTAATAATATAAAAAATATTATTATGTACCCACTCAAGTATGTTTCAAATTATGTTGTTATATACATTCGGTTTAACGCCGAACAAGTAGTGAAGACACGAGAATACAGTTTTCTATAGATACGGTTGTTACCGACTATAGAAAACACGTCTGCTTCGGCTCTTGTTATGCAGACAGCGCAGAATATTCCTTCACGCTCTGTCTGAATAATTTCAGCTAGATAGTAACGTAGTTATGTTTGTTTGAATGTGTCTTCTCCAACAGGGGCGTATTGACAATCATGTAGAAATGTGAAATACGTATCTACGTCTTTGGAGAAGATACATTCAAAAATACATAAAAGAACTTGTATTGTGTTCTTCACACCCCATTTTTAATAATATTTTTTATATTATTAAAAATACTTTTGTATTATACAAAATTGGTGGGTTGTACCCACTCAAGTATGTTTCAAATTATGTTGTTTTATACTTTATTGGTTGGTGCAAGTTTAAAATTGCTTGGTGAAGGCAAACGGTTATTCTTCACAGGCGATGAAAAGTTATATTTAAAGCAATTAGTAAATAAGTACAGCAACATAATTGAGTGCAAAAAGACAGACAGCATTAGTGTTGGTTACAAAAAGAAAGCCTGGCTTTCAATAACAAAAGAATTTAATGCTGGATCTGAACATTCAAATGTATTTATTAGGTAATAGGCATATTCTTCTCTTATTAAATATTGTTTTTGTAGCGAACCACTGACCAATTGAAAAAGTGTTGGGACAATGCAAAAAACCACAGAAAAAAGGAATTGGAAGAGGAAAAAAGGGAACGTATGGCAACTGGAGGTGGTCCTTATATACCTCCTCCAGATGATCATTCTTTAGATAATATCCTGAACACGGTAGATATAGAATTAAAAGATACTTTTGATAGTGATGCTGTTGCATTAGCAAATGGCATCGAAGTAGAGCAAACTATCAACATGGATCAACCAGTAGAAGTGGATCAAGCAACTTGCGATGATCAGAATAACGGTGCTGCTGCTACTGAAGAAGGTATTTTATTTTGATATACGATTAATTTAGTTCTAGGAGGTGTTTTTGTTTTCAGAAATATTCCTTGTTCTAGAAAAGGAACAAAAAAATGATATAATTTACCCAACCCGGACCAGGACATTCTCAAAATACACCTCAAGAGGCACTGCAATTGAACGAGAATTGGAAGTGAGGCTTCAACGCAATGAGAAAATGAGGGAAAACGAAGATGAAATCCACCAACTACGTGTTAAAGAACACAATTTAAAACTTGTAGAGCAGCGCATGAATGTGGAAGAGCAGGCAATAAGGAAGAGGATTGCAGAAATAGATTTAGAAATTGCTTTAAGTAACTTAGCAAAAATAAAGAAAAATGACGAGTACTTCAGTTGTATTCATATTCCCTGGCCCAATTTTGTAATTTACATATTTCTGAATAATTTACATAAACACTGCTTCTACATGTGTTCATTGAAAAAGTACTTTTGGTACACCTATATATAATTTAAGTCGATTGTTGCAAGACCAATCTTCATTTGAGAAAGTTGTCAAAAGTTGTTTCTGGGTGAAGAGTAAAACAAAAAAATATGGAATTTGAGCAGTTCAATATCATTAATCATTATAAACATATACAGTGTGGTCATAAAGTTTGGAACCAAGCTTATAACCGCATTATTTTACATTTTTAGGAAAAACGCACCGACAGGTAAATTTTCTTTTTTAAAACGTCATCTCTTGACATACATTTTTTTTCTATGACGTCATTGGTTTTCGAGTGATGACGTTATCAACACTTTCTTTAAATGGCAACCATATTATTTTTTTCTCGTTTTTGGTAGAACTTTATATCCACCAAATAGTGATATAAAACAATTGGTACCTATGTTGCATCACAATTTTTTTGAAAAAATTATATAAATTTAGAAAAAAATACGAAAATTTTATTTTTGTACAAAATTAAAATTAAATTAAAAAGTACATCTGAACTTAAATTTATTGTAACAGTTAACGTAAATTTTCAAAATGGACCCCACCAACCAACTGACACTGTCCCAGCCGAGTGTAAACACTTCGTATACTCGCCTCAATTATGTCTGGGGATATTTGTGTAAGTTATACGCGAATTCGTTCTTTTAAATCTTCTTAATTGTTCGGTTTGTTAAAATACACTTTCGATTTCAAATAACCCCACAAGAAAAAGTCTAACGGAGTCAGATCAGGAGAACGAGGTGGCCATTCTATGGCGCCTCTCCGTCCAATCCATTTATTGGGAAATATTTCGTCAAGATAGTGGCGAACCTCTACACCATAATGGGGGGGGGAGGCGCCCCATCTTGCTGAAACCAAATATTTGGATGGGGTACATCACCATCCTCGTGATTTGGGAAAATAACAGCGAGCGCTGGAACCAGTTCAAATCTTAAAAATTCTAAATATTGCACAGCAGTCAAATTTCCTTCAAAAAAATATGGTCCTAAAATGCGTCGTCCAATCATTCCAACTCATACGTTAACTTTTCCTCTGCGCTGAGTATGACACGCTTGAGTCCAATGCGGATTGTTCTGCGACCAATATCTGCAATTATGGCGGTGAACAGATCCATTTAGGCAGAGCGTAGCTTCATCTGAGAAGACGATGTTTTCCAAGAAATTTGGATTTTGGTCACAACGTAACATTACGTTTTCACAGAACTGCAGTCGACGATCTTCGTCATCCTCATGTAATTCCTGTACAAGTTGAACTTTGTAAGGACGATAGTGTTCTTTTTTAAATAAGTTGACGACAAATGAGTGAGCCACCAGATTGGCTAACGCAAGTTGTCTGGTGGAAACATGATGCCTTTCTTCTGCTTCTAGAAGCACATTTAATTTCACATCTTCTCCTACTTGAGGTCTACCTTGCCGTGGTCGATCTTTTACGGATCCAGTTTCGATAAACTTACCAACTAGTTTTGTCACCGTAGACCTGGTAATTGGAGGTCTATCAGGGTGTTCATGGTTAAACAATTCGTATGCTTCTGCATGCGTTCTTTGTCTGTCCCCATACCCAACCATAATTAAAATTTCGATTCTTTCTCGCTCAGATAAATGTGCCATTTTTTATATTAGCGAAAATGAACAATTTTTACGCAATATCTCAAAAATCTAACGTCAAAAATAGAAGTAAATAATTCAACAATGTTGTCGCCATAGAAAAAATTTCAAACTAAAATTTTTGTACATAAATTGTATAAAAAGAAGCAAGAATGTCATAAAGAAATATCGTGCAAAAAAGTGCGTGTTTTTGTTTTTGTAAATTTTTTGCATAGTAACATGAGTACATGTGCTTTTGACGATCCGGTTTGTTCAAGAAGAATATTTAAGTCCTCACACAAGACAGAAGTGTGAAAAAAACTTACTTACATATTTCAGTAAATTTTGTAAGCTTAATTAGTTTTTGAAATCTTCAATTTTTGGGCGATAATTTTAATTAAGAAATCGTCTGCCATCATGTCAATTTTTTAAATAAATTAAACTTCTTTGGCCCTTTTTTGTGAAACTATTTAATGTTAAATAAGATTTTTTAATAAGTAATTGGCCGATTGGGAAGACGAATTTCTTTTGACCTGGAGCGAATAACGCAGATTACTATTGATCGTCAGTGGGTTGGTGGGGTCCATTTTGAAAATTTACGTTAACTGTTACAATAAATTTAAGTTCAGATGTATTTTTTTTAATTAAATTTTAATTTTGTACAAAAATAAAATTTTCGTATTTTTTTCTAAATTTATATCATTTTTTCAAAAAAATTGTGATGCAACATACCAATTGTTTTATATCACTATTTGGTGGATATAAAGATCTACCAAAAACGAGAAAAAAAAAATATGGTTGCCATTTAAAGAAAGTGTTGATAACGTCATCACTCGAAAACCAATGACGTCATACAAAAAAATTGTATGTCAAATGATGGCGTTTTAAAAAAGAAAATTTACCTGTCCGAGCGTTTTTCCTAAAAATGTAAAATAATTCGGTTATAAGCTTGGTTCCAAACTTTATGACCACACTGTATATGTAGTACGTAGTAATTGTGTAATATGATTTATTTGCCTAAAATGATACAAGTATAGGGAAAGTACACAAAAGTTATAAAATGTGAATACAATCATATAAATTAACAGTAATCAAAATAGTAACAATAAAGAAAATGACAGAGTTTCAACAAAATATGAATAAGATTGCCCAGTTTTAGAAAGGGGATTGTTATAAATGTAACAGAGATGGCAAATCACCAATTAAATATTAAAATGTCTTTGAATAAAGGCACCACGGATTGCATTCCCTCTCATTTCTACAGGAAGTGGTGCTGGATTTGGTACTACTCTGTCGACAAAATTTTCTTGGATATATTGCTCCCTTTCTTTTATAGCAATATTATGTAAGACAGCAGCAGCAGCAATTATATGAGTGGTATTACATAATTTATTTTGTAAACATGTAGTGAGACATCGAAATCGAGACTTCCATATTCCGAATGTTCTTTCTACTACATTTCGAGTTTTAATGTGGGAATTGTTATATAAATGCTCTGCTCTGGTGTTTGGATATAAAATTGGAGTAAACAAATACTGCGTTTGTTGATATGCACTGTCTCCTAACAACAACCCAGGTAGTAGACCACGTTCAAATTTTACATGTGCAGCACAATTGGTAAAAATTCTGCTATCATGAACTGAACCTGGCCACCGTATGACTATGTCCAGTATTTCACAAGCAGGTCCTGCAATGACTTGCACATTTAAGGACATCCAACTCTTCCTGTTTCTAAATACTTCCGCATTATCCCCCCCAGGACTCTTTATTTCGATGTGAGTGCAATCAATACACCCTGTCACCCCAGGGAATCCAGCAATTTCAAAAAACAAATTTCTATTTGCCTCTATTTGATTATTGTTTGGGAAATATATATATCTCCCTAAATTTCTTAGTGATCTTAGGGATAAGTGAGACGTCCTCAAGATGTCCTCGAGCGAGGATAAAGTGAGCGTTGTATGAGGTGAGAATGAGTATTCCTTAATGCGCGACTATGAATTTGGTCTTAAAGTTGAAGGAACTCCTCTTTGTATATGACTCTGCATTCAGGTTATTCGAATTTAGAGTTATACTAGAAGACGTATTTGAAGTATCCTGAACAGAAATTTGATGACCAGAAGTCGAGGACGTTAGACTATCTAGACCTTGTATCTTTCTGGCTATATTAATCTTGTTGGATACTGAATCTTGTATATAACCTTCTGCCACAGTGGACGATTTCCACCCACCATGTCGTTTAACTGTTGTAATATCAGCTCCTGCGTTTGCCAGAAGAGATGCTGACGAACGTCTCAGACTATGTCCTGTATATAATTGAGCTTCTGGTAGGTTCAGGAAAGATGCAACTTTCTGAGGTATCTTAGAAATGGTGTTAATTCCAACTGTCTGGATAGTGCATTTTTCTTTCTTGTAATTTAGGAAGAATCTGCCATGTGGAATACCTTTTGGTCTCATACAGACATATTTTCTGTAGAGCTCATGAATATCTGTTGTAAATCCTTCTGCCATAACAGTGAAACTTCTAGATACGTTTGTCTTTGTGTCAGGTATCGAAACATACAAGTATCCTCCTTTATCGTCTATATCGTCAACTTTCAGCTTAGTTATTTCATCACAACGACACGCACCTGATATACCCATTATTAAGGCAACCGGCATAGAATACACGAACGAATAATGAATAAATACTTTGAATTAAATATAAGAAAATAAATAATACCTTCATCATCAAATATTTATTGTTAGGAGCCTCATTCAGAAACTTCTCTATATGTAGCCTCTCCAAGATTTTCGCCTTTTTGGACTTGTGGGTTCTTGCCTCACTCTTCAAATAGTAAATCAGTTTTCCGTATTTCGATATGTCACTATTCATATACACTTTCAAAGTACTTCTTAACATGAAATACTTCGTCCACAATGAAGAAGGTGCTATTTTCCTTCTATAAATATGGAAATACGCCAGCATAACTTCTTCGTTAATTCCAGTGATACTTTGCTGTTTTCTCCATTCTTCAAAATGACGAAATTCTTTGTCGTAATTATCCTTCGATTTTTTTGGCAGTAATTTATAACATGCTGCTTGAGCTTCTTTCTTAACTTCTAGCGGAATGAAAACAGCCTCTTGCAACTCTTCCATTATCATCAACTTTTAACTGCAGTATTATTAATCAATCACTAATTTTGTTTGCTTGTTGATTTGCATTATTTATTCTCCATAGTAACTGCATTACTGTATATGAGCTTTTTGCATTAGTCGTTTATAATTTAAATTTGACATGGAACGTCAAATTTATAAAATATTAAAAGCCATTTTGAACGGATCTTAAGAGGTGTTGGATAAAGTTTTGTATTGCACACGTGTGTTAATTACAAATAAGTCACTTGAGAAAAGTAGCTCACTCGTCCTAGCGGACTCGCGAGCTAAACATTTTCTCGCGTGACTTATTTGTAACATAACACACTTGTACAATAAATAACTATAATTTTATTATTAGTTAAATAGGTATAAATCCAGTAAAGTAAATCACTGATTTTCTATAGACAAAACGATTGGTTTATGTACGATCTAATCACATATACAAAGCATGTCGTCCTTTATTTCAAAATATTGCTTTAAGTAATGGTTAATGACTGCTAGTTATTGGTGTACTCATGGGTTTAAAAAGTATTTATTGTAAATATTTTTGCCAAAAAATGCGCTTATAACTTTTAAAGGAAACGAAAGGTGGTTGACTCAATGAAACACCGTCACATATTAATTTGGTATTCTACTGTAACAACCCAGTTCTTTCAATACACTGTTATTAAGGAGTTAATAAAATGTTTTGCATGTCTAAAAGAATGGGTTCATAAATGCAAATACTAACTGGATATCAAGTTATTATTTGATGCAGTTTTCTTATAAATAACCAAAATAAAATTACAATATTTATAAACAAGAAACTTTATTGAGTTAATACATTACTTTAATTCACATTTTTTTAAAAAATTTTCAATGTTTTGCTCTCACTATAATGTAAAACACTTGTAAATAGTCAAATAAAGTTTATATATGAGCACATAAAACACTATGAAATTAGAAATCAACGCTACGAACACTACAAACATCAATCTAGACCGGTAATTTGACATCTAGTCGACTAGCTAGGAAACGAATGGCACGGCCAATAACGCGCAATATGGCGACCGCCATTAGTTACGAGGCAACCTTACCTATTTACTAACCTTGGGTTTAGCCTGTTGTTTGTTCTACATGTTGGTTGGATGTCGGTTTCGATTTGAATTTTTATTTGACATGAATTAAATGTCAGTTTCGATTTGAAGTTTTGTTCGACATGATTTAAATGTCAGTTTTTTTAGCTAACATAACCAATATAATTACAGTTACTTCAAATCAATACTGACATTTGATTGGCAACAACAAACTGAACTTATCACTTCTTATCACAGACAGTGATCCTCGCAACCATGGCCATACCTTATCTATATAAATTTTGCTCATATGGTATTTCTGCCCACTACTTGATTGGTGACTTTTCCATTGCGCAGCTATACTCTGTTTTTTAATAAGAGAGACAAACCGTCTCAACCCACATCCAATTAGGCATATTTAACTGACAGCAATTTTGGCGGTACATTTATACGATTCATTTTCGCAAGAAAATAGTTTAAAAAAAAATATTTTGTTGTCTAAATACATTTAAGAGAAGCCATAGAAGCACAGAAAAAAAATAATCGGAAAATACTTACAAAAATATTTACTCGATTAGCAAAGTATTGTCAGAATTCCTACTTTTTTTAAATATCTAATAATTATACGAGGGTAGGCTGAAAAGTAATGCACACATGCTTGTACAGCGCGAACAAAAGCAAATAGCAAGATCGAGCAATTTTTCAATCCGTAACTGAAAGGTTCTTTCGACTTTCTCAAATCCAGGACTTGACAGCTGCCTTTACCTCATCGTCCAAGGTACAGATTTTACGGTATCCCAATTGTTCAATAATGAGGTCGACACCTTCTTTGGATATTCCAATGTGGTTTGCGATACGCTTTTGAATGATTCGCCGGTCATTTTGATCAAAAAGTCGACGAGTTTGCGATGTTTATCGTCTGTGGCAGTGATCGGACGTCCACTGTGACGATGAATCTCACTAGAAGTCACTTTTTCAGCAGCTAAAAATTCAATAACAGCACGTTGTAAATTCGGGTTGACATAGCACTAGAACGCGTCTCCATACTTCCGCTTCTCAAAATATACTGGATGAATTCAACAACCTCAAACCTGTGTATGCGTATAGAGGGGGAATGTGGCTTCCACGTTTCACCTGGCGCGCTTCTGAAGGTCATTTCGGTCGCGCTATACAAGCACATGTGCTTTACTTTTCAGGCTACCCTCGTACTTTCGCTGATTGTCTTGCTTCTTAAATACTGATTATGTATTGTGACAATGTCGAAATCTAGGAATAAACTCAAGTAAATATCCTAATTAATCGCCCTTAAAATTGATTTTAGTGCAATTATATAATTTTATTAAAATTAAGTTTGTGTTTTGTAATTTCCTTTATAGTAGAAGTAAACAATGTGAATTTATGAAAATATTCGCAAAAATTCTTAAAGTAACTTAATTCTATAGAAACACTTCAAAGTACAATACTTTATTATGAAATAAAAGATAATTTTAGAAGGCATATTTGTTGCATTTAGTACTCAAGAATCAAGGTGCATAATTAGATGTTATTAGATTGTGATGCATATGCAAGAATTGCTGTTTTGGACTTTATCTGTTGTGTTAACTATAGCAAGTGCCAATTAAGTTGGCGCGAGGAGGGGGTGCGCAGAAGCCGTTTTTAAAAACGTCCACCCCCACTACTCAAGTAATTGTCAGAATATATTTGTCATTGACGTTCGACGGAACATAATGTCTTTGCTAGGGGATCATAAAGTGATACACGTTCAGAGGTTAGAATTATCTGACATTTGATGTAAAACCAAATACAAATCTCCCCACTACTTCTAATCCTGCGCGAACTTATCCCTCCTCGCGCCAACTTAATTGGCGTTTGCTATACTTAACTAAAGATATACGATTCTTTCTTCAGAGCCCACTTGACTTCGAATGTTTCTGAACACCCGTTAGATGCAAACTCCTATAGAAAATTATAAATATCAACTATACCTATTGACATGAACATTGGACAAATCTAAATTTTGACAATTCAGTCACTTACTCTATTGCCTCTATCGTTGTCCTACTGTTTATTTAATAGTTCGCATATAAATAATGAAAACGAAAAATGATAGTACTTTTTTTAACTTAGATTTTCCCACATTTATGTAATTTGTTTTTGTAATAGTTTGCGTAACAGTTCGCTAGAAAATCATAGATAACCATGTCGAACATATCCAATTTGTAATAAATAAATTTCGAAAATAAAATGCAAATTTTTACGTTATAGCTGGTCGTAGAAAATAGTATATTAAAACACAAGTTTCATAAGACACCACTTTGTTGCACGAGTTTTTATACTATTTTTCCTATTTTGCGTTTTTTACATTAATAAATTGAAATTATTTAATTTGAAAGTTTTATTTTTATATAAAGTATGCAGTTGGTTACATTGATATTTGACATTTTCAAATATAAATGTTGCTATCTGCGAAATATTATTTATTAATTTTCGTTAATTGATATTTTATTTAAAAATATAAACATGAGTGACAGAAACTAATGTATCTTGTTGTCAAATGAATACAATATATGTTATTTCTGTAGCATTTTTCTTTTCTATGTAACGGGTGTTCAGAAACATTCGAAGTCAAGTGGGCTCTGAACAAAAAATCGTATATCTTTACTTAAGTATCTGATTTGTAATAATTATTAAATGTCAACTGTTGTCTGTCAAAAATCAATCTATCTCAGACATGACTTCATATTTTCAAGGACTACTTTGACTTCGAATGTTTCTGAACACGCGTTATATCATTTCTGTCAAATGTCGCTGCGAGCAATACATTTTGGTCGTCAATGTCATTCTTTGACAAAATGTAAGTTGCTGTATTGTGAAACAGTCGTAATGGTAATAACCTATAATTCAATCTGTTATGTTAATGAAATTTATGGAACTTTTTGCAAGTCCTAGACGAGATGCTACCGTAGCTTCAGAGAGTCCAGTTTCTATTAAGCTAATATCCTTACTTTGTTAGAATAGGATATTGAGACCATATTAAAAATAATTCGAAAAACAAGACTTTGACAAACTGCAAATTTATATTGACATTTCATTGACAATGGATTTAATCAATCAGGGCAAAAATCTACATTGTGACAATTGCCTCAAATTTTAATGTGCATTGACGACCCAAATTAATTGTTCGCAACTGTACCTACTTAAATTCTTAAAATCAAATGACACCAATAAGATAAATAATATTCCTGTGTTCGAACAACGCCAACATTGAAAAATGAAAAGAAACGTATCGAAATTAAGCTCATTTCGATATTGGTTTGGGTTTCATAATGAGTTCATTACGAACGCAAAATAGAAAAAATAATTGATCTAATTTTGACACATAAAGTGACACTTTTCAAAAGTGTATGACGTTAGGAAACGCTTTACTTTTCGTAACTAGTTACGTAATGAAAAATATTTCGTAACCAGTGATGCAAAATTCATTTCATCACCAGTTAATAAGGCGCTCGCTGCAAATATTCCATTTCGTTACATTTCATAACTGGTTACATAAATACCTAGCTATTATGCAATTCGCATTTAATGGCTATTCTTACGACACTTGCTTTCATCTCGTGTCGTAACCCTCATACTCATGTCTTAATAGCCATCATTAAATCCCCAATTGCATAATATACTATTTAAAAAAATCGCCAGAATTTATCTATAGTCTTACTTTTATTTTTTAATCGATTGATTATTTTGTCGCAGCCATAGCAACGCTGCACATTTAATACAAGCAATATTTTGTCAAGACCTGACAAATCAACTTACTTCTTTAGTAACCAAATCTCGACAATGACTTCTGAATTATTGAGGAAAGAAGAAGAATTTTATAAATTAAACGATGAATTGGAAAGTAAGACTAAACAACTACGCCAAGAAGTAAATGTTGTGATGGTAAACTAAATATTTTCTTTCCTATAGTTATCTTATTTATACTTTTACAATGTTGTATTTTCTTTTAAAATAATAAAATTTAGGATAACATATGCAGAGAAATCCCGCAAATACCAAAGCTTGGGTGTTCGACAAAATCAAATAGAAAATATTTAAATGACTTCGTAGATAATAAACATTTTTTACCGACGTGTAATATGCCTATTGAACCAGTAATAAATGATGATGTACCACAAAGTGTTAACGAAATAGGTATGAAAGGGATGAACCATTTTTTTAGGGCTAAGATTAAAAAGATGCAAAACGATTATGAAAGACTGCAGAGTGATTATAAAATTAAGGTAATTTATTTTTAATAAACTAATCACTTGGTATTTCGATGTACTTTTTAACGGATTTTTTCTATTTTGCGCTCGTAATGAACTCATTATGAAACCCAAAACAGTATCGAAATGAGCTTCATTTCGATAAGCTGTTTTTCATTTTTCAATGTTGACGTTGTTCGAACACAGAAATAAATATCATTGCTGTCATTCGATTTTAAGAATTTAAGTACACTACGCGACATATAAAACCCGTACACTAACATATTATCAATGTAAGCCAGGCTTATCAAATTTGAAATGTCTTATTTGTCTTGTCAAATTTGACTTTAAATTATATGTATTAGCATAGTATGTAACGTGTGTTCATTTGAAAAGTCAATATAGGTTACTTTGAAATTTTGATAGAATAAGACGCATATATATTAGTATGTGTTTGTTGTTCCGTAAACGTAAATCCAAATGACATTTGATAATGTCAATCACAAATATCAGTTAGTGCATAAAATAATCGTGCGTCGATTCTGGTTTAAATAAATTGCTTTGAACGGAGGATTTTAAAGTGCATTGATCTTGAAGGACAACATTTGCAACATTTGTTATAGTTTTCAATAAATACCTATTATTTGTTATTTATCTGTATGTATGAAACTATCAAATATACGACTTCGTAGGTTAAGTAGTAAATTTTAATTTACGACATACTTCAAAATGTTCTCAGTAAATCACATGCTACTAGATTGACTTTTCAAATGAACACTTATTATAACCTATGAAGTCTATAAGTGACAGTATGAATATATTTGTCCCGTTTAGGCAATTTAAAAACTTTGACTTTATGCTCATAAGAGTTGTACGGGTTTTATAAGTCGCGCAGTGTACTATCGAATGCAAAAAAAGTGGTACAGTCATATTTTAATCGGGTTAAATTAGGCTGCGTGAATGTAGATATATATTTCATGTAAAATATTCAAATAACCTATAAGTGGCAAATAACATATTGCTATGGATTTTTAATTAAAAATAATTTAATTTAAAAATGTACATTTATTTGGGACGTGACTGTACATTATAAATTTTAAGTGGGAAAAACTGGTTATCCGAGGATCTCATGTAGAGATCGAGGTCAATCGGGGGAGGAGACGACTATAAGCTGTGAAACGATAAGGTTGTTTTCTTCGATATATATATTATATGTATATTTAAATTAGTTCGGGTTTTGTATTTTGAAAGTGTTAATAGTTGATGATATATTGATATTAAAGTCCCGATATTTATGGAGTTAAATTCTTGCTGTTTTGATAATTAAATTTGAGTAAGCACCTTTTATCGTAAGAGTCTCCACATTAAATAGTTTTAGTATAATTATATTTCTATTGTATTGAAACAAGTAGATAAGACATTTAATTATTAAGCATACAAATAATACAGTTTAGTATTAAGAGTTTTTGTTAAGTTTATACAGGCTGGCGCAGGGGAACGGGGAATTTTGAACGTTACAGTTGTCAGCACTGTGGAGCCGGCAGTTGTTCGTAACGTCGCACAATTGTTGTGAACGCATTGCCATTTAGTAATCATGGATCGTTGGACTGGTGCGGAACGTGCAGTAGCTGTGAGAGCGTTTTATAAAAATGGTGATAGTGCGACTGCCGCGCAGAGAATATTTCGACAGCATTACCAGCTTGGACGTCATGGACGTGTCCCATCTGCGCATGCGATTACAACGTGGGTGCGTAATTTTGAAGAAACAGGATCTGCCTTGAAAAAGAAAGCTCCAGGTGGCATTCGAACGGTACGTACCCCAGAGAACATTGAAGCTGTTAGAGCTGCAATCGAGAGAAGTCCTCGCCGCTCCGTTCGACAGCATGCATCTACGCTAGGGATTAAGCGACGAAGCTTACAAAGAATACTGCACGAATTACATTTCCATCCCTATAAGTTGCAGATTGTGCAACAATTACATGAACGAGACCCAGCGTCACGTATGGAGTAGGCAGATATTGGCTAAAATTAACGAGGACGCGAATTTCATTGGTAACATATGGATATCAGAGAAGCACATTTCCACCTAAACGGTATCGTAAACAAACAGAATTTTCGTTATTGGGCCCAGGACAATCCTTGTGAGTTACACCAGCGACCACTACATAGCGACAAGGTAACAATATGGTGTGCTGTATCATGTCATGGTGTTATCGGCCCTTATTGTTTTACAAGTGAGAATGGTAGTGCAGCGACAGTAACATCCGCTCGATATGTTGAAATGCTTCAAACATTCTTTACACCGAGACTGTACGAGCTTAATCTTAACATCGAAAACATGTGGTTCCAGCAGGACGGAGCCACGTCACACACTGCTCGACATTCGATGGCAGCAGTTCGTCAATTGTTTGGAAGACGCATTATTTCACGTAACGGTGAGATTGAATGGCCTGCGAGATCCCCTGATCTTAGTGTGTGCGACTTCTTCCTGTGGGGGTATCTTAAAGGCACGGTGTACCGTACACGTCCTGCAACAATCCATGAACTGAAGGAGAACATTCAACAAGAAATCACTGCCATTCCCCAAGATTTGCTACACCGCGCATTCCAGAGTTTTCATAACAGGCTGTTAGAGTGTGAACGCCGAATGGGAGGACTTCTTTCCGATGTCATCTTTAAAAAGTAAAGACACTTTTGAACATTTTGATTGTAAAAACATAAATGGCATGCTGCATACATGCACTTTCGTTAATAAATTACTAGTTTCATGAATTTATTCGTGGACATGACGTTATTTCAAAATTTCCCGTTCCCCTGCGCCACGCTGTATATGAAAGTTTGTTCGAGTGGATTCAGGTTTTTGTGCATGGTGATTGCACATGCGTATTTTTGTTCGCGTATCAGTATCTGTGTATACAGCGTGGTTTTCTTTGAAGAATTTAATATTAAACTTGATTATTTTAGATAAGTTTGTTCGGAGTCATTAAAGAGGATGTTTTCCATTCATTTAGCTGTCAATTTTCAATGAATGTTTTTACCTCAAGTATTTTTGTATGATACAGCATCTTTATACTTTGTAAAGATATATTTTTTTTTATTTTTGTATTAAATATTTATTTCACCTTTTAAACTGCGTTTGTTTTACTTACTCACTCCAATTTTGTTAAATAGTAATTTTATATAAAATAAGTAAATAATTTTTTGTGAACATTTCACTGGCGCTCAACTTATATTGTAGACACGTATTTCCTAAGTGGAACGCGAGAAGTTAGAGGTCTCACATTTGAAAATTAACCGGCTGAGAAACCTAGTTGGGAAAACTAGTTGTGGATGGTGGCGTGCTAAATTTTCAAACCATTATTCATAGCAATATTTTGATATACAGATAGGTGTAAGTGTCAAAAATGACTTTTGCACGTTTCTACGATCTTAAGTACCTTAGTATCGTCACAATACTAAAATGTTTAAAAATTGACTTTACGTATAACTTCACTACTGTACCACTTTTTTTGCAATCGATAGTACATTTAACAGATATGATATTTGTACTGTCGCGAGCAATAAATTCTGGTCGTCGGTCGATGTTACTTCAAAATTTGATTAGATTGTCACAAATAATAAATTTCCCCCGTCTGATAATGCCTATATCAATGAATTGTCAACATGAATGAAATTTGACATAGAAAAAATGACGATTATTGTCATGCAACATGATTATAGGTTATGACTAGATTGCGGAACCGGCGCTATCCCGTATCGGGAGTGATTCATCGGTGCCGACAATGTACATACAATCGATCAACTTAACAGTATATATGAATGTTTTCAATTTCATATATCTATCGATTTTCGTATTTTGAACATTACTACAAAAGCCTTTCAGGACATTGAAATCAGGGCTACGAGCGAATATTGCATCAATCTTATTATTAAGAGAATCCGACTCTGTCTCTGCCCCTGCATGACTTATTAGAGGATAGCGTCTGTTCCGCAGTCTAGTTATGACATTTACGACGGTTATATAATAGAGCATTTGCCATTGTGTTAGCATGACTTTGACGACCAGAATTTATTGCTCGCGACTCTACGTAGACTAGACAAACGACGTATATATAATTGTTTCAGCCTTTACTTGATGAAATTCCATTATAACTATTATCAGGATAAAATAAAACAAATTTTAATGAATTTCACTTTTTAATTGACACTGCAACAATCGTTTCGCTCCAACCTGAGCTTCATCAGCTTCATTTATTTATTTGATATGCAGACAGTCACATAATGTATTTTTCCATAGAATTTCTTTACCTCCCTGTAATATAATGTAAACCCCTAGTTTTATTACTTAAGTATATACCGTATACCGTATATAAACGTAAACCGTAGTTGAAAGTTTTGTGAATAGACATTTTAGTAATAAAAAGTACCCATTCCTTAATATTTAAAATAAAACATGTGTTTGTTACCGTATACTTGTGTTTAAAAAAAAAAAATTTGTAAATAAGTTAGTTATATGTCTGATGAAGCTCAGGTTGGAGCGAAACGATCTTTGCAGTGTCAATTAAAAAGTGAAATTCATTAAAATTTGTTTTATTTTATCCTGATAATACAAACAACGTATATTGTATACAATTGACAATCAGATATATTAGTTTCTATGTCACTCATGTTTATATTTTTAAATTAAATATCAAGTAATGTTAATGAAAATTAATAAATAATATAATATATTATATTTTGCGGATAGAAAGATTTAAATTTGAAAATGTCAAGTACCAATGTGACCAACTGCATACTTTATATAATAAAAAACTTTCTGAATCTCTGAATTAAATAATTTCAATTTATTAACATAAAGAATGCAAAATAGAAAAAATAGTATAAAAAACTCGTTTCATAAGGTCTTTTGTCGTACTCGTTCCTTAGAACTGAAACTGAACTCGTTCAGCAAAATGCCAAAGTGCCTTATGAAACTTGTGTTATATATATATATATATATATACACACATAGGTCCAGCTCTCAACGGGCCATACCCTGCAATAAGTGGCAACAGCTAATCCCCTCTACGCGCAGTAGCTTACATTACCATACATTGCAAAGTTATGAATTTAGTAAGACTTAAACCGCGCAAGGATATAGTCGTTTGCATATTCGTTCTGTATACGTAATTTGCCCATTTGTTTCAGATATAATAAGGTCGTTATATCTCCAAGTTATTATTATTGTATTCTTAGCTGCTACGGAAAAGTAATTTTAAGTAATAAAAAAACAATAACGTTTTCTAAAAGATAAAAGTAAAAAAATCAATAATTCTGCAAAATAAATTTAAATTCTAAGAAAGTCACTAAATATAGGATTCGAAAATACCGCCCTCTCTCCCCAAACAATAGCCGAGCCTATTGTAAAACTCCCGCCTCATTCCCTCGAGATTTCTAGGGGTTATTGTCTCGAAAATTCTAAACAGTTGAACTTGCAACTGTTGCAACCTTTACGTTTGCACAGCTAGATACGAATGACGGGCAATCTATTGCTCTCGATCATCGGACTTATGTATGCGCACGAGGAGTGGCTTCGTACGTACGTTGCCATATCGCATTACGTTGCAATTTAGTTTAAAGAAAAAATTTTTACTAGTATTATTTCGTAAACGTTTTCTTTTTGATTTAAAAGCTTGTTTTAAACATTTATTCATTAACGTACTTCCACGAAAAACACATTTGGCGACGTTGTAGAACAATAAGTTTGTATTTCAAAGTGAGTTCAATCAAAATCATTACTGTCAAATTTTGACATTTACGAATTTACGAAGCATGATACAACATTTTAACATTAAGATTTTTTATTCAGAACCGAACGAAGAATGTCGCTACGTGTAGCTTTTGCGACAATTTATACACACCTTGTATATATATATATATATATATATATATATATATTTATTTATATATACAGGGTGAGTTGTGAGGATCACACCAAACTCTGGGAGTCTATTGTACTCTTAAAAATATTTAAATGAAACCCATATCTTGTTAACCGATATTAATTTGTTTTCAGGTTGTAGCATCATACCAATATTTACAAACTTAACATGTCTTAATCTTATTGTTACAGTTATTATAATAAATTTTCGAATATTTTACCATTGGCCTATAGACATTTAATTGATCGTTCAAGAAGGGCGCCCGTCGCTCTTGTGATTGTTTCATGTCTTTCTTTGATATCGGCTGCGGTATTTATACTACGGTGGATTAATGCATCTCTAGTGCCGACCTTCACTTTGTACACCTCATTTTTAAGCCAGCCATATATATCCACCGACAAAATCTCATACGGTTAGCATAATTCTCCTGATGTAAATTTTGTATATGTTGTAAATGGTACAGATATAAGCCTTGCTGATGTAGTGTATCAATTACACTTTTTTGAGAAATGTCTAGTTGAATGTCAATTCTACTTCAACTGGTAGTTCAAGGATCATCTTCTACTAAGCCCAGAATATTTTCTACTTCATACAAATCTTGTAGAGTTGCACGTTCGGATGTAATCCTAGCACTGGGTAACATTCCAGACTCGCTGAGTTTGTTGTAAACTCTAATAAATACATTTTTATCCGGAGTTCTCCGATGTGGAAACCGTAGCCGATATTCTTCAACAGCTCTAACGCAATAACCATAAACACATAAATGAAAACCATATTTGCATATTCAAAATTTGTATCAGTGCTTGGCATTTTGTAGTAATCATGTAAACTGAAAAATACAAATCACTTTGACAATTAACTGTCATGTTTGACATTAATTGTCATGTATTAGAATAAACAAATTATTGAAATGAGTTGCCTCGAACGGATTGGTTCAGTTAGCCAGTACATCATCTGTAATAAAAAAACAGTAAATGACTTTTTATGGATAGTCAATACAAGGATATTTTTATATTATTTAAGACGAATTCATTAAAACATGTTAAGTTTGTAAATATTGTTATGATGCTACAACTTGAAAACAAATGAAGATCGGTTAACAGGATATGAGTTACTTTTAAATATTTTTATGAGTACAATACACTCCCGGAGTTTGGTGCGATTCTCACAACTCACCCTGTATATATATAAATTTATATAATATACTATTTGTTTCATCCTCCTGGTTTGAAGGAAGTCGGTATGTGTAGACCGAAGTATGTGTTGAAATAATACAATATTTTTTGTATTACTGTTTTTGTATTATTGTTTGGAACTGTTTCTTCATTCCCTTATTTTTCGGAAAGAAAGTTTTTTCCCCGCCAGTCAAAGAGAGGGAGAAAACAATGAAAAAGAGTATACGGAAATTTCCATATAACCATTTTTACCTTTCCAAGAAAAGTATATGCTGTAGTTTCCAACGTCATAAATGTATTAAAATAAACAATATACGCCGGAAGCCCTTAATTATAGAAAATAAAATACCTCTTAAAGTAATAAATATACAATGCACAGAGAAAACAATATACTTCGTAGAATCGCCTCGAACCAAATTATTCAACCTATTATAATAATATATAACAGGAAATATGTACAATAAAACTTATTCTAGTATATTTATGCTTATTCAAATACATTATTTACATAATGAATGGATTAACCAGAGGGTTGTCCCTGTAATAAAATAAATAGTTTTTACGACTGTAGAAAATAAGATAATGAAGAAATGTAATACCTGAACAGGCCTAAAGTAATTAACAATATTAAATATCTCCGAACTCCAAGACCTTTTCTATATACAATATATAATATTTACAATTTAAAACTAGGATTAAACATTAACATACCTACATCTAAATAAAACTAAAAATACAAAATTAAATCTATTTTGCCCGAACACTATTTTAGTGCGATGAACTGAAAAAATTACAGCGCGATACTCAAAAAGTAGAAGAAGAAAAAGAAAAATGGTTTCAGATGTCAACAGGCCATAAGGCACAAATTGGTAAATTGGAAAATCAAGTAATTATGCAAATGCTTTTATTTATTATATATTTTTAAACAGAAAAATTTTTAGGTTTCCTCACTTTCTTCTAAATTGCAATCTAAGGAAGGAGAAAATGTATCGTTAAAAAAGGATAATGAACAGTTGCAAAAAGAATTGAAAAATGAAATACTAACAGTTTCCAATGCGGAAAATAAATTTAAAAAACTTACTGAAGAATACGAAAAGCAAAGGGCGTGTTTAAAAAACGCGAAACAAGAAGAAAAGGTAAGTCTTTTAATACAGATTTAAGATAATTGTGCGTTTTGTGTTGTCCAATATTTTTGTTGGCGGTTAAAATGACATTTTACGATACCAGCTTTTACTTCTGTGCTTAGTTATTTGTTATTTTAAAATGTATTTCTTTGGTTTTAAATTTAATAATAATAGTCCTAGTTACCCTACCATCTTACGACTTGAGTCGTTCGGTACACTAGGATGGTGACATGCCTAGCGCCATACACCGACCGCCTATTATGACCCCAGAGTTTTAGGTATAGTTCTCGTCAAGATAATTTAAAATGACTTGTATACAGGTAATTAGATTGTAATGATTATCCGAATGGAATCTTTCGTTAGCAGTAGTAATAGTAAACACAGCAGGGTCGCATTAAGGTGGAATATTCTTAAGCCCGATTTTACAATATTTCTTTTACATTTAAAAAAATTATTAGTTTCTTAGTTTCCGGGCAGATTAAAAGGGACGGGAAAATATAGAAATGTAATCCCATTAATTGATTTTTGAATATTAAATTCATTATTTGGTAAATATGTTGTCCCTAATGTATTGTTTGCCTTTATTATGAATTTGCCCTTTAATTTTCTAAATATGTAGTTAATTGGAAAGCGCTTGTGGGTATTCTTCGATGAGATTTTAATTTACAGTATTAAATGTTTTAATATTCTCCAATATACCTACATATATGTTTTCTATTTTACCTATTCATATTTCTTATACTTTCATTTTTGTTTGTTTTGTTCCTTATATATTTTGTACTTGTATTTACAGTACATATTGGTTTTTTGTTCCTACTGTCTTTTATTACTACATTGTACCTGTGGTACAAAAATAATTACACATTAATTATATTAATGTGTGCCGGTATGGGAGTGTAATTCGTAATATATTAGAATATGCGATAGAATAGGGACGCAACATGAGCTTGTTACCGATATAAGTATAGAAGTAGAGACATTTATTCTATCAGAAATAATTAAATATACATTTGGTTTTCTGCTATTAAAGTAAATGCATAAACGCACGAAAAATAAGAATAGTACATATTATAGCAGCGTTGTGTGTACCTATTAATAAAATGGAAAATGTATGAAATCAGTGATTGTGTGCACGACAGAGGATTTAAAAAAACACTTACTATTTTAAGCGTCTTCCAAGGATTGACAAACTGGAGAAACTCGATTGTATATTTTCAACATCAGGTGCGTTTCTAACGTTATTTCTGAAAAACATGTCCGCGTATTTATGCCATAATGAAATAAATGAATCATTACTTAACAAGGTAAACGGCAGTGTACACACAATCATAGTTACACATAATTCATGTATAAACTGTTGTCGATTAATTTTGTTATTATTGTGCTTCGAACTGCTTACGTGTTCTTTACAATGTCTTTTTGACCAACACAATAGATACGTATTGCACACTAAACATTTAATTTTTGAGCCATCGTATATTAAGTCCCGGAAATCCATAATAAACTTATTCACTTCGTCTGACAACGGTCGTTTTCTCGATTTATGTGTCGACGACATTTTATTACGTATGCTTACAATTACATGCAGTCCAAGCAAGTACCAAACACATACTGAATGCTTTTTATTAGTTCTGATGCAATACAATCATCCTCACATTGGCGCGCACGGAAATTGGTCTGCTCTAATCATAACTCTCCCAATAAAATGTTCATATATATCATAAACATCGATGATTAATATTTTAAATATTGATTATTTAAAACAGCACGGTAAACTCACAGCAGATACTCCTTATAATCCACTTAGTGTTAATTCCAGTCATTTTAAATTATTCTGACGAAAACTTATACTCATTTTTGTCAACCCGAGTCGAGCTGGGACCTAAAAAACGCTTCGATATTATTGTCTAGACTAGGATTTGAACCCGGTTCAACAAATTCATAGTCTAGTGACGTATCCACTAAACTAGGGGTGGACATCTTTTCTGGAGTTAAGAGCCAATTTTGTCGATTTGGTTCCAAGCGGTAATATTAGAACAAATAATATAACGGATATCTGCTGTGAAACATGCATTTATTGTGAAACTAAAATATTTTACTTTACGTAGTTACAGAACATACCGTCTGCAAATGTGGTAAGTTAACGACACTGCTGCGCAAGACGTGTTCCCGCCAACTTTACTTCCCCGATATGTTTATTCAATATACAGTGTAGCATTTGATTGGATAAGCAATAGGGATAGGTCGTAAGTAGGTGTGGTATACATATACATATTGCATATGTACTCGTATTTCTATCGTATCCATCGTCGACGTATCTGATCAGACTGGGCACAGACACGCCTGGCGCCTCGTATAGTACCTCCCTTCTCTATTATCTAGTGTTACTGGAGAGGTATCGTTCACGTCTCCGCCGTTAACTCACCACATTTCCAGACGGTATTATTCAACGTATTAAAGAAAACGGATACGTTTTTTTATAACTGATTAAAATAAACCTAATAGTAAAAATCTAATTTCAGTAGGTTATATAGCTTTGCTTAAAATACAAATTAAATGTAAAAAAATAATAGAAACCCAAATATGTAATATTAGTGAGATTTTTGGTAGTAGAGGCACAAAATTAGAAACTTAGGTTTAAAAACTTAGGTGAATATTCAGAAGTTTTTAATTTCGTGCAACTTTCGAGGCTTTCGTCATTAAGCATACTTCTTAATTTGTTTTAAATAATGGTCATATTTGAAAATAATGCTTCACAGTAGTTAGTAGATCCGAAAATTGTCAAATACGTTTTCACTTGATCGTAAAAATCAGGAAGACAGTTCCATGTTTCAAATATAATTTCTTCCTCCTTACATTTTGAAAGATCCGTCCACTGGTCACAAGAAGCAGTTGCTTATCATCGATCTATAGCGCTCGCCGTTAACGGTTATGCGAATGCCATTTTCGTTTTGGAAGAAGTACGGAGCTGATGATTTCACTAGACCAAAATCCGCACCAAACAGAGACTTCGTCGCGATGCATTTGGTGCTGGTGTATCTCGTGTTGGATTGGCATCGCCCTAAATCCGACAATTTTGCTTGTTCACACATCTATTCATCGAAAAATGGGCCTCGTCGCTAAAGATGATTTTTTTGGCGAAATTTGCGTCAAATTCCAACCGCTCCAAAGCTAAAATAGCGAACACACGCCATTATCTATGGTCGGTTACCTTAAGTCCCTGGGTCAGTTGGTTTTTATACGGGTGCAGACGCAAAATTCGCCAAGTTGAAGTAGCAGAAAGGCCGAGTTCTTGTGAACGACGAGAAATTGACTGCTTCGGGTTTTCCCGTACACTCACACACTTTTCAGCAGACCTTACGTTTCGATGACGTGCGGATGTTGGCTGATTATTTGTCGAACCGGTTGATTCAAATTTGGCTACCAAACGTAGAATAATCGACTCTGTTGGACCGTTGTGGCGAGGATAAAAGTCACGTATTGCGCGGACGTTTCTCGAACAGAGAACTGACTTTGAAAACAACATTTGATGATACGTACACGTTGTTTAACATTATAACCTTCCATTGTGATTTGCCATACACTACTGAACAATTCACAACAAATTTGACCGATGTTGTTTTAACATGGCCGCTATAACCTAAGAAACTTCGAGCGTCCCTATTGAAAGACGCGTTACCTATTTTTTATAAAAGATATAAGATTACAGATTTTTGAAAAGTATATGAACTATATTTCTTAGTTTAATTTCGGGCAATAAAACAAATTAGATAATATCCACACCAATGTTATTTTTTAAATAAAAATACTAATTTTACATTAGAGTTTGTTTATCTTCAAAAAGTAAAATATAGCATATTTTATCGTGTAATGAATTTAATAATTGTTTTTTTCTACTTTTAGGATTTAAGGGAATCTCATAGAAAACAATTAAATGAAATGACTAACATCATAAAAAGAATAGAAAAACACAAAATGGAACTATTGAATGGATTTAAAAAGCAATTATTACTTATAGATAATCTGAAAAAACAAAAGGTAATCTCTAAAATTTTTATGCAGTTTTAAACTAAACCCAACTTTAATCATTCGGAAATTCCAGTTTTTTTTTATAATAATGGCTTGATATTTGAATGCTTTAGGAAATAACTCTAATAATTTATATTACAGGCTCACATAGAATGTTATAAATTAACTGAAAAAGCGGATGCTGATTTTATGAAGATTTTAGACTGGAAGGTGGAATCTTAAATATTTACAATAAAATGCACAATTTAATTTTATTCATTGTTTTTGTACTTTTATACTTTATATTCAAAATAAATTAAGATGATATTTTGATGTATTATTGATAACAAAGTTTTCATGACAAATTTAATTTACGAAATAGCCGCCTAGTAGGGCTAGGCGATACCGACGTTTTCGGTATCGGGTAGCGATACCAATCGAGGTATCGATACTTAGCGATGTATCGGGTCTGTGCACGGTATCGATTCTGAGTACTGGAATCGGTAAAGTATCGATATAGGTATCGATGCTTTGGAATCGATACCTAGGAATCAGTATTTATAACCCGTTTTCTAGGAACGGTTTCAAGAGATATAAAATTAATTTACCGATTCTACCACCTCTACGGTATGAAATTTGGAATATTGTGATATTTTCTTGTAATAATTATAGTTATTATGTTTATGTTATAATATAGATATTTGCTACGCATAGTGTAAAATTCAACAACATTCTTTTAAATATATACTATATAATATATATAATGCATACATACTTAAAAACTCTTTACTTAAAAAGTTATTGCATCCTTTATGTACATTTAAAAAAATGCACAAAGGTAAGCTACCCGATACATCGCTAAGTATTGATACTTAGCGAGTACTGGAATCGGTAAAGTATCAATAGGTATCGATGCCTTGGAATCGATACTTTGAAATCGATACTTCGGAATCGATATCTAGGAATCAATATTCATAACCCGTTTTCTAGGTATCGATTGTTTGGTATCCGTTTCAAGAGATATAAAATTAATTTACCGATTCTACTATATTTTCGGTGTGAAATTTGCAATATTGTGATACTTTGTTTTGAAATAATCATAGTTATTATGTCATAATATGGATATTTGCTACGCATAACATAAAATTCAACATCCTTTCAAATATATATTGTATAATATATATATATATATTTATATATATATATATATATATATATATATATATATCCGAGGGTGGATCAATAAATACCCGTGTTAGGAAAGAAGACGCAAGTTTTTCACAAATTTTTTATTTATTTTTCAACGTAATCACCTTTTAGTACAATACACTTTTCCCGATGTTTATGCCATTTCTTTAACCCCACCAAAAAATACGATTTGTCAAACTCTGCAAAATACGCTTCTGTCTCGACGATAACCTCCTCGTTTGAGCTGAATCTTTTTCCCCCGAGCCACGTTTTCATGTTGGGGAACAGAAAGAAGTCGCAGGGAGCCAAGTCAGGCGAGTACGGTGGGTGCGGCAGCAATTCGTAGTGAAGTTCATGCAACTTTGCCGCGACAATTCTGGATGAATGTGCTGGTGCATTATCGTGGTGAAACAGCACTTTTTTCTTAGCCAAATGGGGCCGTGTCTCCTGCAATTTTATATCGAATCGGTCCAATAATTCACTGTAGTACTGCCCCGTGACCGTTCTTCCTTTCTGCAAAAAGTCCATGAGGATTATTCCGTTGGAATCAAAAAAAATCGTGGCCATGACCTTTCCGGCCGATGGGACCGTCTTTGCCTTCTTCGGAGCAGATTCACCCCGAAAAATCCATTGTTTTGACTGTCGCTTAGACTCTGGCGTATAATAATGGATCCAGATTTCATCAACGGTGACGACTCGACGCAAAAACTCCTGCGAATTTCTCTTAAAGAGGTCCAAACACTGCTTCGACATTGACAACCGTATCCGCTTGTTGTCCACCGTAAGCAATCGCGGCACCCATCAGGCCGACACCTTTCTCACCGATAACTTATCATGTAAAATATTAATTGGCGTTCCGTACGACACGCCTACGGCCTCTGCTACTTCGCGCACTTTCGTTCGGCGATCAGCGAGAATCATGTCGTGGACCTTTTCAACGATTTCCTCGGTAACCACGTCTGCCGGGCGGCCTGGGCGCTCCTCATCAAAAACAGATGTACGACCACGTTTAAATTCGTTGAACCAATATCTTACGGTTGTCATAGATGGTGAAGGGTCCCCATAGACAGCATCCAACTTCGCTTTTATTTCTTCGCATGTTTTTCCATCCAAAAATAAAAAGCGAATTACGGATCGATATTGCTCTTTTTCCATTTTATCGAGAAACACGAAACACGTGTGATACAACTGGCTGCCAAATAAAAACTAACCTATGAATCAGTCTGAAATTTATTATGGTGTTGTCTGACAGATGGTAGTACACGACGGTAATGCCAACTTCCCTCAGCAGCGCCACCTGTCTTCAAACACGGGTACTTACTGATCTTCCCTCGTATATATATATATATATATATATATATATATATATATATATATATATAATAACTTCGTGACCTTGGTATGATATGGTAAACCTAATCAGTAGGCGATTAAAGGTCTGTATATTACTTCAAAATATATGTAATTAAAAAACTCTACATGTTTCGGCAGTATCGCCTTTATCAAGAGAATACAAAATATAAATGACAGAATATAACTGTCAAGTAATTAAGTTGCTATGGTTTAAATTATTCAAAGATACATTCCAGTAATAATAATAAATCATGCCTTAGTATTCCAAAAAATAGATAGCAAGGTGTGAACATATTGTCGTGGTTTTTTCCCCATAGAAAAAAGAAGAATTATATATATTGAACATTATTTGAATAATTTGGATTTGGGACGCATTATTGAATTTTATGTGTATTTATATTTATTATGTTTGAATTTATATTTTGACTGGCCCTGTATGTATATTATATTAGACTGATGGGTGCGGCCAGATTTTGTACTATTGAATTCGATGTATGAGATTTTCGCGGTATTTTTATTCAGAGATACCAGTACTGGCAAACCAGGTGGTCAGAGAGAATAAAAACCTCATTTTTATTCTCCTGTTTTTAAGTAAACTCGGGTTATTTGTTTTTAGTGCTTTAATTTGTGCATTTTAAAATTAATTACGATTTGTACGAGTGTTTGTGATCTCGTTTCTTTTTGATAGTAAATTTAAATAATGGTATCTCTCGCGTAGTTTAGTGTTGGATGTGATTAGATCGATGTAAGTACATCGAACAGTTAATTTATATAATTGCTATTTCGATAATTTGCTTATGATTGTAATTGTAGTTTAATTTGCATATATTTTGATATAAAAATTAGTATATGAATAATTCAAGAAAATTGTCATGTTTTTGGTAATGGAGTTTTTTTTTTTAAGTCAAGATGTTCTAGAGCGTTTTAAATTCAGGTTGGTTTTTTGTTGCTGGGTTTGATTTTGTCATGTTTTATTGCGCATGACTGTAAAGCTGTCACGCGTACTCGATAACATGGTGGTTGTTGACATTTGATTTGTTGGGGTTACAGTTAGAGGTCAAACTTGACAAATTTCTTAATTATTTATTAATTATATGTTTGCTCGAGAGTCACAGGGGGTTTTTCTCTTTGTGCGTGTCATTATCATAAAGAGTGTTTCCTCCTAGCTACTGGCAAATTTTGCTGGCAATTTTGCTTTAGCTCCCTATACACTCGGTAAAGGGATTTTTTTTTTTTTTTTTTTAATAAATGAAAATGATGAAAGTGTGAATTTTATTGACTGCTATTTTGTTTTTTTGCTTTCACGTATCTTGCTTGCTCGAGAGCAAGACCTGAGACTAGAAGATTCCAGCTTGGAGATTGAGCGACTGAGCAACCGGACATTCGTTGTGAACAGTACCCATAAGCTAGGCACAGTTCATAGCACAATTATATGGCAATCCAACGTGGGACCGACATAGCAGTAATGAAATTATAAGAAAATAATACAATTATATGGCGCAATCCAACGTGGGACCGATATAGAAATAACAAATTATTTGGCAAGCCCAATGTAGGACCGATATAGAATAGCAGTATAGTTCGTGAGCCAACGTCGGAGCGAACGGAGGAAGAGAAGCAAACGAAAGATAGATATATATATATATATATAAAAGAAATAAAAACAAATTACAATAAATATGGATGGTATTGCAAATATAAACGAATGGAGACAGCCACCACTAATTGGCAGTCAAGAGTCATTAGAGGGTGCGAGTGCAGGAATAAGTAACCTTAATTTAAATCCCATACATGAAGCAGGGCAGGATGGTGGTAGCAGTCAAAAGGTAATGGACATGATGCAAACAATGACACAAATGATGATGAAAATGATACAACAAAATTACAATGACATGGATAAAAAAATGGAACAAATGATGAAAACGATAGAACAACGACAAGAGGATATGGAGAGAAGATTAGAAGAAAATTGGAAGAGATAATGGATCAAATGGCACCAATAAATGGCGATAAACAAACAAGTAACGAAATAATAGATGATTCATTTCCGTTAATTAACGATAAAAGTAAGCAACAAAACACAGTTAGTATGAGCCAATTCTTAGAAGAAAAGGAGAAAAGAGAATGGCAGGAACAAAAGATGACGTACATGCAAAAACAAATCGAACAGGTGAGAAAAGAGAAGAATGAAGCGAGTGTGCCTGCGTTCATCCCTGTACCAGTACAGAACGAAGTATTGCCGAAATTTTATGGTATGGCGAATACCAATCCAATGGGTTTCCTTAAGAAAATAAAAGAAAGTTTAGAAGATGTGCCTGGGGACCAAAAGAAACTTCAAAAGATAGGAAGCTGTCTCAAGGATGATGCGATGACCTGGTGGGACATGATATCAGATGAGGTGAAGACGATGGAGGAGTTCGAGGTCAGATTTACCAGTCAATTCTGGGGGACAACAAGGCAAACAAGAGTAAGAAATGATTTATTATTTGGTAGTTATAGTAATAATAATAACGAGTCACGAGCGTCTTATGTTATGAGGAGACACGCAATTTTAAAATATCTGCAACCTAAAATTAATGATAGAGATCTAATATGTCAATTAAGTACGCATTTCGATGCACAAATAAGTCAGGCAGTAGCCATTCAGAACATTAGTGATATGCAACAGTTTATTGAACTGTTGAAAAGATTAGACGACATGGAGTATGGCAAAAGATATCAGGGCAATTACGTAGATAGAAATGTCAATAGAACTCCATATTCTAGAATGAATCATAATAATCATAGTAATAATAGTGTACGTTCAAGTCCTCAAAGAGCAAATAATTACGATTATAGAAATAATAGAATGGCTTCACCAGGTAGAATAGACAATAATAAAGATGTAAGAAAGGAAAGTCCATTAAATGAAAAAAATTATACAGGGACACGTCCTAAAGATACCAGATGTAGTTATAATTTAGAAACACAAAATAAACAGGGTAAATTAGATTTAGCATGTAGTAAGGATTTTTAGATAGACCAACCAAAAGGAATGAATGTAATGCATTGCATGAACAGTCGAAATACGCTATAAACACGGTTTTACCTCATATAAAAATTAAAATAAGTGATAGAGAATTAAGTTGTTTAATAGATTCGGGAAGTGAAACGTCGTTTTTGAATGAAAATGTGGTTGAATGTTTGAATGAGAATAATGTGGGAAAATATATGCCTACAAGTAAAATTACTATAGTTACTGCTACTAAGAAAATTTTAACAGTAGTAAATAAAGTTTTTATTGTTGAATTTACAATAGATGATAATAAGTTTATGGGAGAATTTATAGTAATAAAAGGATTAGGAAGGGATGGAATACTGGGAATAGATTTATTAGATAAGATTAATGCGATAATATATATACAAAAGAAAGATATAGTAATTAATAATACAGATACTTCCATACAATGTATTGACTCGTGGATTATGCATCAGGGGAAAATGCGCAGATTATTGGCTGATAACGCCTCATATTTTAATAATGATAGATTTAAGAATGCTCTAAATGATCGTAATGTTGAAATTTCTTTCTCTTCCATACGTCATCCATGCGGGAATCCATGTGAACGATACATCCAGGAAATCATAAAGTTCCTAAGGATCAAGACCTACGACAATCATGCAGGATGGGTTGCTCATGTCCAGGATGTTGAAGACAACATAAACAACACACCCAATACTGTGACACTGGAATGTCCTGCGACTGTGATGTATGGGACAAAACCTGCCAGACCCTGGAACACACAAATTGAAGGGGTTGATAACTTGGTACAAATAAAAAACCAAGTTGCTAGAAGAATAGCAGTAAATGCACAAAAATATATAAATAAACAAAATGAACAGATTACCACGAGAACAATATTTGAGGTTGGAGACATGGTAATAGTAAGGAATCGTTTAGGCAGAAGAGATCAAGGTAAATGTCAAAAGCTTGATCTGCCGTATATTGGTCCATTTCGTATTTCGAGACGTTTTAACAATGTAACGTACGAATTATATTCTATGGATGGACGCAAGAAAAAAGGACGCTACCATATAAGCGCACTACAACCGTTCGCTCCACTACAGCAGCAGGATCATGAAGACCCTGATATACATTAATGCAACAGGTTAGTGCGGGGAACGTAGACAGAGTGCGATACTGTCGTAAGTGATAGTGCGGAAATTTATCCTTGAACAAAGATTAGAGATGTCCTGACTTTGTCCTTGGATAAATTTGGGGATGTGTCGTGGTTTTTCCCCATAGAAAAAAGAAGAATTATATATATTGAACATTATTTGAATAATTTGGATTTGGGACGCATTATTGAATTTTATGTATATTTATTGTTTGAATTTAAATTTTGACTGGCCCTGTATGTATATTATATTAGACTGATGGATGCGGCCAGATTTTGTACTATTGAATTCGATGTATGAGATTTTCGCGGTATTTTTATTCAGAGATACCAGTACTGGCAAACCAGGTGGTCAGAGAGAATAAAAACCTCATTTTTATTCTCCTGTTTTTAAGTAAACTCGGGTTATTTGTTTTTAGTGCTTTAATTTGTGCATTTTAAAATTAATTACGATTTGTACGAGTGTTTGTGATCTCGTTTCTTTTTGATAGTAAATTTAAATAATGGTATCTCTCGCGTAGTTTAGTGTTGGATGTGATTAGATCGATGTAAGTACATCGAACAGTTAATTTATATAATTGCTATTTCGATAATTTGCTTATGATTGTAATTGTAGTTTAATTTGCATATATTTTGATATAAAAATTAGTATATGAATAATTCAAGAAAATTGTCATGTTTTTGGTAATGGAGTTTTTTTTTAAGTCAAGATGTTCTAGATCGTTTTAAATTCAGGTTGGTTTTTTGTTGCTGGGTTTGATTTTGTCATGTTTTATTGCGCATGACTGTAAAGCTGTCACGCGTACTCGATAACTTGGTGGTTGTTGACATTTGATTTGTTGGGGTTACAGTTAGAGGTCAAACTTGACAAATTTCTTAATTATTTATTAATTATATGTTTGCTCGAGAGTCACAGGGGGTTTTTCTCTTTGTGCGTGTCATTATCATAAAGAGTGTTTCCTCCTAGCTACTGTTAATTTTGCTTTAGCTCCCTATACACTCGGTAAAGGGATTTTTTTTTTATTTTTTATTTTTTTAATAAATGAAAATGATGAAAGTGTGAATTTTATTGACTGCTATTTTGTTTTTTTGCTTACACGTATCTTGCTTGCTCGAGAGCAAGACCTGAGACTAGAAGATTCCAGCTTGGAGATTGAGCGACTGAGCAACCGGACATTCGTTGTGAACTGTACCCATAAGCTAGGCACAGTTCATAGCAATATGTGTTGTTCGCTGCTAGCAATTTGTGTCTCTTTCTTGGTATGAACTTGTGTGTTGGTTGCTGCTGGCAGCTTGCGTCTCTCTATGGGTGTGTGGTTTTGTGTGAGAGCGTAAGTGTAGGGTTTTGTATGTCGGTGCGCTCGTGCGTGTGTTTAGTGACCGGTCGCGTGAATTTAGAGAGGTCGGATAACCAGCCGTTGCGTAGGGCCGCCAACCCTTTCCCGGCAACTTCTTTACAATTCCGTGCAGTACTTCGACGGCCTGACCCCCACCCCAACGAGGCAAGGCGCAGACAAGCGAAGCGAACCCTGTACGGGGTTGCTCATCGCTAACCAAGGGAACACTCTTAGTGGCTACCTCCGCCGAAGCGGAAAACGTTAAGATGGCACAAGTGTGACCATCGTCGACCGAGGTAGCCACTAAGAGTGTTCCCTTGGTTAGCGATGAGCAACCCCGTACAGGGTGCGCTTCGCTTGTCTGCGCCTTGCCTCGTTGGGGCGGGGGTCAGGCCGTCGAAGTACTGCACGGAATTGTAAAGAAGTTGCCGGGAAAGGGTTGGCGGCCCTACGCAACGGCTGGTTATCTGACCTCTCTAAATTCACGCGACCGGTCACTAAACACACGCACGAGCGCACCGACATACAAAACCCTACACTTACGCTCTCACACAAAACCACACACCCATAGAGAGACGCAAGCTGCCAGCAGCAACCAACACACAAGTTCATACCAAGAAAGAGACACAAATTGCTAGCAGCGAACAACACATATGTTCACACCTTGCTCTCTATTTTTTGGAATACTAAGGCATGATTTATTATTATTACTGGAATGTATCTTTGAATAATTTAAACCATAGCAACTTAATTACTTGACAGTTATATTCTGTCATTTATATTTTGTATTCTCTTGATAAAGGCGATACTGCCGAAACATGTAGAGTTTTTTAATTACATATATTTTGAAGTAATAGTAAGTAATACTGATTAGGTTTACTATATATATATATATATATATATATATATATACATATATATATGAGTGTTTAGATAATTTCTTAGCCGTTTATTAAATATAACAAATGATAAATTATTGGAGTTTTTCGGCTTTTTATATGAAATATTTACAAATATCAAACGTTTACATCTCCACTTACTCTGCAATTACATACATTCTAATTTGATATTTCTAAATATTTCATATAAAAAGCCGAAAAACTCCAATAACACAGGTCTACAGTGATTTTGATCTGTTTGCTAATTTGTATATGTTTGGGGGCCCTTATTTCAAAAAACGCCATATTTTTGCTCTATCACGTAAATTTTTTTTATAGCGCTCTATATCTTAAAAATGTTATTTTATTAATATACATACATATGACAAGAATATGTTTGTTCCATGTTAGGCATGATTTTTATGAAATTAAATGTGATTTGGCTGGTTAATATTAGATTTCTCAGCAAAGCAACAGAGTCGGCGCAGAAGCGTCAATACAACATTGAAACCTGCTTATGTGCAGTTTGGTTGTGTTAGTCGTCGTGCTACTGTGTCCGCGCGCTTGTTGTCTTCGTTGTTGCGTATTTTAAGTGTTCTAGAACGTATAAATATGGAAAGAAGACATTGTGTGAACAATCCGAATAACTTTTGTTATATCTGTGGTAGTTATGTCGTAGTAAAGCAGAGGCAAACTATAACTTCGTTTGTGAAAAATGTATACCACGCTTATTTTGGTGTAAAAATTGGCGACCAAGACAAGTCCTGGGCTCCTCATACTGTTTGTTCCGTTTGCGTTGAAGCATTAAGTAACTGGCAAAAAGGTAGGAAGAAATGTTTAAGCTTTGGTGTTCCTATGGTATGGAGAGAGCCTAGAAACCACAGTGATGATTGTTATTTTTGTTCGTGTAATGTTCAAGGATTCAACAGAAAAAATAAGAAACAAATTGTGTATCCCAATCTTGACTCTGCTATTCGACCAGTTCCTCATGGACCAGATGTACCGATACCTACCGCCCCAAAAGCACTAGAAAACGTCATATCGTCAGAATTAGAGGAATCTAATTGCGACCCAGATGACTCAGATTTCACACCAGATTTCGGAGAGCCCGAAGTGTTTAACCAGAGCGAACTAAATGATTTAATTAGAGATTTGCACCTTCCAAAGGATGCATCCGAATTGTTAGCCTCCCGACTTCGTGAGAAACATTTACTGGCACCTGGTGTCACATCAAGCTTTTACCGGGATCGCGAAAAAGAGTAATGTCAATATTTTACTCAAGACGGACCGCTAGTGTATTGCAACAATATTCCTGACTTAATTTCAAAATTAGGAAATGTGCCGTATGTAAAAGAAGAATGGCGCCTGTTTATTGACTCAAGTAAGCGTGGTACAAAAGGCGTTTTATTGCACAATGGTAACGAGCTGGCCTCGGTTCCCGTTGCCCATTCGGTACATTTAATGGAAACTTATGAAAATTTTGAACTTCTTTTAAAGAAAATAAACTACCAAGAACATCAGTGGATGCTTTGTGGTGACCTTAAAGTGCTGTGCATGCTACTAGGACAACAAGGAGGTTATACAAAATTTCCATGCTTTATTTGTGAGTGGGATAGTTAAGCAAGGGATAGACATTGGACCAGTGGCGGCTCTTGATGATGTACGATGTGCGCTGCTGCACGGATACGACTGCTTCGTTTAAGCTTTCATATATACAGAGAAGCAAGTAACCGTACCGAAATCTTCCGAAATAGTTCGAAGTAGTCTCATTCGTGCAGCAGCGCACATCGTACGTCATCAAGAGCCGCCACTGCATTGGACTCAAATAGAATGGCCCTCTAGAACAAGCCTTACACCTGGTAGCAAAAATGTATTAAGAGATAGCTTACTTGACCCCAAAAAAGTTTTACTGCCTCCTCTCCATATCAAACTTGGCTTGATGAAGCAGTTTGTTAAAGCCCTAGACAAAAATGGACAGTGTTTTAAATATTTGTGCGAGACATTTCCAGCCTTATCCGATGCCAAGTTAAAAGAAGGTATTTTTGTTGGGCCGCAGATAAGAACATTATGCAAACACAAGGATTTTCAAAACACAATGACCAATGTCGATAAAAACGCCTGGGTTTCATTTAAAGAAGTAATTGATAAGTTTCTTGGGAACTCGTAAGGACGAAAACTACGAAAATATTGTTCAAAATATGTTACAACACTTTCATCGTCTAGGTTGTAATATGAGTTTGAAAGTGCATTTCCTGTTTTCACACTTGAACTATTTTCCTGAAAATCTTGGAGCAGTTAGCGAAGAACAGGGAGAGAGGTTTCACCAAGACATTAAGGAAATGGAACGGCGATACCAAGGCAGATGGAGCATAACGATGATGGCGGACTACTGCTGGATGTTAAAACGGGATATGCCCTTAAAAACATACAACCGAATGTCCGGACAACGCAGCTTTCTGGCAAAAAGACAAAGATTTCACTTAAAAAAGACTGAGTAAAGTATTTTTTTCCACTTTTTTAACTTCTATTCAACCTTTTTACTCAATAAACAAATAAATTTTTTTAGAGATATCGTTTTTTTCATTTAATATTTGCAAAAAAACCTTACGTGATACAAATAAATGCATAGAATTTTTGAAATCAGCCTACCAAAATTATATAAAATCAGTTTTCAAAATAAAAACATCTGTCAAAAAGTTTAATTTTGTAGACCTGTGTAATTTATCATATATATATATATATATATATATATATATATATATATATATATATAGTGTTTATAAGAATTTTATTTTTCTTATTTATTTTATTGGCCGTGTCTTAATACTTGTCTAGATACTTGAAAAAGACTGAAAAATAGTAAAAGTCGAAACGTCGTAGAATAAAACATCATAATTCAATAAAAGGTCGCTAAACCAATAAAAAGTCTATTATTTTTAATATATATATATATATATATATATATATATATATATATATAATGCATACATACTTAAAAAATTCTTTACTTAAAAAGTTATTGCATCCTTTATATAGGTACATTTAAAAAAATGCACAAAGGTAAGCTACCCGATACATCGCTAAGTATTGATACTTAGCGAGTACTGGAATCGGTAAAGAATTGATAGGTATCGATGCTTTGGAATCGATATCTTCGTTATCTGAAGTATCGGGGAATCGATACCAGTTATGGTATCGGTATTGGATGATGTATCGATACTTCGCCCACCCCTACCGCGTAGTATCATTGGCGACATAATTGCATCGCAATCACACGAGTATTAATGTGCTTGAACTAATACAGTAGATCCCCGCTATTCGCGGAGGTTGCGTTCGACGAAAACACCGCTAACATTGAATTCGCATAAAAATAATAAGTATGTATAGCAAACGCCAATTAAGTTGGCGCGACAAGGGGTAAGTTCGCGCAGGATTAGAAGTAGTGGGGAGATTTGTATTTGGTTTTACATCAAATGTCAGATAATTCTAACCTCTGAGCGTGTATCACTTTATGATCCCCTAGCAAAGACATTATGTTCCATCAAACGTCAATGACAAATGTATTCTGGCAATTACTTGAGTAGTGGGGGTGGACGTTTTTAAAAACGGCTTCTGCGCACCCCCTCCTCGCGACAACTTAATTGGCGCTTGCTATATGTATGTATGTAATCGACACATAGTATCAATCCACTCGATGTTTTGACTTACGTCATTAATTTTCATCAATACGAACCAGATCAACATTTCTGGCTCAAAGTCATTACTTATAACTTATAACATAGAGTTGTATTTAAAAGTAAACTGCTTTAGGATTATGTTTATATCCGAAATTTTATAACATTTATTATTCATTAGCTATATCTATTAAAACGTCAAGAATAGCATGGTTATGTATGAAATTTTCCGTGATGTCAATCACATGTAGGTGATGTATTTATTCAAAGAACCAAAATATTCAACAACGAATCGTGCCAATCTGAATTTAGAACACATACAATGTATTTATTTACTAGAAAAGCTTATTTAATATAGAAGAACCATGGCAAATTTAAAATGATCAAATCACCTTCAAATAATATTTTAAGATGCATTAATAGCACTAATAGAAGACCGGTATAAAATTCAGCCTGCATATTGTAAACATTAGCACAACTTATGATGTTCATTCGTTAAGAAAAAGAACTGATAAGTCTTACTCATGTTTCATGGCAGTGTTTTAACATTATTTTATTTAGGCTTATATTTAGATGCTGTGTAAAATTTTGACAATTTCATCTGCTTTTATTTACTTTCAGTAAATGCTTGAGTCTGATCTTGAGCAACTATATTTAATACAACACCTTTTGTAAGTAAGCAATAAACTAAAATTTTTCTAGTGTATTTTGCTAATAACTTGAAATTTTTAATTTATTTCAAAACAATAAACAATTCACTATATAACTTTCAAGAAGAATATAATAAATATTTCGAAAGCTGCATTTATATTTATCAGAGGTGTTTGATTTAGTTTCTCTCTTTGAAGAAAGTTTCAAGACATTCAACACAAGTTGCTGGGATTGTGAATTCAGAGGTTTTTTTCAGTCATATATGTAATAAATGTAAATTCTTAACCTATAACCAATAAATAACTTAGTGATAAGAATACTTACTGAAAACTTATTAAAAACAGTTCTTTGTGTTATGAAAAGATCAATTATTTGCTAGATAGAAAGAAAATAATTAGAAAAGCAATAAAACGAAAATAAACCAAAGATGTCAAACGCCAAGATTTAATTATTCGACTATCGTTGTACAGGGGTGTCATGGCGGGCGGATGACCGCATGTTATCTCTGTCTATCTTATTGGTTTTACGGCGACAATTCCACATTTTCGTTTAAGTGTTTTATCCTTGTTGAATGAAATGAGAATACATACATTGCAAGATGTTCGTGATAACGCCACGCGTGAGTCAAGACATCGAGTAGACAGATACTATGTCACTTGATTATGTTTGACGCCACGTCAATGACGTGCTTTGGAACTTATCTCGTCTCGACCATACTGACACTTTTAAGTCCTTTATTGCCCTGACATAGCAACATAGAGGAAGGGTGTATATTGAAGTAAATAATTAAATATGTATGTATAAATTTAAAATAAAGTTTTACAGCATGAGTCATTTTATAGCCACACCTCGTAAAACTTTACCCCGTCAGCATTATTACCTACCCTTAAATTCTCAGAATATATGATGTAAATAAAAATAAAAACTGGTTCATAATTTACGGTCTTTGGTTACCGCCTTAAGGTTAAATAAAACCACAAGTCAAAATGAAACCCAAAAATAATTTCTTATGAACATTTCGATAAGTAAATACGACATAACTTATGCAGTATTATTTATTCATTTTGTAGTTCAAGTTGAGTAAATGAGTATTTAAAACTCCGCGCGCTTCTATCTACGCTCATGAAAACATAAATTCAACTGTAAATATCCAACAAAAAACGTCGGAATTCTCGATGAAAACAGATGTGCGCGCTAGCCAGAGTAATAGTGCATTCAATAACAGCGTGACGTACTTACAGATGTTGTAGACTATTTACGTGACGACGTCATTTCAACCCATGTGTCCGGTCTCTATACATGTCATATTTTATAGCAGCAAACAACGGTTAATAAAATATCAAAAGTTCGTCAGAATAGAATATGAAACCTCAAACCTGTTCTTGAGAAAATAACAGTTCCCCACTTGATAGCTACAAGCATAATTTCTCCTTCTCGGTAACTAGTTTTCTTCGTTTTTTGAAAATCTTTAACATAGTTTATGTAAATAACACAAAGATAAAAATTTTATATTTTATTTAAAGTCATAGAAAATTATAACATTTCTAATTATAAAAGTTTTATGTTTATATTCCAATAATGAAATACAATGAAAAAATAAAAGGAAATTCTTAATATAAAATACAGAAGCGTAAATTAAAATTTCTTCTGAGTTGAGATTAACGACATTAACAAATAAGATAAAGATAATAATAATAAAAAAAAACATATGGCAGTGAACCACATACCGAAAATACGGGGTAAACTTGCTGTATCTAAAACAGAAATGCATAAAAAAGAATAAATAAATACTTGAATTTCAAACAATAAAAATGCATGACTAAATTAGGAATGTATTTGAACTTTATCAAATTGTATAGAATATTGGACGTTTTTTGTTTATTATGTCTCCAATATATGAGTGTGCTTACGGACTATAAATAACGATTTACAATAGAGACGATTTATAATAAACAAATAAATGAGGAATATCTGATTTGGTTTTATTCTAGAATTAAATATTAAACACTTTCACATATACCTAAATATAGTTTTGGTCATTCTAATTATCTACAATCTATAAAGTATACATTAAAGGTTTATTAGATATTCCATCTGTATTGCTATACTTGGTTATCAATTGTGAAGAAAGTGTCATTTAAGGCTCAAAAACATGAATTGCTAAAGACGTTCTATAGTAGTAGATAATACGAAAACTGACAAGGTCTACATGTGCAGCTAGTATTTCTATCACAACCAGCATCTGAATAATAAAAAAAAAATCGTAGACTTATGGCAAACAAAAATTAAATAATTTAAAAATGTAGTAAAAAAATATATGTACTCTTTCAAAAAGTAATATTTGTAAAGTAATTTGGCCTTGGACGGCAAAGGAATACTTTATGAGCTATATTCATACCGTAGTAAATTATTCAAAACACTTTTTATAAGTGGTGGCTGTGGATTACGTATATTTCAAACAGGTAAGTCTTAATTTACTTATCTGTGAAATGTGATTAATTTTAAATGTCAGAATTCTGGTTAGCTTGAATATTGTATTAACGTTAGTAGTAACTTATCATATTGAATTAATTGGTAACTAACTAAAAATTGTATTTACCAATCAACAAAAGGCATTATTATTGAGTCATATTTTTTCAATGGATATATCGAAAATGGTGAATGACGGTCAGAAGTCAACCATGTTTACAAGAATTTCGTTTGAAATATCCAGACGTAATAATTGATGAAGCCGTATTTTATAACATTTGTTATATATAAGTAAATTTCGAGATACTGGAAGTGTTTAACGAAAGAAAAAGGTAGTGGCAGACCTACAGTACATACTCAAGATGCTGTTGCAGATGTGCAAGAAAGGATGTAGATGACCCTTCTTTATCTATTCAGAGACTGCAAATGCAAATCTAGAAATAAACTTGGACACATTTACTCGTCATCGCAACAGAGTGATTGAAAGATTTAAGGTAACGGGAAGTGTTTTTAAACGTCAACCTGAAAGAGCACCAACCGTTTTAACCGAAGATGTTATCGCAGATATTAGGCAGCGAAGATGTTAGTCCCACTAAATCTGTACGAAAGCTGTCTACTCGAAACAGGTAAAAAGATCTAATTAATTTAAATGTAATTTGTTATGCAACATTCTGTATTTAAATTATAGGTGTCTCCTATGGAAGTGCTCATAAGGCACTGAAACCAACTTAAATCTGCACCCATATAAAGTTTCTGTACTACAACATTTACGGGGCAATCACTTTGAGCAGAGATTAAATTATTGCAACTGGTTTTTAACTCCACTAGACTTTTTTCTATTTGGCCATCTAAAAAATAGTGTTTCAAAACAGACTACATAATCTCGATGAACTTGAAGAAGCAATTACAATAGAATTGCAAAATGTCACACTGGAAACACTTCACAAAGTGTTTAATAATATGAGAAGACGTGTCAATCTATGCATTGAGAATGACGGTGGACATTTCGAACATCTTTCATAAAATGTATTCATTTTGTGATTATGAATTATGGGTTATGTTTTACAATAAAGTTGTAACATATTTATTATTGTTTATGATAAAAAATAAAGTGCAATTACTATATTTCGACAAAAATTCTTTCATATAATTCAACTTAAAACTAACCTTATTTCATTGACATTTATCACAAGAAAAATGTAAATAGTAAACCTAACCACCAAAATAAATAAACATGTTTGCCAATTACACTGTGTTCCCAAATTAAAATCAGTGTGACCAACTCAGGACAGTTCAAAATGATCACGTTGTATAATATTCTAACATTTAAAATTAATGACATTTGACAGATAACATTTTTGAAATACCATGCGAACAATTTCATGTGAAGGTGGTTGGCGGCACCAAAATCCCTGCTTAAGCACAATTTTTTCAACGAAAGTTTAAGGCATTGTATGATCAGTATATTTAATTATTTACAACTGTCATCCGTCAATTTTCGTGTTTTCATTTGATTTTCCGCTTCAAGTTTATAGTTTTTGTCGAGTATACTAACCGTCTTTTTTAAGGCACATATACGTAGCAAGTGCGTGCCGACATGCCGTTCACCGTTGAACCTTTATGTTGATGGTTTACTTTCGTAGTAGTGTTCAAGGTGAAAATGGGCAATGGACCTATTCCATCCAGTCTTGTATTGATCAGTTTATTGCCCAGTTTCCTGATGTACCCATTGCTTATGAAAGGTTTCTGCAGCATCGTACTAAACTAGCAACAAGGTTCATAGAAACGGAGTATTTTGAAGCGAAAGCGAGCTAATGAGCCTTACGTTTTGACTGAGGATATTGTAGAGGGCTTAGCAGAAGGCATGCACGTTAGTCCAAAAAAATGGTTACTCAAGGCTCTCTGCCCAGTCTGGTATAAATATATTTTTAAAATACTGTATGTTATCTGATAATTCTAGGTGTATCCTATGGTAGCTGCCGGACTGCTTTGAAGAAGCATTTGCATATGCGCCCGTATAAAGTACTGTACACAAACATATACATGCACAGGATTTTGAGCAAAGGCGACATTATTGCCACTGGTTTATGGATCATCTTAACAATAACGATGATGTGGATGTAATATTCTTCTCAGATGAATCATAGATTCATCATTCCGGCTATGTTAATAGTCAAAATTGCCCTACATGGTCATCGAAAAACCCTCATGTATTCCTAGAAAATGATTTACATCCCATAAAGATTGGAATATGGTTAGCAATGTCTCGAAGACGTATACTAGGACCATTTTTTTTCGAGATTTCAATAAATGCTGCACGATACCAAGAAAATATCCTCAGTGTGTTTATTAATGAACTACACGATGATGAGCAATACAACATGGGTACTTCGAAGAGGATGGAGCTTCTCCACATACGGCTGCACAGACACTAACTTATCTGCAGTGATATTTTGATAACAGACTAATAACAAAGATTACACAATTTAGATGAGTTAAAAAATGCAATAACTGAAGAAATTTACAATATAAGTGTAGATACCCTATGTAAGGTCTTTGAAAACATTAAGCGACGTGTACAATTGTGTGCCAACAATGATAGTGGTCATTTTGAACATTTGCTGTAGTGCCAAGTAAGACCATTTTATCTATTAGTTTGCAATCTAGATGTGCTGCTGAACACGAAGCATATGTTAATATTGATCGTATGCTTAAACAAAAGGATAATTTACATTGTGTATAAGTAAGAATAGAAATAAAACTACGGTTTTAATCTTCACTTTTAATAATTACTCGTAAAACGACAATTGTTTCGCCAACACGGTGGCTTCTTCAGGTGTTTACATCTAAACCGTACGTTACAAACTGTTTAGATGTAAACACCTGAGGAAGTCACTGTGTTGGCGAAACAATTGTCGTTTTACGAGTAATTATTAAAAGTGAAAATTAAAACCGTAGTTTTATTTCTATTCTTAATTATTGATCTTCATCAAGTAAATGGACGTAAATCAATTCAATTCTGTATAAGTGGTTTCATTTCTATGTATTGTTTTGATAAAATTAATGTTTACATGTTTTATTTTATAATGTGTTTTATATTAATGAAGATTTAATTGATAATAAACTACTAAAAATACAATCAAAACCGTAGTTATTATTACTTAACGTCGTCTGCAATAATAGAAAAGTTCTGTTTTTTATTAAAAAAGCTACTAGAAATTCCATTTTTTGACAACAAGATGTTAGGTTACATTAGGATTAACGTTTGTTTACTATTCAGTCACCTAACTACTTATTACCAACTGCTGAGTGTTGCTAACTGAAAATTTGTTCTGCCAACCACCTTCGGATGAAATTGTTCTCACGGTATACGTAATCCACAGCCAGTTATAAAAACTGTTTTGAATCATATAGTATAAATATTTTAGACGAGATTCAACTTATCATGGCAAATTATGTTTTCAGTCTTATATCAATCTTATTGTTTATACCAATTAAAATAAAATCTTTTTTGAAAGGTATATTATTAAAAATTTCCAAATTTCTACAATCAGTTACATTTGATCATAGCCAAAATGACGTTTATATTTGTTATATTTTATTTGATAAGGCCTCTTATTTTTTCATTAAGAACTAGTATTAAAAATTGAAAATTAAAAATAGGCATACGCATACGAAATAATTTTAGTCAATGTTGTAACTAATATACACTTACCGGCAAAATAATCGATCCACTCAAAAAATTGATGAATTTTGTTCGTTAATAAGTTTGTTATTTTAAATTCGATTTGATTCATTTTTTTTTGCATATTGTAGGTAAATTTAAATGTAATCTATCACATCTTTGGAATTTTAAGAAAATTTGGCGTACATCATTTTATACAGGGTGACACAAAGTCGTGTTTTTTTAAATCAACTTTAAAACCACATATGGATTGTCAAAGTTGCTCCACCTTGTATTTTCTTATTTTGTTAACAAGACACATCATTTCTTTACAATTTCTTTTTTTATTTATTACAATAGCTTAATTTTTGTAAAAGATACAAGGGTTTAAGAAAAATCTTACATTTTTCCTATGGTACTAACAATAAGTTTACGAATTTATCGTTTTTGCATAGAGGGCTATTGAAATACTGTCAGTTGTGAAATCTAAAACTTGTCAATTACGTTTTTGAACGTGTTTCTTGTCGAATAGTAATTTAAAATATGGATCTTTCTGTAACCGACGCAGCGAGAGCTGTTGCTTTGATTCAGGATGGTAGGTCACAGTATTATGTGGCCAGAGTGTTGGGAGTTTCAAGATGTAAAGTTCAAAGAGCTGTTAAACGGTTTAATGAATTTGGTGTATACACAAGAAGAAATCATTGTGGTCGAAAGAAATCTACTAGTGAGCGAGATAATCGCTTTATAACGTTAAATGTTTTGAGGGACAGAAAAGTTACTTCTGTGCAAATGAAAAACAGATTAGAGGACGTAAGGCAAGTTCAAGTAAGTGATAGAACAATAAGAAGGCGGCTGTATATTGACTGCGTTCTAGGAGACCTGCAACTGGTCTAGAGTTATTGAGACACCATCGAGTTGAACGCTTTAGATTTGCTAGGGAACATGTAAATTGGGGTAACGAAGAATGGAGCAACATCCTATTCACGGATGAGTCCAGATATTGTCTTAGAACACCAGATGGACGTGAAAGAATTTACCGGAGAACTGGTGAACGTTTCTTTCAAAACCATTTTTATCCTAGAGTAAGTTATGGAGGCGGTTCGATAATGGTGTGGGGTGGCATAAATTTTGAAGCTCGGACGGACTTGGTTATAATTAACGGGGGAGCCATGACAGCCGATAGATACATAAGAGACGTTTTAGAGCCACATATTGTTCCTTTTGCACCGTTCATCGGAGATGATTTCATGCTGATGCATGATAATGCCCGACCGCATGTTGCCAGAATTGTACGCGAGTATTTAACCGAGGTTGAAATCTCAGTAGTAAATTGGCCTGCTCTAAGCCCAGACCTAAACCCAATTGAGCATGTTTGGGATGCACTTGGGAGGAAAATACGATCTCGTGTACCAACGCCTGCAAATTTACAGCAGCTTAGTGACGTTCTAACTGAAGAATGGAATCAAATCAACCAGGCTTACATTCAAAACTTAATTGAGAGCATGCCAAGACGAATTGCAGCTGTTATCCGTGCACGTGGAGGAAACACTTCGTATTAAGTCTTTCATGTTTTTCATTTTCTTTTCAATTCCATTTCATTAAATTCGGTGTTAAGTTAAATTCGTAAACTTATTGTTAGTACCATAGGAAAAATGTAAGATTTTTCTTAAACCCTTGTATCTTTTACAAAAATTAAGCTATTGTAATAAATAAAAAAAGAAATTGTAAAGAAATGATGTCTTGTTAACAAAATAAGAAAATACAAGGTGGAGCAACTTTGACAATCCATATGTGGTTTTAAAGTTGATTTAAAAAAACAGACTTTGTGTCACCCTGTATAAAATGATGTACGCCAAATTTTCTTAAAATTCCAAAGATGTGATAGATTACATTTACATTTACCTACAATATGCAAAAAAAAATGAATCAAATCGAATTTAAAATAACAAACTTATTAACGAACAAACTTCATCAATTTCTTGAGTGGATCGATTATTTTGCCGGTGAGTGTATAATCTATTTACAATTCCAGACGAGGAACGTTATAGTCAGTAGTATCAGGCGTTGTAACTTAAAAGTCACAAGTTACTAACATACTGGTTCTGTTATTGTTGCATTTCTGTCATTTAAATTTATCAATCATTAACCTAAAAATATTCAATGGAAAAATATAAACAAAATTTAGCAAGGCTGTGTGACGTATGCTTATGACATGCTTTGTCTATAATCGTAAATATACTATATTACCAATGAGACGGTTTCTTAACACAAATGAGAAAATGTTAAACAAAGATATAATAATCACAACCAACTAGTAAGTCCACTTCACATCATTGAATTTGAGATTGTTTAATAGTAAGTATACCGTAGTGTTAAATATCATTCGGCATAGGGAATCAACGTATGAGTACATACGATATATACGTACATGAGAAAGCCAGTCCAATGTCGGCGAAGACCGCGACGACCGACAACGATTGTCTCCAATACCGATTGACTGGAAATTTTGCATTCAGTCTAGCTGCGGCCGTTACAGTGTGAAAGCGTACAATAAAATTAATGTATAATGGCTCGTTATACACCCGCTGAAAAGCTTCAGTTAGTAAAATGGTTTTATGCTGGCAAGTCTGCAATGGAGTGCATGAATTTGTTTGCGCTGACTTTTGCAGACCGTTCTGTACCTTGCAGACAAATTTATAATATTATAAATAACTTTGAAACTTGTTTCTGTCCCAATAACTGTACGAAATGCAAACCGAGAAGTATCACCACAAAAATGCCTCCTGTATAATTTTTATTTTGTTAGGATTACTCTTTAATTTTATTAGAATTACGCTTTTGGACGTGCGACACACCGCAGCTTAAAAATTTCCTGCATCTACTGAAAGAAAAAAGAAAAGCAAATCCCTTGCAATTCGTAAATGTTATTTTAGAATGCATTACAAGTACCTATGTCGATGGTTAAATGATTACTGCTAACTTGTATTTGCGAAGCAATCGGAGACAATCGTTGTCGGTCATCGCCGGCCTTGGATCGGCTTTCCCATGTACGTATACATCGTATGTACTCATACGTTGATTCCCTATGCCTAATGATATTTGACAGATACGGTATATTTTGATTATGGCAAGGAATAAGAAAAGTACCAAAAATAAATGCGGTGAAAGATATTTTGATATTAACGAACTTTTCAACAAAAACCGTGATTAATATAAATTTCAGTCCGTAAAAAGATTGTATAAAATCGTAAATAATTGCTTACTAAACACAACAGATAAGACCATGGAAGTGACAAAATGTGTAGCAATGGCTAAGTAAATAAAACCATAAATACGCCTTTGGAGACTGTGGTTAAGTAAAGACTTAAAAAAAAGGTATAAAACCCTTACCTCTTACTTGAACAACTGCGATTATTAATTATACCTACTGAGGATGACAACTTACTATCTAAATACGTATTTAGGATAAGAGTATTAATTGTGGTGAAGGGTTTTATACCTTTTTTTTTAAAAAAAGATAAATAATTATTTCAAAGGCTCAAACGTACTATGACAAATCAACTGGCAGGAGGATAATGATCGTATGTGTGTGTGTGCTCAAGTATAATTAACCTCGTGGTAATAGATGTAGAATTAAGTAATTACTAATAAAACTATGAAATTTATAATAAACCTTTGTTACTACTTGTGGAACTTTGTTTACAAATTATTGAGTGTAATTAAAATATATAAAGAATACTTAGTTGCAAATGTAATACAAGACGTTTATAATTGTGCTGTTTTCTTTTCGTATCTTTAAGAATGAAATAAATTTGTACCGAGATTAGTTGTAACTGACTCATATGTGGGAAGATATGCCATATTTTATGAAGCTACATGAACTTTGTTATTAAAGATTGTAGTTATGATCTATTTTATATTAAAATTTAAAAAAATGTATGGGAAATAAAGTCTATATTGAATTGTAAAACAAAGTCACTGTTAATTACATTATAAACTAGGCCAGTTCATTATTTACACAAAGTAGGAACATCACTTGATTTAAGAACAAATTACTTTTCTAGAATAAGCTGGAAATTGTGGTTTGAAAGGACACGGACTCTCTTTTTAAAATAAAATGATAGTAAAAAAACAAAATGTTTCGATTAAATTTCAAGCAACTACAACATTCAAATTTATATATCTATATTGCACCTTGGACGCAAAAGTGGCACAACTCCAAATCTTCAAAGTTCAAAGAGTTAATACGTGACATAACTTGAGAAAATGCTTCATTTGCAAAACATATACTAGGTTACGTAAATTTAAGTGTTGACATTGAAGTTATCCAATGTATCAGAATGAAATAGATTTCCCTATTTGCCTAAATAAGTAGAAAGAAATATCGTACGTGAGCCATGATTTCGAAGTAACATCAAAAAGCATGCCGTAACTTTATTTATACGAATTGCTTAAATGACAGTTACATCTAAATGACAGACGGCTTTAGAAAATTGCTAGGTTATAATCTTCCTGTCATGAATAAATAAAATGCCGTGTTATCGTTTTTATTAGATAACACTAATGACATTAACATTTGACAATTCAGAAAGGTGCAATTAAGTTACGACATACCTAAAAATTCCTTGGTCAACTCCGAGGCTGTTTTTTTTGAACGCACAATAGCAAAATAGGGTCCAACCACTTACATTTAGACGCAAGTAGGGATACATGCAGTGCAACAGTACATCTGTTTATTACATTTATGCATTGAATAACTCTCCTAACCCTTCTTATCAATCAAAAAAATAACATGTGTATAAAAAGAGTATATTGACTACCACACATAGGTTTGCAATGTCAAGAAATTGATTTACTTACCCTAGTATATAAGTAGTATGGATAACACACAATGCAAATTGCTATATATTATTTTTGCAATATAACGTAGAATATTGTATCAGTATTACTTGTCTATATAAATATATATATAGTGTTGTGCAAATATGTCAAACAGTTCATTGTTTTAGATCAAATTCTGTATTTAATAAAGAATGGGAAAGAATATCTTGAAAATCTGACAATACGAAACCATCCTCTTCAGGAAGTAAAGTCAAAATGTAGCGAAGAACGTAATCTCAAGCCAAAATGTAGCGAAAAACGTAGTCTCAAATGTTACACAAAATTTAGTACAGAACACCAATGTTAAATAAAAATATTGGAAAATACATAGTCTCTGGAAACTAATAAACACATTGAAAGTTTTGCTTACACATTAAGTCTCAGTAGTTGAGACATGCAAGGAATATGTAAATTGTGAAATATTCAATTTTTTAAGTGCGATATTGTTTATTCGTTCCAAAGAAAGACGAATATGCATTGTAATAATGCATACGAAAGTTAACTAATTAGTATGCAGCAGGGGTGAAAAGGACCAGGATAAGAAAAAGTTAGTATGCCAAAACCATGAACAGGCAAGAAAAATGGTAACAGGTAAAGGTAAAACAATATGTTTGGATTTACAACCTGTTTCAACTACACATGCAGATGAAGTATTAAATTTTTATTACTAAATGAGGAGTCAATGAAATATATTTATTTTGAATGTTCTCGCGCAACATAATCTTTTTCTCTCGGATAATTGGTATCCATACACAAAATGAAGTGAATGCTGCGATAAGCGATATCGCTTACAAAACGAATAACAATTTAGCTCAGTATATCAAAAATAATAAAGAAAGAACTACTAAAGATAATAAATCGGGAGTATAAGCTATTATGCAGATCATGTACTAAAACATTAATTGAACAGACAGGAAGAACTTTTAATAAACGTATCAAGGATCATCAATATTCATACATCAATCGGAAAGCTGACTCAACATAGGCTAATCATTTATTAGAGAAGGTCACGATTTTAATTTACAATTTGATATTCCCGATTTCGAAAATCAAGGGAAAAAACTAAACTGCTTAGTCATTAGAAATTAATAAGCTCAAAAATTCTGATGTACTATTAAATGATAAATAAGACTTGAATTCTTCCCCGTTGTTAAATTTGTTTGTTGTGTGAAATGGGGTTTTGCCAAATCGTTCTGTTACTTTAGTAAATTTTGTACTTTCTCCCGTTGTAAAATTTGTTAGTTCTGTGAAATGGGGTTTTGCCAAATTGTTCAGTCGCATTATTAATTTTGTACTTTCCACGAATTTAGACAGTTTAGGTTGACATATAGCAATTAAGATAATAGTTTGAAGTAACCCAATATGGTTGTGTTGGATATATAGCATGTAACATTAGTTTATTGTTATACTTGCAGAAGTTTACTGTGTAGCGAAACAGCTGTCATATATGATTTTTTTTAAATATAGTGTAAATCTGCAAACATCATTTGTGTTTTATTTTAATTCATAAAAGTTAAAACTATTTATCCATATCCATTCTACAGAACAGTATAGTCAAGTGTCAAGAATTGATAAGGATTCTGGTTGTCCTGAATTTTTATAGACAGAAACTGTTATTTGAAGTTTACTTTTCCAGAAAGAGCTAATTTTTAATTACGTCATTTTGGCATTCGAGGTGTGATATAAATTCCCTTTCTTTCATTTTTAGATACATCCGTTTACATTTACTTAAAAAGAAAATTAGACAAGTATTTTTCCTATTTACATTAAAAACTTAAATTGTACAAAAAATAACTAAAGACAGCCGAAAATATTTAATTTCCGTCTCTTTTTAGTAATAATTCTTAAAAAATATATGTACCAGTGTACATCTACCTAATCTGTTATAAGAATAATTTCTTTTTTGTGAATATCTACCTTTTTATAAATAATACAACAATGTATCCAAATCAGGATGTGGTGTCCTGTGTAAGTTTTGACTCACTAAGAAAGCGAGTTTATGAGCATATTGGCAAGGAGCAGGAACTCTTACTGTTCCCGACCAATTGAAATACATATGAGTTAATTTGTAGGTCAATCTCTGTAGATGATCGGCACTAAGACCCATGGTATCTTCAATTACGTTATAACTCGTGGGAGCGACAGTTCCTTGACGCACACATTGGCTGATTATGAAGAAATCGTACCTAAAATAAAATGTGCATTATATTTAATATTTTTCAGTCACACGAGGGCTTCTTTTGTTAAAATATTTTGAAGAAATATCGATGACATGGTTGGTTAGGATTGCTTCTTTGACTTTTACTTGGTCAAATTTGAATTTAAGAATTAAATATGTCAACATAAATTTGCAGAAATCATTTAGTCTATTGTTAGATTCAAAAATAGAAATCAAATTAATTTTTTTAAACAGGATGTCTGTACCTTTTGTTAAAAATGAATCCCTTGATTAAGTTTTCATTCTAAATATAGTATTCCTTATATACTGAAACAGCTCCAATAATTACATCAGTTTTTTTTTTAATTTGTAAGAGAAAGCAGAAAAGAAAATACCTGGTCAGCATCACAGGTTCACAACTTCATCTGGTTGTGTATGTTTAAACAGGATTGTATGGCTGCATGATCTTAACCGAGAGCGATAACTGAGTAGTAATGAACTGACTTATAGTGCCGCCGGACCCGGAATTTGATCCAGGCACGACTGTCCGATGTTTTTCGTCTCATTTAAAAAAGGCGAATACCGATAGCTAGGCATCTAAAGTCGCGCTGTGGGAACGCAATCTGCCAAAGCCCCTTGTAATAAATCGTCCAAACGCGGTGAAATATCACTATGCATGCAAAGGTCATATAAAGCGAAAGCAAGATAAATTGAATCTTATTAATTTATGTACAAAATATTAACGACCTATGCAAAACATACCGCTGGTTAAGGCATGCATTATTATTATTATTTAACTAATGTATTGACCAAATGATGTAAAAATTTCAGGCTTGTTGAATGTTTTAATGTCGGGAAACATTAAGCAACTAACGTGTGTTCATTTGAAAAGTCAATCTAGGTTACTTTGAAATTTTGATAGAATGAGACACAAATATATTAGAATGTGTTTGTTGTTCCGTAAACGTAAATCCAAATGACATTTGATAATGTCAATCACAAATATCAGTTAGTGCATAAAATAATCGTGCGTCGATTCTGGTTTAAATAAATTGCTTCTCAATTTTAAAATGGCTTTCACTTTAGAAAATAAAATTTTTTTAGTCCAGGGTTATTTTCGAAGTGGTAATAAAATTGATGGTTTATGGGTTTATTCAGTTCAAGATTGCATGGTAGAATTTCAAGTTGAGTTTCCACATTTTGTAATAGATTATATACTAGAATACTTTAGATAGAACTTTAAAACTTTTTTCTGAAACTGGTAGTCTCTTAAGAAAATCAGGCAACGGAGCAGTTAAGAAACGTACACCTCAAGTTGTCAATCGTGTTGAAGAAATAATGGAAAATGAACCACAAACATCTGTTCGACATTTGAGTCAACAAATAAACCTTTCTGTTGGTACAACTCACAAGTTATTAAAAAAAGATATGCAACTTTATCCATACCGTGTCACAGCAGTACAAGAATTGTTAGAAATTGATTACCCATGTAGACTACAGTTTTGTAATTGGTTTGTAAATATGAACAATAATGGAGAACTTTCGCAAAGAGTCATCTTTACTGATGAAGCATGGTTTTATAAAACGGGATACCTAAATTCACAAAATACAAGAATTTAGAGTAGTGAAAATCCACATGTAATTAATGAAGAATCACTACATCCAGAGAAAATTGGTGTTTGGGCAGCGATAAGCCAAGGGCGAATCATTGGACCAATATTTTTCAGGGAACGTTAACTGCTCAAAGGTACCGTACGGAAATTTTACAACCATTTGTCAATCAGTTGCATGATGATGAACTTCAAAATGCATATTTCCAACAAGACGGAGCACCTTGTCACTGTACTGCAGAATCTTTGGATTACTTAAGAGAATTTTTTTATGAGCGTATAATTAGTCGAAATACTGAAATTGTCTGGCCTGCACGTTCATGCGATTTATCACCTTGCGACTTCTTTTTGTGGCCTTATCTAAAAAATTACATATTTCGAACACCTATATTGAATTTGAATGATATGCTACAGAGAATCAAACAGAAATGCATGGAAATTAATAACAGAATTGCAGAATATCATCAGCCAATTACACCATTTTCCGAACTACAAAAAAATTATGGAGAAATTCAATAAACCTGATGTCAATTTCGCTTATGTTGAAAATATTGGTATTTTAGTACAAGCTTTTCATGATCGTTTTCTAGACTTCAAAAAAGTTAAACCTCTATTAGATATTTTCAGCAATCCTTTCAACATTTCACCCGAAAATGCACCGGAATCAATACAGCTGGAATTGATAGACATGCAAAGTGATGATAATTTACGAAACAAGTTTAATGAAGGTAATTTACTCAATTTTTACCGTTGCGTTGACAAAACCGCTTATAAAGAGTTGCGAATAAATGAATTGAAATGCGCAAGCTTATTTGGATCGACGTATATTTGTGAGCAAACGTTTTCAGTGATGAAACTTAACAAAACAAAAAATCGAAACCGTCTGGCAAATGAAAATCTGGAAGCAATTTTACGTGTGGCGACAAGTAATGTGGAGCCAAACATAAACAAAATTGTTAGGTCAATGCAATATCATGCATTATAATAATAAAACATGAAATATTACATTGTAATGATTAGATTACATAATTAAACAAACATTTTTGAATGTTCTTTTATTTTTATCATTTGTAGTAATTCATACTATTTAAAAATAAAAAGATTTGTGTTAATAAGTATTCTTTGTAGTGGCCCGTCCTTGGCTTATAATTTTCCCGAGTGGCGCCTGTTCCCTATAAGTCTGTGCATCCCTGGTCTAGAGAAACGCAAACAGTGATTATAATATCGACAGAGAAACCAGAGAAGCATTAAGTATAAATTTTTACTATAGGAACTTAATTTTGTCTATACATATTATAAATTGATTGACGAATAATATCAACTTGCTACATTGGAATTTGCCTTGGATACACGTATCGCTTTTATTTTTTTTTGTTTGAATGCTATATTTGAGAATTTTGTATAACATCGTTTCAAGTTATAGTGCGATGGCATAAATAAAACCATTAAGGACCTATTGTGCTAATCCATCCATTATCCGGCGATGGTAAACGCAAATTTTAAGTACCTCGAATCTATCTAGGCCGGCTTAAGTGTATTAAGCAAATAAAGTAATTAATATTAATCTCTAATTTTAATACTGTATACAGCTCTCGCAGTATAAGTTGGCGAGCGGTGGGGATGCGCCGTACTGCATAGCGAATGAGACGCAAACTACCCTTCCCATATCTGTGAGAACTCACTCTCACCCTCCGCCAACTTATAATGCGAGAGCTGTACTTACTTGTATGTTATAGCCAAACAAAATTTTCAATTTAATTTATTTTAAACAACTAATGTGATCGGGGTTATAAATTCAAAAGTGTACAATGTTCAGACCTTTGAAAATAGTAGTGCAGTTACTTTAAGAAAAGGTGTTCCAGTGGATGTGGATGTTAGCGGCAGGGACAAAATGTGTAATAGAAAACAAAGACAACATTTATCTTTGGATGCAAAGCAAATTGTATTAGATGTCTACAATGGTTTAATGGAAATATATGATTGTGAAGTTTTTAGGATAGGTTACTTCGAAAGCTTCGAAAACTTCAGAACTTTCTAAAATACCGCAATCGACTATTTGAAAAATGGTGTATGTTGGTGTTTTTGAATAAAAAAGAATTGTGATAGTGAACAATTTAAAAAAGTAACTTCGAGACATGTCGATGTAGTTCGACAGAAGATATACTCTTTGTATGGAAAAAAGAAGTATCTATAGTTGATAGTTTACGGGTTGCATTAATGAGTGATGAATATTCAAAGTCAACACTGTGGAGATTGTTAAAAGCAAACGGATTAAAATACAATAAAATCGATAGAAGGCAGTGTTTAATGGAAAGTTAGAGAACACGTAAGTGGCGGTACGATTACTTACTTGCTATCGACAGATATAGACAGCTAGGAAGAAGTATTTATAACCTCGACGAAACGTGGTATCATATGCATGATATTGCAAAAATTATCTGGAGTGATAATTCAGATCAGTGCCAGCTAGATGTTCCTGTATCTAGAGAAAAAAGGCATAATACTGCATTGTGGATCTACAAATGGTTGGGTTGAAGGAGCTGCGTTCTTGTCTGCAAAAAACATAAAAAATTGTTCCTTAGATTACCACGAAGGCATGTCAGCATCAATATTCGACGATTGGTTTCCAAATAGTTTTAATACCAAAGCTAAGTATAAATAGCGTGTTTGATTTTGATAATGCTCCCCACCACTCCCATTTACAAAAGAAAATACTCAATAGCAATAGTAGCAAGGGAAGTATACAAGGGTTTCTATATGACGATAACATTTTCTTTGAAGGTTCTTATACAAAAAGGAACTACTTGAATGCATGAAGTCATTTGAATTCTCAAAGGAATTTGTAGTAGATACCATAGCAAGAAAAAAAATCATGATGCGTTACCTTTGCCGCCGTATCACTGCATTGATTTGGGCACAACTCAAAGAAAACATACGAAGAAAAAATAAATCTTCGAAATTCAGTGAGAGTTAAACAACTAACAAAAGAAATAAAAAACATAATCTACAAACGCATGGCGCAATGTCATGTCACGAAAATTGAAACAGTACAATGATTTACCAAGGTTGCATCCGGAGCAGATAATTAATTTAAATAGCGACGAAGATTCCACAGAGTCGGAGTTTGAGGATGATACCGACATTTCTATATAGTAAGTTTTAAAAGTTTTCATCGCCATTTGTTTATAGCTTTGCTAATTTGTAAATTAACTATCAATTTACAGAATAAATTAGCGGGCAAAATGTATCGTAAATGTAGGTGATATTTCGTATAATCGTACATTTATATTATAATACACGTATATTTTTAATATTCATAATCAAATATTAATAATACCCTGTAGCGTGTTTCTCATTTCGATTATTTTTATTGCATACCACTGTGGGGGTGGAAGCTAGCGGTTCGCACTATATCTTGAAACAGACTATACATTTTTGAGAAGCATAGATTCTAAAACAATTTTTTTGAAGTTTATTTGTATCACCTCTCACCACTCGCTTCATCTATCTATCTTCATCTTTCTATCTATCTATAGCGAATTTCCGATGTGACTAGATTATTTTGTTAAAAGTGTATTTATTTCCTTTACTTTGATATAAATATATTTTTAAGAATATCAAAAATATTATTAAAAATTGTGTGTGAAGGACACAATACAAGTTCATTTCTGTGAAAATTGCTAGCCAGACATGCAGACACGTATTTCGTCTTGCTATACCGGCTAATTCTGAGTAAACGCAACGATGCGAATGTATGAATATTTCTCCCGCTTCGAATACAATTCCCCTGAATGCTGTAGGCGTGTCAACATCAATGTCATATATCATACATACTTACATATTATGGAGCCGCGTAAGAAAAATTATCCGATTACCAAATTACTATTAAAGGACTATAAATTGTTTAGTCCTGTGTTATGGTAATGAGTAAATTGCAATACGTTATTCTACAAAGCGTAATGAAATTATTAATAAGCGGTTAAGAAAATTGCAAATAAGGCATCAAGAAATTTAATAAATTAAATTTTAATAATAAAGGTCACAAAAACTGTTCATAGTAAACTAAATAAACTTCAGAAATAAATAAAAACTAAATTAAATTCTAGTAATGTTAAGAAAAATTTACTCTTACAGATAATAAAATAAATTGTTCATAATGAGAAATTAATTATATAATAACGGAAATTCATCCGTTTAAACTCATCACCGTAAAATAATTGATGATGTTTGGAATATTTATAATTACGAAAACCATTTAATTTTAGTATGCGGTTAACGGAAGAGCAGCATATGCCTAAATCGTTGGAAATATCGCTAACTGTCAAATTTGAATTTAGTTCTATTGCAGCGCATACTAAAATGAACGTATCATTAGGAACTCTGCGATTTGGGAATAATGGTTTTAAATTTTGTACAGAACCAGTAATGTCTATTTTCTTTTCTTATTTTCTTATTTTCACTATTCAAACGCTTAAGAGACTCCGTATAGGGTGACAGTGGTGACACTAATTTGTGACATTAGTTGTTAAATGGTTGCGCGACAGACTGGTTTGTGATTGGCTAAACGCGTTCAGGGGAATTGTATTCGAAGCGGGAGAAATATTCATACGTTCGGTTCGTTGCGTTTGCTCAGAATCAGGCGGTATACTACTCGTCAGTGCATGATATTGGGATAAACTTTTCACAACTGCCTTACTGCATACAGTCAAATCATAAAAGACAGCGCGAAGAAAACTCAATACCGTTCATTGACTGTTAACATGACGAATGCCAAACCCACAACTAGCGCCATCCTCATTAGAAATGTAAGACGTAGAAGTGTGTAAGTGGTTTTTATCGGGCAAATACAGCCGTAACAGATGGGAAACTGCATTAACGAATCTCCACCGATTTTTAATATTATTAGGAATGTTTTTGTTTCATACAAATGGTGAAATTTTACCCACTCAAGTATGTTTCAAATTGTTTTTGTTACGTACTGTGGAAATACGTTTTAATACAATTTCGCATCTGGACAAACGCTGTTGATTTGGCGTTTATATGTTGACATAAGTCAATGGCTTTCCATACTGTCTTTTATGACTTGTCTGTATGCAGTAAGGGTATTCTTGTTGTGAAAAGCTGTCTATTCCATCACCATACACTTACGAATCTAGAACAAGTAGAACTACGTATCAACAAGTCTGGGCAACAATTTTCACAAAAATATGGTTTTGTATTGTGTTATCCATACGCGATTTTTAATATTTGATATTAAAGATGTTTTTGTTTTATACAAATGGCGAGGTTTCACTCACTCAAGCATCTTTCAAATTGTTTCTGATATCTTTTGCCCGGAGTAGGAATAACTAACTTTTTTCAATCATAAAAGATTAATTAACTATTCGTTTTTCATAATAATAAAATAAACTCGAAAAACAATTCATCACTATTAACGTTGAGTCTGCTTCTTATTAAATTTAAAAAAATAATTTGTTTATGACAGCATATTAATGATTTTGGGTTTATTCACACGATAAAATAATACATAAAATATACTAGGTGGCGCAAAATTAATCTCCCTGTCGGAAGATGTTATAACTTTTGCAAATGGCGTCGTACGTCAATCATATTTGACATTTGTGAACTAGACAGCTGCAGAATACAAACAGACAAACAATGGAGCGCTATACTCCGCAAGAGCGTGGAATAATTGTGTCGATTTTTTTTACCAATAATCGGTCGGTAATGTTAGCGCAGCGTGAATTTCGTCGTCGATTTCCTAATCGTGTCGCGCCAACTGGACAAACATTACGCCGCTTAGCTGCTCGACTCGAACAGACTGGAACCACAAGAGAACTTCCAGGGCGTGGCCGCCACCGGACTGGTCGTTCTGTCGAAAATATCGCGGCTGTGGCTGCTGATGTTGCTGAGAACGAAGAAACATCAACCAGACGACGTGCCACGCAATTGGGCGTCAGCAGACGGACCCTACAGCGAATTTTAGTGAAAGACTTACACATGTTCCCATACAAAGTGCAAACAGTGAATCAGTTACGCTGCTTACCCTGCTGACCTTTAGTCGCGTGTGAATTACTGTAGAGCCATCCTCAATCTCAACAACGAAGTGAACGATTTTCAGTCGAAAATCATCATGAGCGACGAGGCGCATTTTCATTTAAGCGGTTACGTCAATAAACAAAATCTTCGTTTCCAAGGCACTCAAAATCCGCGTGTGATGCACGAAAAGCCGTTACATCCACTCAAGGCTACTGTGTGATGCGGTGTTCACGCGGGAGGAGTGATTGGACCGTATTTTTTTGAGGACGCCATCGGCAATACGATTACTGTTAATGGCGAACGCTACAGGGCCATGATAAACGACTTCTTACTGCCAGAATTGAATGAGCGGGGCTTGGTGAACATGTAGTTTCAACAAGACGATGCAACCGCACACACAGCAAGAGCCACAATGGATATTGTGAAGGAAGCATTTCCTGGTCGCGTAATCTCCCGTTTTGGCGATTTGGCATGGCCAGCATGATCGCCCGATTTAACCATCCCAGACTTCTTTCTTTGGAGCTTCTTGAAGTCGCGGGTTTATGCCAACAAGCCTCAGACAATCGCAGCCCTTAAGGAGAATATTCGACAGGAATGCGAACAGTTATCACCAGAAATCGTGCGGAAAGTTATGGAAGATGCGATAAAACGGGCACAAATGTGTATCAATACTGGCGGCAGCCACTTGGCGGATATCATATTTTCCAATTAACAGAAAAAATTGTAAAGGTCCAAATAAAGATTTTCACCACTCCAAAAATTTTTTTTTATTTACTAAAAAAGTTATTCAAAAACAAATTGGATGATTAATTTTGCGCCACCTTGTACATTAAATAAATTAAAGTTAATTTTTTTATAGAAAGTTCGCTGAAAATACATAAGAAATTGTTGTATGGGGCCAAACTCTGTTTTAATATGTATAATTCTTTACTGGCCAGCTTTAAATTATTAATATTGTGATGTGAGTCATTCGACGTCAGACGAGCGGCATAACGCGCCGAATACGTCATCAGGTCTCCCGTACCTCCTAGAAAAGAGCTTCTGGAAGGCTCTCGATTAAGCTATAACAATATATCGCCGTGGTGTGATATATAAATGTAAATAAATACTATTGTGAAATTAAGTATTCTTATTATTAGTTATTAGTTTTTAAATTGTTCTTTAGTGCATTTGGTTGTTAATATAGTATGTGTTTAATTTACCGTTAGTTTTATTTAAAAGAACCCAGAAAGACAAATATTTTACAATATTCTAAACTAATACTTAAGAGCAATAATTACCTTTCGGGCAATGTGACGCATGAATCGACAACAGTGCCAGGGGTAGGATTCTGGGCATTCATGAAGAATCGGGTGTTTATACGCTTCGACACGACAACAAAGCATAATTTCAAATTATCTCCATATAGTTTGTCTTTTAGTACTCTCTTAACACTCTCAACTTCATGTTCTTTAATAAAAGGAATTTGGCCATCACCTACAGCGTCTCTGTATACAACTATCTTTTCAGGTAGAGAACCAGTATTCTGTTGATGGGCTCTACAAGCTTTAATCATATTGAAAGCGACATCATGGGAAATTTCTTCGCCACTACTATGTGCCGAAGAAGTACTGAAATATCTCGTAGCTGCTTTATCTAGAGAAGCAACTAAAGCTCCAATACTCTTCGTTCTGTCTTGGGGATCATGACAAACATCAAATCCTACAATCATTAAGCCACTAATGGGGATGGAGAGAGACCACGGAGCACCTCCCAACTTACAATTCATTTGTATGGCTATTTTAGTTGCAATCGACATTGCGTCTTTTGAGTCCAAATTTCTAGCCACGACGACTTGAGTTGGCACAGGCCTGTCAACGCAGCATTTCTTTTTAATGGCCGAATAACGATCAGTTTTATTGTTGGAAACGACGCATAAAATCAGTGTCGGATCGTGTCGACTGATTACCAACTCTAGCATTTCGAGATAAGGCTGAGGCCTGTCGTCTTTTAAGTCATAGACTTTCGGTTTAGGAATAGACCAGTTCATGCCCTTGGCACATTTGTTAATCATATGTGTAAAATTTTCTGTAGACTGTTTTGCTCTTTGAGGACATATGACGACCCATTCACTAAATCTACCCTCTGAAAACATTTGACGGCTTCGCAACTCCCTAGTCCAGTTAACATTTTCGCCAGCACTGTATTGAGCTTTTTGCCCGCAATAGATATTTTCGGGCGGTAACACGCGCGCTTCAAATTCAACAAGATTCCTAGCGAGCTGCATGTCCCAATTTCTTAATTCTTCAACAATTTTTGGATTATTGCGCAAACGGTCACTAAATTTCGTTAGTTTTTCAATTCTCTGTCTAGGTCCAACACGTGTATGTTCAGCGAGAGCTCTCATTAGCTGGAAGTTTCCACGTTGAGCTTCGGTCAAACCAGTTAAACGGCACAGTTCAGGAACTAAATAAACTATTTCTGGCATGCCTGCACGAATTTCACGTTGCTTAGAACGCGATACCAACATTGGTTGCTTCTTGTCGGTGATATTTACATGATAGCGCTGAAAAAAAAATTTTATGAGTGAACTAATTACATTGTACTGTACGTTAATTCAATAAAATTAGACAACCTACAATTAAATAAAATTAGCACACACAATATGAGCGTTAATACAACATTTTCCTCAATCTGTAGATATCACTTCACTCAGTTCTATATTGGCTGCTCAATATTAAATTAAATATTTATTTTTACATTTTGCCCTATATAAATCTCATTTAAGAAAAAGTAATACAACCGTTAAATATGCAAATTATAATATTTGTATATTAAAACACATTTAATTCAAGTAATTAAAATGCAAAAACTGCACTATTTACAAATTAAAACACAGAAAAGTGGAAAACATTTGTAGGTGGTCATTTATAGAAAATATTGTAAGAATTTAAACAATAGACGTTTCAGCTGTTTTCATGACTTTCATTGTATAGATTATTTTAAGATATTCTTTGAAATTTCTTTTTTAAAGATTTTTAGTTAGCATATGTTTTATATTAAATTAACACTATTTAAGAAAAATAGTTATTTTTCTAAAATTTTCTACTGCAAATTTGTTAAGTAAAAAGAACTTATTTACGAATTAACCCAAATAAATATATTAATATTACAATAACATATGCATTTTTTAAATGTGTAAATGCATAATTAATGTTATATGTAATATCATACCGCGAGATCAAAAATTATATTGATAATGGATAGCCATTAAATGTAAAACGTCCGTCTCAATTTATATCATTCTTTTGAGATAATTCTGATTAAATTATCAGGTTAACTGTCATACTGACATTTGCCTAACAAAATTTGTAAATATATGTTTATCTAAAATAATTTACATGTTTGAATAACATTTTATTAAAAATTAATAAACAAATTACAATAAATGTTCGAAATGGCCCCCGCCTTGTTCGACGCACACGTTTACGCGCCTTTTCATGCTATCAAAAGCATTTTGCAACATTTGTGGCGTTATGTTCGTACATACTTCAATAATCTTTTGTTACAGTTCTTGCAAATTATGTACAGGAGTTCTGAAAATTATATTTTTGCAATAAGGGAACACAAAATAGTCCATAATAGACAAACCAGGTGACCTTCGATGAAACTCAACTTGCGTATGCAAGTCGATCGATCATCAAAAATCCATCCATTATTTGGATTCTTCTTTGGTTTAGGGAGTGTAATGATACGACTCAGGTTTCATCGACGGTAATTAAACGACGAACAAATTCCTGATTGTGGCGAATACGTACCAAAAGGTCGCGACAACACCTAAACGTTTCAGTTTTTGCTCTGGTGTAGTAACCGCGGCACCCAATTCTACAGTTAAAATTCTGTGCACACATTTGAGATACTTACAACATCTGCTATCTCGCACACTTTAACTCAACGGTGATCCAACACGATACAGTGGACTTTTTCAATAATATCTGGAACAGTAACAGTTTTTGGACGTCCACTACGGGGTTCATCATTTGTGCTCACACAACCACGCTTAAATTTGGCAACCCAGTTTTTAACCATTGGAAACGAAGAAGCGAATTCTCATAGTGCTGAATCCGGCTCTGCTTTTATTTCGGTTAGTGTTAAGCCTTTCAAATGAAAGTACTTTATCCCTGCTCTCAACTCAGTTTTTTCCATTATTACAAAATCACACGAGACGGTCACTTTGGCGTACTGTCAAAAACAGACTAATAGACAGATCGCTTTGTACTGTCATATTTAACATATTAAAGGATGATTCTACAGCATGGCAAAGAAGATTCCTGCGAATTCGCGCCATCTCTGTGTCAGGCCACGTAGTTTCCGAACAATCCTGGTACGTTATATTCAGTCGTACAGTGGCATAACACAATTTTTTGAAATACCTTTGTCTTTTTTTCTAGTTTATGAGACAGAATTTAAAAAAAATATTTTGGGTATATATTCTATATAATTTAATCTTCCCTTTTTTTACGTTCTTTTTATTTCAAGAACACCCGGTATATAAGGCTACGTTTGGAGAATATAAGTTCGAAAACGAACGGGATTACCTTGAGACATTAAAGCACTTCGGAATGGTAGAACAAAAATTAAATACGTCACAACCAGTCACATATTTAGTATTTACAGCATGTTTTAGTTTTCGAAATCGTCCACGCATCTTGCAGTATCGTAAAGTTTAATCTGAGTGTCGTCTTGTGAACGCACCCCTGGACTAACAAACTGGCAGAATAGAAAAATGTCTTGAGAATCTCTCGAAGTACGCAAGCGAGGGCAATAACTTTTTTTGATGATTGAACCGAAGTCGAAACTTTAATTTATCGTTTCAAGCTAGTCAAAGGTTACTAGTTGAGAAGGAGAGACACTTGTGATTATTCGAAATGCCAGGGGATACTTTTCTTAAAACTTTTTAGAGGGGAACAGTTATTCCTAAAAAGTGCTCAACATTAAGACGATATTCAAAAATACCCTAGCTTTCAACATTACGAGTCTTCTTCTTGGATGGTAATCCGAAATCTCACACGGTAAAGTTTAGCCACTCTGAAGAATGAAGTGCATTGCAGAAGTGGAAACTACAGTGTGCAGTTTTGCTCGTTAGCAGGATGTTCACTTTTACAAACAGACTTATGAAACGGTTATCAATGCTTGAATGTCATTAGACTCTATGTGTAAAATAGCACAAATATCATTTTCTATAAAATAATTTATGTTAAAGTTTCACTGCTTGCTTTTATTGACTTCACTGATATTCACCAATGATATTATGTTTATTATTTTCTTTTAAACACTCTGAAAATACTTCTCATATGTCATTTTGATATTGAAACAATAAAGACAAATGCCTAATGTATAAATAATGAATTTGAAAAGTAATCTATTAGATTAAGCATTCAAAATTTGTATGAGTACAAAAATATTGAATGTGATAAACGCGTAATATTTTCTATTTTCAGTGCATTCGTAATAATTAAATTTACCTCGGTAAAGTATTGAAAATAGCTGATGGAAGTTCCATCATTTCTCTTGAACGAACTGGACGGTGTGGAATCCCAGTCCACATCGTCTACACGATATGTCCGATTATTGTAATCAGTAAGGACTACGGTATTAATTATTCTTGAACCAAAATTCTTTCGGTACTCTGAACGGTCTTCTTGGAGACATTCATTCAATATATGCAAAACTGTGTCTTGACGCATAAATTTGTTTGTGATTTCACAGCACATGAGTATAGATTCCTCGTGTTGTCTTATAGAAGTTACATACCCCGGCCAAAGCTCCATTTTCCAATTAGGAACGATTACCTGTAAAATACACATTATTAAATGGAATGCTTGATATTAACAAGTATATTACATAACGTGACAGTAAAATCGGAAATGTTAGGGCTATAGACAATTTATTTAAGCCATCAATAAGCGTATTGTAATCTAGATTCATATCCATATGTACTCTTAATAATTTTTAGCTGATTTTTCTATATGCTCAACAACCTTACAACTAGGAATCGGCAGTCAGGGGTACGTTCCAGGAACAGACTTAAATGAATAATGTAATTCGAAATTGGACACACTAATAAACGTGTGTGTATTACCCTTTCTTGAGAACCAGATTGTGGTATTTCGCTAACCCCCTAGCAGCTGGAGCTGTTTTGATGTCATTCACCCACCACTTGTATCACAACATACATAAAAATCCATATGTTACATGAGAAGAAGACTTTGGATGGATGACATTAAAACAGCTCTAGATGTTAGGGGCGCAGTGAAATACGGCAAACTGGTTCTCAAGAAAGCATAAGACACACACACGTTACCTTGTTATATAGAACCTATCGATTTGTTACCGAATTAATTCGATTTTTATAATGCCTACATATCTAATGATAGAAATACTTAACAGATGTTCTCCCGTTTGTGGCTTCACGGAAGACTCTTCACCCGCTGTTTGAGAATGTTTTATAATTTACTTATACTATTTATTTTATGTGTCAACTTTTAAGCGTCCGCCTCGGGCAGTTGGCGCAATTTCCTTGCTCTATTTACTGTCGTTTATAAACGGCAAACAGTCGGGATGTGTGATTTGTTTTATAAACCCTGCAATATTCCTCTCTCTCTATTCTGGGAAAGATGTATTTACTCTTTCTTAGTAAGTACTTGTTCTTTATACGTATTTTGAATCGCGTGCGAAAAATGTTAAATCGGCATTCATGATGTCCGTCCCTCCGTCCCTGGTGCTGACGTCATGTACCCCGACTGTCAATCCCTTCTTATAACATTATTATAGATTCACTTATAAATTCACTATTTTTTTAAAATAAACAATTTGCATGGTCATTGTTCATTTAATTAGAACTATTTTGAGAAATTTCAACAAATGTAATTTTAAATATAAAATGACTTATTTGCCTACTTCCTATACGATATGGGTGACTATAAATGATTGAAACTTTTGTCATTAACCTGGTAACAATTCTGCAAATTTATAGTGTTGTCTGATTTTCAAAATCAAATTTGTCAAAGAATTGAGGAAGTAGAAGTCGCACAAGTAATTCTAACTATGTCATTCATATTTATATAAAATGTTCTAACCTAAAATAATAAATATTAAAGCGCATCATCACCAGGCAAACCTTTCCTTCAATCATTTGTATCGGGTCTCCGTTAATACTTGAAGCTGACGTTTGTCAAATTTTGGAAATTTCTTTGCCAACACAGAATTATAGTTATTATCTATTGGTGTTTAACATATCTCGCCATAGTCGTACGTGCCTGCTTTCCGTTAGCTTTCATTATTTACATTTTTTGGTTTGGAACGCGGCACAATCTAACTCATTTTCTTAAATTAATGCAATTAGTAAATATAGACAATAAACATTTCCAAAAGTAAGTAGTTTGATTTTATAAATTTTTATATTTATGTTAAAAGTGATTACCGCATAGGACGCTAATGTTAATTGTTGCTGTCGAAATCAACTGCAGTAGTGCTAACTTAACCACATACTGTCAGCTTCAATCATTAACACCTGTTAGTAACTCAGTATTAGTCTAAGGATAGTCAACCTTTTTGGCCAGTGGAACGAATCACAAAAATTACTGCTTGCCGGGTCGCAGACCAGAGCGTTATGTTAACTGCAGATATACATTCAAAAAATATATTATTAATTTTTAATACTATCCAGCAACACTTAAAAACTTGTAAGTGTAATAAGATGGTATGTATTTGCGACTACTAAATATAGGACTACATTTTTTATCACTCAATAAACAAATTCGAAAACCTGACATTGTTAGGTAGTAACAAACACATTAAGGTTTATTCTTACGATGTTGCAACGTAAGTACAGTTCATAAAGTACAAGTTTTCAGTTCGTACTGCCCAAGTGAGAACCGCAAATTGTACTTTATCTCTTTCTAACACACATGAATACGCGCTGTAATACTACACTAGGTTGTCTAGGAGATAGTCTTATGATATTCGGATTGCTGTGAAATTATTTTAATACTGTTGTTTATTGACTTTGTTTCCGATATTCTGACTTCTTGGTTAAGTAATCTAATTTGAATATCTCGTTTGTCATCAATAAATTACAAAATCTGTTCTTTTGAGAACAATAATGGTAATCAATAATATCAATTAGTGGCAATAAGTACGAAATTGTTTGATTATCACTTTGACATTTCTAACCTATTTATTTGACAGAATATTTCTTAGATGCCTGGTAAGCCTCTTGGTTCTCAAGCTCAACAGCTTGTATTAAATCCTATAGCCTATTTTGAACGAGAAAAAGAGAATGGTGGGCCAGTTATGTCCATCGATCGTGTTCATGAGGTAATTCACATAATCACATAAGGCAGTTATAAAATTAGTTTTATTTTAGAGGGTAGCACAGGCCCTTAATATTTCTAGTAGAACGGTCTACACTATTAAACATCGTAGCGTTCAGAATCCAGTCTTATCATCTCCTGGCAAAAACAGGTCTTGTAGGAAGCCAAAAACTAAGGATTTACTAGAAGCAACGAAAATGGAAGTTCGAAATACTGTTTATGACATGTATAAAGAAAGTATGTGTTTAATATATTGTAAACATTTATTACATGTTCAAATTTTTCAGAAAAACATCTTACCCTAAAAACTCTAAGAAATGTTTTGGCAACGAAAGAATTTATTCATACGAGTACAATCTTGAAGTACCATCACTAATAATAATGGATAATGCTCCTTATCATAGTGCTATTCAAAATAAACAACCGAATACCTCCTCAAAAAAAAACAGAAATTATGGAATGGTTGAGAAAAAGAGATATAAGCTATTCACCTGCAATGTCTAAAAACGAGTTAATTCAATTAGTGAAATATCATAAAGAAGATAAAATATTTATTATAGATGAAATAATAAGAGAAAGTGGAGTTCAACGAAACATTACATGATAAAGATCTCGTGGCAAAGTTTTATTTGAATGAAGTATGTTTTTTTTCTTACTGGTGGTGGATTTTTTTTTTATCGGTAGTGTACTAACCTGCAAAATTATCAAATGTAGTTATCAGAAAATCCTCATGTGTTTGTTAAATATTACCTTCATCTAATAAAGGATAATATGGATTTGGATTGTATTATTATACCATTAGTTTCTTAAGAAACAACAAAATATTAAATGTAGACTATATAAATGTTTCTTTTATTAATTTGACAACATATATTTAAAACTTTAAAAAGTTTTAATTCTTTTTCAAAGAGTTACGAACATAACTTTTACATTCTATTCCAATATGTTTAAATTTATTTAAAATATAAACAATATATAAGTTAAGTAGAAATCTAAATTATTCATCAAATTAATACATTCCCAATCTTCTTAACCCAGATATAGTGCAAGAAAATGATTTCGGTAGGTATGTCATTCTTACTAATGCAAACATTTTTAACACCCCTGTATTCACTAAGGCTCGTAATATGATATAACGTACCATTATGCTATAACGAAGACTTATATACAAGTTTTTGTATTCATAATACTTCGTTACGTTAAATCGCCTGTTAAATGCATCGTTAAAATAACGTGAAGTTTTTGGCCAATTAAACGATCTTTATATTTGTTGTAGATAATAGTGATTTCTGTTTACTGTTTGTTTAATTTATATAAAGATAAAAGTATAACATATATTCATAACATAATATACCAATTTCATAGTTCAGCATGTCATCTTCTGAAGATTCAGATATAGAATTTGTGGAGGAAATTCTACTTGCTATGCCAAGGCCCAGACTTATAAGAGAGCGAAACAATCCCATGGATATGTTTGATAACAAAAAAAAAAAACAGTAATTTCTTTAGTAGCACTGTAGTACAAGTTTCAAAAAAGGAACATATAAAATAAATAAATTCATATTCATGATGACAATTTACACAGTTCTATTTCTTGAAGTTTTAATTTGTTGGCTTGCATCTTTTCTTCTATAATGGCACACCTTAATTTTGCTTGAAGAATATTTTCATCCAATTGTGCATTTCGAAGTTGTTCTTGAACTTCAATGGCCATTTTGTACTTTCTTTTTAAATAAATTTGTTCTTCATTTGATTTTCTTTTTCTATTATGAACAATGTCATTTAAATATGCATATACGTCACTTGCACTTGTTCTATTTTGAAGATACTGTCTTTTTCTGTTTACAAGTAGCTTTGTGGTATTGTTTATATTTTCATATGCACCACTTTATATTAACAATGCTTGTTTATTAGTTTTGTTATTTGAAACGGATGTACTAGGTACATTATTTTGGGTTTCAAGTGAACTACTTTGTAGTAGTTCCGACTCTTTTATATTGGCAAATATATATTCACTTTTAACACAATTTGGATTATTTTCTTTACTAATACTGGTTAATTCGCTTAACTCAATGATAGCATCGTTGTCAGCTTCTACTACAATATATAGAGGATCTACAATGACAACTAGTTGAATACACCGTAAATATAAACATATAACTTTACCAGACTCTATATTTTTGTGATAGCATGATTCACTGTCAAAGTTATTGGCATCACATTCGAAATGCTTCTTCAACATGCTTTGGAGACGTTCTCCATTTTCTCCTAGAGTCTTTCTAAACGTCCCTCTACCTGTGAGGTACAGATTAGCCTACATTAAATTTATTAAGTAATGAACTTATATTGTGTAATTTACAAAAATTCGCCTTATCATCTGCCTGTTCTTTCCTACTTTTTCGTTTAAAATTATCATAGAACACTTTCAATTGTTGTATTGTCCTATGTGGACCGCTATTAGAGCTATTGAAATTACGTGTGATTTCTTCCCATGCTGTTGTTTTACCCTTCGATGTGATGGCATCGGTCCTTTTATTCTCAATAATACCGATATGTGATTCTACAACATCCAGCAAAAGACAAATCTCTCTGTCCGAAAAGTGGTTACCTTTTACACGTTTTGACATCTCCATTTTTGCGATTTGCTGTGATTTGATTACAGTGAAGTATGTTTTTCCCAAATAATTTCGTTAAAATTCCCTAGATCGATAATTTCGTAATGATCTGTTAAAAAATTCTTTCTAACGTTTATGAATGTGCTATTTCATTTAATGACCATTATAATTAAAACGACCATTTCATAATGAACTATTATTCCGTTTTCTGTGAATACGGGCCTAAAGATCTTTTCAATACCTATGCATTTCACAATTGATATCTGACTTGAAATATTTCTTTTTAAATAAATTTTTGATCGAATATTATCGTGAGTTTATAATTATAAATAACATTTAAAAAAATTTGTTCGAATATTAAAGTAATAATATCCGCACAGTTTTCTTGTGTTGAAAATATTTATATAAAACTAGAAAAGAAACAATACTTTTGAACTATTCATGTTCCCACTTTACTCATTATTTTGACATGAAGGTTATGTATTTGCTTTCTTTGGTTATATTACAAGTAAAACTGAAATTTTGACGTTTGCGAAACATGACATTTATAATTTATGATGACAGACGGTTGTTTCCGCGACTGAATACATGACTTCATTTGACTCCGCAGTACTGATTTGAATCATATGCTTCGAATTTAACCTTGAACTGAAAACTTATACTTTATGAACTGTAGTTTTCAAGATGCACATCCGTAATTCTAGACAGTTCCGCTTACGTGGTTTATCCTACTACACTTCTGTTCACCTAAATAAGTGTCTCCAAAAAGATAACTCATGAATATTGCTTGTTTGTATGATGACAATTTTCCTTTGTATGTATATCACAATTCACAACATTCCATCTGCAAATGTACTGTTAATGATTGGGTCTCTGTAGAAAATAGCGTTGCAAATCTCATTTTGAATTAAGAGTTTTAACAAATTTTACGAATCTATATTACAAAGAATATGTAACAATTAAAATTAGTCAAATAAAATGCTTAAAATGTCGGCATCCTACTTGTAAACAACACTGAACTCATGACAAATTGAACATTTTGCAATTGGTTCAATTGAATACCGTAGTTCTTGCAAATTGTTTATGAAATTCCGGAATATTAAATTTTTCAAATAAGGGAATAAAAAAAATCCAGAAACCAATCAGGCGATCTACTTGCCCATAAACCTACACTTATAAAATGGTCTGGGGAAAATTGCTGTAAATATTTCATGGTTCTATATGTGGTGTGCGAATGACTTATAAATGACTCTAAAAGAATGGTTTCGTATCTTTGGGCGTTGTTTTTTGAAACAATATCGGCCCAATAATTATGGTATTACGATTAAATTATGTGAATTATCTGCAAACAAAGTTCTATAATTCTGCCAATGAACATAACCAGACTGGTAAAACTATGCTTCATCAGAATATAAAGTAATATTTTGCTGGTCAATATTATTATGCAGATGATCATTATACCAGTGACAAAACTGGATTCATTGTAAAAAATCAAGTGGATGAATTTGATGGACAATTGAAAATATATATGGATGTAAATGTAGCTGATTCTTAGGTTCTTACAAGAGGATTTATAGGAAAGTGTACGAAAGGTTAAAAACCAGATTAATTGTTAAATGGAACTTACAAATGAAACAAAAATATGTATTACATAAATCTGTATCTGTACACATGGACATGGAACTTACCTATTAGTTCAAACAGATGACGTACAGAAATACTTGATTCACATTTTCGAAAATATTGGATATAACAATGGGATAACCAGTCGATTTACCTATAGGCACATTATCAGTGTTTCAAAACCATTTAATTTAATTACAACACTGTTGTATAAAGTAACAATATTTAATTCAATTTATTCTTGAGTATGCATTTCGATAAATTGATTATATGTCAGCAGTTGGAATATATTCAATTACCGTCCTGATTTTGCAAGCCAATTCCAAAATAGGCCATTATAATAAATGCATTTTATTCAACAGTAAAGACCATTTTCAAAGTAAAAATAACAAATTGTTTTATTTATTTGCTTATTTGACTTTTACTTTATCAAATTTTTGACAAATTTAAATTTAAAATCCAGACTTGTCAACATAAAGTAGCAAAAACTTATCAGCTTAAGAAAAAAATTTTCAATAATTTATAAACACCTTTTATTTATGCTATGAATGCCTTTTGCTTTTGCTGTTCCTAGTTGATTAAACATGAAGTTCACATTATGTACAGTATTTGTAAAACGGTATTGGAGGCTGTGTTGAGTTGTCCAAGTCTGAAGCTAAAAAAGTTAATAGCAATTGCTGTCTGTTTTAGTCTAGTCAAAACTGCTTGAAACCTAAGCCCGTCGCACATTACATATTATAGGGCAGCACAGTATAAGGAAGTCGAAGGTATTTTGTAGATAACATATGCAAGTAAATATGTCCCAACATTCTTTGCTTAAATTTTCTATATATCAAGAGACATAAAATTTGTATCCTAGGTAATCCATGAACGACTGAGATACATATAAATCACGTCTGAGCTTAGAGAATTGACAAAGTGTCATTTGTAAATAATCATAAGTCAAATTGACAAGTTGGAAGATATCTTTGCAATTTATTAGTTATTTAATAATGGCTTTTGTATTTAACGGACAACAGAAACGGCGCATGGTTGAAATTAATTTTAGAAATGGGAGTAAAATTAATGGTGAATGAGATTCCATCAGGGTTGCATATCAGGATTTTTTAGAAGAATTTTCAGGTATTGCTATCCCATATGATCAATTTTCCAATTTATATTATAATCCCTTATAACCATTTACTGGTTACCTTTTGTTATTTGAAGATAAATATACAAACCTTAGCTGCTGCATCAAAGAAGTTTCTACCTACAAGTTGTAGGTCTAAATATCCCATACACTTTCTCATAATAATATTGAAAAATTGGAGAAAATGATAATCGCCTTCTCCAAGGTCTCCAACAGTTTTTATAGTGATTCTAATTTTTTCTCCCTCATCTAAAACAAAGAACGTTAATGTCATTCAAAATAATACTCTACTCTATTTGATTTACCTGGTGGATCGACAAACACTTCAAACGGATCGGGATGTAACCGTCTAGATGCATATAAAACAGTACCGTCAAACACATAAACGGGTAAAATTTCTTTTAAAGCAGTTCTCAGTAATTTCTTCCTAACTACTGTTCTATCTTCAGCAGGAGAGAAATCTACTCTAGACTGGTATAAGCACCAATTTGTCATTTTCTCAAGTTTAAAGTAGTTAGCTTGCAATCTGACTCTGTTTCCATATGAGCCTGTAATTAAAAGCATGAATAATATACAAGAGAAATTACGAAATAATTAAACAGAAACGAATGAAATGTACTAAAATACGTCTTGGTACTTTATTAAGGCAGAATTCAATAGTTATAAGAATTGTTTACTAAATACCAGAACGATACTTTTAACAAACAAAACGTTCAATTTATTAGCTGAAATTACAAGATCTGCTCTCTAGCAGTGGATAAGCTCACTAGACTATGCATCTGATGAACCGGGTTCAAACCTTTGTCTAGTTAATAATATCAATGGCTGTTTTTTGTCCTAGCTCGACTCATGGTGACAAAATACGAATACCTGGATGTAATTCTGGGGTACTAATAGGCGGTCGGTGCATAGCGCCTAGCCACGTTACCATCCTATTATACCGAACGGCTCAAGGCTAGTTACGTGGAGTATTATATTATTATGATTATGAATAGTGAAGTATAGCAAGCGCCAATCAAGTTGGCGCGAGGAGGGAGTGCGCAGAAGCCGTATTTAAAAACGTCCACCCCCACATTTGTCATTGACGTTTGACGGAACATAATGTCTTTGCTAGGGGATCATAAAGTGATACACGCTCAGAGGTTAGAATTATCTGACATTTGATTTACATTTGGTAAAACCAAATACAAATCTCCCCACTACTTTTAATCCTGCGCGAACTTACCCCTCCTCGCGCCAACTTAATTGGCGTTTGCTCTACATAATTTATTGCAAGCCGTTAAATATTACCTTGGACACCTAATATCAGCAAATACATTTTGATAATAATATCAATAGGTAAATATGATTTTTTGTATCACTGATTGAATCTGATCCGAATGATACTGTTATCGGAATGTCTGCGGAAATGACTTAAAGTTATTCAAGATATTTAAAAACACTGAACTTAAGTATTATCTACACAAGTTGTATACTATATTTAATAACCTGTCAGTCAAAAATCACTAAGATTCTTTGCATGTTTTTGTAGTGTAGATATAATTCTTTATTTGGACAACCATATTTCCAGAGCTAACTTTAAATCGATGTTACAGCAATATAAATAACACGTTCATCTTGTTTCAATACTGACATCGAAAAAAGATTGTGTAATAAAAAATTATAGATAGATAAACTTTAGTTTCTACCATACAATAATGACATATTTTAATACATTAAGTTAAATTGTGGTCAACGTTAAGAGTGTTATATGAAAAATGACTGCTTTTCAAATGCAATTATCAAAAAATTAGCTTTGATTTGTAGTGGTTTACATTTGCTTTTATTATATTTCTTCTATAGCTTTCAAAAATCTCTTCTTTTGAGACCAAAGGAAAGAACATAATTGTTAAATTTTCACAAATTTGTTTTAGGTGAAAGAAACAAATGAAATTGAAGTTAATCTATGACTGATAAAACATCTAAAAAACATTGAAATTCACAAGCTTACTTAAGTTTTGAATTATTTTGAATATCACGCCAAACAATTTGTAGTATGAAACAATGGAAAGTTCAAAACCCGATTCTTTCCTCCACTAGTAAAGAGGCCTCAAGACCATCTTTAAAAGTCTTCTAGGATGAATATATAAAATACTTTTTATAACATGTCAACAAAAAATGATTAATAAAAATATATTGTTTTCAAATTTATTATAAAATTGTGTTAAAGAAATATGCTTTAAAAACATTGAAAGCTGATGGGAAATACAGAGAAATCATCATCTTATGCACAATATATTTGAACACTTCTTCACATGACATTAGCTTTAAGTTTAAAGAAGAGACGAATACTTGATAGTAAAACAGGTTTTATAAATGGTGCCTCGCTTCATATATTTTAAATGACTCAACTTATCCCAATGAAATCAGAAAATTCACTTATTGCTGTTGTTATCTATCAAATCCCTAATTTTTCAAGAAGAAAAGAAAACAGACTGATTAACAAATAATTTAACTAAAAATTAACTTTTGAATTTACTCAAAAGCATAAAAACTTACAGGAAAATGGTAATAAAGTATTGAGATTACATTCATAACATCGTGATTTTAATGTCTGAAAAAAAGTCTGGAATACATCACTATTATTGAAAGAATTGTTTATGGGGACGAAAAAGTATTAGATATGTTGAATGAAGCATAAGAATATTATGATCCAAATGCTTAGAATAATTATGTGAGACATTTTTCTTATAAAACTAAATATGAACACCAAATTCACTTTGTGTAAGTTGAAGTTAGTTAATTTGCAGAACTTTTACATAATTAAAGAATTTATAACATTGAAACAAAAAAGGCAATTATAAGTTTAAGCGATTCAGCAATTAGCTGAAATAGTACACTTGCATATTATTAAAAGAGAACATAGCATTAGACAATACACAGTTGCAAATTTTTACAAGATTTCTTAAAAAGAACATATTATTAGATAAATATTTAAAATTATGTTTATAATTAAAAGCATAGAACATAGTTTTGTTCCTGGATAATACTTTTCTATCTGGTACTTTCATCGAGTGAATTTGAGAATATATTTGAGGTTGTATCTATATATTTAGAATTATTAAACTGTTTTCATAATTAAGCAAAAGCACTTTTATTCTATATGTGTTTGCTATAATGTATTCCGCTTGACCAAAAACCATTGATTTGTTTCATAACAAATCTTTTAACGAAAATGTATATAATTTATACATTTTATATATGTAAGTATATTTTGGAACACATTTAGTGTTTATAGTATCCCTGACCTTATTATATATGAAAATATTCATTTGTCATTGAAAATTTTAAAATTATATTAAACGACTATAACATATGATTCTAATAAAAAAAAAAAAATACTAACCTTGTTTTGTCTGCATATCTTGAGGTTTAGTTCTGTAATATGTAACCAAATCAGTTAAAGTACGTTTGCCTCTAATAGCCCCCCGGCCACTGTGTGAGAAACCATCTCCTCCACCTCCAGCGACTGCTCCAGCAACTTCCATTTCAGTTCCAGGCATTCTTCCTTCAGGGCCTGCTCGATATGTAGCTCGCCCTCCAGCCGGAACCTGTTGCACTGATGGTGGTGGAGCTCTGATTTGATGCTGTTGTTGTACTTGTGTCCTAGGTCCCCAAGCTGGTGGCGGTTGTTGAGGTGCGCTCATAGGTGGAGGTCCGGCTGCAGGAACTGCAGCGGCAGCACGCGCACCACCCCAGGCCCCTTGAGGTGGCGCAGGGTATGCAGTTGGTCTAGGTCCGGGACCACCTGGTCTTGGTCCGGGAGCACCTGTTTGAGGTCCTCTGGCTCGGCCCCGGGCACGACCGCGACCACGCGGCTGTTGTTGTTGCTCCATCCTTATTATAAATTATTATTTTATAAACTAAAATTAAAAATTACTTTGATAAAGTCGAAAAATATAAGACGCGGTAGAAAAACTATAAATGGCGTCTTTCTCTAACTGCCAACTTTACGAAATACAAGCAATACAAGCAACTTTTAAAACATAAATTTCCTGGTTCCAAAGTAGAAAATATACAGATAAAAATATTACAAATTTACATTCAAATATAATTATGTGAATACAGAAAATTGAATTATTTGTTAATTTATTAACATATAGTTTATCCTATGTTAAAAAAAAATGTATATAAATATAATTTATTTATCAACCTATTTTCTCCTTTTATTAAATTTATGTTTGAGTTTAAGCTTACGGTTGAAAACGAACTTCGAAAGGAATAAGAAGAAATATTCGTAAAAAAACAGGTTAACAAAAATAGGATGTCTTATATGGCAGATATACTAAATTTTTGGCTCTTTAAATCTGACTTGTAAAAATGAAATTTGCCAATAGTTATTTACGAACCAAGTGCGTGAAATCATATTTCGCGAATGAGTGACCAGTTTAAAGCGCGAGCCGCAGGCGAGCGCTTTATGGACACGAATTCGCGAAATGTTTCACGCACGAAGTTTGTACAATATTTTTTGTACGAGAACTATAAACAATAATAATATTTATATAAAATATAAATATAATTTCAAAATTTGTATATTTATAAGTCTTTTTAACAGTATTACTAGTATGTGTCAGTATGGCCGAGCGGTCTAAGGCGCCAGGCTCAAGGTTTAGCTTGCCCGTTATACGGCTTCTCGAGCGTTCTGGTCATCTCTGAGGGCGTGGGTTCGAATCCCACTTGTGACAATTTTTTTTTTAGTTTTCTATAAATTTAAAAAATAATATTTGTTGCTGTTCTGACATTGAATTACATACCTTCCAAATATAACAATTTCTATTTCATTTCCTTTTATTTTCATAGAAAAACAACGAACTGGGTAGCATATTATTAAGGTTAGGGATTTATGATTTTAAAATGTCACTAAATTAATCAAGTTCCAGGAAGTACCAATTTACTTTTACGCACTCGTGCGTAAAGTGACTTTTTACGCACCCAAATCGAATCGTGAAATGACAGGTTTTGATAAGCGAGTACAAAAAAGTATTTATAGAAATTTAAAATTCATCACAAAAAGTAAAATAGCATGAATTTAATAGTTTTGATAAAGCAAGCATAATTGCAAAAAAAGAAGATGGATGATCTATATGACATACCTACTGCTATTTATTATATCATTAATAAAAATGTATTTAATATTTAAGAAATAGAGAGAGATGTTAGAATACATAGAAATCCCGCTAGAACAAGACAGATTATTAGTTCAAGTTCAAGCTCTAAGAATTAATCCCTTGGCTACAGTTGTTAACGAATTTATGTTGCCATGTAGCAGCAAGAAAAAACATTGCTGAAGGAAGAACATAAAGAGATTAGGTAATATTGATGTGCTTCAAAGTACTTTTATGGTAGCCTATCAAAAACGAAAAAACATTCCAATCATGTTAAAATTAACCACTCTCAATTTACGCCAAGAAAATAGTAATGGAAGCTACACAGGATCAATTGATGTTTATTTGGAAACAGTAGCAAATTCAAAAGGTAAGTAAATTGCAAATCTTATTAATTTTGATTTTTAATGAGGTTTTGTTTGTCCAACATAAATTCATTGAATAGATGTACGCGTGTAGCTTTTGCTCCCTTTTCCCCAATCATATGTTAGAAACACTACCCTATTTTTCCCAACGCCATGTCCTTAACGTAGGTAAATAAAGCATAGATACGACGAAGAATACATTAGCAATTTAGATAAAGGTGAACATTTTGGGCTGGATATCGGCCTGTGTACTAGGTGTTCTTTGCCATATCTAAGAACGCTTTAACAGTATATATAGAATATACATACTCATATATGTTAAATGTCATTTTTAAGTTTGTAACAGTGTTATTTCCAGAAGACTTTATATTCTATCACGATAAAATGTTGTTCATTGGCTTTATAATTTTATAATATATTTATTTTTCACCTTGGATACGGTTACCATAAACACGGTCATATCGCCCGTGGGCGTTATAACCGGGCGATATGGCTCATAAAGCCCGGCAATTTATTCAGTTTTTAATGTTGTGTGAGTATAAATAAGGCCCGAGAAGAAAGGATATACATTTTACAAGACTAATAACTTGAATTTTTTGGAAAGTCTGAAGAAAGAAGCAAAACTTTAGCATTCTTTATTAAAATTAAGAGTATCTAAACATTGACAACTTGAAAACTTCAAAGTGTCAACAACTGTCATTTGAAATAAAATTAAGGTTAAATCGTTGATTCAATGTCAACGGCATGACAGTTGACAGAAATCGCGGAACTTTTCCAATGTAATTTGAATTTTTCGCTTAAGAAACTAATTCTTCGTGAAAAATAAAATCTTGTATGAACCATTCGGTGCGTCCGAACTGCGGTAAAATTTTAAGGGGCGACCGAACTGCGGTAAAAATTTTTCTGTTTACCTGGGCTTTAAATAACGAGTACCGAACTGCGGTAAAAATCTTAATGGTTTTATTAGCTAATGTATACTTTATTCAAATAAAAGAATTTATTCAAATTTATATGTACTTTGTTAAACTAGAATACAAGTTATTTAAAAAAATTATACAATCAAAATCATTTACAAAATTACAATTTTCTAATGTACATTTTATTGAAATAAAACAATTTATTCAAATTTATATGTACTTTATTAAACTAAAATACGTCACTTAAAAAAATATACAATCAAAATCATTTACATTGGTATCAATGCAACAAAACAGTACTGTTATTTTTATAGTTAACACACTTTACAAAATTATATCTGGAAATATGGTAATTTGTCAACTGCACAATTTTCGAATGAATAAATGCTTGTTTTTCTAAAACTTTTTTCGAAATACTGCGCTTTTCATTTATATTAACAGAATTCATTTTTATATATGAATCTGTCTGAATATTTTTTAAAGTTTCTAAAAAAACTTGAATATTTGGATGAGGCGAAGGACAACAAGCTCTAAATTTTGCATGGAACGACTCGCAAGCGTTCGTTGTTCTGTAAATGCTACCTGTATTAGCAGTCCATATATTTGGCGGAAATAGGGCATTTTCATCAATGTAGGTATCTATAAGATAATCGACAAATCTGTCAACTCTCTCATCTATAGGTTTTTCACTGATGAAGTCAAACACGAAAGATTCACTTACTTCTTTCGACGAAAGAAAACTTCAACCAAATAAATGCCTTAACCACATTCCAATTTCAGAGTTCACGTTCTTATATTCTGTACAAAGTCCAAAGCTTTGTATTTTCCTCCACCAGGATTGCGCAAGATGAAATCTACACCCAATAATGATTGCGCCAGGGAAGACTTCGGTAACACTAGAGTGTATACTTATCTCGAAATCAATCACAATCTTTCGAGGATTCAAAATATGCCCTACATTGTCGCATTTCTTCTTTAATAATTCGAATAGGTTTTTATATGTGGATTTTTTTTATCTTTTAGGCCCAGTTTTTCAATCGGAGGTAAATCTGAAGGTTAAGTTTACCTCCAACTGTTGGTTAACTTACAGTTAATCTTCGCAAGTGTATTTCAATCTTTATGTAACCGTCAGTAAGTTAACTGGTAGCTTCTCCCTTGCTATGTACGGTTGGCTAACCTGTGCGAGAGGCATTAAACATACTGTTCATAGTTTTATGGAAAGTGACCGCTGCTGTCGCCATTAGCTGTCAAGTGTCTGGTCAAGCGGTCGCGCTGTGTGTGTAGATCAAATGTCAGATAATTCTAACCTCTGAGTGTGTATCACTATATGATCCTCGAGCAAAGACATTAAAGACATTATGTTCCGTCAAACATCAATGACAAATGTATTCTGACAATTACTTGAGTAGTGGGGGTGGACGTTTTTAAAAACGTCTTCTACGCACCCACTCCTCGCGCCAACTTAATTGCCGCTTGCTATAAGTGTTTAATATATACTTCTATTACTCATGCACCGTCGATAGTATTCTCTTCACCCAGTCGGCTATATGCTATATATTTCTTGCTACTTACTACAACGGATCCTGCTGCGTTAAGAGAAATTGACCGCTTTGGTTATGATTATGCGCATTGATTGCACAACCACAACGTTGTCATTTTCGAATAAAAAGTTACCAGCAAACTTATACCGCGTACCAACAAGCACATTGTAATTTTTTAACGCTTCAAAACCATACGTAACAACAACTTTTTATGAGCTTTTTTCTTTGTGGAAATAAAAACGCCAAATATGTTAAAAATGCATGTCTTGATGTTCTACTTTTCCATCCTGCCACAAATAAAAGCTACACAATCTATAGATGCAATTCCTTTTACTGAATGACAATCGATAATAAAAATGACCCCCTCCTATACTTACGTAAGCATTGGTATAATTTTTACAAAATCTGTTCAAGTTTCTTTATTGTTATTCATGAGCAACTAGCTATCATAGTTATTAAGTTTATCACAATGAAATAGGCAATTTAAAAACTATAAAGGAATTTAATGCATATTTAATATTTATTTAAGCAAATCATTAACATCATATTTAAATATATTATTAACATATAAACGATATCTATTTATTTTGTTCTATTTAAAAATTCGTTTTGTGAGACGAAATCGTGAAAAAAAATCTTCTTCGTCCCATTCTTCAAAATGGTTTGGCCGATGTCTAATTATTTTCGGTCGGCGAACTTCTTCATCACTGCTAAATGCATTTACGTTGTATAAATTCATGTTAGAATACTAAAGACGTGAAGACACTCTCATTACACATTTAAAACATAAACATAACCTATCAATTCAGGAATTTAACCAGCAGTTACAGTAGTTTACAAACTGTTCTCTGAGTTTACCGGAAGATGGTTTGGCGGTAAGCAAAACTACTAGTTAACCAACAGATGTGGCGGTTACCACCGATTGAAAGACGCATTTCTGCAATTAACTTCCAGTTTTCTTTTAACTGTCGGTTTACCTCCGATTGAAAAACTGGACCTAAAATAGGCAAAAGGCAACGGGTATGTAAATATTGTTCGCTAAAGCATGTATAGTAAAGAGTTGCAAAAAGAATTTCGTGCAGTAATTGAAAGTACCGTCCATAAATAATGTTTCTTGTTGACACATAAATTTAATATTTGAGGCACATGTAATCACAACTATGTTTGAGGCGGTGTCATTAATAAACAGGAAAGATGCATCTTTTAAAGTAGCAATTACACAATTATTCAAAAACTCTTGAACATCGTTTGTTGACTTTGGTAATTTTGGCGTCAGCTTCAAGCGGGTATGATTTATATTCTTCTGAATATAACGTACATCTTTTGAAGACAAGTAATTCAGACAATCTTTCTGATTATTTATTTCTTCATGAATTAATTTGGATGGCCTTGCTGATAAATCATCTACAGCTTTTCTTTTAACAGAATTATTTACTATTTGACGTGTCAGAATTTCTTCATTTACACTATGATTATGAGTACCACATTTTCGCGAAAATACTGAGTTCAATGTATACACTTTAGCACAACACTTTTTATTAGTACAACACCAAACTATTTCTTCTAACTTATTGTCACGATATTTTCTAAACTTATAATTATCGTGAATTAATAAATGTTTGCCACGTTCGCTCAACATATATTTTAGATCCATGTTAACCCTAAGAAACTTCCAAATAAACTAATATAAGAAAACAAATTAAAATGTACTTTGTTAAACTGTATGTAAATTACATTACAAATGACATTGCAATTTGAGGATTAAGGATAACAAATGAGAGGATTAAGAGAAAAGGTCTTGACCGCAGTTCATCCACATTATATACCTGCCTTAATTACAATTGTACCTATAAAAATTCTTACCGCAATTCGGATATGCCCGAACCATTGCGTTATGGCAATTATATTGCCCTCGGTCGACATTCATCCCTGGGGCCAGGGGCCCTCGGGCTGAATTAACGTTGACCTCGGAGCAATATAATACCCATAATGCCCTTGGTGCATAAATAACTATTAAACGGCCTTTTATTTTTTAAAAAGGCTTTTAGTGACATATTTTGTCTCATAATCACCGTTTAGCTTAAAAGCTTATTTTAAATCAGTTTTTAGTTGAAGGAAGAAAAATTGGAATTTACCTGATTTAAATAATCATTTAACCTACAAATAACACACGGGCTGCAATCGTGGCAAATAGTAACCGCAAATGTTGGAAAATATGAATTAATTTAATAGTTTCTCGTCAAGCTCGTATTCGTTTAAATATAAATAAATTAATTAGTTATAGAATAGAATATTGCAATTGCAGATGTGCATAATTTTGATAATAAAGCAGAAAAGCAGTTATTAATTACAGAGCACTTCAACAGGTTGTTAATGTAAAATCATAATGCAAATGTAAATAAATATATTTTTTATTTATCAATTATTTTCAAATATAGATTTAATTATACCACAAATTTATATTAAAAAAAAAACAATATATAACATAAATTTTCCTTTTCATTACATGAAATTTTACCGGTTGTTTTATTTTCTTAAATTTACTGAGTTCCTAATTAAAAGAAGTTCATCTTCTTTAGAAAAATTCGAGTAACGAATTCTCTTGCTAGGCGTAGAATTATTCGTTATGGTTTATGCTAAAATAGAAATTAAACTACGAAATAATTTGCGAATTTGTTGAAAAGCACTAAACCTATAGCAATACAAGAAAAACGCTATATGACGCTACAAAATATTAAGTTATGTTATGAATCTGACGCGGAGCATCTAAAAAAAAGAACTGCTGATTGCATTGAAGATGTTCGACATCGAATGGAGAAATCCATTGCGAAACTGTCGCAAGAAGTTCAGATATCAGTTGGAATATGCCACACTATTTTAAAAAAGATTTAAAATTATATCCATACAAAAATCAAGCTGTTCATGAACTCGGTCCCGTTGATTACGATAGAACTGAATATTTCCAATGGTTCTTGAATAACTTGAATAATGAAGATGTTCTTAATAGATGCTTCTTTACTGATGAGGCCTGGTTTCATCCTTCGGGATATTTAAACAAATAAAATATGAGAATGTTGTCGGCAGAAAATCCTCAAGAATTTGTAGAAACACCATTGCATACGCAAAAAATTGGTGTTTGGCTGACGTTGTCAAGGAGGCGAACCATTGGACCAATAATTTTTATTGGAACAATAAATGCCGAAATATATCGAAATTACTTTTTAGAACCCTTTATTAATCAGTTATAGCAAACGCCAAATAAGTTGGCGCGAGGAGGGGTAAGTTCGCGCAGGACTAAAAGTAGTGGGGAGATTTGTATTTGATTTTACATCAAATGTCAGAAAATTCTAACCTCTAAGCGTGTGTCACTTTATGATCCCCTAGCAAAGACGTTATGTTCCGTCAAACGTCAATGACAAATGTATTCTGACAATTACTTGAGTAGTGGGGGTGAACGTTTTTAAAAGCGGCTTCTGCGCACCCCCTCCTCGCGCCAACTTAATTGGCGTTTGCTATACATGACCATGAAATTACAAAAGGATTTTTTTAACGAGAGTGTTCCACCACGTACGGCTCAACAAATACATGCTCGTTTACAAGAGTTCCTTGATAATCGAATAGTGAATTTTCCTCCAAGGCCTCCAGATCTCACAATTCTGGATTACTTCATTTTTCCACACATGAAAAACACGATTTTTAGAACGCCACTGCACACAATTGAAGAACTTTGCAATAGTACCATATGATCATATATTTCTACCCTCTAGAAGGCAATGACATTTTTCTTTTTTAAACTTAAGTTGGTACCATAATTTAAGTTAACTTATTTTGCAGCGTGTGTGTGATATAGGTTATTTTATACTGATGACAGATTAGGTTTTGTCATTTTGACAAATAATTACATACAAACGTTTCAGTTGAAAAAATTAAAAGTTTAATAATAAAAACAGCTACAATAAATGTTCAAAGTGAGCTCCTTCATTTTCTATGCATAGCGCAACTCTTCGTCTCATATTATTGAAGGCATTCCTTAAATTATGTGGTGTAATTTCCTCACAGACATTTCGGATAGCATTAGTAAGTTCTTCAATTGTATGTGGACGATTTGTAAATACTCTATTTTTCAGATGTGGATAAATGAAATAGTCCATAATTGTTAAACCCGGAGATCGTGGTGGAAAGTCTACTATTCGATTATCAAAGAATTCATGCAATAATTCCATCGTTACTCTTGTCTTATGGGCTGTTGCATTATCTTGCTGGAAATATCCCTCGCGGAGCTCATCATCATGTAATTGATTTACAAATGGTAGCAATAAATTATTACGATATCGTTCTGCATTTATCATATTATTAAAGAATATTGGACCAATAATCCGTCTACGAGAAACAGCAAGCCAAACGCCTATTTTTTGTGAAGCAAGGGTGTTTCAAGAATTTCATGTGGATTTTCACTAGACCAGATGCGCATTGTTTGTTTATTTATATATCCTGGTAAATGAAACCATGCTTCATCGGACCAGAAATATTTGTCAAGAACGTCATCGTTATTATTCGTACCTAAGAACCACTGACAGTAATTAACTCTGGTTACATGATCGATTGGTAAAAGCTCTTGCACGCAATGAAATTTGTATGGAAATATTTGTAAGTCTTTTTTAAGGATTCTCTGGCAGGTCCCATATGACAGTTGTGTTTGTTGTGAAAGCTTACGAATCGATTTCTTAGGTGATTGATTTATTCGTCCCTCAACATCTGCTATATTTTCAACTGTCCGCTTTAGTGGTCTACCAGCACCTGGTTTTCGAGACACAGACCCTGTTTCACGGAATTTAACCACTGACTTTTGAATTAATTGCCGCAAACTGTCATATGTTGTTGGAAAATTTGGAAATTCTGCCCGAAATTCTTCTATACAAAGCTGCAAGGAGTACGACCATTCTCCATTTTCTAATTTTACACCATTCCTAAAGTATGATTCGATCAGAAAAACTTTATGATTTATTGTAAACAATTTTAAGTGTCAATTAATAAATACATTAATGACAGATGAGTTTTATTTATCAGAACATACACATAATGACAGATGTATTTTATTTGTCACTACCAACACGATATTTTCAAGAAATAATTTCATGGCTTGCTAGAGGGTAAATATAAATGATCATATTGTATTAGAGAGGTTTGAGATAATATAATCCCTCATTTGTCAAACGCATTTGAAAACATGAAACGCAGAGTTCGTGTGTGCATCGAGACAAAAGAGTAACATTTCGACCATCTTCTTTAACGTAGTATTTTTAAATATTGTACAAAAGATGGCGGTAAAATAAGTTTTTTGTGTTCTGGTTAATTTATAAATCCTAAATAGTTTTGAATAATAAAGAATTTTTTGTGTTCGCGCATCTTGTCCTACGCAGTTCTAAAACATTTTCATTTTTAGGAACCAAAACACATCTGTAGTCTGATTCAGTGTGAGTCTGGCTGTGCTAGTGAGAGAATCGCTCAGACATTCTTTCGTGCTAGGTCGTTTAAAATGGTTGCTGCAATTGAAAAACCCGCCGACTGTGGATTGCGTGCTGTTATCCGATTTCTGTTTGCAAATAATATGAAGCCTGCTGTGATTCATCGTTAACTTTGTTTTGTTTATGGTGAAAATGTCAGGAGTGAGTTTGGTTAGAAGATGGTGCCATATCTTTTAAGGACGAACTAATGTCCATGATGAAGAACAGAGTAAAACCAACGTTGTGACGAACGAACTTGTGGGTAATGTCAAAGAAAAAAATCGTAAAAATAATTCATTCACAATCACAGAACCGAGTGGCTTTTCACTTAAATTGCATGTACAGTTTTGTACGAAGCTGTTACTGAACATTTAGGTTAGGTACCACAAATTTTGTTCACGATCGGTGCCAAAACTTTTCTGATACGTTACGATGTTGAAGGGGAAGATTTCCTCAGGCATATCGTAACAGGTGATAAGACTTGGGTCGCCTATTTCAACGTTGAGACGAAAGAAGTACAGTCAATGCAGTGGGGTCGCTCTAACTCGCTTACGAGGAAACCTTTAAAGTGCCGTCAAACTTTCTGCGAGAAAAGTCATTGTCACTGTTTTTTTGAGGCAAGAAAGGCGTCCTTCTTCTAGACTTTATGGAACGAGTGGCCATATTAAACACTGAAGTTGAAGTCTAGTGTGAAACTTTGTTACAGCATAGCTTAATTCACAGAGTTCTATGAAGAGGTCCTTAAAAAGCAGGTTCATCGTTATGACAAATTCTCAATCTTAATAGCAACTATGTAAAAAAATCTCTAAAATCAGTAGCTTTAAGTTGTATATAATAAAAACCTCTTCATGTATTGGTATTTCTTTTAAATAACCAAACGGTACTTACTTTACGAATCGCCCTCGTATATGTAAGAAAATATATAAAAACCTCGCCTCTTATGTGTATGTATAAGCAAACGCCAATTAGTTGGCGCGAGGAGGGGGTGCGCAGAAGCCGTTTTTAAAAGTGTCCACCCCCACTACTCAAGTAATTGTCGGAATACATTTGTCATTGATGCTTGACGGAACATAATGTCTTTGCTAGGGGATCATAAAGTGATACACGCTCAGAGGTTAGAATTATGACATTTGATGTAAAACCAAATACAAATCTCCCCACTACTTCTAATCCTGCGCGAACTTACCCCTCCTCGCGCCAACTTAATTGGCGTTTGCTATACATTTATAATGGATTCATTTAATATTTCTGCGATTATGTATTTTGACATATTAAGAACTCATTTATATAAATTTGTGTTTAATTAATATATGTATTTATAAATGATTGCACGAATATTACAAAATAAACCCCTACGCATCTATGACCCAAGGTACGTGAATCTCATTTAAATTATAGATAGCTGATCGCACCGATGGTCAGTATTTATCTCTAATCTTTATGGAGGCATGGATACATCACTACACACCAGAAACCAAAGGTCCGTCGGCACAATGGATTTTTTCCGGCAAAGGTGCACCAAAGAAGGCGATTCCAACAGCCAGAAACGTAATGGCAGCGATATTTTGGGATTCGCAAGACATAATTTTAATTGATTACTTGGAGAAGGAGAGGACAATCACAGGACACTATTATGCTATTGACCGATTATACGCTGAACTTTAGTTCAGCGTACAGAAAAGAGCCCCACCTAGCGATGAAAAAAAATCCTCTACCAACATGATAATGGCCCACTCATCAGCAGTTGCAACAGCAAAATTAGTCGATTTACGGTTCGAATTGGTTCATCATATTCGCCAGAATTGCCCCTCTGTGTTTTTTTTTTTTAAAAATTGAAAAAATGGCTTGACGAAAAGCAATTCACGTCAAATGAAGAGATCATTACCAAAACAGAGACCTATTTTGCAGAGTTTGACAAATCTTATTAATTGGATGGCTTAAAAAAGTTGGAATATCGCTGAACTAAGTGTATAGAGCCACAAGCAGATTATGTCGGGAAATAAAATTGCGTTGTATTCCTTAACACAGGTATTTATCATACTATCCTCGTACTTATGGGACTGACTATAAGTATATATTTTTAATGGAACAAAAGTAACGAGTTTAGTCCATTAGAAATGGTTTTATGTTTTCTGGTAAAAATGATGTTCTTTTTTGTTGCGCAAATTTTATTAAATAAAATATTGTCTTTGATATTTACGTTTTGTTTTTACAATTGGCATCAACACTTTTTCACCTGACTGTATATGCATATTTCTACTAGGAGTTTGTAAATGAATAGTCACGGTTAAATAATGCAAGTTGATAACTCATAGCTATTAAATATCATGTTCATTTAGATAATTTAGTTGTTAATAACTGTCTACAGTCTCTAGTACACCGTGTATTAAAATCCAATTAAGAACCTTATCCTTAAATATAATAATAATCAGAACCTATTAGTTGTTGATATTATGCTAATGACAGAAAATAATACAGTTCTTGTACAGAGGTATCGCGAAAGATATTTGAATAAAATATTAACGCAAATACAATATAATAAGCTTCGGAAACTTAAATTAATACCAAAACGTTCGAAATAGTATATTAAAACACAAGTTTCATAAGGCACCATTTTGTCGCAGCACGAGTTTTCTAAGGCCTTATACTAAGGAGCCATCGAAAAAAATCATAATTGGAGTAGACTGTGAAATTGGGTTTATACTTTAACCACTTTCACATAATGACATTTATTATTTGACATTGAAACTATAAGTTTGTATCAAATTTTTCAAAACTCTTATTAAGAAAATTGTTTGTGTTTAGATGTAAATGGACAACATTTTCAACAACTTCTGTAGCTATATGTAAATTTTGATTATGATTTCGATATTAAATAAATTATTTGTTTTCTTTTTTGTTGTAGTATCATTTCAATGCCATAACCTTTTTTTACAATGAAACCAAATGAAACTGTAAAGCATCAAGTAACGTGTCATTATGTGGAAGTGGCTAAAGTACCAACCCAATTTCACAGTCTACTCCAATTATGAATTTTCTCGATGGCTCGTTATTTTGTCTATTTTGCATTTTTTACATTAATAAATTGAAATTATTTAATTCATAGTTTTATATTTATATAAAGAATGCACTTGGTCACATTGACACTCGACATTTTCAAATTTAAATATGTATTGCTGTAATTGCTGTCTGCGAAATATTATTTCTTAATTTTCGTTAACATTACTTGATACATATTTTATGTAAAAATATAAACATGAGTCACATAGAAACTAATATATCTTGTTGTCAATTGTATAGAATATATATTGTTTGTGTAGCATTTTTCTTTTCTACGTATATCATTTCTGTCAAATGTATAGTTTATTTCAAATTATAAGAATATAACTTTGAACGGCTCTAATGCTTTTATTGCACCACCTTCTGTGATGATAATTATTATACCTGGTCTCCTTATTGAACGGGTACGGTTTACCTATTTACAACGTATGAATTAGGGGCCGTATTGACTATAAATTAGGGCCCTATAATATAATAATAAAACGCTGTTAATTTCAAGTATATAATAAAAAATATCTGTACATTGGGTTTATATACAAAGAAAAAATTACAAATCGTGTGGCTACATATGTAGTGGATACATATAGATATATAAAGCTAATTTATTTGTAATACACCATAAAATTTTTATGTGTCACCGCATTTCATAAATCATCTGTGATTGAGTCGTCTTGCAAATCGGTGTCTGTGTCTGAATCGTATTGCAAATTTATAATCAAAGGTGCTACTATTTTGTACATGCGCATATATTCGTCCTCTTTTGCTATTGTGTGTTTAACAGCATTTTTCCAATTACAGCAGTTATATGTTCCATAGCATTTGTTATGTGTGTTACACTGCTTTCACTAAATTTCGGTGTTTAATTTGTTCGTCTTATGGTATTTTTCAGTTGGGCCCATATCAATTCAATGGGACTGAAAATGCAATGGTATGGTGGTAAACGCAAAATTGTATGTCCTGCTTCTTTGGCTCTGTTATCCACATAATAATCCTTTAAATATTCTTTTGTCTTCATCACCTCTATTAATTGGTTTTTTGTATAATGATCCTCAAAATATAAATCATTTGCTTCTAAAAATGTTTTAATATCTTTCTTATTATTACATTTTGTAGGAACTTTGGTTTGCTTTCGAGAATGATACGGAGCGTTGTCCATCACTATCACACTATCTTTTGGTAAATTTGGCAGCAAAGTGTCACAAAACCATTCTTCAAATAAAGATGAGGTCATATCTTCATGGTAATCTAAACTTGAGGATTTAACATTTTTAACAGATAATAGCGGCTGTCCGATCCATCCTTTTTCTGACCCAGCATGAAGAATGATTATTCTCTTCCCTCTCGAAACCGGCGCGTCCAACTGACACATACTTGAACTATCCACCCAGCCTTTGCAAATTGTGTCATGGGTGTCATACCACGTCTCGTCTAAATAACATGAATCGTCCTTCCTGCCTATACCTTCTAATTGCCGTTAAGTATTCATATCGAAGTTTCTGTAACCTCGGGCTTTCCATAATTGTGCGACGTTTGTCTATAGTGCCAAACTTAAAACCAGCTTTCTTTAGCGTCCGCCACAAGGTTGCTTTAGAACACTGAATATTTATAGGCTCATCACTGATTCTTTTATGTAAGCAGTCAAGTGTAGATACAACATTTCCTCTGTAGAAGGAGTATACTTGCTGCCTAATAGTATCAATTTCATACTCTTCAATTTTTCTCGGTGCTCCTTTTCACTTCTTTGCTTTCGAGGCCCTGCGTTATTCTTAATTATTTTATATATTGTTCCAAAAGCACCTTGGTTAATTGCGACGTTCGTTGAATGTTCTGGGTTTGTAGTTCGTTATTTTCTTCCATCAGGGTATGATAGACATTGAAAATTATCTGTTTTGCATCTTCTGATATATGCTTTCTCTGTCGTGCTCCAACAGTATTATCACTATCCACATCATAATCACTAACACTTTCAGCAAAAGGTCGCCACATGTTCGTTAAGAGAGAAAAATTAAATATGTATACAGCAGTAAAGATTAACAATAAATGATAAATAGACTCAATATTAGATGTAATATATACCAAGTCCCCTAACTATATTTACTTAAATTTTGTTTAATAAATATAAGCATTATTTCATCTAAATTGTAATTTAATGACTATTTAACTATATATAATAACTATATATTCAAATTAACAACTGTTGGTACTTATATTATAATTAAATTTTATTTCATCTAAATTGTAATTTAATGACTATTTAACTATTTAACTTTATATAATAACTATATAGTTAATTGACGAAGGAGATACTTGTTGAAACTTCATTATAACGCTAAGAAATAAGTAATTAAACTTCTAGTTTCAAAAATTCTTTTATTGTAAATACTACTACAATATTGTATGGCGAAGCAATATTGTAGTGGTATTTACAATAAAAGAATTTTTGAAACTAGAAGTTTAATTACTTATTTCTTAGCGTAATAAGTATATATTCAAATTAACAACTGTTGGTACTTATATTATTATTAAATTTTATTTAATCTAAATTGCAATAATTACAATTTACTTAAATTTTGTCATTACGGACCTCCGCAGTTTGTTTGCGTAAAAGATAATCGTATTGAGCGGCCAGGTAGTTATTGCCGCAGGTGGTGAAATAAAAGCACTAGAGCCGTTCAAAGTTATATTCTTATAATTTGAAATAAACTATACTTAAATTCTTAAAATCAAATGACAGCAACAAGGTATTTGTTTCCGTGTACGAACAACGCCAACATTGAAAAATGTGTATCGAAATGAAGCTTATTTCGATAGTGTTTTGGGTTTCATAATGAGTTCATTACGAACGGAAAATAGAAAAAATTAACTTAAATTATTATTAAAATAGAAATTCTTAACATAATAACTTATTTAAAAAAAGAATTATAATTGGGAATTTCTGTACTTGTTTACGAGGGCCGGTATTATAAACGATAAAAATCTCCAGATTTTATTTAGTAAGCAAGTAAACCTACCAATTAATTTACACCCTAGAAAATCGTGGAATTAAATGTTATTCATTGGTTAAATGCGATCAGCTGTTTGCTCCACTGTGCTTGAAATAAACATAACCTTATCTTTAAAAGTTTATATTTTTTGTGTTTGATAACTTGAATTAAGATGTCAAATTTATCGATTTCATCAGTGTCTTCGGTATCATCCGTTTCAGGGGTATCTGAATTATCAGACGATGAAAATCAACCGTTCGAATGTCGTCAACGTCTACGACGTTCCCGTCTGCCAATGTGTGCGAAAGGACCGATCCATTCGAAATGTATTCAAATGATGAATTTAAAGCAAGATTTCATTTAACAAAACAGACATTTCAATATGTTTTAAATATTATTGAAAATAATTTAAAACCTTGTACAAATAGGAAGGGAGAAAGAAATCATAAAGAATTAGGTTTTATTGTATTTTTTCATTTTATCCAGTGGTTCCATCGTTTATCGAAAGCTAAACTACAAAATACATAGCTATTCAGTTATTCTACAAATACTGATTATACTTGCATGCATTTTTTATAATACCAGATTTCAATTTATTCGTCAAGATATTTTATTCCCTCTTTATAATACCGGCCCTTAAAGAGCTAACTTGTTATCAAATTCTGATATACCCATGTTTATCTAATGAATGTATTGTAAGTTGACTAGACATTGTAATTTTGGTGAGTTTCAAAAATTCATTCCTAATAAAGTAAAGAAAGCAGTTATGTGTAAAAAATATAATTAACTTTATTATATTACCAGATAAGAAACATATTCAATAAGAACATATGAGATATTAAAACATTTACTTCATAATTCTCTTAAATAAATACCTATTGTGACTAAATATATAAAAGAAATAAATTTTTCAAGTATACTGCTGTCATGGAATTCGAATCCAAAGTAGTGAAATTTTTACGGATCTTAAATTTTTTAATTATCGTTATTTTTGATGTGTCAGCTAAATCGAACTCACTATACTCTATGCTACTTGATTATCCATTCACGGACATGATTAATTCCTGTATATTATATTCAATTACATATACCTGCCACATTTGTTCCTCAACTAAAATATTTAATGCAATAGTAATACCAAATAAGAATGTTAATGATTAATGAAGTATACAGTAGTATCCTCGTAACCGCGGTTTAAGTTATCCACGATTCCCCTTATTCGCAGTTCGATAGCGTGTGAAACAGGAAACCCCCGCGCACGTACGAGTTAAACATGTTGGAACATGGAAATTAATTGCATTTTCGCGAACTAATGTGAATGTAGATATTGCTTTCTACATGTTACGACGCTAATTATTCGAATTTTTAATTGAAAAATTCGCCCTTAAGCGGAATTCGAACCCACGTCCATGGTTTACCGGACCACCGCTCTACCGCTTGAGCTATCAAGGACTATGCATCCGAATATACTGGGACGCTCTAAATCTCATTAGGAAAACAGATATGAATAAAGACGGCAGACTATGTGCCAGACAGACAAGAATCATTTCACCATGTGTACTAAATATTGTTTTGGATACTATAATATAAATATGTTTTGAAGGTGCATCTGTTATTGCCAATAATACCACTTTTTCTTTAGAATAAATGTTTCGTTCATAGTTAGAAATACAAAATGTTTTTTTTTTTATTTTGATTTAGAACTGTAAAATATATGTTCAAATTCTGTTATCTCTTTGATAAATGCATGTATGGAAATATTTAGGAAACTACTAAATATATGTTTTTCTGCTCCGATATGTAAACAAAGCGAGAGGAATGAAAAATAATATTTAGTACAGATGGTGAAATGATTCTTGTCACCATGCACCGGGGACATAGTCTGCCGTCTTTAGATATGGATATTTCGCCTGTAATCGGCAGTTGCTGCAAATTAATTGCATTTTCGCAAAGTAATGTGAATGTAAATATATTACGACGCTAATTATTCGAATTTTTAATTGAAAAAAAAATTCGCCCTTAAGCAGGATTCGAACCCACGTCCATGGTTTGCCGGATCACCGCTCTACCACTTGAGCTATCAAGCACTATGGATCCAAAAATACTGGAACGCCCTAAATCCCATTAGGGAAACAGATATGAATATTTCGCCTGTAGTCGGCAGTTGGTGCAATGATATAGAGCGTTGTCCATAACAATAACACTCCTCGCGGACAAGACATACAATCATTTCTTCTGGAACCACTCTTCAAATAATTCTGATGTCATGTCTTCGTGGTAGTCAAGATGAGATGATTTGATATTTTTTGCTGATACTAACATTTCACCATCCATCTATTTTCCATCTCATTCAACTTAAATCATCACATCTTGACTACCACGAAGACATAACATCAGAATTATTTGAAGAGTGGTTCCAGAAGAAATTATTGCCTGTCTTGCCTGCGAGGAGTGTTATTTTTATGGAAAATTCTCCATATCATTCACGACAGGTCAGTAAAATTCCAGGAGCAGCACAAAACCAGAAATAGCACCATTTTTGGAATTACAAACGACTTATATTACGAAAACAGTTATACAAAAGCACAATTCTTATAAATATTACATACAAAGACATTTGGAAAGCAATATCATGTAGATAACATGGCTGCCAGCGCAGGACACACAGTTAGGCGATTATCGCCGTATTATAGTATATTTAATCCAATCTGAAGAAATATATTCGTCGCAATAACGTTAATCCAAAATTTAGCAAATGTACGTTAAATCTTATTCGGGAAGCTACTCGGAATATCACACCAGAAGACTGGAGAAAATGTATTCGGCATATAGCTAGAATAGAAAATGAATACTACCAAAATACATGTATTACTAATAAAGAATTTATAATTCATTTAAGTGATAGTGATGAAACGAGTGTTGAGGATTCCGGAGAAGATTAAAACAAATATATGTTTTGATTTCCAACCAATAAAACAATATCGGTCTATATTCACTATATAATTTTTTTAAATTTTTTATGTACTTTTTATCTAAATTTTTAATTCCAGTAATTCATTATAATTATTAATTAAATAAATTATTATATAAAATAAAATCTATCCAGTTTCTATTTTATGAAAATAAACATAAGGAACACTTATTGTTAGTCGTACAAAACAAAAATTACTTAATACTCCTCTGGCTTCCATATCGATATTATAATCAGCGTTTGAATTTGCCTAGACCCTCACCGCATGGTGCCTTATTAAAGTATTTGCACGGCACAAAGTCATTTTCTTAGATTGTGAAAAATACTATAAATGCTAACAGTGTATGGAAAGGTCTTGGAGTTTCTCAGATAACTAATTTTGTTAATTTCGGTAAAGCCTGTTCAGGTATTGTATGACTTTATGCAGTTTCTTGTTCTCCACGGCCATAAAACTCTTTACTCAATACATATATAATCCTTGTTGTAAATTCGTTTATTTGCGACAACCCTATATAGTGGCACAAGTTTTATCGTTATATTTCCTTTATTATATTTATTATACCGAATGTTGTTACAATGTATTCATATTTTTACGATAAGGTTTGAAGATTTTAGTTTAATTTGAAACTTTCTCCTTTTTGTTCAGTATAGGTTTATGTACGGCTTTATTCTTGGAACATTGCCATAACAGTCTTTTATCTTTAACACACTTGCGGTTTGTGATATGCTTACTCGGTGCATTACCGTTCAATGCCTGTAACTGTATCGTTTTTCAGTTTTAAAATTAAGTGTTTAGGAGCATACAAGTTTATAAAGTAAATATATCTTTGCAGTCACATGACCAAATTTAAGGCATAAGAATCCCTTAAAATGACTCACGTGTGTAGTATTACAGCGCGTATTTATCTGTGTTAGAGAGAGACAAAGTACAATTTGCGGTTCACCCTTGGGCAGTACAAACTGCAAAGAAAGACTTTATGAACTGTATTGTTATTTAATCCATTTATTATATTTGCATCCGTCTACCTTTCCTTGAATTTAGGGTATCTGTTCATTATAATGATTTTAATTATGTTTTTTCCCTTCATTGTAACTGGCGAGGACAAAATATACCTTGCTAAAATAAGTTGAAACAAAAATAAGTTCCAACCCAGGTCTCAACGATTTTACTTCAAGAAAAATTTAGGTATTAGCCAGTTTCTTGATCAACTTGTCTGTAACAAATATAAGTAGATATATTTGTTATCTTCAGATATATGTATTCTAAAGTTTTTTTCTTAATGTCGTTTTTACAAAAAAAAAGGTATATAATTTTCTTTTTGGTTGAGTTGGGTTAGATTGGGTTGGTTTAAAAAAAATATTTACACCATTACATTTTAACCGAACTTTAAGCAATAAATTTACACCTATTAATTGTGAACTATACAAATTTTTGTTAAAAAATGACGATATGGAAAATAACAGAAATATATACGAACAATTTTCTTCCGGAAAAGTTTGCAGATCTGAAGCAAATTATTGTTGACCGATCGTTCCTTTTGACAGTCAAATTTTTAGTGGCGTTTATTTACAAAATTTACGATTAATTAAAGCAAATTTACAGAAAATACAAACGTCAATGGCATCAGTATAAATCAAAAATACCATACAATGGCCAAAAAATAGATGTGTTTTTGGACGTAAAAGTAACGTAAAAGGTTGGAGTTACTTTCGAAAGATTTTTTTTTAGATTAACGGTGCCTTTGCGCCTAAAACTTTATTAGGGTAAATTGATTCCCCAAGGGTCAACTAAACACCCCAATAATTATTTTAGGGAAAATCGGTTGCAGACTGGGCCTTCTCGATTTCCATAATTTAATATTTTAGTAAGAAAAATATTTTACACAAAAGCTAATCTTTGTTTTTCATGACAATTTTTTTGAGTTTAATTGAATCTCTTAAATCCAATTGCCTCATTTATCATTTCTAAAAATATTTAGGATACCTCAAAAGATATCGATGGAGAGCCTGAATGCATTTTAAACTGAATTAGTAACATTAAGATACTACAAGTATACTACAAGATATTTTCTTCAAAAAATCAATCGATCCCCACCTGTAAATATTTGAAATATCTTTGAACAGAAAAATAAAGTTAGGAAATATTTTGATCGAGGACAAAGAGTACTAAATTTTTAATTAAATTTAAATTATCATTATAAAAATGATACATGTAGGGCTTGAGTAACTGAATTAGACGAGTAAAACAATGCAGTCATTGGGAATTTATTATGTATGCAAAATAAAAAAAAAATGCATATGAGCGTTTAGTTAGGAAAATTAATTATTTTTTATTCCTTGCTAACAAAGACAATGAAGGGGATATGGTCAGACGCTCACCTAAAGCGCGCTATAAATTTTAGTTGAATATTAGTTCTTGCGCGAAGTAGATATAATTTTATGTTAAAATGAGTTCTGAATACGTTTTGACTGGTTTCTTATGCGTGCAGCCAAATGGGTCAAAAATTAGAATAAATGTAGCTGCAAAACTATTTATGAAGCTCTAAGAAATTCGTGAGATTATGGATATAAATCAACAAAGACCGATAATTCCTGATGATTATATTCCAGATCTTGTAAAAGTATAGTTATTGTAATTTATTTTTGAAAAAAGCCGGATTAACACTTCGAGACGGACAAGCAGAACGAAAACTATCAGAATCAGATTGATGGTTTTACGGAAAGATTACATGAGAGTAATTTTTTTATTCTAGTACATTAAATTGTGGGTGTCAGAAGACCAGTAGGGCATGTTGTTTGCAAGATTAGTCGAGCGTTATATTGCCCAAAAAGAAAGTATGATTCTCAGATACAAATAGGTTTATAAAATGTAGAGTAAATCATCCATTTGAAAGTGAAATCCAGTGAAAGTACGTATCCGGGATTTTCTACAAGTGGCGTTTTGGATCAATGTATATGAACGAACGAAGGAGAGAATAAAAAGAAATCCAAAGACGAATCAGCAAAAATACTTGCCCATAGATCTACACTTATGAAGCGGTCTGAGTTGTATGTGCTGTGTGTCAAACTCCTCTTTAGTTAATTCTATGTTATCCAACTGATTTATAGATAACTTTAGAATCATGGTTTCGTATCTGTGGACGTGAACTGCTTCTTGAAATAATATGGGCCCAATAATTCGTCGATTTGAAATTACCATCCAAACACCAATTTTAACTGGATTATCTGCCGAGTGAGTTCTATAATTTTGCAAATTAACATATCCAGACAGATGAAACCATGCTTCATCGGGTAAAAAATTATATTTTGCTGGTCAATATTATTATGTAGATTGTAGATAATATTATACTATTAACAAAAGGTGAATCGTTGTAAAAAATCAGGTGGGTATATTTGGATAATTGAAAATTGTCCAAATTGAGTGTAAATGTAGCTATTTCTTTAGGATTTTCCGAGAAAATTTATAAGAAAGTTCTAGAATGGATATAAAAAAGGTTAAGAGAACATATTAATTGTTAAGTGGAGTTTTAACTATTAGTTGAGATATAAGACGCAGGCGCGGCTCGTGATGACGCACTGTAGGAGCACGTGCAACGATGCGAGTGCCTCGTGTGTTTTCGGTGTTTATTAAGAAAACGCTACAGTTAGTACACGAGAATACACCAAGCACTCGCATCATCAGTGATGCCAGAGCTCACGATTTATCGTGAGATATCACGATTTCGGCCATGATATCACGATCTCATGATTTATACTCCCAATCTCACGATTTAATAGTGTTTGATATTTAAAATTTCTATTTTATTATAAAATTAGCAAAACTTGAAAAATCACGCAGCGGCCTCTATCATTAAATGAACAAACCTTGAAAAGAAGTAAAAAGACAGGATGTAGTTGCTATACTGGCTATTGTAACTAGGGTCTATCATGTTTTCAATTTGGTAGGGCCGAAATTTTTTAGAAACAGGAAGCGTCACATGCAACATTTTTCGTTTGTCTTGGTCTTGGCATAAAATACATCAAGGTAATAGATTTACAGTGATAGATTGTAGAAATAAGTCGAATGCAAAATGAATGGTAGTAGTGACAGTGAATCAGAACAACCTCCAACAAAAATTATTAAACATTATGAACAAAAATATAAGAAGGACTGGGAAAATGAATTTCAGTGGATAAAAATAAGTTCAAAAGGCGAACACTATGCATAGTATGTATTATATACATGGCTAAATTCTAGAATAGGTTACATATATAAATTTATTAAACTTTTGCTTTTTTAGCTGTAAAGGATGTTGTAACGATATTAGAGTCACTCATGGGAAAAGTGAACTAATCAAGCATGCAGAAACAGCAAAGCATAAAAAATCATTAGCAGCAGTTATTCAACAACCATCCGTTTCGGGTTTATTTTCTAAACATACTTCACAAAAAGATTTACAGTATAAAATAAAAAAAGCTGAGATCAGAATTTCAGGATTCATTGCAGAACAAAATTTACCATTTAAATTAATGGAGCATTTTCCTAATTTAATAAGGGCTGTGTGCCCCGATTCTAAAATAGCAGAAGGTATAAAATGCAGCCGTACAAAAGTGGAAAACATGATCACAAATATCACAGGAACTGAACAAAAATCCAGAATTATTAATTTAATGAAGTTAAATAAATTTAGTATAATAGCAGATGAGACAACTGATCGTTCATGTAATAAGACTTTTGTCTTGTTGTAAGATTTAAAAATATGACAATAAAAGATCATTATCTGATGTTAATAGACATTGTAAATGCCACAGCAGCTTCATTATTTAATTGCATAATTCATTTCTTTTTAAAATATAACATACCATACAAAATGAATTTTATCGGATTTGCTGCTGATGGTGCAAACAACATGATGGGGGTAAACAATTCTGTGGCTAGTCGTTTAAAACAAGTTCTGCCTAATATATTTATTATGAAATGTATTTGCCACACTTTCCACTTATGTGCATCATATGAGTGCAAAACACTTCCTCAAGGACTGGAGCAAGTAACTAGAGAGGTTTGTTTCACATTTAATATAATAAAAAAGGAATAGTCTAATATATATATATATATATATATATATATATATATATATATATATATATATATATAAATGTTATAGGTGTACAATTACTTTGCAAACAGTCCGAAAAGGATAAATGAATATAAACAATTTCAAGAATTTGCCAAAGTATCACCAGTGAAGATTTTACACCCATCACAAACCAGATGGCTTTCTCTCCTAGGAGTGGTGAAAAGATTACTTTCACAATATAATGCATTGGTATTATTCTTCACTGACCAAAGTAATGAAAATATTACACAAGCCAAGAATATATTGGACATTCTAGTAAAACCCAAAACCAAATTATATCTAGAATTTCTGGCATATATCTTGCCAACATTTCATAACTTAAATTTAGTCATGCAAAGTGAATCACCTAAGATACATTTAATATACAAAGAGATATCACTTGCTGTAAAAACGATATTAGAATGTTATGTGTTGGAAGAAAAGATTGAAAATGCAAGCTTTAGTGATACTGGTTACCAAAATCCTCTAACTTTTTAAATATTGAACATATGTATTTTGGAGTGAGTATACAGGCAAGTAACTATAATGAACATATTTTACACGAAGTAAAAGCGACATGTTTGGCCTTTTATGTAGAGGCTGTGAAGCAAATATTGACAAGGTTCCCATTAAAGGATTCAATATTTGCTCACCTGGAATCTATTGGCTCACAAGTTGTAATTAGCAGTAGAATAGCATCTATTGCACATATTGCTCGGGGTGTTTGCATTTTCGTCACCAAGGTAAGAAAAGTGATAATCGGACATGCATTTTCGTCACTGTCCTAAAAAGCAGACGTTACTTACACATGCATTTTCGTCACCGACCATTTTCTTATTTTATTAAGTAGGTACTTAGCAATTGAAAATGAAACGAAACAATTTATATAAAACAAGGTTGTTTATTCAAATATATATACACATAGGTACAGAGCTATATAAAAAATATGTAAAACGTCATTTTATGTAAAATAACAATGATATGAGAGACATTTAACTAGATGTAACCTGCTTATTTCATTGTTTTGGTATTGTGTAAGCATAGACTCAATAAATTGCTGCCTTTTTTTAACTTTACGATTGTGAATTTTTGTAGGCATATGCAAACTTTGTATTTTAATATAGGTATCTATTTGAAATTCCTTCAATTTTTCTATAAAAACAAATAAATTTGGATGATCCTTGTATATCGACTCGTTAAAATGTTTATGGAAGGATTCACACGCATTTGTTGTTCGAGTTAAGGTAGCTGAATGCTCTGCCCAGATTGAAGGCGGAAAAAGTGATTCGTCAGAGATATACGTATCAACCAAATAATCAGCATATTTAACTAGTCGGTCGTCTTGTGGCATATTTGGTATTAAATCAAAGGCAAAGCATTCACCTACCTCTTCTGGACGTAGGTACATAAACGAAATAGATAGATGTATATATACATACCTATTATATCTATGTAATAACCTGGGGAAACCCGGCCCTCCTAAGTACCTCGTAATAGCCCGTTGCTTAAAGGAGTAATCCGTAATTAAGCACTTTGGTGACGAAAATGCATGTGTCATAAATGCCCCAACTATTGCGCACGGTTTATCTACCTGGTCGGTGACGAAAATGCATGTACCCATTGCTCGATATTTCCCTACTTTAGTTCAGGATTGGCAGACAGTTGATAATGAATGGCGTCAACTAAGAAATTGGGATTTTAAAAACTCTAATGAGAATGAAAATGCTTCTGAATTTTGGAGAGAGATAGGCGAGATAAAATTAGGAAATGGCGAGAAAAAATTTGCATATTTGGTTGACTTAGTATTTAATTTATTATGCCTCCCTCATTCTAGCGCAAATGTAGAGCGAATTTTTTCGCAAGTAAACTTTAATAAAACCTCAACACGCAATAAATTAAAAACTAATACTTTAAAGGGCTTATTGCACACCAAAAATTTGGTGTCACAGAATTACAATTGTTTTAACTTCCCAATATCTTCAGATTTGGATAAAATAAGTACCACTAGTGCTTTATATGCCACAGAAGATGCTGCTAGTTCTTCGAATGCCATTAGCACAAATAGGGATGATGATATTGAAATAGAATAACAGGCTTACTGAATAATGCATGTATTTTATATTGTGTATAAATGAAATGTTTTAATATTTTATATTGTACCTATGTGTTATATATAATAAATATATAAATAATATACTTGAATATATCTATGACTATTGAATGTGTCGAATGTTTTCCCAAAATTATTTAAAGAAACTTGACAAAATGAAAGTAGTAGTAGTTGTTGGTAACTCTGAATCTCACGAATACTCACGATTTTTTTATTATATTCTCACGATTTTTACATTTACTGTTCTGTAGTAGTGTGCAAAATAGATACTTTTATGTATCGAATAGATACCAATACTTTACATTTTAATATTCGATACTTTGTATCGGATACTTGTATCCGATACTTTTCTGTCAACTCAAGTCGATAACTATACTTATATTTCATCTTTGATACTTTAGTACTTTGGTATACATTTAATACAATACCGTTGAGGATCGGTTATATACTTCTATGCAAATTAAATAATTGTATCAAATAAATACTTACTATGCGATGTTGCGGGAAATTAAACTATTGTTGAATAACTAATAAAAATATTTATTCATGAAATATAGTAAATACGGTAATGAATATGAAAGAAAAATATTTAAATGTAAATGTTTGTAAACAGGAAATAAATAAATAGGAAAAACAAAATATATTACATACAAATATACTAAAAAAAACTACTTCTATATAATATTACATATTTGCATTTAAAAACACTAATTTTTGAACATGTTGTGTTTTGAGTCTATTTCTCCGGTCAGATATAATTTGACCACTTTTAGAAAACACACGTTCACTTGGAACAGATGTTGCCACAATTCCCAGGTACTTTTTAGCTAATTCTGATAATCGAGGATATATCATTTCACGTGATTTCCACCAGTTTAACGGATTTTCTTGTCTCCTAATATTAGATTCTTCTGTATAATGCCGGAGCTCTATTATAGACGATGATACAGGTGTACTGCTTTTAATTGATAAACTGGAATCAAACTCACCCCATATTAGATCGTCCACATTTGTTTCGGAATTCTTTTCTGTAGTATCGACAGTTGTTTCATTCTCTGGAATAACTGCTGCTATTTCATTTGTTATCTGATCTTTAATTTGCTTAACGGCTTCGTTATCACTAAACCCATTTTTTTTGAAACGTGGGTCCAAGAATGTGGCTTTTGCTAATAAAGAATTATATTCTAGACGATTAAACCGCTTAGCAATACCATCGATTAGGCTGTTGCATAATACTTTTGCAACGTTTGTCGTCACAGTTTCTTGCAGCCGAATTAGTGCTCTATTTAGTCCTCTTACCATAGGTATGACTTTGGAGACAGTGACATTAGTTTCAGAACTAAGCTCAACAGTTATTTGCTCAAACGGCTTTAGAAGTAAACACAATTCTTTTAAGATATTCCATTCTTCTAAGGAGAGAGCTTGTATCGGGTTATGCAGAATTCCTAAAGTAGCTTCCACACTTACTTGTTCTTTACATATTCCCTCAAACATATAAAATGTGGAATTCCATCTCGTCACAACATCATTTTTCAATTTTAGAGGTTGACTGCCTGACTGTATTTGAAATTCTTTTAATTTTTGGGCGGCTGTGGTGCTTCTGTGGAAATATTCAACTATTGTCTTAACTTTTTTCTGAATTTCTGAAATTAATCGGAGAGCGTCTTGAACAATTAAATTTAGCGTATGGGCTAAACAAGGGAGATGTTTCCAGCCTGTTAATCGTACTGCTGCTGTAATGTTGCGAGCATTGTCCGTGACAATTACGTGAATATTTTCTGATATTTCCCAACCCTGTAATATTTCCAGAAGCTTATTCCTAATATTTTCAGCCGTATGGGATTCATAAAAATGAAAGCAGTCTAACAAAAAAGAGCTGATATTCCAGTTACTACTGATGTAATGTATTGTCACCGCCATATAATTTTCAGTTGTTGCTGATGTCCAAGTGTCGGTTGTTACTGTGATCCACTTAGCTTCATTTATTTTAGTTTTTATTTCAGCTAAAACTGTATCATATTTTTGTGGCAACAAAGACCTACTAAATGTGGATCTTGAAGGCAATTTGTAACTAGGATCTAGACCTGCCATTAGTTCTTTAAATCCTTTATCTTCAACTACTGAGAATGGCTGAAGATCCTTAATTATCATATTTAGTACTAAATCTGTAATTTTCTATTGACGTGTGACGGAAATGGGTCTTACAATGTATGACGAAATACGCGTTTGCGTTTCTTTTTTTCTTATATTTAAATTTCGTACGTCTTGAGGTTTTTCGAGCACAATAATACTGGTACTTGCTACTGAATCCACAGAAGTAGAAGGAAGTTCTTCGGTAATTTCAGTAATATTAGATTTTGGTTTCTTAAAAATTGACTTCTCAGCTTCAATTGTTGGATGTTTTGCATTTAAGTGTTTCCTTAAATTACAAGTAGCACCACCCTTATAAGATAACACTGATTTGCAAGCATCGCATTTCGCTTTACTTTCATCAATAGCGGTAAAATGTAACCACACACTACTTTTCTTTGATCTTTTTGCCATATCTATTTTAACTTAAACGCGCTAATTAAAACTTTTCTATGATGATAATATACCACGAAACTTTCGTTCAAAGTTCAAAAAAGGTTGAATAGGTACTGATTCTTATTTTAATATTTTCAAATGAAATATGTAATATACTCGTGCCCGTACAAATTTTAGTGTAAAGAAATACAAACACGTTCCAGAAGACGTATAGAATTGTTTATTTAATAAACAGACGTCTTACGTCTTATTTATTACCCTTATAGTAAATTAAGAAAGATAATTTTAATAATTATACTTCATAATTTTAATAGGTATGCTTCAAATCAATGCTATAAACTAGACGTTATAATTTTTATTATGTATGTACATATGTGCAATATCTCATATACTTAGTGTTCAAAACAATAAATCAAAATATCTTTGCTTTATTATATACGTATGTATATGTACACAAAATTATTTATGTGTATATATCATTTCGAACTCTATAATTCATCCATACATTGAAATAGAGCCACGCTTTTGACATGGGTATCGAACCACTTGAATAGTAAAAATATTATGACTTTATTCATATATCTATACTTTGTAAATAGTCAATTGATATACTATTTATTTTAAAAAAGAACGTGACTAAAAAATAAATGATATCCAATTGTACACAAACATAGATCTACATAAACATATCGTATACATATATGTATACCATATGCATCAACGAGTATATGTATCAAAAGTATTGCAAAAGAAAAATACAAATACATCTATACATATCTATAATACTTAACCGTTGAGTACTTATTAATAGTATCCGATACTTTTCATTGTCGGTATACGATACATTTACTCCCTCTAGGTATCCGAAACAAATGTATCGAATACATACTTTTTGCACACCACTACTGTTCTGGCATCACTGCGCATCATTGTACGTGCCCCAACAGTACGTCATCGCGAGCTGTGCCTGATAAGACGCACGGAAACATGAGAGTTTTTACCGTTCAATTATTCTATCCGTGAAAAGTAAAGATATTGAACTTGTTTTCCTGAATACATTTCGATAAATTAATCATAAGCCGATTGTTGGAATATATCCAATTACCATCTTCATTTTGCAAGCCGCTTCGAAAATATATCATTACTAAAGCTGGGATTATATGAAAATAAATATTTTTTATTTATGATATGTTTACTAAAATTCTTGCAGATCTATACGGATTACGTAAAAAGAAAGCATTTGCGACTACTTTTGTTTTGCATATCTTGCACATAAATACTGCTTTCAGCATATTTCATATAAAATTGCATATTTGTTCATATTTTATCATTTATTTCTAAAGTGCACCGTACAACATATAAAATAATTTATTCATAATACATATGTATATCAAAATTACACTAACAGCCCGCATGAGCATTTCCGTTTAGCGGGATGCCCAGATTTGTGTTTTCAAGTCGGGGAAGTTCCAGTGAATCTAGGAGCGATGAGGTTGACCTATAGGTCAATCATATCACCAATTGTGTTTAGTTAGTAGATAATGGCAGAGTGTTTTGTAAGTATTGCAGTAAAATTGTAAGTTTATATTTGTTTACGTTTAATTTCATATTTTAATACCACAATTAATTATTGTAGATTCGATACGACAAAAAAATTCAATTAACGCAGCATGTAGGAACTGATTTGCATAAAAGAAATATCACAAGACAATACTCTGAATCAATTGTTTATTTCAACAAGTAAAAATATAGAACAGAATAGTTTCCATTATATCTTGTGTAATGCCTTCTTAAGTGCAAACATTCCATTTTCAAAGTTGGATTTTTTTTAGAGAAGTATACGAAACTGTCAGTTCCTAAATTAAGGAAATTAAGGAAACAGTAGGTGACAAGTATATTTCTTCATAGTCGATGAGACAACAGACAGTTGTGGACGCTATATTGCCAACTTATTCATTGGTATTTTAAATGAAAATTGCGTCGGCCAATCCTTTTTAATTGGTAGAGAAGAATTGGAGAAAACAAATAACTTAACTATAACAAGATTTATAAACGATAGTTTAACGAGGTTTTATTTGCCGAATGCCGCTCCAAGTGACAAGGTTTTACTGATGTTATCGGTTGCTGCGACATATATAGTAAAGTCAGCACAGAATTTGAAGATTTTCCCGAATCTGATGAACGTAACATGTTTGGCACTTGCCGTTAACAGAGTAACAGAAAAAATACGTTACACATTTCCAGATATTAATTCATTGATCAATTTGACAAAAATTTATTAAAGCACCGCTGAGGATTCAAGCATACAAAGATAAATTGCCTGGTGTGGCACTGCCACAACAACCCATAATAACAAGATGGGGTACGTGACTTGATGCCGCTGTATTTTATGCAGATACCTTTGAACAGATAAGAAAATTCATTCGCTCTTTTTCAAACGACTCGATAGGAATTGCAAATTACTAAAATATACTAAATAAATCGCAAATGCGCCAAGAGTTAGCTTTTATTAAAGCCAACTATGGTTTTATTAGACAAGTTGCATAGTGCATATAATTCTCAGCTTTATTAGAATGTATTTTGCTCGACAGTAAAAACTATTTTGAAAGTAAAAACAACAAATTGTTTTATTTATTTGCTTTTGTTTGACGTTAACTTTCTTAATTTTTTTTTTAATTTTAAAATCAGGCTATCTTAATTGCTATCTTAATAACAAAAGTTCGTCATCATCTAATGCACTGGTTCCCAAAGTGGGCGATAACGCCCCCTTGTGGGCGCTGCAGGTCTAAAGGGGGCGGGGAGGAGACTCTTAGACACCGACTGAGCTCTCGACTCTCGAAGCGTCGAATGAGATAAACGAGTTTATGCATGTTTGTCGTATTCCTGTCCGTGCGTGCTGCTTATGCAATCCTATATAAACAACGTAATATTTATTTTATTTTCATTTGCGGTTTCGCGCGTAATAGATAAGCAGTACTTAAGTTCAACACTTACTTACGTATTTCTCAAAACAAAACAATGTCGGAAGTAAAAAAGAAGAGACGGCAATACTGTGCGGAATATATTAAATTCGGATTAATTGAAAATCCTACAAACCCATCGTCGCCTTTGTGCCTTCTATGTCTAAAAACATTTTCGAATGAAGCAGTGAAGCCTTCAAGACTGCAAGATCATTTGAATAAAATGCATCCAGATAAGAAAGACAAGAATGTAGCATATTTTCAAGACCTAGAGAAGAAGCATAATACTCAGCCAAGTGTAGCAAAACCCTTTTCGACAGCTGCTAAGCAAGATGACGACGGACTTCGAGCTTCGTACAATATCTCTTTGTTAATTGCTCAAAAAGGCAAACCACACAACATCGGAGAAGAGTTAATTTTGCCAGCAATAAAGGAAGTAATAACTACTGTGCTTCATAAACCGGCCGCAGATATTATCTGAAAAATTCCTTTGAGTAATAATTCTGTGCAAAGACGAATTGATGAAATGGCTGGAAACATTGAAGAATCATTGTGCAATCATCTGAGGACTAGTCAATTCTCAATTCAGCTCGATGAGTCCACTTTCCAACTAATGAAGCATTGTTGCTGTCGTACGTGAGGTTTATTAAAGATGAGAAAATATGTGAAGAACTATTGTTTGCTAGAAATTTAGAGACCGATACAAAAGGCGAAACCATATTCAATACATTGGAAAAGTTTTGTGATGAGAATGAGATTCCCTTGAAAAATATTATATCAGTTGCTACGGATGGCGCTCCGGTTATGACAGGGTGCCATAAAGGCTTCAAAGCGTACGTAAAAAATAAAATTCCAGATGTCCTTGCAGTACATTGCGTTATTCATAGACAACATTTGGTTGCTAGAAATTTAAGTGAACGACTATTTCAATCACTGCAATATGTCATCAAAGCAGTGAATAAAATCCGTAACTGCTCTTTGAATGATAGATTATTTCATCAGCTTTGTGTTACTAATGACGAAGATTTCAACCGTTTGTTGTTTCATACCGAAGTTCGTTGGCTATCAAGAGGCAATTGTCTGACTCGATTTTACAACCTGTTTAACTTTGTGATAGAGTTTTTGGAAACTAAAGATACAGAATTGCGCAACAAGCTCATTACATCAAAAAATGATATAGCTTACATGACAGACCTGTATAAATTGTTCAACAACATGTATCTCCAACTGCAAGGCGATGAACTAAATTTAATTAAAACAAAAAATGTTGCTGCTTCTACACAAAAAGAATGTGGGCAAACGTGAGTTTCACAATTTTCCGAATTTATCAGTATCCTGCAGTAACGACGACTTGTTTGCCTACTGCCAACATTTGGAAAACCTCCACATTGACTTCACCGAACGATACCAGGATATTTTGAACTTGGAAATACCAGACTGGGTGTTGGATCCGTTTTCAAATGTCAACACAGCAATATCACCACATCTGGAAGAAGAACTTATAGAATTCACAACGAACGAGGAAATAAAAATCAAGTTCAAAAATGGCTACCAAGAATTTTGGCTACAAAAACCGATCCCGCAATTGTACCCTGGATTGTGGTGAATCGTTCAACGATTCTTGATAGCATTCCCATCGTCATATTTGTGTGAACGTGGATTTAGTGCTGTGGCAACGCTGCTTACTAAAAAGAGAAATCGTTTGCATGTTACCGAACGTGGTGACTTGCGGCTGTTCTTGAGTAAATTGGAACCTGATATCAACAAACTTATTAAACAGCATCCGATTCATCCTTCACATTAGTTTTTATATTAGAATCGATTATGTTTGTTTTATTTTGAATTTTGAATAAAAGATACTTTGTCTGAATACTATAAAGTTGCGTTTCAATAATCATTCTCATTGGCAGATGTAGCCCGTAAAAGTTAACTTGAGACCTGAGCGCAGTTGTGTACTACCTACTACGCTCAGGTCTCAAGTTAACTCATTCATTCTAAACGAGACTTTTACTATAACAGTATAACACTATAACCCATAGTAAAAGTCTCGTTTAGAATGAATGTTTAATCTCCGCTAATATAGCTCACAATAATTAATTTAATTTGAAGTTATAGTGGTTTTTAAGTAGGTGAAAAAATTGGGGCGCTAAAAAATAATTTATTCTCGAAGTGGACAGTAGATAAAATAAGTTTGGGAACCACTGATCTAATGGTAAATTTAGTTAAATGAAAATAAACTACCTTCATTTAATAAACTTCAGAAGTAAATGACCTTAATTGTCAAATTCAATTAAAGGAGTATGTCAAAGATGAACCACGAAAACACGATCGCTGGGGGTGGCATCAATAAAACGAATGCAAAAATTAATCAAATTCTTCAAAACAAAATATTAAGGATAATCGTAAGTAGCTGTTTTGGACTGTCTGTAGCACAAGACGTTTATATTTTCGCGCAGGTTGGTGTCAACAGAAAACGCGTGAATTCTAGCTTTGGACCGGTAACGCCAATTTAAAAAAAGTATAGGTATTACTTTCTTAAAATACCAATTAATTTTATTTAAATCAATGTGGTTAGTATTCACCTGTTAGAGTTTTAGCAGTGACGTAACTACGGGTGGGCCTATGTCCACCCTTAGAACCGAAGTACCCACCCTGCGGTCCAACCAGAAATTTTCAAATTTTCAGCTTTAGAAAAAGATTTTCGGAAACACGGAAAAAGTGTAGGACATAAAAATAATGAAGTTAGATGGGTACGTAATAAAGAAAATAATGAGTGTTGCTACAATACTGAATACGGCACATTTTAATTTGGTAAATGAAAATGAAATCTACATATCTGTAATAGCAGATATTTTTTGTTTACTGTAACGCCAAGCATAGGTCAACGTGGTAATAAAGAAGGTGCAGACAGTCTGAAGAGAGGGAATTTTTTGGAATTGTTATATTTAATTGTTGAGCGTAAGGAATTGGTTCGGAAAAAAATAAACGAAGAATTGCCACACAATGCAAAATATTAGTCCTCTTATACAAAATGTATTTTGTCAATTTATACCAAATTAACTCATCAACAGATTAGTGTAGAAGTTAGAGACGCCAAATATTTTGCAGTTATTTGTGATGAAACAAGGGATATTCTCAAAACTGAGCAGTTATAATGGTGTCATTTATGAACGCTTCATTGGTTTTAGAGCTGAGAATTTGGACGAGCATTTGCTTTATTTATACATAAAAGAATCATTAGCTTGTTGCAAAATCGATTAGAAAAACTGTGTTGCCCAAACTTACGATGGTGGAAATATAATAAGTGGGCGGTTAAATGGTGTACAAAAACTCTTCCGTGATAAGGTAGAAAAAACTTTGTATGCACAATCGAGGGATTTTGTGGCGACTCAAACTGCAATAAAACGTAACGAGAGCAGCCCTTCCTTACTTGAATCGTTCTTCAGGTAACTATAACTGGGCAATTGCAATAAGCCATATAGCCGCAGTACTATTTAAAGGAATTTAAATAAAACGAATTTTGAACGTGCTGCTTTTATTTACATTAGCAGGTAAGAAATAAAAGCAGGATTATACTTATTTCTTACAACCCTTAATACTTCTTGAGAAAATTCAATGTAATTTAGTAATGTAAAACTACTTATTTTATTTTATGTGGAATGCTTTTTTCTTTATTTTTAATAATTTTGTTTATTTTCTAAAATGATTTGACCATTTGCCAACAAGCATTTTGCTTTATCAGGTTTCATATAATTATAAAATTGTATTAAGATAATTAAAAGAATCATTTTATTTAATTTACATTGTACATGCATGTTGTTAATGGGAAATAAAGTAATTTTCGCTAATAAACAGAAACTATATATTATCTAATAATATTGTTAGTTATTTTATTAAATTTATTATTTAAGAAAATATGACAGAACTTCTGTTTTACGAAACGTACTTTAGAATTATAATAGGCATAATTTCTCAATATAAAGAGCAAAGTAAATAGACGATAAGTAAAAGTAATTTTAAAATTTTTGTGAATTTTTTACCTAGCGGTTATGATCCGTAATTAGAATCGACCAGCTATTTCACAAATGTTTCAAATACGTGAGTAAGGCCATAACGTTTGAATCGTGAGTCGCTACAAAATCCCTCAATTGTACTATCGTGAGCAATTGAAAGTTAACACTTTATTATGTTGGCATGTCGAAATTTCAAAATTTATCTAATGTATACAGTACTTTTGAAGTGTCAGTGTCAGCATTTAATCATAACATAAATGACATTAGTTTGACAATTTGGTAAAATTTACGCAGCTATAATAGTGCGTTTACTTTCAATTGCTCACGATAGTACATTGTTTTAACCGCAGAAGACTGAATTTGATAGTTATGGATATATGAATTTACTAACAGAACAATTTTTTTCTATTTTGCGTTCGAAATGAACTCATTATGAAACCCAAAACAGTATCGAAATGAGCTTCATTTCGATACGCTTTTTTTCATTTTTCAATGTTGGCGTTGTTCGAATACAGATATAAATATCATTGCTGTCATTTGATTTTAAGAATTTATGTACATTTGACAGATATGATATATGCCCGTATTTTACACAAACAACGTATGTTGTATACAATTGACAACAACATATATATGTTTCTATGTCACTCATGTTTATATTTTTAAATGAAGTATCAAGTAATGTTAACGAAAATTAGTAAATAATATGTAATATAATATACTTCGCGGATAGCAAGGTTTAAATTTGAAAATGTCAAGTATCAATGTGACCAACTGCATGCTTTATATAAAAATTAAACTCTGAACTTTCAAATTAAATCATTCCAATTTAAGCAATTTATTAATGTAAAAAACGCAAAATAGAAAAAATAGTATAAAAAACTCGTTTCATAAGGCCTTTTGCTGCACTCGCTCTTTAGAAAACTCGCCGCTATCGCGGCTCGTTTTCTAAACTGATCTCGTGCGGCAAAATGGTGCCTTATGAAACTTGTTTTTTAATATACTATTTTATTCACTAGAAACTATGTTTTCGTATCAGGATCCGCCATTCATTCAAAGTTTATATCATTACAAAAGCGCCTATTTCCTTCACGAAAACTAAGAAAAGTGGATTTTGTCAATTTTTCAATACAAAAAATGTTTAACCTCATTCAAACTTTTATTACGATTGGCAATCCCCAATTCTACTCAATCTTTTATTATACAGCAGGTAGTAAGAAGCAAATTCCAAGAAGTACAGATAATAATATACATGTAACGAGAGAGATTAGAATGAACTCTTTTACTACATTGGTATTTTTCCTTTTAATATTTGAAAAGAAGTTCGTTACATCAAATTTTATTTCGTTAAATCAAGAGAAAATACATAGGTACACACAAAGTTTTATTACACGTAATGTAAATCCGTAATAGCAAGAATTTTTTCAAATCGAAGTTCTTTATATAAAGGTTACACTGTATTTGATAAATTTGATAAAAAATGGAATTAATGACACAGCACTTTTAATGTGGTGTTTATTTTTACTTAGTTACATCCTTTACTTAGTATGAAAAAGAAATAAAAATAGGTCACAATTTCTATATGAGATCGTTATCGAAATATTTATTGTTTATTATAGCAATTTTTTCACAATTTATATTATGCCTATAGTGTGATGAGAAAATTGAAGGCAATTTAATGCAAAAAAAAGGGATAAAAATATTTAGAGCCTTATGCAGATGTGTACAGAATAAAAAAATATGTATTAAGTACTAAAAGTACATAGCGAAAGCTTTTTTTAAATAACCTGAACATTAAATATATATATCACAAATATAAGTATTTAAACTAATTTTTGTTGTGAATATTATGCTCGTCTTCAAATATATTAATCCTATAATTATTGAAATAAACTAGAACATATGAGTATAACCTTCAAAAAAGTGCTTCAGAAAAAGATACCTAGCCTATTATTTAAAGTTAAACTACTTAATCAGAAATACTACATGATTTAGCACAGAAAATAAAAAGCAAAATTAATTATACATACGTTGTCAATAATTACAATAAATTACTTGTACCTAAAATTAAAAACACCAAGAGACTATAATTTGTGAAACTTACCTGTAACTAGTAGTGGTTAACTTGTTCACTGTGTTAACTGTGGTTGAATGTGGTTCACTGTTACAGCTGCGCAAATACACAAATCCAAGAATAAGTTCGAATTTTGTAAGCCAATCAAAAATTAGTTTGCAATCACATCATTCTGAATACCGTGTAGCTTTCTACAATACTTTTACCTGAATTTCTTCTTGAAATTTACTTATATAATTATTATTATGCTAGTCATCAAATACAATTATATAAATGTAAGTATCAAATAAAAGAAGTGCTCTTGCCATTAACACTATATTAGTAATTTTAATTTAAATTAGCTTGAAAGAAAATTAAACAGTTAAGCCTCATATCTTAATAAGGGGATAATTATTTTTCTGATAGTATAAATGGATATGATAAAAATGAAATCCTCTTATATTTGATTTTGGATAATATAAAAATAAATCAAGTTTTTACAAAATATACATTTTTTTCAGCATACAATCATTTGGATATTATGTTATCCATAACCTTATACTGAAAAAGTGTGTTTTTATCCGACGGCAGTTTTATCGTTATTATTGTACGGCGGAGCTGAAATAAATATGGGAAGAGTGTATTCTCTATTATTTTATCGTTATTAGTAACTTATTAGTTATTATAGTTATTCTATTATTGTATGTATGGCGGAGCTGCAAAATACATTTAAATAACACGGGAAAAGTGTCTCCCTCTATGTATACTCCCTGGTACGTTTTGTAAATGCATTCCGACAACTAACCTACAATTTGAGCCTAACATAAAAATAATTTACAAAATTTAAAAGAAATATTTTAATTAAACTCTTGCAGCGAACGCTATAATATACTATTAATGTCCTATCCTATCTACTTTCTTTTTATTTTTATAAAATTAATGTTAATTTTTTATTTGATAAAAAAATTATAATGGAAATATAATATAAATACAATACATAATCGATATTTTGCTAAAAACAAAAAAAAGTTTATAATTACGAAGGGAACACTGAACATTTTTAGAAAATCAAACAAGGATTAATTTTTAAAAAAATTAAATGATTTTATTGTTTTTCAAAATATTCCCCTTTACCTTGCATTGGATGAAACCAGTTCTTAAAGTAATGATGCTATTGCTGAGACACTTCAGAAACCAGCTTTTTATAATGTTCCACTGCTTCATTAGATGGTGTAAAAGTGATTCCACGCATTTTATCTTTAATTTTTGGAAACAATAAGAAATCACAAGGAACTAGGTGAGGACTATATGGTGGAGGGAATTTTTCTAGAGTTCCTCTGCGCTATTCAATGCGTTGTTCTTTTTGATCGGAAATCAGTCGATGTGGAATCGATCGGAAACAAAGTTTTCTCATATCTAACTGTTGTAAAATGTTTTGGATGTGATGCATATCAATGGCCAATGTCGCCCGAATAAATTCATATCATGGTTGTCGACCTACCTCAACCATAGCTCGAGCAGCGGAAATATTCTTATCAGTAACAGCAGTTCTTGGGCGTCTTCCACGAATTTCATCACTAAGAAAAAATTTTTCCTTATTCTATATAATTGTTCATATTCAACGGCACATTATGTACACATTTTAAAGTTAGCAACCTTTCTTCTAAGTAATTTCCCACAGTAGAAATAGACACATCTTCATGAAATTCTTTTTGAATCTGTTTCAGCGTTAATGTACAATTTTTTTCTAACCATGAAATAATTTAATCAATTTGGTTTTCAGTTGACAACTTGGGTTTTTTACCACCTTTTGGTAACATCTCCTATCGGCCCGAACGAACCCAGTGAAACGCTGTTTTATACTTTATTCCTAATGCTGTAGCATCTCCTTTATTAGCACATACAACAATTTTTTCTCTATCTTGTTGTGTGTGATGTATGTAAGTTATTCTTTTAACATCTTCACTACCAGTTAATACTTCTCTGCATATAAGACAGCTTCATTCAGCTGTAGTTAATAAATTATAGCACTTTGTATGAAGTAAATGCATACAAGACAATAATCTTTTTGCAATATTCCTTGTCATTGCTATCCGACAAACACCACAATTGTCTTTAAAATTTATTATTTGCACCAAACCTACCGTATACGCACTGAAATACAATGCAAGCAGTTCGTAGTAACTGTGATAACTGGTAAAAGTGTTCATTTGAAAAGTCAATCTAGGTTCCTTTGAAATTTTGATAGAATAAGACGCAAATATATTAATATGTGTTTGTTGTTCCGTAAACGTAAATCCAAGTGACATTTGATAATGTCAATCACAAATATCAGTTAGTGCATAAAATAATCGTGCGTCGATTCTGATTTAAATAAATTGCTTCTCAGTTTTAAAATGGCTTTCACTTTAGAACATAAAATTTTTTTAGTCCAGGCTTATTTTCGAACTGGTAATAAAATTGATGGTTTATGGGTTTATTCAGTTCAATATTGCATTGTAGAATTTCAAGTTGAGTTTCCACATTATGTAATAGATTATATACAATTTAAGAATACTTTGGATAGAACTTTAAAACTTTTTTCTGAAACTGGTAGTCTCTTAAGAAAATCAGACAGCGGAGCAGTTAAGAAACGTACACCTCACGTTGCCAATCGTGTTGAAGAAATAATGGAAAATGAACCACAAACATCTGTTCGACATTTGAGTCAACAAATAAACCTTTCCTTTGGTACAACTCACAAGTTAAAGAAGAAATTGATTACCCACATAGACTACAGTTTTGTAATTGGTTTGTAAATATGAACAATAATGGAGAACTTTCGCAAAGAGTAATCTTTACTGATGAAGCATGGCTTTATAAAACGGAATACCTAAATTCACAAAATACAAGAATTTGGTGTAGTGAAAATCCACATGTAATTAATGAAGAATCGCTACATCCAGAGAAAGTTGGTGTTTGGGCAGAGATAAGCCAAATGCGAATTATTGGACGAATATTTTTTCAGGGAACGTTAACTGCTCAAAGGTACCGTACGGAAATTTTACAACCATTTGTCAATCAGTTGCATGATGATGAACTTCAAAATGCATATTTCCAACAAGACGGAGCACCTTGTCACTGTACTGCAGATTCTTTGGATATTTAAGAGAATTTTTTGATGAGCGTATAATTAGTCGAAATACTGAAATTGCCTGGCCTGCACGTTCATGCGATTTAACACCTTGCGACTTCTTTTTGTGGCCTTATCTAAAAAATAACATGTTTCTTCTTCTTCTTTCTCTTTCCTTAAGACTTAGTCTTGTTTCTTCTACTATTTCAATTTTGTTGAGCCTCTTGGGAAGCAGATGTCCAGCTCTCGCACCATCTCTTTGGAGGTCGGCCTGGAGGTCTCCTTGAGTTCGGTTTTTCGTTCTTTGCCCATTTTGCCCATCGGTCCCCCGTCATTCGGTCGACGTGGTCTCGCCAGTATCTTCGTCTTTTTCTCGTAAATTGCACCACGTCTTGCATTTTAAGGTCTGTTCGTATATCCCTGCTTCTTACATGATCTCTCAAGCTTACTCCTCTGATATTCCTTAAGGTCCTCATCTCCGTTGCTCTCATCATGCTCTTCGTTTTTGTTGTGTCCGCTCGGGTTTCCACTGCATATGTAATCACCGGTCTTACGGCTGTTTTATATATGCGGACTTTACTTTCGATGGGCATGTATTTATTCCTCCATATGGGGTCCCTTAGGTAGCCAGAAATTCTTGAGGCTTTATTCATTTGTGTTCTGACTTCCTGTTGTAGGTTTTTGGAGCTTGTTATCTCATCTCCCAGAGTCCCAGGTACGTGCATCGCATACATTGTCGGATGGGTTTGTCATCTTTAGAGCTGAGGATGTTTGCGGTATAACCATGGTTATATCATATAACCATAGTAATTTACTATGGTTACATGATATAACCATGATTATACCGCAAACATCCTCAGCTCTAGTCATCTTACAGCCAGTTTACATCTAGTGGGTTCTTTTACTATGACCATTGATTCTGTCTTCTCCACTGATATCTGCATGTTAAGGTTCTTTGCTTTTGTTTGGAACCGATATAGCAGTCGCTGAAGGTCGTCCTCGTTATCCGCCATCAGGATTGCGTCGTCAGCGTAGCACAGTATCCGCATCGATTCCTGTCCCATTCTATATCCTCCATCCACTTCTTTTACGCCGTTGATTATTTGATCCATGATGAGGTTGAATAGTACTGGGCTCAGGCTATCTCCCTGGCGTACGCCCGTCAGTACTGGTACTTGTTCTGTGAGTCCCTTTGGTGTTTTGATCTTGGTTGTATTACCTTTACTGTGGTCTTTTATTATGTTAATGTACGACACGGGTGTCTTGTTTTGCTGGAGTATATCTATGATGTCGGCTATTAGTACTCTTTCAAACGCTTTTTTGAGATCCACAAAGCAGAGAAACAGCGGCTTGTTGTATTCTAGGGATTTTTCGAACATTTGCCTAAGGATGAAGATTGCGTCAATTGTCGATCTATTTTGTTTGAAGCCTTGTTGTTCTTCGTTTATTGCTATTCTCTTCATTATCTTTGTTGCAATGATTTTTGTAAAGAGCTTGCTTATGCTAGGTAGGAGAGATATCATTCTGTAATTTTCCGGGTCGTTCTTATTTCCCTTTTTGTAGATCGGTATTGTGATGTTGTTTTTCCAATCATTAGGCACTTTTTGGGTCGAGATTATTTTTTGGAATAATAATGTGATTGCTGTTTCCAATTCAGCCCCCCCCGTACTTGAGCATTTCATTTACGATTTGGTCTGGGCCGGGGGCCTTCCGGTTTTTCGATTTTATTAGTGCCTCATGTAGTGCCTCATTAGTGCCTCAAGAGTAACATCTTCCCGTGTTATGGTGTCCTCTTCAAGGAGCTGTTCTGTGTAGGTGTTGTCTTCATTCTCTCCATTGTCGTCTGTTCATACAAGCCTTTTACATACCTTTCCCATTCTCCTGGGGTAATGATGTTTATTTGTACTTCTTCGTTTACCGCTCTTTTCCTGTTCCTCAGTGTGTTCCAGATCCTTCTTTGTCCACCGTATAGGTCATGTTCCATGTCGGTAGAAAATTTTTCCCAGTATGACTTCTTTATTTCCTTTATGGCATCATTCACTCTGTTTCTGATCGCTTTGTATCTTTGGTATTCCTCTGCTGTTCTTCTGCTCCTATATCTGACGTAGGCTTCTTTCTTTTGCTCTGCCAGCGTTTTCACTTCGTCTGTAAACCATTGCTCTCTATTTTCTCTACCATGTCCTCGGTCATTTGGTTCGTAGTCATTTTTTCCTTCAGTCTACTCTGATACAATGTTTTCGTTGAGGTGTTGTTTAGTGATTCCACGTTGAATTTCTGGATGTACAGTGGTGATTTTTTCTTTTGGAGGTTAGTTTTGAGGCGGTATTTACATAGGACTAAACCGTGCTCTGTCCCGACATTTGCCGGCGTGAGTGTCCTTACGTCTAGTATTTGACCCGGATGTATTGCCCTGCTGGTGATAATGTAATCGATCATTGAGTTTTGGTCTCTTGTGTTGCCGAAGGTATATTTTTGTTGGTTTTTGTGTGCATAGAATGTATTATTAATTCGCAGTTCGTTTTGCGCGCATAGTGTTATTAGCATTTCTCCATTGTTATTGATGACGTTTTCATTAAATCTTTGCATTACACCCGGTAGGGGTGTATTGCCGATCCTGGAGTTGAAGTCTCCCATTATGAAGATCCTGGACTTTTCTGGTAGTTCGTTCAGAATTTGCTGAAGTTCCTCGAAAAAAGCGGCTCGTTCCTCTCTAGGCTTGTTTATATCTGGTGTATATATGCTTATGAAGTACGTTTTTGTTGTTTCTGTTTTAAGAGAAATGTACATGATATTACTATTTATGTATTTTACCTCATCGATGTAGTTCTCAAATCTTTCGTGTATCAGAACTCCCACTCCAGCTTGTGCTCTCCGATCCTTTTCCTTCCCACTATAGAATAGTATGTAGTTCTGGTATCTTCTATTTCCTTTGCCTTTGCTTTTTAATGCCGATAATGCGCATATATCGATATTGTGTTTTCCCAGTTCCATTATAACTTCTTGGTCCCTGGTGTGCCATGATGTTATATTCCAGCTCCCAATTCGTAGTCTCTGCGATTTACATAGTCGTTTTTTCCGTTGTCTCGCCGTGTCGGTGTTCCGTAAAATCTGTCCGGCTTTGTCCGAGGCTGCGCCAGTAGTTCTTTGAGCGGTAGGTGTTTTTTTGCGGTGGGTAGGCTGCTAACCTTGCCCATCAACCCTCCTCCTTTATCCGGGCTTGGGACCGGCAACAGCACCCGTGGAGCTACTCAATCCACCCCAGGGTGCTGCAGGCGGAGTTAACATATTTCGAACACCTATATTGAATTTGAATGATATGCTACAGAGAATCGAACAGAAATGCATGGAAATTAATAACAATCCAGTAATGTTGCAGAATATCATCAGAAATTTTGAACGGAGGATTTTAAAGTGCATTGATCTTGAAGGACAACATTTTCAACATTTGTTATAGTTTTCAATAAATACCTATTATTTGTTATTTATTTGTATGTATGAAACTGTTAAAATATAAGACTTCGTAGGTTAAGTAGTAAATTTTAATTTACGACATACTTCAAAATGTTCTCAGTAAATCACATGCTACTAGATTGACTTTTCAAATGAACACTTGTTATGAAGTAAATGTATACAAGGCAATAATCTTTTTACAATATTCCTTGTCATTGCTATCCGACAAACACCACGATTGTCTTTAAAATTCATTATTTGCACCAAACCTAAGGCATACTAACTATGTAAATAAAGAAATTCTGACGTTTATAATTTTATAAGCCTGCTTGAAAACATAGTTTAGCACACATCTGTATTACAGTTATTATGTTCTGAATTACAATTGATACATTCTGAAATTAAAGGTAATAAATCTCAAATACAATTGATACATTTTGGAATTAAATTTACTAATCTGATTTGCAATTGACGCTTTCTGAAACTTAACTATCTAATCTGAATTACATGTGACGGATTCTGAATTCAACTTTACGGTTTCTGAATTACAGCTGGAAATGGTGTAGACAGGAAACGCATGGCACGACCGATGACGCGCAATATGGCGATCGCCATTAGTTACCAGGCATCCTTACCTCTTTAGTAACTTTGGTTTTTTCGCATTTATTTACCTCGAATATTAATTGAAAGTTGACGAAATCTATTGTTTTTTCATTTTGTTAATTGTTAATATTAATCGGTAACAAACCTATTCTCTCAAAAACTCAAAAGTTTGCTTATCGAATCGTACTTTCAAAACAGTCAGAAAGTTGATGAGATTTGGTCTTATTCAATTGATAAATATTTTGCTGAATTTTGAATTAAATTACAGAAATAGCTGGCAAATGTAAAACTTTCGATCTTTGTGTGACCTAAAAAAACGCACAAATTAAAAGTATACAATAAAAAATTTATAATGAACCACTACTCCTTCGCCTATTATTTCGCGTATTAAAATTAGTCTAACTAGACTAAATTAATTTTTCTTTATTAAATACATCTTAAAATTCAATACTTATCAACTAAACGACGAAGTATAGATATGTGGTCTGATAAAAATCCTCATATTTTTTAATGTAAAATGAACATTAACTGCTATTAGAAAAAAATTAATTTATATTTATTTAAAAAAATATTAATGCGGAGGGGTACCGTGAACAAATTTTGAAGCCAATTATGAACGAACTGCATGTGGACAAATTTTAATTAGAATATTTCCGAATAACTTGAAACATACTTGAATGGACAAAAACTTCACCAATTTCTTATAATACAAAAGTATTTTTAATAATGTAAAATATTAATAATCTAATGTGAAGAACACAATACAAGTGCATTATTAATATTTTTGTAAACGTATCCTTCTCCACCGATTCGTCAGTACGCCCCTGCTGGAGAAGGATACATTCACAAAAAAGAACAACTTCGCTATCGCTTTATAGGATATTTCCAACAAGATGGTGCATCACCTCATTGTACACGTGAAATATTTGTCAGAATTTCTGAGTACTTTAATGCCCAAATAATAAATAGAAATATGCCCAATCACCCATAGGATCATGCGAACGCCCTGCAATTTTGTTTTAGTGGCATCTTTAAATAATTTAACTGTACTCAGGTAAAGAATTATTGAACAATTTAATAAAATTAATAGTAATCCACATACAGGTGGCGCGCGAAATGTCACACATTAATATTGTCTAATAAATATTTTATTTGCAGGTTGGGAACGTTGGAATGTTGGAAAGTGGCCTTAGTTCGGCATGGTTCGCTCCAGTTTAGGAAAAGGGCGGACAATGACCGTTTGACGCTAGAACAGAAAGTGAAGACTGTGTTGTTTTACGCGGAAACGAAAGTGTAGCAGAGACTCAGCGATGTTTTCGTATTTATTTTTGTACGAGGTGGCCCTCCTGCAAAGAGGCAGTGTATAGACTAATCACAAAATTTGAAACTGACGGCAGCATTTTAGTGAAAAAGCAAACTCCTGCCAAGATAGTCCGTATTCCAGAGAATATCGAGGCTGTGAGAGTGGTTTTGACAAACACAAAGTCCTGGGAAATAAATGAGGCGAGCTTGAGCTGAATTGACAGAAAATGACAAGTTAAGGTTCAGCCGTACCTTGCTAATGCACATGATAATGCCGTGATTCCACATGGTTCTCTGATGAGATGTACGTGGTAGCATCAATAAGCAGAATGTCAGATTTCGGGCATGAGAAATTCCTGATGATGTGCACGAGATTGAAAATTATGGAGAAAAGTGAGTGTATGGCGAAATTATTGGTTCAATCTTTTTCAACGACATAGTTAACAGTGCACACTACATAGACATGTTATAGAACAATTTTTTTCCGCAACTTTATGCAACAGAATTACCAATAGAGACACAATGGTTCATGCAAGCTGGAGCTCGTCCTCATACAGCAAACGTTATTCTGGATTTCCTGCCCGAACATTTCGGGCACCGTGTGATGTTCCATTGATATCTAGAACGTTTCCAGGGTGGTCCAATATGGCCGCCACACGCTGGTGAACTAAGATCTGGTGATCTAGTAAGCCAATTTACTGAACCGGCTCTACCGATCCAACGACCCTTGAAATTACGATTAAGTACTTCACGTGCTACCACCGAATAGTGTGCTGGACAACCATCATGGTGAAACCACATGTTCTGTCGCACTTCAAAGTTAACGTCTGGTAGTGTTGGCAATTCATTTTCCAAAATTTCTCAGTACATTTAACCATTCAAGTGGCCTTCAGTAATGTGAGGGCCAATAACTTTGCTCCCAATTATTCCACACCACACGTTGACAGTCCAAAGGTGCTGGTGTTCAACTTGACAAAGCCAGCGCGAATTTTCAACACTCCAGTAATGTATATTGCGTTGATTAACCGTTCCATTGTTTGTGAAAGACGCCTCGTCGGAGAACGACATGTAAGGAAAAAAATTGAAGTTTTGTTGCAATTGTTCACATGGCCACTGACAGAAAGATACTCGATTTTAGAAATCAACGCCATGAAGATCTTGATATAAAGACACATGATATGGATGATATTTATGACGTTTTAAAATTTTCCACAACAATCCAGAATCGCGAGCTATTTCTCTTGTGCGAACATGAGAATTAACAGCTACTGCAAATAATAGAGCGACTTCATTATTTTCTCCGGCGACTGTTGTTCGAACGGTCCTTTTTTCGGTTGAACACTTCCATCAGGAGTGAATGGTATGATAATACGGTAAAATGAAGCAGGTGACCGAATTCTATCAGGAAAACGCTGAGAGTAGGGATTGACAGCATTATCAAACTTCTGCCAGCTTCTCCATACACCAGTTCCATTGTTTGTGAAAGACGCCTCGTCGGAGAACGACAAGTAAGGAAAAAAATTGAGGTTTTGTTGCAATTGTTCACATGGCCACTGACAGAAAGATACTCGATTTTAGAAATCAACGCCATGACATACATACATGAATACATACATGAATACATGAATGTAGAATAACGACTATTTATTATTATATTTTAGTACTTAAACAAGGTAATAATGAAGCACATAACTCAATATAAAAATATAATGATGTTAATGTATTTTATTTTAGTTATTGTAATTAGTATAAACATGTACGGTTGCGGCCAATATAATCTGGGCAGTGATTTGACATTTTATGACTTTTTCATGAAATTTGGTAAATCAGGCTTTGCTACAATCTACGTTACTCTGGATACGCACTTAGGGCATGAGCCATCATGTGATGGTTATCTCAATAATCAATAGTCATTAGTGTCATTACCTTAAAAAGGGATGTCTTTAAACTGAAATTAGTTTGGTTTTGACCAACCATATTATTGATCTTAAATTAAATTAAAAGTTTTGATGTTTATTTAAGAAACGAAAAACATAAACAAATGATATAAAAAATTAATATTTTGTAGCAGCTCCATTTTTTTCAATAACATTATTTAACCTTCTGGGCATTGATGCTACTAATTCTGCAGTATAATTTGGAGTTAATTCGATCCATGCTTCTTGAATTCTTTCCCATAACTGTTCTACATTTTGTGGGCGAAAATTATTACCTCTATAATTTTTTTTTCCCATCAAACCCCACATGTTTTCAATGGGGTTCAAGTCCGGGCTACGTGAAGGCCATGGTAGAACTTGTATGTTCTGTTGCTGCATCCAGTTTGAGGTCACTCTGGCTGTATGAATGGGGCAATTGTCTTGTTGATATATAAAATTATTTTGGGGAAAGACTGCATTTACTGAGGGCAGCATGATATTTTCCAATATTCCAACATAGACCTCTGCATTGCATCTACCTCTTATATGTGTTATAACTCCGGGTCCTTGGGCGCTCATCCAGGCCCAGACATTGACAGAAAAACGACCGCTTATGTGTGATTTTTGGGTATAACGTTCATCAAAGCGAGAGTTCGGAGGTCTATAAACTCTAACGTGTCCATCATAACACGATTTAAATACCGTTCGAACGGACCCAGGAAAGTTTGTTTCAGCCTGTGCGTCTACAGCACACTGGAAGGGATTTTCGCGAATAAAATCAACCAAATTACCATCATCCACCTCCGTTGAAACTCTGGGCCTACCACTACCCAATCCTCTTTCAAGCGTTTGTCTCTCATCCCATATTCTCTTAATGTTATGCACAGTACTCTTTGGTAATTGGAATATTAATGCAACTGTCGTTCCGACCACCCCTCTCCCAGTAACGTCACAACCCTTAATTTCTCGGCCAAAGATAAATGTGGCATTTTTATAATTGACGTTTTTCATCAATCAATATGACAGTATAGTTTTCCAGGCGACTTTTTGTATGTAACAATTAAAATCCATTTACAGTGGGAAAAACTGCTGCCCAGATAATATTGGCCGCAACGGTACATTAACTTGCGATGAATCATAATTCATAAGCATTTATACTAAATGACATTCGCTATTTAAAAATAGGGAATGTCAGTTTGACCAACGTTTACATTTCAAAAAAGTAAATGTCATTTATTTTATACAAATTGCATACTATGAAAAATACAAATTTTAAAAGTTATGGAAATGCGAAATAGAAAAAATAGTATAGAAAACTCGTTTCATAAGACGATGTTTTGTTGTACGAGGCCAAGGACGAGGACAACAAAACGTCTTATGAAACGAGTTCTCTAATATACTGTCGTGGGCAAAAAAAAACGGGACAGTGTCAGTGTCAAAATCGTTATGTCAAATTCCTTTATTTTTTAGCTTTGTAATTTAACATTTGATTAACTTTCAAACTCTACGTCAAATTATATATCATAGTTGATAATTCAAAGTTGAAAATGCCGCATCTTTCGAAAACTGATAAAGCTAGACTTGTTACTAGTTTGAAAAATGGGAAATCATTAAGAAGTGTATTTGTTCAATTTAATATTGGTAAGTTCAGCCGCAAGAATATATAAAAAAAAATGGAGGGAAGAAGATAATTTAAATCGGAAAAAAATTTCCGCACGTAACAAAATTTTGAATACGCAGGAAGACGAAACATTAGTTACTGAGATTAGGCACAACCCTTTCAAAACATTAAAGGAAGCTATAAGAACAGCACAATTTCCTGTCTCATCTTGTAACACAATGGACAATGGTTACAAGAGAATGAAATTTAAACTTGCAGCCCTACAGTCCTTATCTAAATCCCATTGAAAATGTATGGGGATTATGAGATAGAGCTTCTATCCAGGAAGAATTTTGGGAGATTGTTCATAATGCTTCGCATCAAATTTCTATAAATTTTGTACAAAATATTGTCGCTTCAATGTCTACAAGATTAGATGCAGTTAATAATAACGGTGGAATGACGAAATACTATTATTTTAATGTAATAATTATTTTAATTTAATAAATAATCTTTCTCTATCGTTTTTAGTAATTTTTATTTACATTTATTTTAAAAATGTTTAATAAATGTCAATAAGACACACATTTTTGACAATTCCTGACCTACTATTATGAGTAAAGATAGCCACTTAAGTAGTCACAATTTAAACCCACGCAGAAACAGTGTCCCGTTTTTTTTTTGATCAAGACAGTACTATTATAAAAATTATTTTCAACATAAGAAATGGTATTAAAAGAAAAATACATTTTTTTAAATTTATTTTAAAGTACTCCGAGCTATATGATGGACGCCCGTTCCTGGGTTACGATAATAGTACTTTATTGAAAAGTCGTTTTTCGTGGTATTTTTTTTATTGAAAACGAATTGCAGAATCGTATGCATAGGTTCTGAGTGCTAGAAATTGAAAAAAAATGAATTTCATCGATAACAGCGCCATCTGTCATAAATTGAAAAAATGTTTCAAACAAATCCTACGTATTTTTTTCCAGTAGAATTCGTATTTGTAATAAAATATACGGGACTTCAAAGTTAGCCCCGCCCCACCTACATGGAGGGAGAGAGGGACTAATTCTAGCACTAATCTATTTCCTCCATTGAGTTATTAAATTTTAAATCTGGACATTTTTTCGTAAACTGCTTATTTTTCGCGATATTTGAAAGTTAAAAAATATACCCAGTATATCCCTTTGCTAATATAATAAAAATGTTTATGCCAAGTATACATCTCGCAAGCATATTTTTATCGAATAAAAATTAGTAAATATAACTTGTCATTAAATTAATGTTACTCATCTATGCGATTAATTTGGAATCCCGATTCACTTATATCTCTATTTATCTCTATAACATAAAACTGATAAGATAATGATAGCAAACTTACATTGTCTAAATCAAACGCCGTCTTATCGTCTTTTTTGTTTCAGTGTAAATAAAATGTTGGTATACGATTGAATTCGTGATATAAATTAAGTAAAAGAGAAAATAGTTTTTTGAAAAATATAGGTATGGCGGACATTAGAAATAGGCCTGGACTTAAAATTGATAGAATTCTGTCTACGCAATCGGAATTAGGACCCAGTATACCCGATGGAGGATATGGTTGGATTGTATTAGTGACGATAATGTTTTTCCAGGTATGTTTATGCACAAATAAATCTTAAAAACACTCGATACTTTATTTTCTAATAAATTTAATAAAATATTTTATTTTATTTTCTATAATTTTTTTAAATTTGTACGAGTATATTAAATCACGTAAAAATTTAAACTTAATTCAAATTACTTTTCTATTGCCTGAATAAAGTTTCGGCTCGTCTGAGTTTTTATTCGCATTAGATATTTATGAACTTTCTTATAAAAACGATAATCGATTTTTTTGGTCTTACTATATGCATATCTTACTTGGCTTGGCTTGCAGTCGAAATAAAGCAAAAGATCATACCGCAAATTGATTTAGAACTCAAAGAGAGCTTAGGTTAATTATTTTATATACAGAGTGTCTCATAATTTATGGGCCATAAACCATTTGGAATAGTGGACATGAGAATAATTATTTTGAACTTAGTGTTGGATACCCACACATATGTAATTTAGTGCACAATTAGACATTGATTAATATCAATTAAGTATTATATGTATGTATCTCTATTTACACATTTTATTTTAGGTTCTAGTAGTATAAGAATATATGTATCGCTTGATATATTTTAACCCTTGTTAATATAAATTAAAATCAGTATTATATATATATTAATGCGTGAATTGTTAGTATGTAAATCTTTATAATGTATCTTGAAAAGCAGCCTGACCGGCTCTTAGAATTATCACTAGTATTTCCTGTCTGTGTTAACGTTCTATAGATTACCATACTCTAAGGGTAGCGTAAGCGTTATCTATCATTGCAGACACCCTGATGTCGTAGTTGACCGTCATACTTTAATATTGTATTTTCGATAACTCTAATCTATGTACACACATTTTAGTTTTGGTATTAGAAACAATGTATCGATGTTTCCAATTCTCAACTTCCTGTTTTTTACAGTAGATGATATTGTTCTAAGAAATGCAAGATGTGAAATCGTACGATGCTTCTAACCAATCATATTTTCACGATAACACCCTACCAATTAGTGGTGGGTGTAGAATTGTAACTTACTCTCTTGAAAATCTGAAACCAAAAAGTTAGTTAATGAATGTCTGTAAAACGCTTAAGTCGTAATTTCTCTAACTCCTTAGTCAATCTAAGTAAAACTCTGTTAACTATTTAATTTCAAATAAAGTTAGTTGTAAAGAAGAAATAGTATTATTTCTCAACACTTAAAAGAAATACAAGTAGTGCGTTATCCGTCGCGAAGTTGTTGTGCAGCAAGGATTAGTAGCGTGATCCTTATACAATCTCCGAGGGACAACAGCAGAATCCAACATTAGTTTGTCTAAGTAAAATGTTTCAGGTTAAAAGGATGCAGGGTGTTAAAAGTGATAGTTAATTTTCAAGCAGTTCCCCAGATTTTCGCATTTAAATTTTCTGTTGCACATTTTGCCGATGTGTGAAAAATATTTAATTCACAAAGTGTGCCTTTAATACAAACAAACTATTCCATTTTTGCTACCTTTTCCTGTCATAGGTACGTCAAAAACTAGTTTTTACATTATCCAAGTACTGTAATCTTTCCAATTAAAAATGGCCAGGCTTAATAAGTTTTCTAAGCGTGATTTACGGGGCGGCCACGATTTCGGCACCAAACTACCTGGCCTTTAATCCCCTGTTCGATCTCGGCACGAATTATGACTAATGACATTCTTAAATTACCTATCCAAGCTAATGAGGAATTGTTAAGAAGGGCGTACGTAATACGTATATGTATAATATGATTTTTCACAAATTGATAGGGTAATTAATAATAATCATAATAATATACTTTAATATCCAACAGGCTAGGCCCAAATACAAGGTACAATATAATTATAAATTACATGACATTGAAGTGCAATCAAATGAATTATAGACTTAAATAGTGCTGTCCGTCCGCGAGCCATCCTCAAGTTAACAGATCATCCTGCATTCTGTTGGCCACGTTGGAGAGAATATAGGTAGGAGTCCGTTTCAAGACGTTTGTCTTCGCGAAGGGAACCATAAATGTAACTTCGTACCTGGAGTTCATACGAGGAACCAAAAACGACATTCGCTCCAATATGAACGGGCAGTCAATAATGTTTTCCATCAGTTTAATTAGGAATTTCCTACAAATATTCTCTCTTCTTACGCTTAGTGATGACATGCCATGACGTAAAAGCAAATAATCCTGGGATGCACCACGTTCCGGGTAGATACCATCAGTCTTGAATGTGAGGTACTTCAAAAACTTACGGTGAACACGGTCCAAAGGAATGGAATCGCAAGCATAAATAGGATACCAAATTAATGAGGCGTATTCCATTTTGCTCAAAACATAAGCATGGTACAGTGATTTAAGGCAAGTGATGTCTTTAAACTATTTTGATATACGCATAATAAATCCCAGACTTTTGTAGACATCGGAACACATATGGTATGGAATATGGTATGGATTATATAGGATCTGAACGTAAGATTAGAGTCAAATAAGACTCCGAGATCCTTTATTTCAGTTTTACTGGTTAAGATATTGTTTTTAATCAAATAGACTCGTGAGGTGTACCAGAACGAGTATAAGTGACCACGCAGCATTTGTCAATATTTAATTTAAGTTTGAAACGGTCACACCATGCAACTAATACGTCCAGATTTTACTGTAGTTTAACGATATCGGCAGTTGTGGAAATCTCAAAATATATTTCTGTATCATCTGCATAGGCGAGAATAGGACGCTTCATTTGGAAAAGGAGATCATTCATAAACAAAATAAATAGCAAAGGACCCAAATTTGATCCCTGAGGAACGCCAGAAGGAAGAACAAAATTATTGGAGCAGAACCCATTATAGGTCACGTAGCATTTTCTGTGAAATAGATAAGACCGAAGAAGATTTATAGAAGTTGAAACGAGACCAAAAGATCCCAACTTATGAAGTAAAATCTCATGATCAATTGAATCGAAAGCCTTGGATAGGTCAGTATAAATTACATCAGTTTGACCTCTGCCGTCCAAAACCGATATGCTGAACAATCGACGCCAAATTGGTGACAGTAGATCTACTCGTGACAAAACCATGCTGGTTCGGTGAGATATGAGAGCGCGTGCCACTAAATAGCCTGGTGTATAAAACCTTCTCATACAGTTTGGCGAAGTTAGAAATAATAGAGATGGGCCTGTAATTATTAATCAACACACGATCTCCTTTCTTATGCACAGGGATAATTCTCGTGTTCTTCCACCGATCAGGAAAGATATTAGTTGTTATAGATAGATTAATAAGGAATTTCAGGGATATGCCAGGACAAATCTACAGTCACGTATTAAAAAACTCGGTAAAGAATCATCTCCAGTGGTGTATTTGTTAGGAAAACTGGTCATTAAATCAATTAACTCATCCTCGGAGGTCAACGAAAAGGAAAAGGGTAGGGAACGGTAGTCCGATCCATCACAAATGAACCCCGACAAGGAAGTTGGCACAGTAGAAAACGTATCCGCGAAGGCATCTACAATAGTACTGGGATCCGGAAATGCATTACCATTACTGTCATGAAATGAATTAGGTATCCTACTGCAGCGCTGTGTATTGCGAAGAAAACTTCAGAGGTTAGAAGGGGTTGTTTTGATTGAATGCTCCATTGCAAAAAGGTAAGATGTATAATTATCCTGAATTTCCACCTTAGCTATAGTACGAAGACGTTTGAATTCATTGTAGGAGTCAATATTTCGAGTTTTGATCCACTTTTTGTGATAGCAGTTCTTATTTTTGAGAATAGAGATTATTTCAGATGAAAACCAAGGCGGGTAAGAGGATCCAGATTGGACCTTACGAGGCACATATAGATTCAATACAGAGTATAATGTATTGTAAAAAGCATCGAGGGATAAGTTGACGTCAGAATAATGTGTCAGAAAAGTCCAATCAATATTAATCAAATTACTGTATAAAGAAATGTAATTTGCTTTATGGAAATTATATCTGAAATTATTGGCCGAAGGAAAAAGTTTTTCAGAGGATGTATGTAAAGGATAGAATAAAATTTCAAGGCTAGGGTGATATAAATATTCTCTAACGATAGAGGATTCGGATTAATGAGATTCAGGTGGTTGTTTTCCTGTTTTGAAGTTTTTCAAAGTATCTACTAGTTATATTCAAACTTTTGTAGTGATAAGTCGCATATTACTTACAATGGAAGGTCGTATAATTGAAAGTTCACGTGGAAAGGAGCTTTTAATAGTTAAATCAGTATCTTTTAAAAAGGCTAAGGTGTTAAAAAGTGGAGAAACATTTTGGCTATGTATACAACAATCGTGTAAAGCAAAAGTTTTTACCATTAGTGCTGACAATTTAATTACGCGAAGTTACTGCGCAGTTGCGCAAAAAGAATCAGCTGAGAGGCCTTCTAAACTAATCCATTCTGTGCTAAAGAATAATTCTGACAATCTAGACACTCTCTCTGTAAGGGATATTTCTTACATTCGAAAGAACGTATATTATAACCGCAGAAAAAAAGAGGCTATGAAGTTACTGAAAAATTTGGAAATCTGCACAATCAAGGAGAAAAACTTATTATTCATCAACGATGACAGCAAGAAGATTTTAGTATTTTCCCGTACTACAAATATCTGCTATTTATGTGACAGTGACAAAATTTACTTTGACGGTATATTCAGTTGTACGAAATATTTTTTACAAATATTTACAATCCAGATTCGCAGGAATGGACATTATATTCCTTTGGTGTTTTGTTTGCTCCCATATAAAAAGCAGGATACCTACAAAAATTTATTTGTGTCTTTAAAAACGAAGTGTGAAAGTGAGGGTTTTAATCTAAATCCAAAAATAGTGGTAGCAGACTTCGAAAAAGCCATTTATAACGCTGTTGTGGATAGATGTTAAGTTAATTGGATGTCGCTTCCATCTTGCCCAATCATGGTTTAGAAAAATTCAAAATCTGGGTTTAACTGGTGAATTCAAAGACAAAAATAGTGTAATATATAAATGGCTTAAATATGTTTTCGGGTTGTAATTTTTAAATCCAAGTGATTTCCTACAAATTCAACCAGATGACCAAAGGATTTTTTGATTATCTTGTGGAAAATTATATTGGAGAAGAAGCATTTTTTCCATCCGAATTGTCGGCAGAGCACACGACTATAGAACGAACTACAAACGCATGCGAGTCTTTTTATTCAAGGTTCAATGGTTACTTCTATACCAATCATCCAAACATATTTTCCTTTATAGAAATTGTTAAACAATTTCAAACCGACTCTTACATAAAACTTCAAAGTCTAAACGAGGCAGTAAGAATACGCGATTCTGCAGTGCGGGAAAGAATATACTTAGTCAAAAGTAATATAGTCTTAACGAACAGGAAAGTTCACGAGTTCATTTGTAAAATGGGTATCGTACATGTACTGCTACCATTCAATTCAGAAATGTATATGTTCTATATGTATAGATAATTCTTTTAATAATAACATTTTAATAATTGTAAATATTTATATATGTAGAAATTTGTTTTAATCTCCGACAAGAAATTCCATATTTTTGTATTTGTACAAAACTGTTTTTTTAATAATAATTTTTTCAAATTAACTTGTGGTTTTTATTTTTGATATAAAGTCATTTAAAATGTATCTAGTTCGGAGTTGACTGCCCAATTTAGGAAGAGATTAACGCGGAGGTAGATGGTGCCGAGTTCGGTTATGCCCCGCGTTAATCTATTTAATATCGGTGCCGAGTTCGTGTCCTCGGTGCCGAATTCGTATGCGCCCGATTTACGGGATATGCTCTGCGTTTATGCCCAAGAAAATTACAACGGACGTGCTGCGTTTAAAAGCAGAGAAGAACTCTACCCAACCCGAATCATTCCATAGCGAAAATTATTTCAAGAATATTCAATCAATTAGATGAAACAGGTTCGCTTTATAACAAAAATTCTGGCGGACGACCGAACGAAGACCTTGATTAGAATCGCTGAAAACCCTAAATTAAGTACTAGACGTTTGGAACTAGACGTTTGGAAGCTTCTACAGGAATTGGTAAATCAACCGTCTCAAAAATCATCCATGCAGAAAATTTGTTTCCCTACCATTTTACGCCCGTTCAAAATTTATTGCCAAGAGATCTGCCAGCCAGATTTTGTCAAAACGTACTAAATAAAAAAAAACGAAGACCCCTATGTTCCTGAAAAAGATATTATTTAAAGCCGAGGCAACTTTTACAAGACGCGTAATTAGTAACTGGAGAAATAATCATCACTATACTTTGGAAAATCCATGCCTGCCTAGAGAAAGACATTTCCAACATGAGTTTTTGATAAATATTTGGTGAGGTATTATCGACAATTTCTTGATTGGCCCATTTCAACTTCCGCAGAGACTTAATGGAGAACAATATTTGCATTTTTTTACAAAACAATTTACTTGATCTTTTGGATGGTATACCTTTGAACGTAAGACAAAATATGTGGTTGATGCAAGATAGTACCCCACCACACTTTACATTTATTATTCGAAGTCATTAAATCAGCGTTTTCCGCATCGATGGATTGGCCGTGGTAGTGAATTTCTTTGGCCACCTCGTACTCCAGATATTAGCCAGCTATATTTTTATCTTTGGGGACACATAAAGGCTTCAATATACGCTGATGAAATAAATACGCGGGAAGAACTTGAACAAAAAATTCAAATAGGCGTAATTGTTATTAGAAATTCTTAAAATATCTTTCCGGGTGTGAGATGTCATTTGATAAAAATTATAAGAAAATGTATTGAAGTTAACGGTGGATATTTTCAACATTTACGAAGGTAGATTAAAACAATTTTTTAATATTGAATAAACCGCGTTGTGTTTTCATAATTTTCTATTTCAACACCCTGTATCTTTTTAACCTGAAATATTTTAATTAGGTAAAAGAAAACGGACCACAGGTTAGTTGTTCTTCTAAATACCAGACTATAATTGTCATCGTATTATTGTATTGGGTGACAGTGACATACGTAATATCGCAGCCATTTAGAATTCACAATTGATTATCAAAGGATTTAGCGTTTATGGTGTTTGCAAGTCTAATGCTACTATTACAAACACCAGCTTTTCGTTATGGTGTCACTTATTACTAACAAGCGTTCTGGTTGGCCGGCTGCGTGTGCTAATAATAATGAATTATTTAATATAAATAATTGTGGTGCTTGTGAAGTTGCATCAAAGGTCCAGGACGTGTGTGATAATGCTTTGAATATATTACAACTTACTAACTAAATAAAACACAGGAGCGTTGTCCTTAAAGTTTGTATTTATTATTTACATAAAATAAATTGGGCTTGATATATTTGAAAGTAATTAAATAAGAGTAATATACACAAGGAGCGGTAAGTAAGTAATTAAAACATTAACACAAAAATAAACTGAAACGAACGTTAAATTGCGCAGTAAATTAAATGTTAATTAATTATGATTAATATAAAATAACCTCTGTATCGAACAATACAGAGTTACTTGTTGAAGCGTATGTTTGTCGGCCACGAGGTCTGTGAAGATGTACTTGGACAAGTATGGAGAGCGATGCTTGGCAGACGGACGAAGAAATTAATTATTTAAATCAATTAAATTAATGTGGATTAGCTTAAAAGAATAATTTATATAGCACAATACAGTTTACCTTTTAGTTGCGGAGATGCAGGGGCACATGCATCTTGGCCGGTACTTGAATAGCACGGCGTGTAAGAAGAACTTACGAAGGTTCTAAAGAGAAGACTGATTCGTGTCGAAGTAACACTGGTCTGTAGGGAAAGGTTTGCATTCTTTTGCTCTAAGTTGAAGGAGGGTTCGATGTTGTCGATGTCTTGAATAATGATTAATCAAAAGCGCGACCTGAAGAGTTGTGCTATCGATGACATAAATATTATTAAAATATCCCTAGTGGGTCAACCTTTCAAATGATATGAGACACCATATATAAAAGAAGACGTACATAATTAAATTAAAACTACTTAATTTAAAATCGAAATGTATATAGAAATTCCAAAGTGAACGGTTATGGTTGTAAGTAGGTAGAAGACCAACGGTCTCTAGAGCGAATAAAAGAAATGCTTTCTTTTTACACACAAATATACAGGAAAATGTCTAAGTGAAGTTTAAAATTTTAAAATGCGAGATATTTAAAGAAATAAATATAATTGAAAAGTAGAATTACATTGGATGATGTTTTGCATGGATCTGATGAGTTGGTGCAGACACTTACGTCGGATGATCGGATTTTCTCATTATAATGGGTGGCGCTAATAATGCTATTTTAGTGGACGTAATATCAAGAACGATACGTTTGTAAAAATAAAATTGTATACTCTACAAAACTAATGTTATTTTACCATACACACCCTATTGAAACAATTAACCAGTCCTTAATAAATTTATATTTTAGATCAACAATGCACTCTCCCGGAGTTTAAGTGGTACACATTTAACTTTAATTGATAATAATTCCTTCATGACGGAGAAAATGTTTATGAGCCGTGGTCTGCACTTGAATCACTTTGGCAAAACCAACCTAGTGTCCGTATTATCCAATCTGTTTCAAATAGACCTAAAGCTATGCGTCCTAGTGACTCTGCTGGGAACAGGAAGGACTTTATAAATTATAATAACTTGATTGAGATTGAAAAAATTGTAATTAATGGAACAGTTGACTGGGAGTTCTGGTGGTGGCGCTGCTCAGGTCTCGGACGGACATGGTGATGTACTTCATGAAACGTTAAATCGGGCTTCATCGATACCAGTGACAGAATAGATATTTTGCTATTAAATATACGAAATGACGTCGCAATGCAATAAAGGTCTCACCTGTAGATTTCGCCATCGCCAGATGGAACCAAGAGATGGCATGTTTCGAGACAAAACTTTTTCTTTAACAGAGGGGTATATGATGTGAGTCATTCATCTATACGTCAGAGGAAGACCTGGCGATGATGTCACCCGACGATCATGTCATTATTCTCCCGGGCGTTCTAGAGACTGAAATAACACCAGAAGGAGTCCGGAATAATCTCGAAGGGCGCAAATCGTACTATATATATATATATACAGGATGTCCAGAAACTCTCCTGACAAACGAAGACCGGAGTTTCCTCAGATAATTTTAAGACAATTAAACCCAAATTCACCTAGTCCGAAAATGCTTCCTAAGGGAGCTAGAGTTCTTTGAAGATGGCGCCTTGTATTTATTTTTTTTTAAATTCCTCCAGAACGCTTCTATTTAGAAAAACAAAAACTGGTATGCTTATTTATCCTCCAGAGATGAATCGATTCCATCAATTGCGAATTTCTAGTACCGGTCATAGGCGTCCGTTTTGGGTAGGTCAACGGTTATTTTAAGGCATAACTTTTTTGTCTTTAACTTTTAAGCATTTGTGACACTAGATTATTAAATTTTCAGGTATTCCAGTACTAAAATGTACTCTTACTTTAAGTCGGTAGGATACACCGTTTTCTAGAAAAATCGATTTGTAAATTTTTCGTTTTTTCTTCATTAAAGTTCGATTTTTTATTTTTTGCAATAGTTAGCTCTGAACTGCCAACGGAAGTAAAACCTACGTTTTTCATTGTCAAATTGTTGTCAGTTCGCGAAGTTTATCTTTTCATTTTTTACTTTGTGTTATTCAAACACAACGATTTCAATTTAAAAAAAAATGGTTTTTACTAATGAGGAATACGCCGATATGCATTTAGTTTATGGCGAAATGAGGTGTAACGCTCGAGCGGCGCAACGTAGATACGCTGAAAATTTTCCCAATCGTCAGCATCCCACTCACTCAACATTTACAGCTCTTCATCAACGATTAAGAGAAACAGGTTCAGTGGTCCCAAAAAATAATGAAACAGGGAGATATAATGATGTAACAGCAGAACATGAAGATGTTATTTTAATGGAAGTTGAGGAAAATCCAGAAATTAGCGTTCGAAGACTATCTGCCATGTACCCCACAATTTCAAAATCTTCCGTAGGAAATATCTTACACAAAGAAAAATTATATCCTTTTCATTTTACAAAGGTGCAAGCACTGCTAGAAGGAGATTTTCCTGCTCGCGTAGAATTCGCTAGATGGTTACAAAATCAGAAAAATCAAGATGAAGATTTCTTCAGGAACATTTTGTTTGGTGACGAAGCTACATTCTCAAAAAATGGAATTTTTAATGTACATAATGCACATTATTATTCGAACGTTGGTGACAATCCCCACGTTGTTCAAGAATTTAAGCATCAGCATAGGTTTAGCATAAACGTCTGGATAGGAGTAGTTGACGATTATCTACTTGGACCTGTGGAATTACCTGCTCGTTTAAATGGTGCTGTTACTTACATTTCCTGCAAAATATTTTACCTGATTTGTTAGATGAGGTGCGGTTAAATATTCTGCAAAACTTATGGTTTCTACAGGACGGCTGTCCGGCCCACTTTAGCAGGAATGTACGAGACTTTCTAGATAATAACTACGAAGACCATTGGATTGGAAGAGGCGGTCCAGTTGCTTGGCCAGCAAGGTCGCCGGATTTGAATCCTTGCGATTATTGTGTTTGGGGATACATAAAAGCATTTGTTTATTACGTTCCGATACAAAATCGCGCACAACTCTGGCTAAGGATAGAAGATGCTTGCAACGAAATTAGAAATAACTTTGGCATTTTTGCAAGAATTCGGCGTTCTCTATGCAAAAGGGTAAACTTATGCATAGAGACTAATGGTCATCACATCGAGCAACTTTTGTAACAATCTACCTTTGATACTTGTTCTTTTTTTGTTAGTTTCGTTCCATTGTAATAAATAATTTGTTTTTAATTTATTAAATTAATTTTCATCCATGCCTTGATAGTCCAAGCCAACTTCGTCGCTAAAAATAAGTAGGTACATAATAAATTGAACTTTAATGAAGAAAAAACGAAAAATTTACAAATCGATTTTTCTAGAAAACGGTGTATCCTACCGACTTAAAGTAAGAGTACATTTTAGTACTGGAATACCTGAAAATTTAATAATCTAGTGTCACAAATGCTTAAAAGTTAAAGACAAAAAAGTTATGCCTTAAAATAACCGTTGACCTACCCAAAACGGACGCCTATGACCGGTACTAGAAATTCGCAATTGATGGAATCGATTCATCTCTGGAGGATAAATAAGCATACCAGTTTTTGTTTTTCTAAATAGAAGCGTTCTGGAGGAATTTAAAAAAAAATAAATACAAGGCGCCATCTTCAAAGAACTCTTGCTCCCTTAGGAAGCATTTTCGGACTAGGTGAATTTGGGTTTAATTGTCTTAAAATTATCAGAGGAATCTCCGGTCTTCGTTTGTCAGGAGAGTTTCTGGACAGCCTGTATATCGCTCTGAAGGCTAGGGATTCATTCAATCAGCGACCTAATGTTATATAAATGTGAAATAAAATTGTGAATATAAATACTATTATATTCACAATCCGCTCAGCCACATGTTATTAGTTATTATTAATTGTTTTTAGTGTACTTTTATTAGACGCGGCTGGTGATGACGTACTGTGGGGGCACGTACAATGATGCGAGTGCTTCGTGTGTTTTCGGTGTTTACGAAGAAAACGCTGCAGTTAGTACACGAGAATATACGAAGCACTAGCAACGTTATACGTGCCCCCACAGTACGTCATCACGAGCCGTGCCTGACTTTTATTATGAATATAGTTCTTTTAATTTCAGTTAGTTTTATTTAAAGAACTCGAAAGACAAGTTCATCACAGAATTATTATTTTTTTTTTTTTTATTATTAAACCCATTATTCCCTTTCGGGACGTAGGGTAATTATACATTACATACTCGTATAGCAAGTATGTGCACTTATAATGTCTCTATGTATTTTTTCCATTTTATTCGGTTCTGGGCAATGCTCCTCAGTTGTGGGATGGACTTGTTAGTCTCTTCCATAACTGTTCTCCTCCAGGTGGTGCGTGGTCTGCCTCTCGCTCTCTTTCCTTGTGGCTTCCAAAATAGGACTGTGTGAGCTGGTGTATCAACTGGCTTTCTTAATGTATGACCAAGCCATTTATATTTCCTTCTCTTAATGTCTTCATTTATGTCGTTTTGTTCTGTTCTATGCCATAGTTCAGCATTTGATATTCTTTCCGGCCACCATATTCCTAGTATATTTCTAAGGCATCTGTTTATAAAAGACTGGAGTTTTCTCTCGATTGTTGAGGTAACCATCCAGGTCTCTGAGCCGTAGAGGAGAACTGGTTTCACTGTTGAGTTGTACACTTTGATTTTTGATGATAAGCACAAACTTTTAGAGCGCCATATTTTTCTCATACTTGCAAAAACTTTCCGCGCCTTGTCTATTCTTCGCTGTATATCAGATAATGTTCCTCCATTGCTCGAGACAACACTGCCAAGGTAAGTGAATTCCTCTACTACTTCTATCTGTGTGCCTTCGACTTCTATGTTTGTTGTATCTTTGGTGTTAATTTTCAACATTTTAGTTTTATTTTTATTTATGCTAAGGCTATTCTTTTTTGATTCCGCAACAAGGTCATTAGTTTTACTCTGCATGTTCCTAATGTTCGATGAAAAAAGGCATACATCATCTGCGTATTCGATGTCCTCTAAAACTTCCGTCAGCCCCCATCGTATTCCTCTCTTCTTGTTATTTGTTGTTGCGTAGAGTACCGTGTCCAACATTATCAAAAAAAGCAGTGGTGAGAGTATGCAGCCCTGTTTAACACCCGTACTAGCGACGAAAGGTTGTGACAGCTCTCCCTCATGGAGTACTCGACATTGATATCCTGTGTATCCTTCCCTAATCAGTTGGATTATTTTTTGGGAAAGACCTTTATTCTTGAGTACTATCCATATATTTTCCCGATTTACCGAGTCAAATGCTCGTTCGTAGTCTATAAATAACAACTCACAGAATTATAATTTTTTTTTATTTGAAACCGTGCCATTTCTGTTGAATTAAGCATACAATGGTTTGGATATATTGTATGACTAAATCTCACTGTGATATGTTCTATTTGTACTTATCAATAAATTTCGCCTGGTCTCTCTTTAACAACAATATTTAAATTGCTCTACTAAACTAACATAAATAATAATTAATTAAGCACTAATCCGAAATACTTATATTTAAAAAAGCTAACAGTCTCTGAATAGTTATAAAAATTACTGTTTTTGCAATAAGATGATTCTATAAAGAATAAAAAGCAAAAGGTTAAAAATTAAACAGATAAACACAACAAATAAAGACTTTTAACAACTAGAAACAAGATAATAACTAGAACCAATGATTCAGCTAATTTCACTCTATTCAAACTGTTTAACAGAATCCGACAACGTTGCACACTAGCAAATGAGCGGGTTATATACGTTAATTCTATAATTAGGAGATACGTATAGTCTCATAAGAGCCTGTACAGTTTTCTAAAGTGCGAACAGACTTATAGATATGACAAGACAAGACAAACATACTTGATTGCGGGTATAGGTAAAATAGGGTTTATTATAGGATTATATTTGGTTTGATGGTAGGTGCCGCATACTGTAACAAATTTAATTGTGTAAATGATCTTTCTTGCCAAAATCTAAACAATGTCGTTTTATATTTAACACAGCTTCTTTTGTGTTTCGAAAAATAGCATTTTGAAAATTAGATTTTCACGCCAATCTGGTGCAATAGGAACAGGTATTTCTAATACTTCATTTTGAATGCATACATTTACGCTTTTAATTCCGGTGATTTTCATGTGTGAAAACTGGTTGCCTAGCGATGCTGATGTTACGTGTCGAACAACAGCAGGGGCAACGATTTATGCGTTGGCTTGGCATCCAGACGAGCGTCGACAAAGCGTCCTGTTCACACATATACACAATGACGAATTGGATATGATACTTGCTTCTTTCGTCGAACTGGGCAGTTGTGATGCCAGTGATTATTATTGGAGCGGTAATTGCAGGGCGATAATTATTTTTGTTTTTAGTTCTTTCATTTTGCTAATTCAAGTTAAATTAGCGGAGGAAGACGATATCTTACTTGCGCATATATCCACTGGACCTGCATGAATGTAATTGAGGATATTCGTTCTTCATACTTCCGTTGCTTGTAGAGGTTGCGGTCCTAACATCACGTTGTAATTGTTTCTTGATTAATGCTGCGATTTTCGTATCATCCCAATTTGGATACAAGCAATTACACAGTCGTTTTTTTTTCTTTAGATTTAATTTTTCTTTAAATTTCTTAATTTTATTCGTGAAAATTACAATATAGAATTCCTTGAAGTTTGTCCTTGCGTGCAAAAAAAAGTTCGCTGAAACAATAAAAAAAATCAATTTGATTATCAAATTGCCCCAACTATATTGCTACTTCTCCGTAAAGATATGATCCAATTTCATCCAGCGTTCTCGCAAAGCTTACCGTTTTCTACTTTCAGATGGGTTTCTAATTGTTGGAGGAGGTGATGCGGGTACTGTGGCAACTGATCTACAAAATTGCCGTAAAACACTGATAAAAGATTGTATTTCAGATGTATCGTTAGGCCCCACGAAATCGTTTGATTTGGAATCAGAAGAGTTGTCCCATTGTTCCTTGGAATTCATCATGTTGCTGTCTGTGGTTTCACATTTAATCTAGAAATCGCCCCACGCTGGGCGACAAATTCTTACCAGTAGGACGTTAGTAAATTCAATTAATTGTGTGTTTGCTGCCTAGGCTTGCTGCAGTGTCCTAACTATAATGAAAATAATTTTAATTAATTAAATGTATGCTGGTATGCTGATCATCAAAAGGTTCAGGACGTGTAGTAAGCTGAAAGGAAGTTTAAATAAATAAAAAGAATACAACAACGTTGCCCTTAAAGCTTTAATAAATAATTTAAACAATTGAAGCTTTAACCTTGATTAAAATTAATAAATTAAAGATAGAGTTTTAAAAACTGGTGACACTTCGGACATTATCAACTATCGTCCTATTGCCATCATATCGAACTTCGCGAAAATTTTTTAAATTTCACTGTACCGAAAAGTATACCTTCTTATTAAGACTGCAATATTACCGAATCAGTATGGCTTCATGAAAAAGCAATCTTCTGCCTCTAACCTTGTATTTCATCATTACGTTGCTGACGCGTTGGATTGCGGGTCACAAATTGATGTCGTATATACGGACTCTGCCAAGGCAGTTGATCGAGTGGAACACGCTATCTTGCCAGCTAAATTGGCGAGTTTTGGATTTAGTAAACCGCTAGTTTACTTTTTAACATCGTACCTACATAATAGGCTTCAATGTGTATTCTACAACGGATATTTATCATCACCTTACATTGCCACTTCTAGAGTTCCGCAAGGCTCTAACTTAGGTCCACTGCTTTTTATTATTTTCATTAACGATCGTTCAGACCAGATCGAGTCTAATAACCTTTTCTTTGCCGATGACTTGAAGTTGTTTTCTAGAGTCTTCGACTACAGACCGATCTGGTTAACATACAGACTTGGTGCAAAAATAACAATTTACCTTTGAACCCCGTTAAGTGTTAGACTTTATCTTTCACTAAAAAGACTTAAATTAATGTTATAGCTACACTTTAATTACCAACTGGAGGATATGAGCATATCACGTGTTGAAACAATTAAAGACTTGGGCGTTACCTTCGATATGAAACTGACCTTCAATGAGCATATCAGCAATGTATCTAAGCAGGCCACACAAACTCTTGGATTTATTATCCGTAACTGTGGTGAATCTAATGTGAGTGTATTGATTTCCTTATTTAACTTATTAGTAAGATCACGTTTGGAATATGCCAGCTGAAATACCCGAGGTTTAAGCTGGACGGTGTCTATCCCCATAGGGGCTTTGATCACACTCAACTCCCTTCTCGCTTCAACGTGCCTTCTCTCTCATTTAGACGTTTTGTAGCCAGCCTCAACTTTCTTCATAGGCTTCTTCACAACGAAGTTGACTGCACAATGCTATTATCTTATTTTTAATTTTCTTGTCCCACTATTATTCACACGCCCCTCCCGTACTTTCTATCTTCCTTTTTCTCGAACCAATATATTGATCTCGCGTCTTCGTTATGAGCAGCAACTTCAATCAGTTTTCTTCTGATATAGATATTCATTTCCATAGTTTCTGACCTTCAAACCGCTGTTCTATGACACCTGTGATAAATATTCGTTTTAGTATTTATCGTGATTTAATTAATGGCTGGATGTTCTCGTTTTTTGTTCTTGTTTTTTGTTTCTATTACTTTTGTTTATATTCATATATCTTATTAGTTTCAATCTTGTTTATTGTTTTATGCTTTCTTTATATTTTTTTTATATTTAGAGGAATTTAGTATTTATAATACCTTTTCTTGTTACTAATAATATGTATATGATTTACAATTTTTATTTTGTATTTTATCCTCTAAATGGAATTTCTGTTTGGTAAATAAATAAATGAAATTAAAAAATAAAATAATCGAATAATTATTAACAGGTTGAAAGAAATTGATGAATATGTAAACAAAATTAAATAATTTAATTATAAAACGATACAGATTCGCTTGTATTCATCACGTGTAAAGAAACCCTAGGCAGAGTAGTTCACCACGTGAAATCGAACTCGTGATGTCGATCGACGTGTAGGTGTACGATGGTTGAAACGTAAGAAAGTTTCTTATGAAGAATTGAGTTAGAGTTAAAAACCAATCACATTACAAACAAGTGAGGGCTCGGAATTAAGATTTAATTAAAGGTGTGAAGTAAAGGGTAGTAATGACAATAAAATTGATATGATTAAAAGTTTCATTGCAAAAAATAATTTACGATTTAAATTAAAAAGCGGCTATAAAATTATGTCAATTGTTATGCACCTGATGTAATTTTGACATGTTGAAAAACTAGTTTAATAATAAGATCCATATGTAATTAATAACTAAATTTATATATAAAATCTTAATTCGATTAAACATTCGAGAACCGTATTAAATGCATGACCGTTCGGCAGGTAGACAGACAATAGTGGTGCGTATGATCAGTGAGACTATACAAAAGAAAGGCTTTCTCTTTAAAAAAAATGTATAAAATCCCACGAAGTGTCTTACGAATTTGTTTTAATATTTTGAAATTTGATTTATTTATGAATAATACAATTTAAAACAGGATTTAAAAAATCCTTAATTTATACGGGGTGTAACAATTCAAGACTACCACATGTATCACAAATTATATATTTCTTTTTTTCAGATACTAATACCAAGCTTGATAGTAGGATATGGAATTGTTATGGTATTCTTGAGATTAGAAAATAACTCTTCAGTTTATCCTATGTTTTGGGACAATCCAATGATTTACACGCCGTTATTTTTCATCGCAACTTGGACTTTAGTAGGTAAATCATTTAAACCTTTTTTTGATATAAAAGTGCTTAAAATGGTTTACATTGGTTTTTAAGAAAAAGATCAACAATTTTCGCTAGAGCCCGATGAATTTCCATATCAGAAAATGAGTTTCGTACCATGAGCTAGTTCAAGTTTTTATAAATTATACGAGGGGGTATTGATATATTCTTAGCATACTATTGAAACAATTTAAAGTTGGGTTGGGTCTACATCTAGTTAAATAATATTTGCGAATTAAAATACTCCTCCTCATAGCTATCACATTCGCGTGTGTCATTTATACGTTGGCTTATAATTCGCATTTTCTTCAAATTTGGGTTTGTATTTAGAACGGTAGTAAATTTCGCGGGTTCGTGATGCTCTATATTGTCCGTCAAATTGTCCAGAGACGATTTCATATTATCGACTATGTTAAGTGATACCGATACAGATAATGCACGATTTTGCAATTGTTCAAGTGATTCTCCAACAACAGAGTACTTTTCGAATATCTCCACTGTATCTGTTTTAATTTTATTGTATGAGAAAAATTCTTGGCTTCTTTTAATAGCTTTCGAACTGAGGTTCAACGTGGATAACAAAAGATTTGATACTCTGAAAATGTTTACTGTACTACGGTACTGCTTCAAGCCAGGTACCCCATCTGGTTAATATAGGTTCAGGTGGTAGTGAAATTCCTAGACAAAAGTTCTTGAATTCGCAAATCCGTTTAGGGGATTTGGGGAAAAGCTTCTTTGTGTTAGCTATGAGAAGGTCTATTTTTGAATAGCTGTGTCCAATGGTATCTGCCATAAGATGAAATGCATGTAGTAGACGTGTTACGTGAAGGAGATGCGGATAATATGTCTTTAATAATCTCCCAACTTTCCCCATGGTAGCGTCTCCTACACTGATAAGCATTTTTAATTGATTTCGTTGTGTACCAAAGATTTGAATAGCGTCTTTTATCACCTGCACTATAGTTTTTGACTTCGTATTTGGAAGACATTTGCAGCACAAAAGAAATGGTTTTGACGAGCCATCGTCCACATTTATCCACACTTTCTTGTTTTTTGTAATATTCCGTATGGTATTTGTAACATGTAATTTCATGTGCGCGAAATGCCTTCGCAGTAGGCAGTAGGATTGGTAATTTCCAAGCAGAAACAATTTTTTCCCAAAATGTATAGAACACCTTCTGCTCCACAATGGTAGGTGGAATATTACACACATTTAACATGAGTATAAATTCTGTCAAGAAAGTCCAGTATGATATTTTTTACATTTGCTCTATATCTCGCCGATCGCACGTACTGTTTACAACCCTGCTCGTGGTAAACCATTAAGTACACATTGCATGCGTCACAATTTACGGAATTGTTGCGGTATTTTAAATCGGGATACCGATGTATATATGTACTCGTATTAGCTTCCTGTAACCCTTGACACTCGTGTTTTCTTTTACGTAACATTTTCATCCACGATACACACTCGAGAGGAACTAATACACAACTGACTGATCATGATTCAATATTGACAGTATAAATTCTTGTAATTTATTGGCGTGTTACGTCATAGTAGGTACTGTTCATTCAATGTATGAATTAGTCTATTGAAATCTTCATACTCTAATGCGCAAATTTAAACCAAAGTTCCAAGATCTAATACACACTTAGCGAGCAACTTGGAAGCGCTACTTGCGGCTAGCAATAACGACCGGGTCTATTTATTTCCTTTTTTTAAATAATTTATATATCTTATGGATAAGCACTTTCTTTTATTTATAAATTGATTTGTAAGCAGTATAGCATTAAATAATTATTTTTATTTAAATTAAGTATAATTTTTGTTAGTGGCTATTGCGACGTGATAGTGAAATCATTATTATTTGGCAGTCATTGCCGTAGTTAGATAAATTACAGAAATTAGTGTTAAGTGCTCATTGACGAAGATTCTTTTGCCTAACCACTAAGTAAAGAAGGTCTAATTTCGTAAAACATCAATTCATGATTCATCTATGGGAAATCACCTTTGGAAAACACCTTTGCATAATTCTGCATTTTTCTATTCAATCTGTAAAATATTTGTCTTTCTGGATTCGTTTGATTAAAACTGACGGTAATTAAAACACACTGTATTAATGATAAAACAAAATACACAATATAACACTTAAAACTATTACAAATAATAACAGTATTTATTACAATATTTATTTCACATATATATCACAATATTAACCCGACGCCGATTAGTCGATGAATGCCTGTCTTCCTCCATTTTGAGTTCTTATATAGATCTATAGCTCATTCGAGAGCCTTCCAGTAGCTCTTTTCTTGGAGGTCGAGAGTTGATGACGTATTTGACATGATGGCGTGATACCCCTCACCTGAAGTATCGTCGGATGACTCACATCACAAATCAATACTGAAATAGTACCAAACGTTCGTAAAAGTCTATGCGAAAGTATTTTGGTGACAAAACACTTTCGCAGAAAATTTGTGGTTGAAGTTAACGCTAGCAGTAAATACGTGCTATTATGTCCATGTTTACAGATACAGATTTGTTTTTGGTATATGACGCCACCTGGCGACGAGTTAATCGACTTACAGTAGTATACGTATTTTTTCTTCTTTTGTAATAGCTTAGCTATTCGAGAAGAAATCGCTTTCATCGGCGTAGTCTGTTTTGGCGGTCAGATGTCACGAGGTTATCTGGTGTCATTTGATAGGACAAAATTCATTACTAGACCAGAAAGCGAACATTAGTCGTTACTTCCTTCGTAAATCTGCATTGACAAAGTCGTTAGACAGAAACGCATGCGTCTGTGGTTGAAGTTAACGCTAGTAGTATACGTGCTGTTATGTCCGTGTTTACAGATACAGATTTGTTTTATGCAGATTTGTAGCATTATCTATTAGTTATACTAAAAAAATTGTACCGAACATTAACAATCGATGTTAAGTAACTATCCATATCCATAATAATGTGGATTGAACAACATATTAAATACAAAGCTGTATACCTATACATGTTTCCTTTCTAGATCCATTTAATTCTGTTACAAGCCATGTTTCTTAGCTATACAGATTATTGAATTTTGTTATCGGAAAATAGATTTTAGTTTAATCGCTTTTTTTATACGAGTTTAAAACTATTATTATTTTAGATCCTTGGATAAGAAGATTAATTGAAACTAGCAAATGGCCAAGGTTGGTAGTTACTTCTGGCGTATGCTTAACTTGCGCTGGTTTGTTATTTATTTGGTTTTCCATTGCGAGCATTGACAGAAGAGCTTCTTGGTTTGTAGTCTCCGGATTATTATCAGGTAAATAAAATAATACAACCACAGCTATCGTTCCCATTAAAAATTTCCACCCTTTGATGAAGTTAACATAAGAACAATTATAAAATCAAATTATCAACCTAACTATTCTTCACCTAACTATTTTATCATTTCAAGATCTGTTTTACCACTTTTTGCTTTTCCTAATTTAATTTCAGTTTAGCTATTGCTTTTTCAAGTTCTTCTATCATTATAACTTCTTCATATTCATTTGTGTTTCTATTTGGTCCTCGTCCGTGCCTTCTTAGGGGCCGTCTATTCTAAACTACACATTGTAGTATTATATAAGTCAAGTATTTCATATGTATTGATCTTTAGATGATTAATATTATCTCTTATTCCTCTCAATTGTTTCATTTTTCATCCTCTCAGACTTTTTCCAAAAGATATTTTGTGTCAGACACGATTAATTTGGCTCTTCGCCGAAGTATTACTCCTAGCTTTTCCTTTTGGTTTCTGCTACAAGTTTTTCAACACGTTTTTTTCTTATCATTGCATTCCGTTTTATCTTGTTTTATCGATGTTTGTTATAAAGTGTGTCATATCGAACGAATTATGATAATTCATATATTTTTTTACCTTGAAAATAAATTATGCCAAACAGAAAAGTATCTATTTACTAATTAATTTCTATTTTTACAGGCACTGGTGCTTCACTCATAATATCTCAGTGTGAAGTTCTATTAGCGCAATATTTCAAATTAAAATTAAAGAACGTTAATGTTTGTATACAGTTAATTGTTGCGACTGGTTTCATTGTAACTCCGATCGTATTAGGCTCTAGTATAATCAGGCATGGACTATTGACTCCTCTTATATGGTATCAGATTATAATTCTGCAAGGTATGATTGTCGCCATGTTTATTAAGAAACCGCCATATTTGAAGAGTACAGGAAACCCTTATAAAATAATTCAGGTAAAGTTTACTTTTTAATTATTACAAAATAAATAACATTTGCTTAAATTATGTATGGTCTTAATAAATATTTATCTTCAATAATAAAAATATAACTAATTATTTCGCAGTTACATTTTTAGAAGTAGTGCAGACCTAATAATACTGATTACATTTAAAAATAAGGTTGGTACTATCGAATGTAAAAAAAAGTGGTACAGTAGTGAAGTTATATGTAAAGTCAATTTTTAAACATTTTAGTATTGTGACATTGCTAAGATACTTAAGATCGTCGTAACGGGAAAAAGTCATTTTTGACATTTACACCTATCTGAATATTTGGGAGAAAATAAAAAGAATGACAAATCAAATTCATAGATCTCGTATAAGATTTACTAATAGGGAACAACTATGGGAATCTATTGAAAATACCTGAGAGAACATTGTTGAAAAACCTATTTTTTTAAGAAGGCTCATTGATTCTGTACCTAGAAGGTTGGGGGTAGTAATTGACGCAAATGGCGGATCAATTAAGTATTAGTTTATTTGTGTTTTCTAAACTGTATTAAAAAATTACTTGACATTTGGTTTGTCTTTCAAAAAAAGATTGATAAATAACAAGTGTTCATTTGAAAAGTCAATCTAGTAGCATGTGATTTACTGAGAATATTTTGAAGTATGTCGTAAATTAAAATTTACTACTTAACCTACGAAGTCGTATATTTTGACAGTTTCATACATACAAATAAATAAAAAATGTGATTGACATTATAAAATGTCATTTGGATTTACGTTTACGGAACAACAAACTCATACTAATATATATGCGTCTTATTCTATCTAAATTTCAAAGTAACCTAGATTGACTTTTCAAATGACCACATATATGTTATTTGACACTTATAGGTTATTTGAACATTTAAATTTGACGCTTACATTTAATTTATATCTACATTCATGCAGCCTAATTTAAACTGTTTAAAATATGACTGCACCACTTTTTTTGCATTCGATAGTACACTGCGCAACATATAAAACCCGTACAGCTCTTATGAGCACAAAATCAGATTTTTTAGTTAGGTAAACGGGACAAATATATTCATACTGTCACTTATAAACTTCATAGGTTATACATTATACATACAGTCGCACGCAATAAATTCTGGTCGTCAAAGACATGCTTTGACACAATGGCAAATGCCGAGGTTACTAAATGTATATACAGTACTGTGCAATAAAATCTGAGACAACTCTTAATGTTAATGTCTAGTTGAGTTGTGCAAAAAAACTTGGACATCGTTATATCGTAAATCTTGCTTCAACGCTGTCATGCGGTTATAAGTGGCACAGCAACAAGGCATTATTTAAGGAAAATAATACTAGATAATATTTGCGTTACTGGATTTGGGAAACTCTATTTATAATTCTGTTAGTAGTAGGTACAGTTAAGCTCACATAAATCTAGTCTAAAACCATTTTTGAATTTTTGTTTTGTTGTAATTCATTCGTATAACGTCAAAATGACATTTGTCACTTTTGATATTCAAAATTGAAAGAAAACTGACTCCTGTAGACAAAATAACGAGCGTTCAACTAAATTTTACCTCGCAGTTGCCCATGGAAATTATACGTATATCTTAGCTTTTTACTTAAGTTCTTAATATGAATTTTGTTGGTTATGAACTATTTGAATGACATGATAAATGTCAAAATAATAAAATTAAAATATTTAACTAAATGAGATACGTTTATTTGCAACAAACAAGTAACATTTTATAAAAATTGTTGAAAGTGGCCACCACCTTGTTCGAGACATTTCTAACATCTTCTTCTAATGAAGAAGAAAACGTTTTGTAGTAGCATATCGTCGATTTCGTTAATTATTTCAGCAATTCTGATCTGAAGGTCTGCAAGATCAGGTATCTGTACCCAAAAAATTGAGTTCTTTAAAATGGCCACAGAAAAAAATCACAGGGGTTAACATCACAAGATCTTGTTGGAAATTCATGTTCGATGTTTAAACTTATCAACCGATTTTGATAAATTTCCGTATCATATTAATTGTTTCACAAGCTGTGTGCACTCTAGCTCCGTATTGTTGAAAGTAACCCTGATTTATTTCTTCTTCATTAAGCTGTTCAATAAATGTCATAATAATTTCTTGTCGATACCTTTCTCCTTTAAAGAAAATACGGCCAATGATTTTCCTTCGACTAATCGCACACCATACACCAATTTTCTGTGGATGAACAACATAACAGTCATGCGGTTTCTTAGTATTCCACATCCTTATATTTTGTGAGTTAACATATCCATTCAGATAAAACCATGATTCATCTGAGAAAAATTTTGTCAAGAATGTCATTATCAAAATTATTTAAGAACCACTGACAAAATGTTGTTCTTCTAGGATAGTTAATTTCTTTGATTTCTTGATAATAGGCCATGCGATATGGAAATAAATGTAAGTCTTTTTCAAAATTGTATGACAAGTGCCAATTGAAACACCCACTCGTGGAGAGAATACTCGTATGGATGTTCCTGGTGTATCATTCATAATTTGCGTTACATCGTCAACTAGCTCTTCCGTACATTTTTTCGGACGGCCACTGTCTTCTTTCCGTATAACACTCTCTGTTTCTCTCTGAAAACCTTAGTGCAATATTTAACTGTGTACCAAAAACTATCAAAATCAAAGACGAAGTTTGGAAACATATTTCTAAATTCCTCTAAGTATTCTTCAAGAAAATAGTGCCATTGTCCGTTAATATTACGTCCGTTCCAAAAATAAGATTCAACCGTGAATGATTTGTGTTGAACAGTGAAAACCATTTTAAATTACAAAGCAATTTCAAAAAGCTCCAACTAAGTATACATCAGAATAAATAGTCTGTCAAATTGACAACTGATGTAAATGTAAATAGTACAAGTTACGACAAACATTTTTATTGTCATGGACTACTAGAGGTAAAATTTATTTGAACGCTTTTTACAAATTTTGTTAAATTTGGAAAGTCGCACCATTAAACAAATCGCAGAAGAATTTCATTGGAATCTACAGTACTACAAGTTAAAAAAGATGTGAAACTGGTCTTAAAAAAATATCAACTGATGCAGAAGATTACAATTTGAGAGAAAATAAAGCGAATGACAATGGAAATTCATAGATCTCGTATAAGATTTACTAATAGGGAGCAACTTTGGGAATCTATTGAAGATATCTGGGAAAACATTGTTGAAAAACCTAATTTTTTAAGAAGTCTCATTGATTCTGTACCGAGAAGGTTAAGGGTAGTAATTGATACAAATGGGGGACCAATTAAGTATTAGTTTATTTGCGTTTTTTAAATTGTATTAAAAAATTACTTGACATTTGATTTGTCTTTCAAAAAAAGATTGATAAACACTAAGCATTAGAAAATTTTGACAATTTTGACAAGTTAGGTTATACTAGATTTATGTGAGCTTAACTGTATATGAGAATTTGATTGTACATATATAGTAAACCAAAAATTTAAATAAAATTCAATAGCAAAACATTATTTTTATAACAGAACAGAATAAATAACAGATTAATTACAATAATGACATTAGATAGAGTAAAAGTACTTTCGGATGAGACTGAAGATGCGCGAGCGATGACATTACAAAAATACTGAACACCTTAAAAACATTGAGCAGTCGCAGCAGTCGGCAGCGGGAGCAATGTACGTACAAGACCACTACGAAACACACAGATCAAATGCCTGGTATCGACTGACAAATAATCGATAAACGTTTGTGGCTGGTAGGTATAGTACACGGATTTATATTACTAGCTGTTTCTCTCATTTATGAGGTGGCTCCCTTTCTAATTACTAAAATGTGTTTCTGCGCCAGTCTCATCCGAAAGTAATTTTACTCTATAAGCAATGAATATATTTAATATTTGGTTATATCGCCGTTTGCAGCACGACTTGAGTTAATCTCCTTAGCATTGAACGAATTAAATTTTTTGTTACGTGTTCAATCTCACTTAGTGCCTCCCATTCTTCTTCTATGACCTCCCACAGTTCTTCCGCATCGCGAGAATGAAAATTTCTTTTATAAATATTTTTGATTATAAGTTCCCATACATTTTCAAGTGAGTTTAGATCTGGATTTTTTGAAAACTATGGCAGAACTTCTATATTGTGACTGTGACAAATCTACTGAAATATGTAGTTATTGTCTGGAAACGCTTGTGCTAGAGATGGTAGCATTACATGCTCCAATATGTTTCTGTAACTGCTTTCCTCGCGGTGGTAAAGGGATTCATTCATATGCAATTTATCAAAGCCGCATCATCAGCGTCAATGCTGCTTCTAGGACGTCTAGAACCGATTTTCCTTGCTCAAGACCTATCCTGCGTTGCCACTCTTCGTATTGACCAACCTACTTATATTTTGGATGTAATCAGTTGATTTAAATCTTGAGGCATCTTTAATGGTGTGTTAATGTTTAGAAAATTTCAATTATATTGCTATATAATTTAATAATTTTAGCTAGTGTCTGAAAATTTACGGAAACAAATGACACTGACAGGGCAGTAAGTCAATTGACATTGCATGAATATGAGACCTTAATTACGCAACTTAAATATGTTTGTCCCAGATTTTATTGCACAGTACTGTACCTATTTACTAACCATGGGCAAATGCTCCATTGTATAACCGTCGTAAAAATAATTGCCATATTTTCTTTGTCAAATTTCATTCATGTTGACAATTCATTGACATAGGCATTATTAGGCGGGGAAAATTTACAATCTAATCAAATTTTAAAGTAATATTGACTACCAGAATTTATTGCTCACGACAGTACATTGCTGAACCATTTAACTTAAGTCAATTTGACAAGTCAAATAAGACATGCCAAATTTGTTAAGTGGTTTACATTGATAATATGTTGGTGTACGGGTTTTACATGTCGGGCAGTGTACAGTTGCGGCCCCTACAAACTCAGACAGTTCGACAAATAATAAATGTTGGCTTTGTAACATGGTCTTAATATTGAAGTTTATAAAATAAAAAAATTGAAAAATGGAAAAATTCAAATACAAATAACGTTTTTGCAACAATATATGCGTTTTTAAAATGAAAGTGCATTCCAGTTTGTTTTTCTTGATGAAATCTGGTTTCTTCAAGATGGGAGCTCTCAAAAATCATATCAAGATGAGAATATTAAATCTGTAAAAGCAAAACAAGAAGGTGGCAAAAGGTATTAATTATTTAAAAAGTATTGGCATGGGAAATATATTCTTGACTTTTATCGTGTTTTTATCAACATTTATTTCATTTGCAATGTGCCTAATGCTAATGCCGTCCTCTAGCCTAGTCTAATTATCAACTTTTGTAGTTCGTTTAATGAGGCATTATAAAAATTATGTACGCTTTTGACATACAATAAACTGACACTAACATAACCATACCGGATAAAAGTCAAATTTACAAATCACGAATTTTTTTAATTTGGCAGAATGTGAGAAAAGTCGGTGTCTGAGTTTGTAGAGGCCGCAACTGTACGATGTATTCTCGCCTTTTCGAAAATAAAAAATTATAATGTGCCAAAGATGCTTCTTATTTTCCGACATTTTTAACAGTTAACAAATTTTAGGTAATACAACAACAAACAGTTTTTCCTTCACTATTAGTTGAAATGCTTTGTATTAAAATTTTAACCGTGTGAAGTAAGTAATACTTCGGTCTTTTTATACAATGACATCTAGCGCCAAAAAGGGGATGAACCTTTTCATCAGTCATTTTAATATTTTATATACCTAAAAGAATATTTCATAAATTTTCATTTTATCAACACGCGTTTTTTATTGTTGAAAATAAAACAGTACATTAATTGTGTCAATTATTTAAATTTAAACCAAAGCATTTCTAATTAAAACGAGTTAATTTTTGTTGTTCGCTAAAAGCAGAATATTTTCGTTAATATCAGCATACCTATTACAGTTCTCGACAAATAAAACGGGACACTTTTTTTAATTAATGTAAGTCAGAAAATTCTTTCAATGGAGACTGTGGTTAAATAATAATTTAAAAAGGTATATAACCCTTTACCACAATTATTAGTCGTATCCTAAATACGTATTTCGACAACTAAGTTGTCATCATCAGTAGGTAAAAACTACTAATTAAAAGTCACACATGGGGCACAGTAAAGTAAAATAAACGCTTCCGCACAACTACTATACACTGCAACCCTGTAAAGACTAAATTTAACATGCCAATCTCAAACTACGAGACAAACACTTGCCTCCTACGAAAAGGTTTTAAACATGTGTTAAATTATCGAACAAAGGAACGGCAGAAATTCTTCTCTAAAGAAGGCGCCTACTAAAAACGATTTTTAAAGCTACGATGACCTACTATTAAACTAAATGAACCACCTTATATTATCACAAAACACTAGTATATTTAACTATATGAATATTTCATGTGCATTGTACACATCAGTAGTTATATAAACGTATTATTTCGAGTACAAGTATAGTGACAAAATCTATATTGGGTAGGGTGTAAAAATTTTCCATTACAAATGGTTAAAAAATATGGTCGTATATTGTAAAAGCCGAACTCTCATTGCAAATTCTGAGAAAGACAAAATTAAGAAGGGGCATTACATGTGAAGAAACAAGACATCCGACTGTGTAGTGTTATATTAAATGAGAATCAATTCACGTGAAAAGGGTCTATGAATAATTGGATATTGTAGGTATATAATTTAAAAGTTAATTATAAATAGGTGACATGTCCTAGTTAAGGAGTTAAGCAATTTAATATAATGTATAGAATTCACGGTAGGCTCTGGGTGAAACATGATAAATAATTAAATAAACAAAACACCCGGTACATCTGTTCCACAAAACGCGAAACATTTTACATTTCGTGGAACAAACACACCGAGTGCTTCATTCAACAACCATTGTTAAGGAGGTAATTTTGCATTATTTCACGTGTATGGATTCCCACATGTCTATATTTCTGCTGTTACCTCCCCCACCCACTTATAAAAATGTGAATAGACAGCTGAACGGTATTGGAGATTTATCGCTATTCAAGGAGGTATGTTCATTTTTCGCGATAAATATACTTTCGTAAGCATCAAGTTCATGGGGTTTATTAATTCCTTTTATCAATTTCAAACCTGTAATCGGTACATTGTGCAGTGTGCTCAAAGCGTGATTTGCGACATTTGATTTATCCGGTCTATTGTATTTGATATGTGCTATGTGTTCTTTAAAACGTGTTATTATAGGTCGTTTAGTTTGGCCTATATATTTCAAATTACAATCCGCGCAACTAATTTCATAGATCCCTGATTTCGAATTGGAATTAATTCTATCTTTAGTATTCCCTAGCAGACTTTTGATGGTGTTTTCAGACCGAAAGGCTACCTGGAGACCTCTTTCTTTCACAATTTTATTAATGTTTTTCGTGACAGGGTGGTATGGTAGACATATGTCCTTTTTCTCTTGGTTACTTTGGGGTATCAAACTCGTGGATTCGCGGATTGTATTTTTTATTTTAGTTTTTCTAATTAATTTATTGATTATTTCTATGTCAATGCCATTGTATGTCGCAATATTTTTAATGAAATCTAGTTCTGTTTCATATCTCTCTTTTGTTAACGGAAAATTTAGTAACCGATTGACTAAAAAGTTAAAGGAAGCTGTCTTATGTTGATAACTATGATTTGAATCCGCGGTGATGAATCTATTAACGTTGGTTTCTTTCCGGAAAATATCGATTTCTATTTTATGTTTATTTCTAATCAGTAAAGTATCTAAAAATGGTATCTTGCCGTATTGTTCCTTTTCCAGGGATCTATGAAATTAGTTGCGCGGATTGTAATTTGAAATATATAGGCCAAACTAAACGACCTATAATAACACGTTTTAAAGAACACATAGCACATATCAAATACAATAGACCGGATAAATCAAATGTCGCAAATCACGCTTTGAGCACACTGCACAATGTACCGATTACAGGTTTGAAATTGATAAAAGGAATTAATAAACCCCATGAACTTGATGCTTACGAAAGTATATTTATCGCGAAAAATGAACATACCTCCTTGAATAGCGATAAATCTCCAATACCGTTCAGCTGTCTATTCACATTTTTATAAGTGGGTGGGGGAGGTAACAGCAGAAATATAGACATGTGGGAATCCATACACGTGAAATAATGCAAAATTACCTCCTTAACAATGGTTGTTGAATGAAGCACTCGGTGTGTTTGTTTCACGAAATGTAAAATGTTTCGCGTTTTGTGGAACAGATGTACCGGGTGTTTTGTTTATTTAATTATTTATCATGTTTCACCCAGAGCCTACCGTGAATTCTATACATTATATTAAATTGCTTAACTCCTTAACTAGGACATGTCACCTATTTATAATTAACTTTTAAATTATATACCTACAATATCCAATTATTCATAGACCCTTTTCACGTGAATTGATTCTCATTTAATATAACACTACACAGTCGGATGTCTTGTTTCTTCACATGTAACGCCCCTTCTTAATTTTGTCTTTCTCAGAATTTGCAATGAGAGTTCGGCTTTTACAATATACGACCATATTTTTTAACCATTTGTAATGGAAAATTTTTACACCCTACCCAATATAGATTTTGTTACTATACTTGTACTCGAAATAATACGTTTATATAACTACTGATGTGTACAATGCACATGAAATATTCATATAGTTAAATATACTAGTGTTTTGTGATAATATAAGGTGGTTCATTTAGTTTAATAGTAGGTCATCGTAGCTTTAAAAATCGTTTTTAGTAGGCGCCTTCTTTAGAGAAGAATTTCTGCCGTTCCTTTGTTCGATAATTTAACACATGTTTAAAACCTTTTCGTAGGAGGCAAGTGTTTGTCTCGTAGTTTGAGATTGGCATGTTAAATTTAGTCTTTACAGGGTTGCAGTGTATAGTAGTTGTGCGGAAGCGTTTATTTTACTTTACTGTGCCCCATGTGTGACTTTTAATTAGTAGTTTTTACCTACTGATGATGACAACTTAGTTGTCGAAATACGTATTTAGGATTCGACTAATAATTGTGGTAAGGGGTTATATACTTTTTAAATTAATGTAAGTCAGGATTACAACTATTGATATGCTTTGAAGTTAGCAATAAATGAAAAATTTTACCTATCGGTTTGACAGTACCCAAATTTCAAAACCACAATTAAATCATATTTATTTAAATGACGAAAAGTTAAAAACCATTTATTGAAAATTATAATAACATAAACGTGTTATCAAAATTAATATTTTGTAAGAGCTCCTTTTACCTCTATCACAGCATTAATTCTTTCAAGCATTGATCTTACTAAATTAATGACATTATTTCTGCCCAGCCCCTTTGTACTATGCAAAATAATTCCTCTTTGCTATGTACTGTCGTGAGCAAAATTGACACTGTTTCTGCGTGGGTTTAAATTGTGACTACTTAAGTGGCTTTACTCATAATAGTAAGTCAGGAATTGTCAAAAATGTGTGTCTTATTGACATTTATTAAACATTTTTAAATAAATTTGAATTAAATTATTAAATTTAAATCGTCATTCTACCGTTATTATTAACTGCATATAATCTTGTAGACATTCAAGCGACAATATTTTGTACAACATTTATAGAAATTTGATGCCAAGCATTTTGAACAATCTCCCAAAATTCTTCCTGGGTAGAAGCTCTATCTCATTAATCCCCATACATTTTCAATGGGATTAAGATAAGGACTGTAGGGTTGGATATCTCAAGATTAAATTTAATTCTCTTGTAACCATTGCTACAAGATGAGACAGGAAATTGTGTTGTTCTTATAGCTTCCTTTAATGTTTTGAAAGTTGTGCCTAATCTCAGTAACTAATGTTTCGTCTTCCTGCGTATTCGAAATTTTGTTACGTCCGTAAATTATTTTCCTGTTTAAATTATCCTCTTCCCTCCATTTTTTTAAATATATTCTTGCGGCTGAACTTTTACCAATATTAAATTGAACCCATACACTTTTTAATGATTTCCCATTTTTAAAAAACTAGTAACAAGTCTGGCTTTATCAGTTTTCGAAAGATGCGGCATTTTCAATTTTGAATTAGCAACTATGATATATAATTTGACGTAGAGTTTGAAAGTTAATCAAATATCGTCAAAATTACAACGCTAAAAAAATAAAGGAATTTGACATATCGATTTTGACACTGTCCCGATTTTTTTGCTCACGACAGTACATGAAGATTTTGCGTATTAATGCGGCTTGCCATTAAACGTCATACATATTTGACATTTATAACATATTACTATGAATAGTGGTTTGTAGGTTTACTGCACCACCATCCACAACTAGTTTACCCAACTAGGTTACTCAGCCGGTTGATTTCCAAATATGAGACTTCTAACTTCTCGGGTTCCAATAAGGAAAGTCGTGACTTTTCTACAAAATTATTTAGCGCCAGTGAATTGTTCACACTACTATATGTACTTATTTTAGTTTCTAAGCAATATTAACGTTATAGCAAAAATAAAACACAGGATAAAATTTAAACTGAATATTTAATACAAAAAATAAAAAAGAAAAAAAAATCTATCTTTATAAAGTATAAAGATATTGTATTTTACAATAATACATGAGGTAAAATATATTCACTGTAATATTGACAGCTGAGTGAATGAAAAACTTCCTCTTAATTAACTCCGATCAAACTTATCTAAAATAATAAAGTTTATTTTTAATTTCTCCCCAGAGAACCATACTGTATAATCAAATCTGATACACGATCAAAATCTACAAATGCGCAAACTAACATGTACAAAAAACAACCTTGAATCCCGTCGAACAAACTTTTGAATTTATAATTATTACAAAGAAATGTTAATAATAATCTTTATTATTCATTTCTAAAAATTAAGACTCTTAACGGATTATTTTAATACAATTGAAATACACTTTTAAAAGCATTTTTTACTAAGACGTCTTATGAATATAATTTTACTTACATAAAAAATATGCTGGAGACTAGAAGGTGCTTATAACTTTTTATAACTCAAAATTTTATTACGAGAATTAATCTCTACAACTCTACTACATCAATCAAACACTTTTCAAACAATTACCCGGTTTAATTAAATATATTTAATTATATTTCATTCAAAGCGACCTTCTACTATGCTATCTGAAATACGTCTCCTTCTCTCAATAGGCCTCAACTTTCACATCCTATCGACCTCGGTAAAACAAGTTTTTATCTTAGCACATTTAAAATAACATTTTGTGAATATACACATATATTCAAAAATAAAAGTACATTTATTTTAAACAATTATTTAAATATTATTTTAGAAAAAATCCATAGCACAATGTAATGACTAGGAAATTCATAATATTACTTGTTTTAGAAAAAGACTTACTTACACTCATAAAATTAAGCCAAAGTCATTATAAGACGTGTCCCGTTTTATTTGTCGAGAACTGTAATATTACATCCTGTAGATATGTTGTGAATTTAAAATAATTATTTCAGGGTACGAATGATGATGAAATCGACATATTCCCAGGCACAAATACAAGAGAGTTACAATATACACGCAATAGTAAGATAGAAGAAAACGTCCATGTGAGCACTAGAGACGTTAACAATATAGAATCTGGTACGTCGCTTGCAGACGAATTGGCTGCAAGTGCACTGAGAGAACAAGAAGAGGCTTCAACGGTTAAATCAATCCAAAACGAAAATAGAAACAGCAATTTGATTGACATCGAAGTACATGCTACGGAAAACGGAAAACCTAGCTGGATCAAATTTGATAACGAGGAAAATAGCGAAGAGGAGAGCAAACCACCAACACCACCGATCAGAAAAGACTTACAAAAATCCAATTCTTTAAGCAAGCATCAAGATTTGGATAAAATAGAGACTTTCGAGGATTCTTTTGTTCATATTCCAAAGCCTCTATTTACAGAGACGCAGATTAATAATAATAATTCATATTCTTTTGATGCTGACGAACCTAGTAGCGATGAACCAGTAGTCTTTATGCCGCCAGTTCCTAACAGGGAACCGGGATTTTTTAATAAACATCTATATTTTCTAAAGCAACCTTCCTTCTATAAATCTCTTCTTCAGATAATTACTACTAAATATTCAATATTCATGTTTTACGCCTTATTTCCCAGTTACATTTACATGAAGATAACGAATCTCAAAATACAGCACACCTGCTTTATTATTGGCTATATAAGTTTGGCGCATCTCCTTTTTGCTGCTTTAAATAGCTTTGTCGAAAACTCACATAGGAAGAAGGCTTTGTTTCTATGGATTTTTTCATGGAGTGGCGCAGTGGGTTACATTCGTAAGTATTGTAATTATTAATAATTCACAAATCGAAACTTTTGATTTCAAAAAGTTTAAAATATTGTATTTAAATGAATTTAGTGTTGAAGCAAAGAGAAACGTGTCCAGGTTTATTGCAATATTAAATTAAATTTAATCGATTTTCTTTGAACGCTATTTAATTCTTTTAGTCATAAACTTTAGTTAGGTAAGAATAATCAGTTAGGTAATTACGAATATAAGGTAGAATTCACCAAAGATTACCGATGTGTCATAAATATTCGAATTTCATTAATTGACGTAGCAGACACTTCTTGGCGTAGCATTTTGTAATTAACAAATTTAGTATAAAAAAACACACTTGGCTATTTCACAATTTTTTATTAGATATATTTCTAACATATGTTTCGACTGTTATGCCATTGTCAAAGAGGATCTTAAAACTAACTACGTGCCCTCGTAACTTTTATACCTATTTTTTAGTGCTGGGGTGATGGTTAAGACATATTTACAATCGTGTCTATTATGGGGGTGTTAATAAATTCTAACTGTGTATTCGTAATTATTATATTTTGTTTTTGTGCTTTTTTAATTTCTAGTATTTCTAATAAGTCTACTCTTCTACTTTTTATTACGTTATGTAACACGGTGGAGCTATTAATATCAGGCAAATGGCTTTGTTCGATACAGTGTGTCGAAGAATCTGTGTTTTTAATACTATATTTTACGTCTCTTACGTGTTCGGATATGCGTTTTTTAATGGATCTTACACTTTGCCCTATATATATAGCTTCATAGTCATTACATTTTATTGTGTATACTCCTGATTTTTCTATATGTTCTATTTTATCTTTTTTATTATTTAACATTGTACCTAATTTTGTTTTATTGCTACATATGATTTGAATATCTAATTTTCTTAATATTTTATTTACTTTGTCTGTGATTTGGGGAATATATGTAATTGCGTGCCAAATGGGTTTATTTTCTTTTATTTCCGGACATAAGAATTTTTTCTGAATATTCTTTTGTTCTTTTCGGTTTAATATTTTGTCTACTATGTTGGGATTGTATCCATTATTTTCTGCTATTTTTTTAATATATATTATTTATTCTTTAAAAGCATCAGTATTCAATGGTATGTGACTTGCTCTATGTAACGTGTCTTCCAACATGGACTTCCGAACTTTGACAGTTGATAACGGTCATCTTGTTGAAGCTACATCTGTCAAATTAGTTGTCATTTATTCAGTCCGTTTTGCCAAATCACCATGGACGGATATAGCATTCAACAACACGTGCAAATAATAAAATTGTTTTATTAAAATGGGTGTTCTGTTCGGGTAACGTACCGCGCGCTTCGCCCATTTTACGGTAGCCATAATCGTCCTACCGAGAGGACTATTCGCAATGTGGTGGATAAACTTGAGTCCACTGGTTCAGTAAACGATCATCCAACACCCGTACTTCGACGAAACGCAAGATCTGTCGAAAACATCGCCGCTGTCCGTGAGAGTGTGCAGGAGAATCCGAGGCAGTCGATTTCGCGTCGCTCACAAGAACTCGGCCTTTCGCAGACCACAACTTGGCGAATTTTGCGTCGTGACTTGGGCCTGCACCCGTACAAAATTCAACTGATCTAGGAACTGAAGGTAAACGACCATAGACAACGACGTGTGTTCGCTGAATGGGCTCTGGAGTAGTTGGCAACTGACCCTAATTTTCATCGAAAAATCATCTTCAGCGATGAGGCCCATTTCTGGATGAATGGGTACGTGAACAAACAAAATTGTCGAATTTGAGAAGATACGAATCCACATGAGATCCAAGAGCGTCCAATGCATCCCGAAAAAGTCACTGTTTGCTGTGGATTTTGGGCTGGCGGCGTCATCGGTCCATATTTCTTTGTGAACGATGTTGGCCAGGCCATCACTGTCAACGGCGAGCGCTATAGATCGATGATTACCAACTTCTTTTGGCCGGAATTGGATGATCTGGACACCAACGACATGTGGTTTCAACAGGACGGCGCTACGTGCCACACAGCTCATGCCACATTGGATATTCTGCACGAGCGATTTGAGGGCATGGTCATCTCACGTGGAGGTGATGTGAACTGGCCACCGAGATCGTGCGATTTGACCCCGTTAGACTTTTTCTTGTGGGGTTTTCTTAAGTTGCAGGTGTATGCGAATAAGCAACAAATCACAGCGGTCCTCAGAGCCAACATAACCCATGCCATCGGTCAAATTCAGCCTGATTTACGCGCCAGAGTCATGGAAAATTGGACATTTCGGATGCGCTCCACCCAGAGAAGTCGTGGCGGACATTTGAACGATGTTATATTTCACACATAATGGCATCAATAGGTCTTTCAAACGAATAAAAAATTTCGATGATATCTCACACAAACTTTGTTTTATTTAAATTTAAAGATAGGAAGCGCTTAATGAAAGACCCTTTATATAACTATGGAATGTTGACATTTTTATTTTAGTATCTTGTTTCGCTTCCGCATGTATTATATTATCTGCAAATGTTGGTTTTCTGTAAATTTTATATGATAGATTGTTATTGGTTCTGTATATGGTAATATTTAAAAAATTTAATTTGTTATTTTCTTCTTCTTCTATTGTGAATTGTATTTTGGGGTTTAATGAGTTTAATAATTTCAAGAATTCTGTTAGTTGCCTGTCTGTACCTGTCCCGATGCAAATTATATCATCGACGTACCTGGCTCAGAAAAGGATTTGTTTGATTAGGTTGTTATTTCTGTTAAATAGACCTATTTCGAAGTTATGCATATAAATGTTAGCCAATATTGGGCTGAGAGGATTTCCCATAGGTAATCCTTCTACTTGTGAATATATATCATTATTAAATTTGAAGTAATTTTGCTCTAGGATTAACTTTAATAGCTCTCTTAATTGTGTTTTCTCTATGTTGTCTGAAATATTATCATTAATTTGGTTTTCTATTATGTCTTTTATCTCTTGTATTGGTATTGAAGTGAACAGGCTTTAAATATCAAAGGATACTAATTTCGCGTTATTTGGCAATGTGATTTCTTTTAATTTATTGGTTAATTCAATAGTGTTTTTTATTGCATAATCGGATTTGAACTTTATTTTTTCTGGTAATGTTTTACTTAAATATTTACATAGTTTATATGAGGGTGCATTTACATATGATACTACAGGTCTCATTGGGGTGTTATTTTTATGTAATTTCGGTTGGCCATATAACCTTGGGATACTCGGGTTCATTAGAGTTAAGTTTTTGTTTTTTAGATTACTGTTATTATTTAATAGCTGTCTTATTTTGGTTTGGTATTTATTAGTGGGGTCGTCTTTTAATTTTTTGAATTCATTTGTGTTGAGTAATTCATAAATTTTATCATTGTATTTAGATCTTTTTAATATCGTGACTGTATTTCCTTTATCTGCTTTTGTAATTACTAGGTTGTTATCATTTAATTTCTTTTTTATAGTTTTTATGTTGCGGTTTCATCTATATTTTTATTATTCTTTTCTAATTTTTTATATTCTGTTACTATTATTTTCTTTATTTTTTTCTTTTTCTAAGTTATGTCCTTCTATTGGTTTCAAAGCTAATTCTAAATCTACTGCTAAGTTATTAATATCATTTTTATTATTAATATCTGGATTGTATTTCAAACCTTTTTCCAATAATTTAGTTTCTGACTTTGAAAACTGTGTTGTGGTGAGATTTATTAGTTTTGGATAAAATTTTATGTTATCAGCTATTTTATTAGGTACAACGTTAATAGATATCAAAGATAACTTACTATTTCTTAGATTTCCTAATTTCCTTAACTGAGTTTTATGTTGTTCGTGACTTTTTTGATTTACTTCTTCTCGGATCTCTCGGTCTATATTATCGAATATTATTGGGTGTAGAATTTGAATTAGTTTCATATGGATAATTTTTTGATGTAATCTTAAGTTGTTTCTTCGGATATACCATTTCTTTGTTTCATTTAGTAACCATATTTTGTAACTCTGTTGTATTGTTTCTTTTGCTTCTTTACTTTTGTTATGACATGTTATTTTCATAAATTTTGGGATGAGGCTTTCTTTATCGCATTGTCTATTGAACCATATGTGGTTGTTACATTTACGTATTTTAAGTAACGTTTTTCGATAAATTGCTGCTAATTTTACTTCGCTTGCTTGTTGAATTTCATTAATTGACGTAGCAGACACTTCTTGTAAAACATTTTGTAATAAAAATTTGTTAATTACAAGATGTTTCACCAAGAAGTGTCTGCTACGTCAATTAATGAAATTCAACAAGCAAGCGAAGTAAAATTAGCAGCAATTTATCGAAAAACGTTACTTAAAATACGTAAATGTAACAACCACATATGGTTCAATAGACAATGCGATAAAGAAAGCCTCATCCCAAAATTTATGAAAATAACATGTCATAACAAAAGTAAAGAAGCAAAAGAAACAATACAACAGAGTTACAAAATATGGTTACTAAATGAAACAAAGAAATGGTATATCCGAAGAAACAACTTAAGATTACATCAAAAAATTATCCATATGAAACTAATTCAAATTCTACACCCAATAATATTCGATAATATAGACCGAGAGATCCGAGAAGAAGTAAATCAAAAAAGTCACGAACAACATAAAACTCAGTTAAGGAAATTAGGAAATCTAAGAAATAGTAAGTTATCTTTGATATCGATTAACGTTGTACCTAATAAAATAGCTGATAACATAAAATTTTATCCAAAACTAATAAATCTCACCACAACACAGTTTTCAAAGTCAGAAACTAAATTATTGGAAAAAGGTTTGAAATACAATCCAGATATTAATAATAAAAATGATATTAATAACTTAGCAGTAGATTTAGAATTAGCTTTGAAACCAATAGAAGGACATAACTTAGAAAAAGAAAAAAATAAAGAAAATAATAGTAACAGAATATAAAAAATTAGAAAAGAATAATAAAAATATAGATGAAAACCGCAACATAAAAACTATAAAAAAGAAATTAAATGATAACAACCTAGTAATTACAAAATCAGATAAAGGAAATACAGTCACGATATTAGAAAGATCTAAATACAATGATAAAATTTATGAATTACTCAACACAAATGAATTAAAAAAATTAAAAAACGACCCCACTAATAAATACCAAACCAAAATAAGACAGCTATTAAATAATAACAGTAATCTAAAAAACAAAAACTTAACTGTAATGAACCCGAGTATCCCAAGGTTATATGGCCAACCGAAATTACATAAAAATAACACCCCAATGAGACCTGTAGTATCATATGTAAATGCACCCTCATATAAACTATGTAAATATTTAAGTAAAACATTACCAGAAAAAATAAAGTTCAAATCCGATTATGCAATAAAAAACACTATTGAATTAACCAATAAATTAAAAGAAATCACATTACCAAATAACGCGAAATTAGTATCCTTTGATATTTAAAGCCTGTTCACTTCAATGCCAATACAAGAGATAAAAGACATAATAGAAAACCAAATTAATGATAATATTTCAGACAACATAGAGAAAACACAATTAAGAGAGCTATTAAAGTTAATCCTAGAGCAAAATTACTTCAAATTTAATAATGATATATATTCACAAGTAGAAGGATTACCTATGGGAAATCCTCTCAGCCCAATATTGGCTAACATTTATATGCATAACTTCGAAATAGGTCTATTTAACAGAAATAACAACCTAATCAAACAAATCCTTTTCTGGGCCAGGTACGTCGATGATATAATTTGCATCTGGACAGGTACAGACAGGCAACTAACAGAATTCTTGAAATTATTAAACTCATTAGGTAAACCCCAAAATACAATTCACAGTAGAAAAAGAAGAAAATAACAAATTAATTTTTTTAGATATTACCATATACAGAAACAATAACAATCTATCATATAAAATTTACAGAAAACCAACATTTGCAGATTAATATAATACATGCGGAAGCGAAACAAGATACTAAAATAAAAATGTCAACATTCCATAGTTATATACATAGAGCAACTCACATACCATTGAATACTGATGCTTTTAAAGAATAAATAATATATATTAAAAAAATAGCAGAAAATAATGGATACAATCCCAACATAGTGGACAAAATATTAAACCGAAAAGAACAAAGAATATTCAGAAAAAATTCTTATATCCGGAAATAAAAGAAAATAAACCCATTTGGCACGCAATTACATATATTCCCCAAATCACAGAGAAAGTAAACAAAATATTAAGAAAATTAGATATTCAAATCATATGTAGCAATAAAATAAAATTAGGTACAATGTTAAATAATAACAAAGATAAAATAGAACATATAGAAAAATCAGGAGTATACACAATAAAATGTAATGACTGTGAAGCTATATATATAGGGCAAAGTGGAAGATCCATTAAAAAACGTATATCCGAACACGTAAGAGACGTAAAATATAGTATTAAAAACACAGGTTTTTCGACACACTGTATCGAACAAATCCATTTGCCTGATATTAATAGCTCCACCGTGTTACATAACGTAATAAAAAGTAGAAGACTAGACTTATTAGAAATACTAGAAATTAAAAAAGCACAAAAACAAAATATAATAATTACGAATACACAGTTAGAATTTATTAACACCCCCATAATAGACACGATTGTAAATATGTCTTAACCATCATCCCAGCACTAAAAAATAGGTATAAAAGTTACAAGGGCACGTATTGTAAGTTAGTTTTAAGATCCTCTTTGACAATGGCATAACAGCCGAAACATATGTTAGAAATATATCTAATAAAAAATTGTGAAATAGCCAAGTGTGTTTTTTTATACTAAATTTGTTAATAAATATTCGACTAAATTAATGGTTCAATGTAACTTGCCTTTTATAATTGTTCCTGACAAAGATACAAATATATATTTGGTTGTTTTCTCATAACTACGCAAAAAGTTAAACATTATAAAGATACATTTCTACGACACGAAGTGAACAAAACAATAAATCATGTGGGATTTCTTTTTTACTTGCCGCAAGTGTCTTAACTAATATGGTAATGTCATAAAATCATATCTGAAAATTTCGAAAATGAATAACCTTATATCCATATCTAGGATCTAATATATAGGAATTTACAAAGGTATTTTTAATAATATACAATATTATTAAAAATCTGGTGTGAAGAACACAAATACAGGTTCACTATTAATATTTTTGTGAACGTGTCCGAACATATCCCTCCCCAGAGACGTAGATACGTATTTCGCCTTTCTACAGGCTCATCGGTACGCCTCTGCTGGAGAAAGGATATCTTCAGACACATTCACAAAAAAGAACCACATCGCCACATCACAGAAATTATCCAGACCGAGCGTAGAAGTAAATTCAGCGCTGCCTGTTGTCAGATAGCCGAAGTACCTCGCCCCGTCCACATAACCAATGTGAAGTAACGACGCCCTTACAAAGGTGGCACAGCCAGCTCTCTAGAAACTGCATTTTGTTTGTGTCTTCACTCATACTACGGACTAACCGCATGTGGAATGTATCAGAATAATTGAAACATACATGAGTAGGTAAACCCCACCAGTTTTGTATAATACAAACGTATTTTTAATAATATAAAATATTATTAAAAATCTGGTGTACCGATGAGCCTGTAGAAAGGCGAAATACGTATCTACGTCTCTGGGGATAGGATATATTCGGACACGTTCACAAAAATATTAATAGTGAACCTGTATTTGTGTTCTTCACACGAGATTTTTAATAATATTTTATATTATTAAAAATACCTTTGTATTATACAAAACTGGTGGGGTTTACCTACTCATGTATGTTTCAATTATTCTGATACATATAGGAATTTCATTTTCTTTCTACCACTTGCTAAATTATGATACATCATCTGGAAACGTGGTAAGTTAACGGCGGAGAGGTGAACGATACCCCATCAGAATGGAGGTTTCTAGCGCCAGGCATGTCTGGCCCAGTCGTCGACAATAGATACGATAGAAATACGAGTACATACGCAATACGTATGCACACCTACTTGCGACCTATCCCTATTGCTTATCCAATGAAATGCTACACTATACATTGAATAAACATATCGGGAAGTAAAGGTATATACGCATTACGTATGTGTATACCACACATACTTCTGACCCATCCCTATTGCTTATCTAATCAAATGCTACATTATACATTGAATAAACATATCGGAGAAGTAAAATTGGCTGGGACACGTCTTGCGTAGTAGAGTAAATTTTTCATGTACCCCCATAAATAAAACTCAAGGGGATTAAGATCGGGTGATCTGGGTGGCCATGCAACAGGGCCACCTCGACCAATCCATCTTGGATAATTGACGTTAACCCAATTTCGTACAGCAATTCCGAAATGTGGTGGTGCTCCATTCATGTGAAACCACATGTTTTGTCGAATCGAAGGTAATTGTCCGCATTTAACCTCCCAGGAAGAACGACAGGACCAATTATCAAGTCATCGATTAAGGCCGCCCAAACGTTAATAGAAAATTCATGTTGAAATTTAGATGGGCGTATATCTTTGGGATTTTCTGATGACCACGTGTGCAGATTTCTCAGATTTGTAACACCACTTCTCGTGAACGTAGAGATTCATCTGTCCAGAGGACTGTTCTGCAGAAATTAAAATGAAGCCGTGACTGTCTTAATATCCAGGTAGAATAAACTAGACGAGCATAGTGGTCTGCCTCAAGCAAACCGTGTCCCCTGCGATAGTGATATAGATATAAGCCCTCACGTTTTAAAATTCGCCAAACTGTCGTTCGTGGCACGTGTTTATTTATTTTAAGATAACATTTTATTATGCGACGTTAACAATCACAGGCCTGTTATTGAATCGTATAACTTTTTTTTAAATAAAATCAGTTTGTATTGACTTTAGGATTACATTTTTTTTCATGATCTGACAATCACATTCATAGATCTGTAATGTAATAAAAATGGATATTCAAGTTTTGCGTTTTTGTTACTTGAAATGAACTTTACACTCCTAAAATTTGAACATAACGATACGGAACACTTGTATATATTTAGAAGGTTTGATAATCGGTGTCACTTTAATACTGAAGACAGTGCTATTAGGTGCAATAATGGAAAAGCGGTAGACAGGCAGTACAAAAAGCGCAAAAGCGGTAGATTTATTTTGAATCCTTTTTAGATATAAAACAGGTTTACATGATCTTTATAAGAATTTTGTACAAAAGAGAAAACATAAAAAATATTTATTTAAAAAGAGTTTTATACAAAAGATAAGAAATACAATTTACATAAAGAATAAACTATATTTGTTCTATAAGAGTATTATACAAGATGTAAGATATACAATTAACATCATGTAATATGGCTCTTCATCGCTGATTTTCGTGTCTAAAATTTTATTTCAATGTCACTCGCTCTTTAGAAAACTCGCCGCTATCGCGACTCGTTTTCTAAACTGACCTCGTGCGGAAAATGGTGCCTTATGAAACTTGTTTTTTAATATACTATAGTCTTCTTGTAAGTAAATTTAAAATATTTTATAGGCAAGTAGAATAAAAACGGGTTTTCCGTAACTCTACCTATAACAAATCTATTTCTCAGAATAATTGAAACATACATGAGTAGGTAAACCCCACCAGTTTTGTATAATACAAAGGTATTTTGAATAATATAAAATATTATTAAAAATCTGGTGTGAAGAACACAAATGCAGGTTCACTATTAATATTTTTTGTGAACGTGTCCGAATATATCCTATCCCCAGAGACGTAGATACGTATTTCACCTTTCTACAGGCTCATCGGTACGCCCCTGCTGGAGAAAGGATATTCCCAGATACATTCACAAAAGAGAACCACATCGCCCTATCACCGTAATTATCCAGACCGGGCGCAGAAGTAAATTCGGCGCTGCCTGTTGTCAGACAGCCGAAGTACCTCGCATACCGTCCACATAATTAATGTGAAGTAACGACGCCCTTCCAAAGGTGGCACAGCCAATCTCTCGAGAAAACTGCATTTTGTTTGTGTCTTCACTCATACTACGGCTTAACCGCATGTGTAATGTATCAGAATAATTGAAACATACATGAGTAGGTAAACCCCACCAGTTTTGTATAATACAAAGGTATTTTTAATAATATAAAATATTATTAAAAATCTATCCAGCAGGGGCGAACTGATGAGCCTGTAGAAAGGTGAAATACGTATCTACGTCTCTGGGGATAGGATATATTCGGATACGTTCACAAAAAATATTAATAGTGAACCTGCATTTGTGTTCTTCACACCAGATTTTTAATAATATTTTATATTATTAAAAATACCTTTGTATTAAATCTATTTCTCTCTTTATTATTTGGAATACTACAAAATTTCATATGCTCAAGAGAGCAATAATATGTAAAACGGGTTAAAAGAAAAGTCTTGCAAAACTCACTTTATTCCTTCCATTTTCCTTGTTATTTGTCACTTCCCAACAGAGTTTTACATGCTCATAATATCCATATTTTCTGGTCTTAGATAGTAGTATGACATTATTATTACTTAATACATTTCTATATTTTCTCGTCCCTTTTAATCTGTCCGGAAACTAATTAGTTTTTTAAATGTAAAGGTAATATTGTAAAATCGGGCTTAAGAATATTCCACCTTAATACGACCCTGCTGTGTTTACTATTACTACTGCTACTGCTAATGAAAGATCCCATTCGCAATATCGTTAAAATCTCATTACCTATATACAAGTCATTTTAAATTTTCTTGGCGAGAACTATACAGCGACGTAATTACTTGCATATCTTACAAATTCCCGTGTCACCCTTGACTGATCTATACTATGTTGCATTACGTGGACCATATACCTCGCTTTATATTCATTTTCTGTAGTCAAATTTTTGCTCTGCCGCAGATATAAATAATATAATGAACAAATACATCTTTGAGTTAAAATAATTTTAACTGCAACATTAATATAATCTCTTTCTAATGCATTTATTTTCCTTAAAAGGAGGCGTGATCCTCACACCTTCTACTGATGTTCTTAAAGGATAAGGTGTGGATGTAGTACTAAAATTACATATACTGTCTATTGAACACATTTTTTTTTCGTACTCCTTTTGTATTCATTTCTTTAATTCTAATTCTTATGTTTTAGTAATCACAGATGTCAAGAGTGAAACCTGGTTTATAATTGGCGCTGTACAAATAGTTATTAGTATTCAATCTTTACAATATTTTGGTACACCTCTTCTGAATCTAAATAGACGTGGAGAATCCAATACAATCCATTTAGTTTTAAGTAGTATAACTGGATTATCGTTTCTAATATTTCTCGCAATTGGTAAGTTACAAATTTTACTTTAACAATACATTAACACATTCGCTACCAGGGTCCAGTCTACTGGACGTAAATGTTTTTCGTGATGAACCACCATTTTAGTGCATTAGGAAACGCCCCAGTATACTGGACATGTTTGCTAATGTATTCAATGGTGGTCTTTAAATCGTGGGCTATACTGAAAGTCTAGAGTGTATCTGCGGGCTAGGGAGAATGTACTATGTCAAAATTAGTTCAAACATTTCCGGAATTTGCTGCTAGTGACTAATATGCAGCGCCACATGTGAAATATAGATAGAAAACGTCTTGAATAGAGGTAATTGTGATAATTAACGTAGATAATTAAATGTGTTATGTTACATTGAAGGATCTCTCAACACCATTAAGTAAAATAGCACAACAATTTAATATTTCGAAGACGTCTGTATTTAAAATTCTCAAACAGTACAAATACAAATCTTACAAGCTGTCTAATTACCAACAATTATTTCATGAATAAGACGTGTTGATTAATTTATTAAATGAAAATCATTATACCGTGTGCACAACGTCGAGCGATCGATGGATATATAAGTAATGACTGGCCAACTGCAAGTGGGAGGGGCTACATATGTTAAACTCCTACAGGGCGTATTTAATTGTGGTGAACTAAGAAAGCGTTATGGTTGTTTATTAATAAATGATGTATCAAAATAAATATTCCAAATTAATAACTAATTGTTTAACAAACTACAAAAATATTTGTAGTATATTATTTATGGTTAATGTACGAATTTGGATATTTTATCCGACTACACCGTTGCTTTTCGCACTATTAGTCATATGCCGCCTGTCAACGTCCTTACAATAACGGATACTTTTGTTTATGTCTCTTCGGCCATAATACTTTAAATTTAACATTTAAATTTAAATAAAATGATATAATATAGTTGAAAGTACTTATCATAAAATACAATCCGCCGTAAAGTGCAGAGTTTTTGTTTAATGCATAATAATAATTCTTACCGGCGAAGCATCAGATATTTTCATCGCTAAATATTCAATGATAAGTTTCATCATAGCTTCGTGGCTTGAACTTAAAAAATTCTTATTCAAATGAAAACACATAAATAATATAAAATTATGAAACAAAACCGTAACTCTTATTGAAAAAAATTAAAATAAAAAGTATTCTGTAATAGCATAAAATTTCAAAACAATAACGATTCTTGCAAGAATATAAATAAAGTGTTTACCAGTATAAATAAATGGTTTCCTTAAATAAACTACCTATAAAATATTAAATTTAACTAAAATACCTTTATTGGTAATAAATATTAATTATTAAATAAAAGAACATTCTAAAAAGAAAAACTAATTATTTAGTAAATGCTCAAATAAACCACCCTCTTGAGCCGAGCAGTAACCCAATCGGTTATAAAAATTACGACGGACATTTGTTAGCATTTCTATACGTACTCTACCTACGGATGACAAGCAGCAGCTGAATCACCAGTCGCAAGCTTGTTTTTCGATTCAATATATTCGCCTTGCTTGAACACTATGAGCGACTGATAGGAATATTCAATGTGTTAGAGAGAGATTATTTGATTCGTACTTAGATCGTATGTAGAATATGTTGGATAAAGAAATGTCGCGTATGGAACGCCCGTACAGTTAGACAGTAGAACAGATTGAATATACTCTCTCAACCCTAACCACATAAACTCGCTATTCGTCTTCGTCTTATTACATTGTGGTAGATCAATCACTCCCCGGCGTTCATACGGTATGTTGAAGAAATACTTTTCACTGTTGAAGCGTCTTTTTTTTCGAACACGTATTGTTCCTCGATTTTAAAATTTAGCCATTGAAGGTTCCTGATTTCAAACGGATTGAGCTCCAATTCATTCAACTGCAGCAATTACAAATTTTCTAAATTCAAATCTTCCTGATCGATGGATAGAGAGGTTTGGTCCGATAGTTTGGCCGGCCCGTTCGCCAGATTTATGGCCAAATTACTTTTCTTTGGGATACCTTAAATCTAAAATTTATGATAATGTAATTTTTACTAACATTAAAGATTTAAAAGCACGCATAAGTACAGCCTGCGACGAATTACGAACCAAACCGGATTTTTTAACACACTCTTTGCAGGAATTTTATAATCGACTCGCATATTGTATGGAATGTGAAGGTGGATATTTCGAATATTTATGAAAAAGTTAAAGAATTATAAATAAAAACAAACTTTTTTTCAATTTACCATAAAATTCATTTTAATATTGTTTGTATAAGTTAAATGTTAAATAAATTATTTTCACCCTTTGTTGACACTGGCAACTAAAATGCCTTATTACGACAAGTGATGACACTCGCATTGTTGGCTGCATAACGTTCCCATGCATTGAAGTATTTATTTTTAAACTGAACATAGGTTATTCATGTGTTATGTTCAGTGATATAATAATCCATAATAATAATCCATGCCTTAGCATCCCCCAACAGCTTGCGCCAATTACAGGGGGCATCGGCTGGCCATGAGTTATTATTACGCCTGCGGCTGTAGACCGACTTAAGATGTTACCTTTCCGCATTTGCCGTGGAATTTGGAAAACTACAGAAAACCAAACTCAGAAAGGAAGCACCGGGGTTCGAACCCGGTACTGCCGGACTACGAGGCAAGTGTGCAAGCCACCAAGCCACTAGCCCGACAAAAACTCACGGTATGATTCACTGGAGAGGACACCTAAACTTTAGGCAATATATTACGAGCAAGAGGCATAAATACGGCATAAAGCTGTCTGAGCTCACTACATTTGATAGTTTTGTTTTAAATATCCTTGTCTATATTGAAAAGGCACTATAATGGTAAATGATCAAGAGCATTCCCGTATGTTTTCAGATGTAACGGATTTACTAAAAGATTATTTGGAAAGAGGGCACGAAATATAATTTGATAATTATTACACTAGTGTCCGGCTAGCAAAATATTTGTTCAAAAGAAAGACGAAACTTATAGGAACTTTGCGCGAAAATTCAGAAAGGAAAATCCCAAACAATTATTTCAAGAAAAAATTAAGAAATGAGAAGCTATATGAAAATGAAAATCTCCAGTTTTGGTCCCACACTACAAGGACAAGAAATTTGTGGCTATGATATCGACGATATATAAACACCGAATGGTAGAAACAACAACTAGAAAAGGAAAACAGGTAATAAAACCAGAGTGGTCTCGCTTACAATGACTACATGTCCAGGATAGATAGGTCAGACCAGATGATGGGATAAAACTGCTTCACAAAATTCAAAGTTATTGTATTTGTCATTCGGAATATTTCTTTTGATTTTCTTAACTTGTAAGAACGGTAGGGGAGAGGCAAGTTGTTACAATTTTGCTATCGGCTCTATTTTCTAGGTCATTTTTTAATAAAGTTGGTGAGTTTTACAAGTATAATTAAAATGTGACACTTCCGGGTTAGTTTCTGTTCGCAATTTACGAATTAATCCATACAACGAGTTTCAACAGATGTTTAAAGACGACACTACTGAATGTAACTATGCGTCCCCATACGGGGCAAATTGTTACTAACTATAAGTTGTTACAAGAATGAAAACATAAAAAATGTTCACGTTCTGAAATAGTGTATATATACACAAAATATATTTTTACTAATCAGAAAAACAATTTATACATATATAAAAATCTTCATTATCAGTACAAGATACGTACGCCCATTTCTTACAAGAGGTACATTATATCTACTCTAAGTTTTCGACGAGTGATTCCTTCCTTTCGTGGGCCGGCCTTTGGAAATGGTTTGAACTGCTGTGGTGTAATCATATCAGTTTTCTCTATGGAAGTGGATGTTGACCGCTTGAGTGACGGTTATTCTATGATGTGATATCGATAAGTTTGACAATTTCTTGTTAATAATACAGTAATCTCTATGGGTTCCTTAAGAAAGGTAGGAACTCGTCGTTCGCAAATATGTTACGATTATAAGGCCAAATTCCGGTAATAGAAAATTCTTTCTGTATATTACTGGGCGTGGCAGCGACTGACAGTGATCCCTTCAATATTTAAAACACATCATAAATAGTCATTGCCATATCAGGATGTGACTTAAGCCATCCATCGACGTGCATATTGAAATATCTCTTAAGAGGTCTAAATACTGTTCTGTCGAGTGGCTGAAGCCGATGAGAAGTATGGGCAGGATAACTTAAATGAACTATACCTTTGTCTTTACAGAAATTGACAAGTGAGACTGATGGTTATTTAAATTTAAAAGGACAGGTTTGTCCTAGGTGCAACGGGAAAATCGGGAAAGTGCTCAACGGACAACAAAAAATTTTCAGCTGTCATCCATCCAGATGGGTGTGCTGCTCCTACAGTTCCACAAGGGGCATTAGTAATCATATGTGGTTTAAACCTTTTGCGCGGAAATATTAACATAGGTGGTAAAGCATTACCACTCGCATTTACTGCTGATATCATAGTAACCAACATTTCTCATCCTCCCGACGTTACGGCCCCGATTTGCTTTACTCCTCGCTTAGCTATAATGTTGGACAGGTGCTGGACGATAGTGAGCCCAGTTTCGTCCACGTTGTAAATGTCGCTAACTTGAAATTTTTGTTTTTCGCACACAGTATCAAGATTATAAAAAAACATATTAACGTTAAAAAGGTTAAACGTTGTCGCCCTGGACGAACTCGTAGATTCTGACGTACGCACACTTAAATTTGTGTGGCGTTTCAAAAATCCCATTAGCCAATCTCTTGTCGCAATTTCATTATTTTTGCATGATTCGTAAATTTTATTATGATTTGCAACAGCCAAATCATATGCAAGGCATCGCAAGTCCGTGCAGGTTAATCCATAAGATAAGATCCATTCAACAATCCTCAGCATATTTCGACAGCTCTTCTTCGTGTACGTCAGTGAACACTTTAGATGGCTTTGCATACCCAGTTACATCTTTGCCTGCACTTCTTTTCTTTGTGTTATGAAAAAAGATCATAACATTTATTCCATACCGATCTGCCGCAGTTCTTATAGAAATCTTTTCCTGTGATACAGCATTACAAGCTTGCTCAATAACACCTGCCACCAACAGAAGAGTGCAAGTGTTCCTTACGGAAGTGGGAGACCTTTGTCACCGTTTAGTGTGGTTTGCTGTCGTGGACAGTCCCGTGCCGTAATTGTGTGCACGTGTACAAGGCACAAGGTGGCCAAATCAAAAGGCGGCGAAAATGATTCGACATTACTAGAGACACTGGTCATTAATCAATAGGTTAAGATAATAAATAATTCAAGTGGGTGGTCGGTTATGTTTACTTTAAACAACCATACCCTCGATAACACACTTCTTCTAATCGTTATATTTTTGCGTGTGTATAGAATTTAAAGGACATCAAGCATTAAACTTGTTAGTGTTTAGAGCGTTATTTGTATTTGCAAATGTTTAGAATTTTGAGATTCATCAGCAAGCATGTGTGTCAGGCTCTAAACTTGTTAGTGTCGAAAATATTATATTATGGTCTGTTTTACTAGCGCATCAATTATTAAAATTTATGATTGTGATATGAAAACATGACAGGGTAAACTTTCGTTTTTTTTATGCATAATATTTCGTATTGCATACAATATAGAATATACTCAAAAATGCACATTTAGTAACTTGTGTAACTTCACTCTCTATTAAATGTTCGGAAATGCATAGATTTATCAATAAATAATATCTGTATTATTGCAATGGTAGCATAAAATAATGTATACACTTGAATATACAATAATAATCATATTCGTAACAGTTTGGACAACACACATTTCTCGTAATCTTTAACACATGAATGATTTGAAATTTTGAATATATGGATTCCGGGCCCTGAGCGGAATACCTTAAATTTGTCTCTAGATGCACTCCTAACACATAAATATAATTCTGTTAAAATAGTAAAGAATTAGGAGCGGCAAATTTATACATGCACAGGCGGCCAAAATTACGACGTGGCGCTGGCCGTGGATCTCTATTATCAGTTTATACAGTTTCAAATACATATACACATATTTGAATTTTAAATTCCTTTTTGTATTTAGATGATGAACTAGAATGCACGAGTTCTTGCTATTATATAACGAGACTGCTTATGAAAAAGAGTTTTATTTTTAAAATTATCCTACAATCGAATGCTCTCTTTCAATGTACTCCCCTCCCCTCGCCGCACACCGTTCCATTCGTTTTTTCCATCGGTCAAAGCAATGCTGGAAGTCTTCTTTTGTAAGAGCATTTAGGAGCTCCGCCGATTTTCGCTTTACCTCTTCCATCGACTCGAACCGGGTTCCTTTTAAGGCAGACTTGATTTTCGGAAATAGGAAAAAGTCACAGGGTGCTAAATCAGGCGAGTACGGCGCGTGTTCGAACACTGGAGTGCCTCTAGCGGCTAAATAACGCTTCACAGACAGCGCGTTATGGGCAGGTGCGTTGTCTTGCTGCAAGATCCACGACTTGTTTTTCCACAACTCCGGCCGTTTCTTCAAAACTTTCAAATAGTAAGCAATCATCCGAATGCTCATACGACGATCTCCACGCACAATTTCATTGATTTTGGTCACTGTTTGCGGAGTTGAAACAGAGATAGGTCGACCTGGACGTTGGCCATCTTCGGTGCTCTCTCGGCCTTCAGAAAACCGTTTATACCATTCGAAAACACGCGCACGAGATAGAGAATTCTCACCATAGGCCTCTTTCAACTCAGTCGGAGTTTTTTTTTAATTTAACGAGAAATTTCACATTGATCCGTTGCTCGTGTTCTTCGTCACACATTGTTATCGGCACGAGGAAAAAACACGTTCGTTTCTAACCTCCATAGAAAAAATACTACTACAGCAGCATAAACGTGTTTTCGTACTGGAGTAATAGACACTTCCAGCTATCCAACGCTGCATTCGTTTTCCCCCCTCCCCTCTAGGACGTCTTCTGCGCGCGCAGTCTCGTTATATAATAGCCAGACCTCGTATATACAGGGTGTCCAGAAACTCTCCTGACAAACGAAGACCGGAGTTTCCTCAGATAATTTTAAGACAATTAAACCCAAATTCACCTAGTCCGAAAATGCTTCCTAAGGGAGCTAGAGTTCTTTGAAGATGGCGCCTTGTATTTATTTTTTTTTAAATTCCTCCAGAACGCTTCTATTTAGAAAAACAAAAACTGGTATGCTTATTTATCCTCCAGAGATGAATTGATTCCATCAATTGCGAATTTCTAGTACCGGTCATAGGCGTCCGTTTTGGGTAGGTCAACGGTTATTTTAAGGCATAACTTTTTTGTCTTTAACTTTTAAGCATTTGTGACACTAGATTATTAAATTTTCAGGTACTCCAGTACTAAAAGGTACTCTTACTTTAAGTCGGTAGGATACACCGTTTTCTAGAAAAATCGATTTGTAAATTTTTCGTTTTTTCTTCATTAAAGTTCAATTTATTATGTAGGTACCTACTTATTTTTAGCGACGAAGTTGGCTTGGACTATCAAGGCATGGATGAAAATTAATTTAATAAATTAAAAACAAATTATTTATTACAATGGAACGAAACTAACAAAAAAAGAACAACTATCAAAGGTAGATTGTTACAAAAGTTGCTCGATGTGATGACCATTAGTCTCTATGCATAAGTTTACCCTTTTGCTTAGAGAACGCCGAATTCTTGCAAAAATTCCAAAGTTATTTCTAAATTCGTTGCAAGCATCTTGTATTCTTAGCCAGAGTTGTGCGCGATTTTGTATCGGAACGGAATAAACAAATGCTTTTATGTATCCCCAAACACAATAATCGCAAGGATTCAAATCCGGCGACCTTGCTGGCCAAGCAACTGGACCGCCTCTTCCAATCCAATGGTCTTCGTAGTTATTATCTAGAAAGTCTCGTACATTCCTGCTAAAGTGGGCCGGACAGCCCTCCTGTAGAAACCATAAGTTTTGCCGAATATTTAAACGCACCTCATCTAACAAATCAGGTAAAATATTTTGCAGGAAATGTAAGTAATCAGCACCATTTAAACGAGCAGGTAATTCCACAGGTCCAAGTAGATAATCGTCAACTACTCCTATCCAGACGTTTATGCTAAACCTATGCTGATGCATAAATTCTTGAACAACGTGGGGATTGTCACCAACGTACGAATAATAATGTGCATTATATACATTAAAAATTCCATTTTTTGAGAATGTAGCTTCGTCACCAAACAAAATGTTCCTGAATAAATTTTCATCTTGATTTTGTAACCATCTAGCGAATTCTACGCGAGCAGGAAAATCTCCTTCTAGCAGTGCTTGCACCTTTGTAAAATGAAAAGGATATAAATTTTCTTTGTGTAAGATATTTCCTACGGAAGATTTTGAAGTTGTGGGGTACATGGCAGATAGTCTTCGAACGCTAATTTCTGGATTTTCCTCAACTTCCATTAAAATAACATCTTCATGTTCTGCTGTTACATCATTATGTCTCCCTGTTTCATTATTTTTTGGGACCACTGAACCTGTTTCTCTTAATCGTTGATGAAGAGCTGTAAATGTTGAGTGAGTGGGATGCTGACGATTGAGAAATTTTTCAGCGTATCTACGTTGCGCCGCTCGAGTGTTACACCTCATTTCGCCATAAACTAAATGCATATCGGCGTATTCCTCATTAGTAAAAACCATTTTTTTTTAAATTGAAACCGTTGTGTTTGAATAACACAAAGTACAAAATGAAAAGATAAACTTCGCGAACTGACAACAATTTGACAATGAAAAACGTAGGTTTTACTTCCGTTGGCAGTTCAGAGCTAACTATTGCAAAAAATAAAAAATTGAACTTTAATGAAGAAAAAACGAAAAATTTACAAATCGATTTTTCTAGAAAACGGTGTATCCTACCGACTTAAAGTAAGAGTACATTTTAGTACTGGAATACCTGAAAATTTAATAATCTAGTGTCACAAATGCTTAAAAGTTAAAGACAAAAAAGTTATGCCTTAAAATAACCGTTGACCTACCCAAAACGGACGCCTATGACCGGTACTAGAAATTCGCAATTGATGCAATCGATTCATCTTTGGAGGATAAATAAGCATACCAGTTTTTGTTTTTCTAAATAGAAGCGTTCTGGAGGAATTAAAAAAAAATAAATACAAGGCGCCATCTTCAAAGAACTCTAGCTCCCTTAGGAAGCATTTTCGGACTAGGTGAATTTGGGTGTGTCTTAAAATTATCAGAGGAATTTCCGGTTTTCGTTTGTCAGGAGAGTTTCTGGACACCCTGTATAATCCATCAGCTTTTTTAGTCGATAGGTAATTCCTTGTCATTTGATACATGAAAACGTATAAATTCATTGAAGGAAATAATTTGTATTAAAGTTTATTTCGGTATCATATGTAGATTATATAAATCATATATGTCTTATTTTATAATTTACTAAAGAAAAGACTCGTATTCATCCCGTATTCATATTACCTTCGGTAATATGAATACGGGATTCGCGGAACATTGCATTGAAAATACACATTTGTTCAATACCAATAATTTTAAACTTTTACATACTTGTAATAAAGGAAAAAGACTTGACTTCCTCGAAATATTAGAAATTAAAAAAGCCATAAATCTTAATAGACATGTCACAAATACACAGTTGGATTTTTTCAACACCCCTACTATTGATGCCGTAATAAAGTCTTTTAAAAACTCATAAATAGTGGTAGATGTGTACTTTTTATTTTAGTTTACAAACTCACAATACATAGTAGCTTGCCGGACTAGCTCACGTCGGGTACGTCTTCCAGGAGCTCTTGGCTCTTCAAGGTTACCCTCAAAGGGTCAGTAGTAAAACAAAAGGTATTAGAAAATAAATAAAACTAGCATTAACAACACAAACATTTACTTTCCAAAAAAAAAAAAAAAATTCTACCTTATCAAGTATAAGGTAGTGTTAAGACACCTATTGTGCCTCAATCGTGAGGAAAACTTGAATAAATATGACTGATTCAAGGGGAAAAACCTCACTAATGAACCCCGAGCAAATTACTAATTAAATATTTAGGAAAACTGTCAGACTTATCAAATTACGTCATCCCAATATTTAAACGTCAAACAGCACAACTCTCTGTAAGCGCACGCAACCAAAATTTTTAATTCATGCACACATCTAACATGAAACAAATAAATTTTCCCACCAATATTCCTGACCTTCTAGAATATTTTACTTCTAAAAAAACTTCAAAAGAAATCTGAAAATTTTCCTTAATATTCCTCTGATTCCAAAATATTTTATAAACTAAAATATTACTGACTTTATTGAGCTCAATTATCTTACTAAATTATTTCTAAATACATAAATATAATTGCAAAAATATACATACATTAATTAATGTATACGTCACTTCACAAAAAAATTAGAGATTTCAGATGGGTCACATAAATCAAAATTACAAGTTTACAGACTTGTAATAATCGCAAATTAATTTTAACACATCAAATAAAAGCACAACTAAAACGCAAACCGATTTTAACTAAAATTTCTGAATAAAAAAGAAGTTTCTATTCAGCGACAAGAACTTGGACCTATCTGTTCGATGGCTGGTTAATCTCTGCCTCTTGCCCTCTCGGAAATGGAAAAATATCCGAATGCCTAACATAAAAGACCTGCAATTGCAATATACTTCCGCAAGACCTGGACTGCATGCATCAATACAATTGTTCGAACAATCTACAGTCGTGGATAAAAATACACATTATAATAAATTTTTCGGGAAATATTAAATATTCTTAAATATTTTTCTGGAATAAAATACACATAAATATATAGTCTTTTATAGTTTCCTTTAATTTTTTCGTCGGGGAAAAATTCACTGCAATATGTTAGAGATTTAATAAATATATTTTGTGAAACAAATATACCGAGTGTTTTCTTTAGTAAATTATTCATTATGTTTCACCAAGAGCCAACTGTGGATTCTATACATTATCTTATTTTATAGTTAAAGTTTACTAAAATATTTTTTTTTTCAGATTTCAGTTATGTAAACTGTTTCCGTTTGATTTCCTTCCTTCAGTTCGTCATGGGTGGAGTTTGGTTCGCCAATTTTACATTTAAAAAAATCAAACACATACTTGTTTATAGAGGATGATGTAGATAAGCTAAATATCTAGTCTCGTTAAAAATATTTAGTACGTGTTCCAATGTTTTATAGATGCGATAGTCGTTTAACTTAAATACATAATTTTTTACTTAATTTGTGATTTATTTGTCCCTAAATTAAAATTTGAATAATAATATTACGGTGTAATAAATAGGGATCGGCAGTCAAGGGTACATTTCAGGAAGGGACTTGAATTTGTAGCGCGCCGATCTGTTGTTTAATTTTATTAGTGAACATTCTGAACTTACTGCAAATGAGAATTAATGAATATTAAATCTCATTTTTACATGTCAATGTCGCCTTATGTGATGCATTAATAACTACAATCCGACAAACCAAGTTTGTACTAGCATGTATAACACACCTCGTCGCGACTACGATCTTACAGGTTGTTAGGATAATTAAAAATTAGTGAAAAGCCATTTCCATCAACGGTGAATTAGTGAAGATGATAAAATACCTGTTTCTTTGCAGTGCGAACCGAAAATTGTACTTTATCTCTTTCTAATACACATAAATTTGCGCTCTAATACTACACACGTCATTTTAAGATAATTTTATGTCTTAAATTTTGTCTTGGACTACAAAGAAATACTTTATGAACTATACTTGAGTTCTATTGCGTAAATATGTCATGGACAGCGACACAGCAATGTCTACACATCTACTTGCATCTAAAAGAATCAAAACAACTAATGCAAAATTTGTATCACGTAATTTCACGTAACGTAATTTCATGTTTGAAATCCCAATAGGGTGAAACACACAATATACTTAAATAAAGAAAAAGTGTTATTATTTGTACCAGATAGAGAGATAGAGCTGCATAAATTAAGGCGGCCGGTCGGCTCTTACAACAAACATACAGTAGTATGACGCATATCACCATATGTTTCGCATATGTTCTTCATCGAGTATCAGAGTAAGTCAGAACATGCTGCCCGAATGCAGATAAATTGACTGTCTAGAGAATTTCTGTGAATACACCTGCACGCAAGAATTTATTTCGTGAAAAACTACCATATGTGCTACTACCACCAGAACCTGTTATAACGCGCTGTGGTGCATGCATAGAAGCAGCATCTTATTATCACATACATTTTGAAGACGTTAAAAATATAATACAGTTACTGGATCTGAATGATGCTGTTTCTATTTTACACGCTCAACGAGTACTTATGGATCCAGCTATTGAGGTAGATATAGCCAATATTCATGGACATTATGACAGAATATCTTTAACCATCCGCTATCTAGAGGTTACTCAGACCAACCTACAATATTCTATAGCTAAAACCGTGAATATTGTATATGATCTTCGTCAATTTCTTTCCAAATTACTTGGAGCTGCTGCTAATGTAGAAAGAAAATTTGAAGCAGTTCTAAATAACAATCCAGGATTTCGTACTGTACTCTGAATTTTTGAATTGTTCAATAGTATTGAATTGTTCAATAGTAAAGAAGTAGATATTTCCTAACCGACGATAAATGTGCCATCACTAAAAAATTTTATGTACTTTAAATATGTCCCTATTTCATCGGTAGATATTGAACGTTCGTTTTCAATGTAGAAATGGATTTATGGTGGCAGACAATTAGTAACACGTGAGTATATGGAACAATTATTGGTAATTTACTATCATTTGAACTCTGGAATTAAAGGGTGAACGAGCAGGATGTGTGATAAGTTTTATAAACCTTGTAATATTCCTTCTGGAGAAGATATATTTAATCTTACTTGGTAAGTACTTGTTTTTCTCTGTACGTATATGGATTCGCGTGTGAAAAATGTTAAATCGGGATTTATGATGTCCTCGCTCCGTTCTGTTCACTGACGTTCTGACCACAGTATAAACCTTATCGAATAATATCAGTTTTCAAAATTATTGAAATAAAATGGTAACTCGCACAGTAACTGCACATGTATTTCTTTCCTTTGTTATTATGCAGGTTCAAGAATCTTGTAAAAGAGTGTCTCATTCCACGTTAAAAATTAGACCCACGCCCTATTCACTTTATAATTTCGCGCCCATTATTGATGTAACTGCTCTCCCAGTCACAATGGCGCTAGCTTATGTATTTCAACCAATCAGATAACTGCAATAATTTGATACGTTTGTATAGTTGATGGCGTTGTTTCCGTTTGGTTATGTACACTTTGTCCACCTGTTCTATAGTGATTTTATTGTTGTTTTATTCATATATTTTATCGTCTTATCGAATTCTATTCCTTTTTAAATTTAATAAATAGTTTAGTATAGTATATTTCCTTCCTTCTGGCGTTCCTCAGGGATCAAATTTGGGTCATTTGCTATTTGTTTTCTTTATGAATGATTTTCTTTTCCAAGTGAAGTGTCCCATTCTCACCTATGCAGATGATATGAAAATATATTCTGAGATTTCCACAACGATATCGTTAAATTACAGCAAAATCTGGACATATTAGTTGCATGGTGTGACCGTTTCAAACTTAAATTAAATATTGACAAATACTGCATGGTCACTTATACTCGATCTGCTACGCCTCACGAGTCCTCGTATTTTATTAAAAACAATATCTTAACCAGTAAGACTGAAATAAAGGATCTTGGAGTCTTACTTGACTCTAATCTTACGTTCAGATGCCATATAATCCATATGTGTTCCGAAGTCTACAAAACTCTGGAATTTTGTTATGCGTGTATCAAAATTCCTTATAGATATCACTTTACTTAAATCACTGTACCATGCTTATGTTTTGAGCAAAATGGAAAATGCCTCATTAATTTGGTATCCCATCTATGCTTACGATTCTATTCCCTTGGACCGTGTTCACCGTTAGTTTTTGAAGTACCTTACATTCAAGACTGATGGTATCTACCCGGAAACGTGCATCCCAGGATGATTTGCTTTTACGCCATGGTAAGTCATCTCTAAGCGTAAGAAGGGAGAATATTTGTAGGAAAATCCTATCTAAACTAATGAAAAACATTATTGACTGCCCGTTCATATTGGGGCGAATATCCTTTTTGGTTCCTCGTATGAACTCCAGACATGAAGTTACAATTATGGTTCCCTTCGCGAAGACAAACGTCTTGAAACGGACTCGTAGCTATATCCTCTCCAACAGAAGGCTGGATGATCTGTTTGCACGAGGATGGCTCGCGGATGAACAGCAATATTTAAGTCCATAGTTTATTTAATTGTACTGCAATGTCATGTAATTATAATGTACCTTGTAATTGAGCCTAGCCTGTCGCGTATTAAAGTATATATTATTATTATTATATTTAATAAATAATTTAGTGTAGTTAGACGTAAAGGAATTATAAAAACTGTAGCGTGATGGTTAGTGCCCAATTATGGAAGAACACGATCTGAATTATATTTAACAAACTCCTTTTTATGGCAGTATTAATGTTACCATATTAAACTTCTACAAAATATTATAAATACACAAATATTTTGTTACCTGGTTATTAATGTTTAGTGAAATTTTAGAGAAGTAAACTTGCCTATTTCGGCCAAGTAAAACCTTGAAAATATTACTTGTATTATTCCCAATGTTATTTTTAAACTAAATGGACTATTTATAATAAAAATAAATCGAAACTAATCTCTGCCCTATCAAGAAATTGCTCCCGCTCATGTTATTTTTTAATTAAATTTTCTATATGCCTAACACAATTATCACAAGTAATTTCATCACACTGTTGCAAAGCTTCATTCCACGTTTCTTTAACTCTTTAATCTGAATAACAATTTCTTCCATTATTTGAATTATAATATTTTGTTACCTTAGCCTTGTAGGAAGGCATTATATCTCATCTACAATAAATACCTTCTTTATGATGTTTTACTAATCGTATTAATTCATTCCGTTTAGCCATTGCGGGTGAATACCTTATCTTGTTTTTTCTCAAAAATTCAACAATTTCTGCTATTTTTTGAGGAGGTATTTGGTTGTTTATTTTCAATAACACTATGATAAGGAGCATTATCCATTATTATAAGTGATAGTACTTCAACATTTGGTATAAGTTGATCATTTACCCATTGCTTAAATGAATTACCATTCATTTCTCCAATAATCACTTGTGATTGTTTTTTTTTTGTGGAGAAATCATATTAGTTCCATTAAAGAAGACTTTTTTGTGCTGGCATGTATAATAATAAATTGTTTACCATCATAGCCTTTGGGTTTCCTAACACTTTTTACATTATCATCTTGCCATGATTTCATTCTATTGCCTTTTCAGAATATCCAAGTTTTATCAAGCAACACAACCAAAACTAGAATTTAAGTTATCTATATAACGGGTGTTCAGAAACATTCAAAGTCAAAGTAGTCCTTGAAAATATGAAGTCATGACGGATATAGATTGATACATTTACTTAATACAATTTTATAGGTTATCATACACGCAAATGTCAGTTAATGTCGAAATATATTACTTTAATATGCCATATTAATTAATATAAACTAGTCAAATAATGATTTTAGAAGGTAATAGTAATTAATTTGCAAATTTCAAATTAAGTATTTTGATATTTTAGAGAATTCTTGCTGAACAATAGCACCTCTTCATGCGATAACTGGAAAAAATTACATGATCCAATTAATATGCTGTTCATTATTGTGTAATAAAGCTCATCTAATCTGTAGTAGCATGTAAAAAGACAATGCAGAATTAAGAGGAAATAACTTTACAAGTAAAGGTTTTATTCATCTTATAGTGACAATAGTATCTAGTTATCGTACTAGTTTAATATATTAATATTCAACAAATTATTGTAAGAAATGGCTTAAAATAAATTTTAAACCAATAAATTGTTTGTAGAGTCTTTAGATTACAACCTTATAATGAATATCATACATTGTAGTTGTATAAATTACCAACAATAATGACCATAATTATAAAAGATGTTGAAAATGTCCACCACCTTCTTCCAAGCATTTTACGCACCTCCCCCGAATGCTACTAAATACATTTTGCAGTATGGGACTATTTCTAATTTCACTAATTTTATTTATAATTCTGTCTTGGAGATCTATATAATCTTGCACTGGTACTTGATAAATTGAATTTTTTAAAAAAGGCCATAAATAGTAATCATACGGTGTAAGATCACAAGATCTTGGAGGAAATTCATGATCGCTGTTCAAACTAATTAAACGATTTCCAAACACTTCTTGTAACATATTCATTGTTTCCCCCGCTGTGTGAGCTCTAGCACCATCTTGTTGAAAGTATCCCAAAGCTAGTTCATCATCGCGAAGTTGATTAAAGAAAGGCAATAGTATTTCCTGTCGATATCTTTCTGCAGTCAAGGTACCATTAAAAAAAATAGGACCAATAATCCTTCTTCTACTTGTATCGCACCAAACACCAACTTTCTGAGGATGTAAAGGAGCTTCAACATAAAAATTATTGGGCTTTGTATCACTCTACATTCTCATGTTTTGCGAATTAACATATCTACTAACATGAAACCATGCTTCGTCTGAAAAGAAAGTTTTGTCTAGGACATTATCATTAAAATTATTTGTAAACCATTCGCAAAATACTACTCGTCGCGGATAATCAATATCGAGGATTTCTTGCAAACAAGTTATACGATATGGGAATAACTGTAAATCTTCTTTTAAAACTTTATGGCAAGAACCAACTGACAACCCGGTTTGTTGAGCAAGAGTTCTTACTGAAATTTTAGGGGCATCAGTCATTATTTCTCTAACATTCCCAATCACTTCTTCTGTCCGGACTATTGGTCGCCCACCACCACCCTCTTGGCGTCCCACACTACCAGTTTGTCGAAAAACTGGAACAATTCTGATTATTGTACACTGAAAAGTATTATAATCAAAAGCAAGGTTGGGAAATTCATCTCGAAATTCTTCCAAACAAGCTTGAATTGAATACTTCCACTGGCCATCGATCTTTTGACCATTTCGAAAATATGCTTCAACCATGAATGCTTTGTGTACGTTAGTAAATACCATTTTCAAAATTAAAAAATATAAATTAGTATCTTCGATATTAGATTCTGACAATTTTTGACAGACAACAGTTGACATTAAATAATTATTACAAATCAGATACTTAAGTAAAGATATACGATTTTTTGTTCAGAGCCCACTTGACTTCGAATATTTCTGAACACCCGTTATTTCCTTAAAAACAGATTTCCCATGCAGGCTATATTTAATTTCTCTTCAAGCGTTCCCCTGTTATATTCTATCTTATATACAAATTCAATATCTTTAAGCAATATTGCTAAAGAAGTAATACCTACAGACTTGTATGAACAAATTCTTTCATAGCCCAAAAATTGCTTAGAGTTTTTAAGGTAAGAAATATTCTGTAAAATAAATAGGTTAGAAATGCCAAAGTGACAATCAAAATATTTCGTTTATTGCCACTTATTGATATTTATATTATTATATTTATTATCAATATTGTTTAAAAAAAAAACTGATTTTGTAATTTTTTATGACAAACTAAATACCTATTCAAATCTGAAAAATGCTTAACCAAGAAGTCAGAACACCGGAAACAAGTCAATCATGAAGTCAATAAACAACTGTATTCAAATAATTTAACAGTAAGCCGAATATCATAAGACTGCATAAGGGACAACTTATCCTTTTTATTTAATATAATATTTCAAAGACGCACGTCTTAACTTAAAATGATAAACGTGTGTAGCATTACAGGATTACAGCGCATATTTATGTGTGTTAGAAAGTAACGTTTCATCAAAAAGTCTTTGGATCGCGATAGCCGTGAAGTGTAAAAACCATCTATAGAACTATTTACTTCTGTACTTCTTTACTTTGAAGTACACATAAGTCACAAATAAAATAGATTTTAGGTTATGGCAATTAGTAGCATTTCTGTATGAAACATTTTGAATTATAATTATAACCAGCTGACTTCAAAGTTGTCAAGTAAATGTCAAAACTAATTGAAATAAATAATTTCGTAGATATCTCGTAAATTCCACGGCAATAGAGATCCAAAGACTTTTTGATCATATGATGTTAAAGTACAATTTGCTGTTCACATTTTGGCAGTACGAACTGAAAAGAAAGACATACTTTATGTATTGTAGTTTCCTGCTTTTTTTTTGTTGGATAATGAAATTAATATTATTATTAATCTATCGAAAATATGATTTTTATACAGCAATATTATTAAGTGTTTTTATTTGCTATAAAACCTCTTCAAAAAATATTTATAAATTTTACGATCTGTAAACAATATTTAGGTGTCAGAAAAGACTTGATGATTTTTGTTGCGTATATTTATATCAACTTTAAACACAATACTTTACAATATAATTAAAGCATTATAAAGCTTTTAAAGTTATTAAGCGAGGAGGGTAGCATATATTAATCTGCACTATATTCCTAATGATTTAAATTAGCCAAATATTTTGTTGGGATTGAACGGTTTCAGAATTTTCTTCGGTTGAAGTATTTGATCGGGGTCTAACTGATTCACAACTCCTTCGATTGGCTTTAAAATAATATTTTTAGCTTCGCAAGTGGCGGTTTTCAATCTGTCCACTAAACCGGCCCACAAAGCCATCTCGCAGAAGCGAAACTGATTAGATGTCTTTAGTTCCGTATTTATTTGAATAAAATTGTTTGCCGTGGTGGTGAAACCTGGTATGAATTGGTTGTCAACTCGAACTTTACCGTCATGGACAAAGTCGGCTATGACTTGCGTGAACAGATCTCGTACTTTTGTATCGCCTTCGTCGAAAATTTGTGGATATGTTAGGGATGATCCATCCAGATTCTGAGCTTCGAATATATACGATAAGTCGTCACCGTGGCTTACAGTGTCGGCTTCTTGGACTGAAACATACGTAATAAACATATAAATTAAGATCTGTTAAAAAAAAACATTGAATTTTTCGTTAGATATCAAATAAGGAGGTCACGCATTTCTGCTAGGTCTTTTAGAGGATGTTCCACTGAATGTTCGACGAGACATGTGATTTCACATGGATGGGGCACCACCACATTTCGGAATTGCTGGCCGAAATTGGGTTAACGTCAAGTATCCAAGATGGATTGGTCGAGGTGGTCTTGTTGCATGGCCACCCAGATCACCCGATCGTAATCCCCTTGACTTTTATTTATGGGGGTACATGGAAAATTTAGTCTACGCGCAAGTTTCGAACACAAGAGAAGAGTTGTTGGATCGTATTCACCTGACTGCCGAGCAAATCCGACAAAACAAGTACTTTCTGGTACTTCTTCTGTTGGCTTACGGGCACAAGCCTGCATTCAACAAGGAGGTGGACATTTCGAAAATATTATTAATTGAACTTTTTTAAATAAAATCAGTTTGTATTGACTTTAGGATGACATATTTTTTCATGATCTGACAATCACATTCATAGATCTGTAACTTTGAAACAAATAAAAATGGATATACAAGTTTTGCGTTTTTGTTACTTGAAATGAAGTCTACTTTACACTCCTAAAATTTGAACACAACGATACGGGACACTTTATATACATATATGGAGGTCATCTTGATCTCCTACATCATTTATAGATTTTAGTTTTATTAGGACAGTGCCTTTACGTTGTTTAATATCTTTGTAAGTACATATCGAGATATCGAAAATTACCTTGGTCAACGCTGGCCATGGAGTGAAAAACGTCTGATAAAATTTTCAGGTTAAGTGTCATGCTGACGTAAAAATTTGTCAATATAGAACGTGTTTCAAAAAGAACTGAGTACTGAGTAACTAGTATTTGCTAATTATTATTAGCTACTTGCCTTTTATTTATAACTAACTATTTATCTAATGTCATTTTGACATTTGTCATTTTGTGACCAGCAATATAATTTTTTCTACGACCCTTTATAGAAAGACATTTTTCGTCACCGAATACTGAGAGAAAGTTCCATAACGTTAACTTTCGTCCCTAGTGACGAAAATTACCTACTAATTTTCACCTGCGTCGAGTTGTCTGCTGTTGCTATATTGCGTTATTTTTAAATCACGTTATTTTGTGCTGTTTGTAGCTTTATCATGATTTCTGATTCAGAAAGTGATTTAGATTTCCAATGCGCTAGAAATATAATACCAGGAATAGTAAATCAAGCTGAGAAAATCTATGCTGGCTTATTACGAGAAAAATCGAGTAAGAGGTATGAACAAGTCTATGTAAAATTCATTGAATAAAGGGCTGATAATAGCATAAATTCATATTCGGAAATTGTGCTGCTTGCATATTTTGCAAAATTGTGGGAAAATTTGAAGCCATCGACCTTATGGTCTACATATTCTATGTATCAATGTTTAAATTATAACTAATTTAAATATGATTTAGTTTTGTAATTTTTAATTGAAAATTAAGAATTTGCTTCATAATTTTTTTAAGTTTGTTATAATGCCATAGGCGAGGTCGTAGAAAAAGTATAGTGTTTAACTCGTCGAAATCATTTTTTTAATCTCGAGAACATTACCAAACTGTTCTCTCGCTTAAAAAATGTTTGTCACCCGTTACGCAATATACTATTTTATAAAGGGTTGTAGAAAAATATTTTTTTTACTTAATAAACAGTACTATGAAATAATGTACACATTGCAAGAAAATATTTTTATTGTTGAAGCATATTTCCGAAGTGCACAATTTCTTAATGGAGAATGGCAATATTCCTACTCGGAATGTAAGCGACAGTTTCACTTGTAGTTTCCTAATAGAGTTGTGGCTAATATCGTTTTACATCATGACATTCGTCTAGTTGTGGAGAAGTTTCGGGCTACAGGATTAAATTTAGCGCTTTTAGAAGATTACTTCCCTATTCATGGACAACTAGATGTAATTCTTTTTTAAACACGTTGTATTAATCAATGTCAGTATGACCCTTGACCTGAAAATTTTTGCAGAATTTTCTCAAAAGGAAGATATAAATTAAGACGTTTTTCAAGTTATAAGCAGAGGCGTTTGGCCAGCGCGGTCACCAGATCTTAGTACGTTAAATTTTGCTATTTTCGGATTGCTAAAAAATGAAGTATATAAGACAAGAAATTAATAACTTAAATGATTTGATGAATACAGTTACAATTAAATATAATAAAATAACACCAAATGTATTGCAGAATATTTTTGAGAACTGAAACGTCGTATTCAACAGAATGGTGACTATTTTGAACACTTGTTTGTCCGAGACTATTTGGCCAAGAATTCAACATATATTACTCTACCAGTCACTGTATTTAGTACCGCGTTATTTTTTTCTATTTCAACGGTTCAAAAGACCATTGTTCTCAAAAGACTTGAAGACCAAATTTACCTTCCCAACTACTACGGAAAAAGCGTTGGTGCATTGTTTCAGAAGGAAATTAAATAAATTTGGAAGAAGAAAGTTTTATTTAACCAGTCGCGATAGTTTTTGATCACAATAGTATGTTCTTCAGGTGAAAATATTATTAAAAAAAAAGTAGAATCTTTTACCTTTATCGTCCTCACCAACAAGCGGAAGACCTTTTAGAAAAGCATGTCCTTTGGGGGCTTTTCCAAAATGCTCAAACCTGTACAAATATGCGGAAGTATTATTTTTAGACCATAAATCGGCAGTCAAAAAAGCTGGTAAGTTGAAGAGTGCATCACCTATAATTGAATAATAACTGGTAATTAAAAAATCCACAATTATGAAAAATTCGCATTGTGAAGAGTGGCAGCATTACCAAAGTTCAGTTCCGTTTAAGAATTTAATTTTTTAGAATCTAATGTCTCGTACAATGCCAACCTCTTTAATAGTTAGTACATTATTTTTAATCTACTCGTTATTTTAACTCTAAAAATTTATAACTTTAAACCAAGTAATTAATTTTTAATTTTTCAGGTAATTGGTTTCAGAAACATTCAATCACTGTGGCAGTTTTCTTGCCATATCCTTTTAACGCCTAGACTAATAATCTTTAAAAATAGTATTTCAATTATTAGTTTCACTAACTTTACATTATAAATATCGTAACAAAATTGAAGCATACATGAGTGGGTAAAACCCCACTAGTTTTGTATAATAATACAAAAGTATTTTTAATAATATCATAATACTTTTGTATTATACAAAACTGGTGGGGTTTTACCCACTCATGTATGCTTCAATTTTGTTACATTACACATGCGGTTATCCTGCAAGTATGAGCGAACAAACAAAATACAGTTTCTAGAGATAAGGCAGTGCCATCTTTGAAACCACTTCATTAGTTCTGCATTGGTTATGTGGACAGAGCTAGTACTTCGGTCGTCTGACAATATGCAGCGCCAAATGTACTTCTACGCTCGGTCTTAATAACTTCTGTGAGATAGCCGAGTCGTTCTTTTTTGTGAATGTTTCTGAAGATATCCTTTCTCCAGCAGGGGCGTGTAATAACGCAATGCAGTTGTGTGTATGCAAACATTCTCAATGAGGCCACAGCCTCGTTGCCGTAATACAAATGTAACGTGTGTTACAAATACGTCCTCGCTAACGCGAGTTGTTTGCAAACACAAACTACATGTCAGGGTTTGTATTATATTCCATAAGTAGTACGAGGATCATCTGATGTATATATAACGAGAGTAATGCAAGGGACATACATTCACATTTGCACATTCACATTCACACATTCAGTCTACATACTAGTTAGTAAGAATGTAAATAATTGTTATCCAATTTATAAGTGTTATGTATTAAATTATATGTTACCCGAACTTTGTGTATCATTTAACGGGACAACGATATCTGCGTGAAGACTCACCGATGTAGCCCTCAGGACCAGGCTAACATCACGTGGCGTCCTGCCACGAACGTGCACAAACGGCACTAATATCACATGGCGATTCTGCCTTAGGGCTTAAGGCCCCACCAATATCACAGGCGTACTGATGAATCTGTAGAAAGATGAAATACGTATCTGCGTCTCTGGGGAGGGAAATGTTCGGACACGTTCACAAAAATATTAATATTGAACTTGTATTTGTGTTCTTCGCACCAGATTTTTAATAATATTTTATATTATTAAAAATACTTTTGTATTATAAATAACGTTCCAAATATTATTTAAAGGTATAAATTTGTAGTAAATAGAAGTGACATACCAGTTGCTTCTGATACTTTACTTAGACTTTCTATAATACTACCCTTAGCTTCTTGAATGTAAGGTTTAAACTGTAAAGGATCTAAAATACTCCAAAAGCTGTTACTTTGGTTTCCACTATTTGATTCCAAACCTATCAGTGATTGCAAATTCTTGATCAGTACGTTGTCCAGGAAATCAGGAATAGATTCCAATTTCGATATTATTTCGTCTTTATATTGATCTGCAATATTAAATAAAATTACTGTGTATATTACGGCGGTCTTTATTTTTCAACTTTGTTGTTTCGACCGTAACTCCCCCTCAAAATATGCGTTATAGTATAAAAATACGGTGTGCAAAAATTATTACGATTGGGCGAGGTTAAGACGTGGCGTGGCGCATCGCTCTTGAAATTTGGTTCAAAAATATTAAAAATAAAATTTTCTTGGTTGTAAAAGATATATTTATTTATACTAAAAAATATATTTGACTTTAATTTTAACATATTTTAAATTTCCTTGAGACGATGTCGTCTTAAAGCTTCTCTGGTTTTCATTTAAAGCCAAATTTTTAAGGACTAGAATACAAAGTAAAATCTATGTATTTATATACATACATACATGGTGACATATTTCTTAAGAAAATAAATGAAAATTAATAAAAAGATAGAAGAATGGTTTACTTTTGGAAAACAGAGTTAATAAATAGGAAAAACATAAAACATTCACTTAGTCCTTGTGGTCACAGATTTGATAATGTTACAAGATCTCTGTCTGACAAGGGATAAATAAAAATGCTTTGTTTTTAGTTATTTATATGTTATTTTATTTCAAAAGAGAATATTTGTTCATAATGGGGTAGAGTTTCCGATAATCCGCAACAATTTGCACTATCTATTGCTTTTCTTCTTCATCTTTGGATAACACTAAATTAAAATCTTCCATTAACTGTTCGTTCTGCCGAGTCATTAACAACATTCATATTTCCAACGATATTAAAGCCAACGTTAAAACTAGGTTCATTTACCCACTCCTTTGGATCTTTTGTTAAAAAGTCCGTTGGAATACCAAACCTTTTAAAAAAATTACGTGATTTTTGGGTTATAAAATATTCGATGTTCTTATTATTAAGATATTGCTTTCAGTATGAGTAATTACGATCAATTTTTTTAATTCGCAATCAGTAGGGTTATCCAGAGCTTGCACCACGATTCTTCGACTCATATGTAACATTTGGATCATAAAAATACAACGCTGATGTTTCTGGGGTTAAATACCACAAATGATTACTTAATTTGCTTAGTGACGCACGACTAATCTTCTCATCAACAATTTTATAAGCATGTAAATCTTTTAGCAATCTTAAATCCTGCATAGGGGCTTCTGTTACAACTGTTGCTTGTATCCAATTTGTTTAAATACACCCTTATAACAAAGATGCAAATGTCACGAATACTAGTTATCTCCAATTGTACCATTTTAAATTCATTTCGAAATAAATATAATTTAAGGCAATAAATAGCTTTCGACATCCAACGGGCGTGATGAAATGTTCCAGGATTTTTAAAGGTAAATTTCGGAACTGTACCACCAAGAAAATCTATACTTAATTGAAGAAGCTCTTTATAATCATCACGTGGTTGTTTTACTTTAAGATTTTGAGATGCAAATTTTATAATCTCGGATACACTCCCAACTGCATCCTTCACTTTCTTCAACACCACTCATAAAGATAATTTTGTCAATTTTGATCCAAGCGTCTCTAAACTTCTGTCTTAGGTTTGCGGTCATTTTTTTACACTTTTTGCAAAAGCTTTTATTTTTAACACTATTTCTGTTAAGTAACAGACTCTTCTAATTGACAATTTTAATCAATTGTCATTTTATAGGGGAAGTCCCTTTTTAATTTACTTAAATGCTGCATGCTGCATGCTATATCTAGAACTCGTTGGATTAAAAAAATATCTGTGCTTGTAAACTATTATCAGGATATGTAAATAATTTAGTTGCCGCCACAATTTTTGAAATTTGATTCCAATTAAATTTTTATAATCAAATTCTTGTTACAAATCGTGGCAGTTACGGTAAATTTAATTAAGTTATAATAATAAAGTTATAGGTATATTGTATACTAAAAAATATAAATATATAAAAAAAAATTATATTTCTGTTCATTTTACCAACAGGGGTCGCCTTGAGAGGCGGTGCGCCACGCCTTCCCTTTGTTCGATAGGCATAATTTTTTGCATACCGCATTTTTACACAAAAACAAACATTTATAGAGGGAGTTACGGTCTATAACTTCAAAAAACTTTTCTTTCATACATCTAAAGACAACCCTAGTGTATATGTAGTAAAAACACAAACAATGTTGCTTTCATCGACCTTATGAATACGAATATTTTTTAATTAAATTTCCAATAATTCCGTTCCATTAATGTGGTGATTGTGGATAAAACGTTGTATTGCATGCGTGTTTTAGGTGTATTTTATCCATTTAAGAAAATTAACTCGCGTTTAAACATTCTTGCGAGGATAAAATGCCATTTAACACTTATACAAAAAATGGTGAGGTTTTACCCACTCAAGTGTATTTCAAATGGTTTTTGTTAAAACATTGGGACTTTAATATAATATTTTATACCGTGAATAGCTTTTTTAGTTTCATCCCTGGTAACCCCAGTGAGAAGAGGAATATTAGGTTTCCTTCCTTCTGACAGATCGTCTAAGGGCGGACGTTGTACAGCGCCAGGTAAAGATCTACCATCGTTAACACCTTCGGTTACGGGAGAAGATCCTAACAAGCCCGAAAGGCCAGAAAGAAAACCTCTTTCGTTTAATCGCGTTGATTCGATGTGATTGTCGCCCTATTAAACAAAAATTATCACTATACAAACTGAAAGCTTTTCTTAAAGTCGACACTCAATATTTTAATTTATAATATTTTGTAATGCCATACAGCACATATAACAGGTGTTTTCTTTTAAATTCATAGTCAAAGAAAATTATGAAATGTACATTGTGAACAGTACCACACTACAAATTCTACATAACCTTATTTTATAGTCAATTATAAACACAAAGTTGCTATCTTTGTGATAAAAAAATACGGTGAATAATTTTATTACGAATAAAGTAATAAGTTTACATCAAATTTTAATTAATCTCTCTTAAAGTACTCCCTTCGGCTAGCGATTCACTTATCCCAACGTTGATTCCATGTTTCGAAGCATTTCTAGAAGGCTTCTTTCGAACGGGCCATCAACTGCTCCGTCGTGACTCAATCTCGGGAATGGTATCAAAACGTTTTCGTTTCAGCACGGTTTCTATTTTTGGGAAGAGCCAGAAGTCGTATGGAGCTAAATCTGGAGGTAAGACGGATGTGGACATACAGGTACCTTTTTTTCTGGCAAAAACTCGCGGATCAGAAACGAGGTATAGCATGTCGTAATTGTTGTCGTAATGAAGGAGGAAGGCGTTGATCCATTTTTCTGGCCTCTTTCTCCGTAAATCGTTTTGCAAACGTTGCAGTACGCTCTTGTAATATTCAGAGTTTACAGTTGCTCCGTTTGGAACGAACTCTGATCGAACTACGCCCTCACTATATAAAAAAAAAACAAAGAACATAACCTTAACATTCGACTTTGAGTGACATATCTTTTTAGAGCTAGGAGAGCTCTCGTTTTTCATTGCGAACTTTTTTTGTCTCAGCCATATACCCAACTTTCATCTCCGGTTATAATTTTTGCATTAATTCCACGGAATTGCATCCGCAATTCCGTGCAAACTGACACACGATATCCCTTCTGTTCGTCAGTCAAAAGTCTGGGAACAAATTTTGAACTCATCTCATTTGCAAATTATCGGTTAAAATGCTTTACACGGATCCGTACGAGATGTTCAATTCTTTGGAAAGCTTTGAATAGTCAATAGTTCTTGTCACTTTTTGTACGTTTTCGTCTGCTTTTGTGGTTGAAGGACGTCCCGACCGTTGCTAGTCTTCAACCGCTCATTTCCGGTTTTAAATCGCTTATACCACTTGTACGCAGAGTCGTCACATTATCGCCATACACTGATTTTTTAGCATTTCATGGACTTCATTGGCACTTTTTTGCAACTTAAAACAAAACTTAATGTTAACACGTTTTTCGAAACCCATAATGCGCAACAGACGCGGTAAACACGATTTCACTCTTCCGACTCTGAAATCCGACTGAAAGTTACAACTTGTACTGACTGTCTCAACGAATCAGGCCATCGAATTTATTATTTCAAATAAATTCGTCAGGAATTGTTGCTATAGAAATACATTCACCGTATTTTTTGATCACACCTCCTATACAGTACAAATCTCTTCCCTATAGTCACCTACAAACGTGTATTACGTATGTGTGTGTTCAAGAAGCGAGGAGTGGGGACGCACGAAGCGATGCATACATGCCATTAGTTACAGTTTACTTGTTAAGTTGGATGGTTTGCTCAACTTTTGCGAATAGTCCGTATTCACGATGGATATTTTTACCCTTGAACAAAAAAAATATGTCGTAAAACAGTATCATCTTGGTCGCAGCATAATAGAAATTGCACGGGTATTTCAAATTAACTTTCAACGTACCATTGCGTTTGAAACGATAATTACGGGCGAAAATAGTTGAATCTATCCTAAATATTCAACCGCAAACAATTTTAAATGTTCAGAGAAACTTTTATGACAAATTAGGACATTGCTTGTTTGCATTAGGAGACCGTTTTGAGCATACAATACATTAAATAGTTTACTTTTTATTTTTTTAATTCTAGTTTTATTTATTATGTATAGAATATAGAAGTTATTATGATTTACCGCTTTATTTATTGTTATTGTTATAGGTATATCTGACATTGTTTTAAACGTTAAAAATATTAAAATCTTACAAAAAGTCCACACTTATTTGTGTTTATTATTACATAAAGTCCCTATTATTGACGTAGTTCCACATTCATCGACGTTTATAATATGTATGTGCTTACTGCTTACATCCAAACTGATTGTACATACATGCTATGTGCGTCCCCACTCCTCGCATCTCGAACGCACACATACGTAATACACGTTTGTAGGTGACTATAGGGAAGAGATTTGTACTGTATATGGCTTTCATTAAAACATACAAATCCAGGTTTTTGACTAAATTTCTTGTCATTATTGAGTTGAGAATAAAGTATAATGTAGGTATATACAATATTTTTATCTTGTATAAAGTATACCTTGATAATATCTGAAGCTTCAACTTTTTGTAAGCATTTTATCATTTTTACAATGTCATTAGTAGGACAGCCCTGATAGTCGGCGACTTCTTTAGCGGTATTAGATGGTGTTTTATCTATTGCCCAATTCGACATCGCAGTACCTGACATTGCAATTATAGAACAAGGGATATCTACAATCATATACGTAAAGGCTATAAAATACTTAAAAAAGTTATGATAAATTAAAATAGTTAAGAATTATAATAGAACGAACTTTTATATTTTAATACAATTAGAGCTAAAATGGTCTTTCTATGGATACCTTTGTACCTAAAAATACAAAAATAATTATGCTTATGATTCAAACACTTTATTTTGAAATATTTTTAGGGTTATAAACTTGCTGCATATAACAAATTTAAATTTAATACCACTCTAAGATTCTACTGACTTTATAATGTATCAATAGTATTTAAAATTTAGTTTGCAACATGTTTTCCGAAAGTATTTGGTCTGTAGGAATTTCTTTAAAATTTCAGGATTTATGGAAACTTCTGCAATAAGTTTAAAAATAAACACAGTAAAGTAGGATGTATATAAAATACATGTCATCTGATTCACGTTACGTTGGCTAAATTTAAAAAATTTAATTAATAATTGCCTCTGAGATTCCAGGCTGGGGCCGTGTCCTTGGCATTCCTTTTCTCCTGGCAGATGCTTCGACCACTGTCGCAAGGACATCTTCAGGGTTGCTACTACTGTTGCACTGAAACTAAAGAGCCAAGGATGCGGTACCAGCCCTGAATCTCAGAAGCAATCATGGACAACGACTGCGAAAGCCTACAAGCCAAATTAATTTGATTAATAATTTGAATTATTAATCAATTTTTATTACACGTTTTATTTTTCAAACTTATTTTTTTAGTTATAAATGTAGATATATAGTTCATAAAGTATAAGTTTTCAGTTCAAGGCCAAATTCAAAGCATGTGATTCAAATCAGTACTTCAGAGTCAAATAACAAGTATTCATTTGAAAAGTCAATCTAGTAGAATGTGATTTACTGAGAACATTTTGAAGTATGTCGTAAATTAAAATTTACTACTTAACCTACGAAGTCGTATATTTTGACAGTTTCATACATACAAATAAATAACAAATTATAGGTATTTATTGAAAACTATAACAAATGTTGAAAATGTTGTCCTTCAAGATCAATGCACTCCTCCGTTCAAAATTTCTGATGACATTCTGCAACATTACTGGATTGTTATTAATTTCCATGCATTTCTGTTCGATTCTCTGTAGCATATCATTCAAATTCAATATAGGTGTTCGAAATATGTTATTTTTTAGATAAGGCCACAAAAAGAAGTCGCACGGTGTTAAATCGCATGAACGTGCAGGCCAGGCAATTTCAGTATTTCGACTAATTATACGCTCATCAAAAAAATTCTCTTAAATAATCCAAAGATTCTGCAGTACAGTGACAAGGTGCCTCGTCTTGTTGGAAATATGCATTTTGAAGTTCATCATCATGCAACTGATTGACAAATGGTTGTAAAATTTCCGTACGGTACCTTTGAGTAGTTAACGTTCCCTGAAAAAATATTGGTCCAATGATTCGCCTTTGGCTTATCGCTGCCCAAACACCAATTTTCTCTGGATGTAGCGATTCTTCATTAATTACATGTGGATTTTCACAACTCCAAATTCTTGTATTTTGTGATTTTAGGTATCCCGTTTTATAAAACCATGCTTCATCAGTAAAGATGACTCTTTGCGAAAGTTCTCCATTATTGTTCATATTTACAAACCAATTACAAAACTGTAGTCTACGTGGATAATCAATTTCTAACAATTCTTGTACTGCTGTGACACGATATGGATAAAGTTGCATATCTTTTTTTAATAACTTGTGAGTTGTACCAACAGAAAGGTTTATTTGTTGACTAAAATGTCGAACAGATGTTTGTGGTTCATTTTCCATTATTTCTTCAACACGATTGACAACTTGAGGTGTACGTTTCTTAACTGCTCCGCTGCCTGATTTTCTTAAGAGACTACCAGTTTCAGAAAAAAGTTTTAAAGTTCTATCCAAAGTATTCTTAAATTGTATATAATCTAGTACAAAATGTGGAAACTCAACTTGAAATTCTACCATGCAATCTTGAACTGAATAAACCCATAAACCATCAATTTTATTACCACTTCGAAAATAAGCCTGGACTAAAAAAATTTTATGTTCTAAAGTGAAAGCCATTTTAAAATTGAGAAGCAATTTATTTAAACCAGAATCGACGCACGATTATTTTATGCACTAACTGATATTTGTGATTGACATTATCAAATGTCATTTGGATTTACGTTTACGGAACAACAAACACTTATTAATATATTTGCGTCGTATTCTAACGGGTGTTCAGAAACATTCGAAGTCAAAGTAGTCCTTGAAAATATGAAGTCATGTCTGAGATAGATTGATTTTTGACAGACAACAGTTGACATTTAATAATTATTACAAATCAGATACTTAAGTAAAGATATACGATTTTTTGTTCAGAGCCCACTTGACTTCGAATGTTTCTGAACACCCGTTATCAAAATTTCAAAGTAACCTAGATTGACTTTTCAAATGAACACTTGTTAAAGTCAACATTCAATCGTGGAAATAACAGTTTGTCATCATAAAATATAAACGTCATGTTTTGCAATATTGTCAAAATTTTGGTATGACTTGCCTTGCAATATAACCAAAGAAAGCATATACATAACCTACATGTCAAAATAATAATGATTAAAGTAGGAACATGAATAGTTCAAAAGTATTGTTTCTTTTCTAGTTTTGTATAAATATATTCTATCCAAGAAAACTATGCGGAAATTATTACTTTAATATTCGAACAAATTATTTTAAATGTTATTTATAACTCACGAGAATATTCCATCAAAAATTTATTTAAAAAGAAATATTTCAAGTCAGATATCAATAGTGAAATGCACAAATATTTAAAAAGATAAAAGATTTGAAAAAATGTTTGCATAATTTTCTTGCACTATATCTGGGCTAACAAGATTGGGAATGTATGAATTCGATGTATAATTTAGATTTCTACTGAAATTATATATTGCTTATATTTTAAATAAGATTTAAAATATTGGAAAAGAATGTAAAAGTTATGTTTGTAACTCTCTGAAAAAGAATTAAAACCTTTTGAGTTGTCAATATATGTTTTCAAATTATCGGTTACCAGACATCTAAGAAATATTCTGTAAAATAAATAGGTTAGAAATGTCAAAGTGATAATCAAACAATTTCGTACATATTGCCACTAATTGATATTACTATTTATTATCAGTATTGTTCTCAAAGGAACAGATTTTGTAATTTTTGATAACAAACGAAATATTCAAATCAGAAGATTGCTTAACCTAGAAGTTAGAATACCGGAAACAAAGTCAATAAACAACAAAATCGAAATAATTTGACAGCAAGCCGAATATCATAAGACTATCTCCTGGACAACGTATCCTTTTTCTTTAATATAATATTTCAAAGACACACCTTAACTTAAAATGACAAATGTGTGTAGTACTACAGCGCGTATTACTGTGTGTTAGAAAGAGATGAAGTGCAATTTGCGGTTCACACTTGGGCAGTACGAACTGAAAACTTACACTTTATATAACATAACGGGTGTTCATTTGAAAAGTAAATCTAGTAGCATGTGGTTTACTGAGAACATTTTGAAGTATGTCGTAAATTAAAATTTATTACTTAAACTACAAAGTCGTATATTTTGACAGTTTCATACATACAAATAAATAACAAATGTGATTGACATTATCAAATGTCATTTGGATTTATGTTTACGGAACAACAAACACATACTAATATATATGCGTCTTATTCTATCAAAATTTCAAAGTAACCTAGATTGACTTTTCAAATGAACACACGTTATATATACCTATAATAAATAACATACTTTTTGCAATATTAGAAAGGGCAAGTAGTAAAGCGCAACTACCCCCTGTTCCTTGACCCATAACAGTAATTTTTTTGGCATTTCCACCAAAAAATGGAATATAACGTTCAGTCCATTCGATAGCCGCTGCCATGTCAAATAGACCTGCGTTTCCCGGGAAGTCCGCAGCACCTGAACTCAAGAATCCTAAACTGCCTACACGGTATTGTATTGTTACTAGTATAACGTTTTTCTTCATGAGATGCTTGGGCTGGCAAAAAACGAATGTACTATATTTATATTGAGATCATAATAAATCAATGCATATACAATATATACATACATATAACATATAAGTAGGTATTATCGCGTTCATGGAAAACTAACACAGTCATATTTTGATTGCATTAAATTGGGCTGCATAAATGTAGATACACACATAGGTGTCAAATACGCATGTGTTATTTTGTATTATTACGTTGACGTTTAAAAGGAACGTTTCTACGTTCAAAAGCAAAAAAAAAAACGGGCCACCTATAATTTTTTTGAAAATCGGCTGTTTGTTTGTTATCTTGGGCTTTAGTTTACACTTTTGCTATTTTGTCGACAAAGGACTTCCTCCTGAACTATAAACAGACAGAAGAATATGTTAGGTACTTATTCTCGTTTATCTAACAATAAACATGTTAGAAAATTCAGATTCAACTGTTCCACGTTCCATTCATTCAATTAAAGAGTCTGCGTATTTCAATTTTTTACAGATTTATCGGTTGCTAGGCAATTTGTTGTCATTGCGACAGACTAGTTAATTGTTAATTGTGGTTCTAAGTGCTAAAGATTGTTTGTTGGTAATTATAGTTCTAAGGGCTGAAGATTGTGTTAAAACAGTAGCGCTCGTGGAAGATGGTCGAAGCCAACGCTATGTGGCTCGGTTACTCAACGTTAGTCGTTCTACTATTCAAAGAGTGCTACAACGTTTTGGGGAAACTGGTGCAAACACACGAAGGCGAGGTAGTGGTAGAAAACGGGAATCTACGGTTCAAGACGACAAATTCCTTTTTCGTAATTCTCTACGGGATCGTCATTTGATCTCAGTACAAATAAAAAAAGCGACTTCTGGAGGTTCGTGGTAAAAATGTAAGTAAGTCGACAGGTCGCCGAAGATTACATGCAGTTGGAGTGAAAGCTTTCAGGCCAGCAACTGGGCGTAGGTTACTCCCACGTCACCGTGTTGCGAGATTACAATTTGCTCGTGAACATGTCAACTGGAATCTTGAGCAATAAAGTAATTTGCTGTTTGCCGATGAGTCTAGGTTTTCTCTCCATTTACCAGATGGACGGAAACGAGTATGGATACGAATGGATGAATGATTCGCAGAGTGTGTTTTCAGCCCCAGGCTAGTTATAACGCAGGTTCCGTAATGGTGTGAGCAGGCATACCAATGGAGGTCACTACAGAATTAGTGTGCATCGATGGAGGCTCACTGACGGCACAACGATAAATCGAGGAAGTTTCAGTACATGACGTGGTTTCATTTGCTCCATTTATTGGTGATAACTTTGTCCTGATGTAGTATAATGCGAGACCACAGTCAGCGAGAGTGCGTCAGTGAATACTTGGCAAAAGTTGGCATTAGAAAAATCAACTGGCATATTCTCCAGGATAGAAATCCTATAGAAAATGTTTGGGAAATGTTAGGTAAACGTGTTAAATCGCATGCAATAGCACCAACCACAACAAACGAGCTTCATGTTGCTCTTCAAGAAAAATGGGAGAAGATTTCGCAGAATGCAATTCGTGAGTTTATTGGTGGTATTCCACGCCGTATGCAAGCAGTAATTAGGTCTAAAGGAGGCAACACGAAATATTGAAGTCTATTTTAAGTTAAAAAGTTTACTAAAATAAATATTATTTTGTTTTTTAAATAGTCGAGGAGGAAGTCCTTTGCCGATAAAAAAATAAAAGCGTAAACAGAAAACCAAAATAATAAACAAACATAGCCTTTTTTAAAAAAAAATTGTAGGTGGCCCGTTTTTTGTGCATCTGGGTATATATACGATCATAAGTATACGTAGTACATGAATATTGCAACGTTAAAATTTTTAAAAACTGTCTAAAACTAAGACAATTTATTGTCCTACTTTTATATTAACGCGATAGTACATATTATCAAATTTAGAATTAGTTTATGTGCCTGATCTAAGTATAATCTGAGATTACGCTGTTATATGTATCTCTAATAAATATTACTCCTACTATTATAATAAAGTAATCAATAATTATCTTCGTGAAAATACTTTGGAAATTAAAATTTGAACAGGGATGTGATTTAAAACAGAATAGTAATAATGCATACTTACCCCATACTGTGAAGCAGATCCATATCTAAAACCGCCACCATGAACCCAGACTATTACTGGTAAACCTAAATAAATGATTTTAACATAAACTTTTGGGAAAATTTTCGTTGAATTACAAATAAATGTAAATGATTTGTAATATAGTAACCATGGTAAATAAATATTTTTTTCGTCACCCCTACTGCGTAAGTAAACAATTATGACACCTTTTTTTGAAACGTAAGTGAGACTTTACATACCGTATTGACAGTTGCTATGGTAGTGGGCTGTAATATTTATTACGACCCTAGGGAAATAATAGCAATATTGGTGACACCAATCTTTGAACATTTTATAGGTTTCATTGTATCTGTTTTTAGATTTCTCCGGCAAAATCTCAGTACAAGCTATAATAGCATCCATCTCTATTTGATTCATGTTTATAAATTTTATTTAGAAAGAAAAACTTTTGAAAATCTATTGCATATACTTTGACATTTATCAAAAATATAAATTTATATCGACACAAACATGGTTACCATAGATACGACAAATATTCCTGACTTGATGTTACTAATGTGTATACATATAGTAAAAGTAAAGTGGAAAATCATTCAAATTCGTCTATTTAAAAAAACGTAGGTATGACGAAAAATCTCATATGCACCACGGTTCGTACAGTACACTTTCATGGTCTCGAATACATGCAAACCTCGACCCTACGGGTCTCGGTTTGCAATCGTATTCTCGACCATAAAACTGTACTTACGAACCTAGGTACATAAATAACTATTAATACTCAAACTTGTTATGACATTTCGTAGAAGTCAAATAATTTGCGCCATTATGTCGTCCAAGCTTGAAATCCGAAAATTTACAACCTGGTTGGACACGTGCCCAAGCGAAAAATTGCAATTTTTGCAATCAAAATATTGCAGTAGTTTGGGGGTTGTTTTCCTTGGTTTTTGTGGTATGTGGCAAACTACTTATAAATATGTCTCAATACCTTATAAGGAGTGAGCCACAAAAAAAGTTTTCAGAGTATGCCATGGATTAAATCAGTTATGACATGACTTATGCCGTGTTTACACGATCAAATAAATTCATGAAATTTTTGACCTTGAATTTATCGGAGCGTGTAAACGCTAAAATTGTCGTGAAGTTTTTCTTGTCAAATAATTCATGAATAAATTGTCGGATTAGAACTCGCTCTAATTTTTCGTCAAGTTTCTAGGGAATTATGGTTACATTTGAGTTTAAAATGTATTGCCAACATTCCCATTATGTTGTAAATATACGTGTTTGTGCATCATTGTATACAACGCTACACGTTGTCTTATTTTTGCTTTTTTTGTAATTTTCATATATAAATAATTAATAATACGTTGAACCTAACCTTCAAATGAACGAATGAAAACAAAAGAAATTGGGCACAGTTGCTGGAAAACAAATGTCACTATTTGATGGTTGGTCATCATGATTATTGTGAATAAAATATTGGAAGAACTTTTGAGTTTACACGGTCCAATAAATTGATGAATAAATTCATGGATTTCTTCATGAAGAAATTCGTCAATTTATTCATGAATTTATTTGACCGTGTAAACAAGACATTAGATTGATTAAGTGATCTAACCTACATTTCGCACTATTAGTAATAGGTTAAATCGTAACTTGTCAATTTGACTTATGATTATTACAAATGACACTTCGTAAATTCTTTAAACTCAGACGTGACTTATATGTCTATCTCAGTCGTTCATGGCCTACCTAAGGTACAAATTTTGTGGCCCGCTTTATACAAAGAATTCAAATAAATTTTACCTCAAAGTAGCCCTTGGAAATTATGATTATGTCTTAGCTTGTTACTAATTTTAATAGGAATTTTGTTGGTTATGAGTTATGAGTAGAGCTGAGGATGTTTGCGGTATAACCATGGTTATATCATGTAACCATAGTAAATTACTATGGTTACATGATATAACCATGGTTATACCGCAAACATCCTCAGCTCTAGTTATGAGTTATGAGATGAGATATTTGATTGAAATGACAAATGTCAAAATAATAAAACGAACATTTTTAAGTGAATGAAATATGTTTATTTCCAACAAACAAGCAAAATTTTATAAAAATTGTTCAAAGTGTCCACCACCTTGTTCGAAACATTTCTCACATCTTCTTCTAATGGAGGAAAAAGTGTTTTGTAGTATCGCATTGTCAATTCCATTAATTCTTTCAGCAATTCTGATTTGAAGGCCTGCAAGATCAGGTATCTGTACTTGATAAATTGAGTTCTTTAAGAATGGCCATAACAAGAAATCACATGGGGTAATGTCACAAGATCTTGGTGGAAATTCATGTTCAGTGTTTAAACTTATCAACCGATTCTGAAAAAATTGCTGCAGAATATTAATTGTTTCACCTGCTGTGTGTGCTCTAGCTCCGTCTTGTTGAAAGTAACCCTGTGTTATTTCTTCGTCGTCAAGCTGTTCGATAAATGGCATAATAATTTCTTGTCGATACCTTTCTCCTGTTAAGGTTCCGTTAAAAAAAATAGTGCCAATAATTCTCCTTCGACAAATCGCACACCATACACCAATTTTCTGCGGACGAAGTGCGGTTTCAACAAAAAAATTATGTGGTTTCTCATTAGTCCACATCCTCATATTTTGTGAGTTCACATATCCATTCAGATAAAACCATGACTCATCAGAAAAAAAGGTTTTGTCAAGAAGGTCATTATCAAAATTATTTAAGAACCACTGACTAAACGTTATTCTTCTGGGATAGTCGATTTCCTTGATTTCTTGATAACAGGTCATGTGATATGGAAATAAATGTAAGTCCTTTTTAAAAATTGTATGACATGTGCCAATTGACACACCCACTTGTTGTGATAATGCTCGTACGGAAGTTCTTGGTGCATTATTTATAATTTCTCTTACATTATTAACTAGCTCTTCTGTACGCTTTTTCGCCCGACCTGCGCCTTCTTTCTGTTTAACACTCCCTGTTTCTCTGAAAACCATAATGGAATGTGTCACTGTGTGCCGAAAACTGTCATAATCAAAGATGACCCTACGGGTCTCGGTTTGCAATCGTATTCTCGACCATAAAACTGTACTTACGAACCTAGGTACATAAATAACTATTAATACTCAAACTTGTTATGACATTTCGTAGAAGTCAAATAATTTGCGCCATTATGTCGTCCAAGCTTGAAATCCGAAAATTTACAACCTGGTTGGACACGTGCCCAAGCGAAAAATTGCAATTTTTGCAATCAAAATATTGCAGTAGTTTGGGGGTTGTTTTCCTTGGTTTTTGTGGTATGTGGCAAACTACTTATAAATATGTCTCAATACCTTATAAGGAGTGAGCCACAAAAAAAGTTTTCAGAGTATGCCATGGATTAAATCAGTTATGACATGACTTATGCCGTGTTTACACGATCAAATAAATTCATGAAATTTTTGACCTTGAATTTATCGGAGCGTGTAAACGCTAAAATTGTCGTGAAGTTTTTCTTGTCAAATAATTCATGAATAAATTGTCGGATTAGAACTCGCTCTAATTTTTCGTCAAGTTTCTAGGGAATTATGGTTACATTTGAGTTTAAAATGTATTGCCAACATTCCCATTATGTTGTAAATATACGTGTTTGTGCATCATTGTATACAACGCTACACGTTGTCTTATTTTTGCTTTTTTTGTAATTTTCATATATAAATAATTAATAATACGTTGAACCTAACCTTCAAATGAACGAATGAAAACAAAAGAAATTGGGCACAGTTGCTGGAAAACAAATGTCACTATTTGATGGTTGGTCATCATGATTATTGTGAATAAAATATTGGAAGAACTTTTGAGTTTACACGGTCCAATAAATTGATGAATAAATTCATGGATTTCTTCATGAAGAAATTCGTCAATTTATTCATGAATTTATTTGACCGTGTAAACAAGACATTAGATTGATTAAGTGATCTAACCTACATTTCGCACTATTAGTAATAGGTTAAATCGTAACTTGTCAATTTGACTTATGATTATTACAAATGACACTTCGTAAATTCTTTAAACTCAGACGTGACTTATATGTCTATCTCAGTCGTTCATGGCCTACCTAAGGTACAAATTTTGTGGCCCGCTTTATACAAAGAATTCAAATAAATTTTACCTCAAAGTAGCCCTTGGAAATTATGATTATGTCTTAGCTTGTTACTAATTTTAATAGGAATTTTGTTGGTTATGAGTTATGAGTAGAGCTGAGGATGTTTGCGGTATAACCATGGTTATATCATGTAACCATAGTAAATTACTATGGTTACATGATATAACCATGGTTATACCGCAAACATCCTCAGCTCTAGTTATGAGTTATGAGATGAGATATTTGATTGAAATGACAAATGTCAAAATAATAAAACGAACATTTTTAAGTGAATGAAATATGTTTATTTCCAACAAACAAGCAAAATTTTATAAAAATTGTTCAAAGTGTCCACCACCTTGTTCGAAACATTTCTCACATCTTCTTCTAATGGAGGAAAAAGTGTTTTGTAGTATCGCATTGTCAATTCCATTAATTCTTTCAGCAATTCTGATTTGAAGGCCTGCAAGATCAGGTATCTGTACTTGATAAATTGAGTTCTTTAAGAATGGCCATAACAAGAAATCACATGGGGTAATGTCACAAGATCTTGGTGGAAATTCATGTTCAGTGTTTAAACTTATCAACCGATTCTGAAAAAATTGCTGCAGAATATTAATTGTTTCACCTGCTGTGTGTGCTCTAGCTCCGTCTTGTTGAAAGTAACCCTGTGTTATTTCTTCGTCGTCAAGCTGTTCGATAAATGGCATAATAATTTCTTGTCGATACCTTTCTCCTGTTAAGGTTCCGTTAAAAAAAATAGTGCCAATAATTCTCCTTCGACAAATCGCACACCATACACCAATTTTCTGCGGACGAAGTGCGGTTTCAACAAAAAAATTATGTGGTTTCTCATTAGTCCACATCCTCATATTTTGTGAGTTCACATATCCATTCAGATAAAACCATGACTCATCAGAAAAAAAGGTTTTGTCAAGAAGGTCATTATCAAAATTATTTAAGAACCACTGACTAAACGTTATTCTTCTGGGATAGTCGATTTCCTTGATTTCTTGATAACAGGTCATGTGATATGGAAATAAATGTAAGTCCTTTTTAAAAATTGTATGACATGTGCCAATTGACACACCCACTTGTTGTGATAATGCTCGTACGGAAGTTCTTGGTGCATTATTTATAATTTCTCTTACATTATTAACTAGCTCTTCTGTACGCTTTTTCGCCCGACCTGCGCCTTCTTTCTGTTTAACACTCCCTGTTTCTCTGAAAACCATAATGGAATGTGTCACTGTGTGCCGAAAACTGTCATAATCAAAGATGACGTTAGGGAACTCATTTCTAAATTCTTCTAAACAATCTTGAAGAGAATACTGCCATTGTCCGTCAATCTTACGTCCGTTTCGAAAATAAGATTCTAGCATGAATGATTTGTGTTGTATAGTAAAAACCATGTTAAATCAATTTTAAATTACAAAGCAATTTTTGTCAACTATGCATTTGTCTAATTGACATCTAATGCAAATTTAAATTATTAATAATAATACGTTTTTAAAGGAATGGCCTACTAGAGGCAAAGCTTATTTGAACGCTTTTTATAAACCTATCTGAAAAAATAAACAAAATCTTAGCACCATATAACATAAAGTAGCTCACAAAAACTCCAATAATCTCAACAATTTACACTCAAAATTAAAAGACAAAATATCTACATAAAAAAAAACACGTTATTTATGAAATCCCCTGAAAATGGATTGAAATAATAATAATAATAATAATAACAGATGATTTGAAAATAGATGTTCATTTGTATTGCTAAACTAAAACCTAAAATAGAAAAAATCGAGAAACACATGGTGTTTATAAAATACCATGTCGCGACTGCGTTAGTTCCTACATAGGTCAAACTAAAGAATATTTATACAAAAGAATACAAGCCCACAAATACTCCAAAACAGACAAAACCGCTTTATTTACACACAAACTGCAACGCAAATACCATTTCGACTTTGAAAACACGCAAATAATTGATAGAAAAAATCCACTCTCAACGTTGAAATTTAATTTCAACCACTTGTCCCATAATATACTATTATCCACAATCACATTATAATAGGTGTTTTATCCACACTTCTGAAGCATATAAAGTGACCTATTATATCCACTAGTGAAATAATGAACGTACCATAGCAACTAGTAAGTATGACACAGCCTGCCACATTTTATTTTATGAATACGAATATTTTTTAATTAAATTTCGAATAATTCCATTCCATTAATGTGGTGATTATGGATACATGCGTGTTTTAGATGCATTTTATCCACTTAAGAATATTAAACGCTCGAACTGGCGTTCTCGCGCTTAAACATTCTTGCGTGGATAAAATGCTATCTAAAACACTTATAACGAGTGATTATTAAAATTTTCGCTCAAGTAAGCCATGTACACAAAAAGTATGTCCTAACTTAAGTTATTAGAGGAGATCTGTCATTATAATTTCAAACGTCATGATTGTTAAAAAATAATTTGAAATGCTGACTTTTATATTAAATATATTTATAATTTTTATACAAAGTAATAGAATATTATAAAAAATGTGTAAAATGTTGACCATTCTCCACCAAGCATAATCGCACTCTATTTCGTAGAGCATTGAAAACATTGATCAGTATTTGCGGTGAGTTATTGATGTGTTCACATTTTTCTATGATTTTATGTCTTAACTCTTGTAGATTATTAATTGGTGTTTCATAAATAATATTCTTTATATATGGCCACACAAAAAAATCCATGACTGTTAAATCACACGATCGTGGTGGATATGGAATCGCTGTATTTCTACTTATTATCCTATCGCCATAAAATTGTTGCAAAAACTGAATATTTTCAAGTGTAACGTGAGATGTAGCCCCATCCTGTTGAAAATATCCGACCTGGAGTTCATCATTAGTCAAGTGATTAGTAACAACACTGAGAATTTCGTTACGATATTTCTCCGATGTTATCGTGCCCTCAAAGAATATTGGTCCTATTAATCGGTGACGACTCATACCTACCCATACGCCTATTTTTTCTGGATGTAGAGGAACTTCTCTGTAGAAATGAGGATTTTCACTGGACCACATACGCATATTTTGCGAATTAACATAACCTTTCAAATAAAACCAAGCTTCATCGGTGAAAAAAGTATGATTTAAAATATTGTCTGTCATTGTTTGAATAAACCATTGGCAAAATTGTGTTCTTTTTTCATAATCCGTAGGTAATAGATTTTGTACAGAAGTTAATTTATATGGATACATGTGATACATGCAAGTCCTTTTTTAAAATTTTTTGACATGTTCCATAAGAAAGCCCTACTTGTTGCGAAACTCTGCGAATAGATGTTTGAGGAGATTCGTTAATAATTTATCTGACATTTTCAATTACGCCGCGACTTCTCTTGAGAGGAGGACCGCTTCCTTTTTTCCTTAAAATACTGCCTGTTTGACGAAAAAGATTTACACAATGCATTAGCGTATCACGGAAAGTTTTATAGCTAGGAACAGTATTTGGATATCTCTCTTCAAACTCCGCAAGGCAATTTTCTATTATGCTGCCAAATACCATCAATTTTTTGAGATGTCAGGAAGTAACATTCTACCATAAACGCTTTATGCATATCATTAAAGGCCATTACTTTTTCTTTTGATGAAACATTAAAATATATATTTGACACTGACGATGTTTGAAATAACATCTTAATGACTAAAGCTACGACATAATTTTTATATACATGGCCAGCTACGAGTGAAAATTTTAATGATCGCTTGTTACAATAAATAACTATAATTGACAGACAATTGTTTTGCGGCGGTTTAGTTTTAAATATATCTCATACCTTTATCTCCTTCAGGTAGCTTTGGTGTATAGACATTTAGAAATAGGCAATCTTCTTTCCCAATGACTTCATCTGTATCAGGTATTGGTTGAAGACATGGCGACGGATATTGTGTGGCATTATAATCACCGTCTAAAATATATCTTCTTGGTCTCTAGTAAAAGGTTAATGTTACAAAAGTAATTAAGATTAGTTATGATATATTCCAAAAAGAGAGAGACAAATTTATGTGACAGTTTTTTCTTATTGGTCCAGAGCAAGGCAAAATAACACCTAGAACATTCGCTTTTTGCCATCAATTGTCAAATATTTCGACATATTACGTTTACGTTTCTAGAGTTTTGTTATCATGTTATTAAATTATTATCATTATTATATTACTTTAACTATTTTGCGGTGTAGATTAGTTCTTTTTATAGCTTCGATTTGAAGATTAATAGATTATATTAGTAATATGTAATAAGAGAATATCAGTTCTTGTAAAATTATAATTTTGTAGCTGTTGATTTCAAATACTGCACCCATATTTGCAGCACCAGTGCTACTAAAAGCAGAGATATGTGTTCTCCTCCAAGGAAACGAGAGAAAGCAAGTCATTTGAGTAGTGCTGAAAAGCAAACAGCAATAAATGCTTATAAACAACTTGTGACGGATATACCCGACATGAGAAAAGGTGACATGATTAAGCAGATTTCTCAAGTACTAGATAACTTTATAGAGTGCAACATATTATATATGTTACATATATAACATATCCCCGTCTTACAAGATATGATTGTAGGAATTTCAAGACCGACAGTATATCGCGATATTAACGATTATAAGAAAACAGGGAAAACTTCAGAGTCAAAAAAGATAACTGGTAGACATTCTGTACTGGAATATTTTGATGAGGCTGTTAATACTGCTGTTCGTCAAATTGTTCACAACATGTTTGCCCACGCTAGATAAAGTGCTGGCTCAAATAAATAATAGCAGCGAACTGCAAAATATGAGTCGCTCAACATTGTACCGACTAATGAAGCAACTAAATTTTAAGTGAGAATATTTATAGTAGGTATATTTATATAATAACTGTGCTAAATATTAGAGAGACCTTAAACTTGGCAGAAACAGTGTTCTTACTGAGAGGGATGATATCGTAAAATGGAGACGACAATATCTGAAGGATATTTCATTATGAAGATCCCAGAATAGATCCATTTTCTATTTAGATGAAACCTGGTTGAATGAGGGCCATACAGTGCAGAAGATATGGATGGACACAAGTGTTTTAAGCCATAGATAGGCCTTTGTGGAAGGACTTACAACACGATTAAAAAATTCATCTGGTAAGGGACGTCGCCTGATAATATTATATATTAGCAGTTCGGATTGTTTCATCGAAAATGATTTGCTTCTGTTTGAGGGGAAGAAAACCTCTCTAAATATCATGAGGAAATGAATGCCACAGTGTTTGAGGATTGGTTCTCTAATATATTACCTTATCTACCAGAGAATGCTGTCGTAGTGATGGATAATGCACCGTCTCATAGCCGCAAGGTTGAAAAGACACCAACAACATTGTGGAGAAAAGCAGACATACAAAATTGGTTACGAAATAAGGGGATAGAGCAGGCGCGGCACGTGATGACGTATTTGGGAGTGCAAGTACAATGATGCCAGTGTTTCGTGTATTTTCGTGTACTAACTGTAACGTTTTCTTAGTAAACACCGAAAACACACGAGGCACTCGCATCATTGTACTTGCACTCCCAAATACGTCATCACGAGCCGCGCCTGGGATAGAGTATGAGGAGGATATGGTTAGAGCAGAATAGTTGAACTTAGTAAATATGGTCAAAAGTAAATACAATTCATGTGTAATCGATGAAATTGCGAAGTCAAAAAACAAGACTGTTCTTCGTTTACCTCGGCTGAATTTGATTGAACTTGTGTGGGCACTAGGGCTGGGCGATACCGACGTTTTCGGTATCGGGTACCGATACCAATCGAGGTATCGATGCTTACCGATGTATCGGGTCTGTGCGCGGTATCGATTCTGAGTACCGGAATCGGTAAAGTATCGATAGGTATCGATGCTTTGGAATCGATACCTTGGAATCGATACCTTGGAATCGATACCTTGGAACAGATACCTTGGAATCGATACCTTGGAATCGATACCTTGGAATCGATACCTTAATTCGATACCTAGAAATCAATATTCATAACCCGTTTTCTAGGTGTTGATTGTTTGATATCGGTTTCAAGAGATATAAAATTAATTTACCGATTCTACCATAACTACGGTATGAAATTTGCAATATTGAGATTTTTTTTGTAATAATTATAGTTATGTCATAATAAGGATATTTGCTACACACAATAACAACATCCTTTGAAATATATATTATATAATATATATACTTAAAAATTCTTTAATAAAAAAGTTATTGCATCCCTTATGTACATTTAAAAAAATGCACGAAGGTAGGTAAGCTATCCGATACATGGCGACCCGATACATCGCTACCCGATACATCGCTAACCCGATACTTAGCGAGTACTGGAATCGGTAAGGTATCGATGCTTTGGAATCGATACCTTGAATCGATACCTTGGAATCGATACCTTGGAATAGATACCTTGATTCGATACCTAGGAATCAGTATTCATAACCCGTTTTCTAGGTATCGTTTGTTTGATATCGGTTTCAAGAGATATAAAATTAATTTATCGATTCTACCATATCTACGGTATGAAATTTGCAATATTGCGATATTTTTTTGTAATAATTATAGTTATAATGTTTACGTTATAATATGGATATTTGCTACGCATAATATAAAATTCAACAACATCCTTTGAAATATATACTATATAATATATATAATGCTATATATACCTAAAAATTCTTTACTTAAAAAGTTATTGCATCTTTTATGTACATTTAAAAAATGCATAAAGGTAAGCTACCCGATACATGGCTACCCGATACATCGCTACCCGATAGATCGATACTTAGCGAGTACTGGAATTGGTAAAGTATCAATAGGTATCGATGCTTTGGAATCGATACCTCGCTAACCGATGCATCGATACTTAGCGAGTACTGGAATCGGTAAAGTATCGATAGGTATCGATGCTTTGGAATCGATACTTTGGAATCGATACCTTGAATCGATACCTTGGAATCGATACTTTGGAATCGATACCTTGATTCGATACCTAGGAATCAGTATTCATAACCCGTTTTCTAGGTATCGTTTGCTTGATATCGGTTTCAAGAGATATAAAATTAATTTATCGATTCTACCATGTCTACGGTATGAAATTTGCAATATTGTGATATTTTTTTTGTAATAATTATAGTTATTATGTTTATGTTATAATATGGATATTTGCTAAGCATAATATAAAATTCAACAATATCCTTTGAAATATATACTATATAATATATATATAATGCTATATATACTTAAAAATTCTTTACTTAGTTATTGCATCTTTTATGTACATTTAAAAAAATGCATAAAGGTAAGCTACCCGATACATGGCTACCCGATACATCGCTACCCGATACATCGATACTTAGCGAGTACTGGAATCGGTAAAGTATCGATAGGTATCGATGCTTTGGAATCGATACCTTAGAATCGATACCTTCGTTATATGAGGTATCGGGTATTGGGCGATATATAGATACTTCGCCCAGCCCTAGTGGGCACAAATAAAAAATGAGGTAGCTGCAAAAAATAGAACTTTTAAATTAAATGAAATTAAACAACTTTTACATAATGCTATCAATAATGCAACTGCAACAACTTGGCAAAAATGCATAAATCATGTTGTTAAAGACGAAGCTCGGATGAAAGATATTGACGGAATTATCGATGAAGTTATAGAACCATTCATAATTTCTCTTGGAGACGACAGTGGTAGTGATGATTCCATTTCTTCACCAACGTCTGACTAAATTCAATAATCTTCAAATAGTTTATAAAATAAGATATTTTTGTTATTACCTTGTTAATCTGTTTTAATTGGAATTAATTGTCATACACTGTTACAGTCGTAGAATTTAAGCTATTTCCTACTGTGTTGTATATTATGTATTACATACAATGTTTATCAGTAAGGACATGTACTATTTGATCTTTTTTTTGTCAACAAATAAATGAAATAACATGTGTTTTTAGACAAATTTACTTATTTTCACGTGCTGTAATTACTACATTTACCATTCTGCTGTCTTAGCTGTGGATTTATCCCTGAACAATCCATATACATATAATTTAATTTGCTACAGATTTCATATTTCAGACAGATTTTCAAATTTAAATTTAACGCGTAAAATTAATGTATAGGTTGTAATTAGGGCTGACGGTCTGTTCAGAAATTTGTCTCTCTCTTTTTGGAATATACCATAAGCAATATTCTATAGCAATTTTGTTAACAGAATTTTTCGTGTACGCTGATAAATTTGTCAAATTCTGAAAATCTTCAAAGTATAATAGTTTTACCTATAAAGTCAAATGTCAAAGTTGTTTCCAGAAAATGCATTAAAATTTGGGAACGGATAATTTCAAAGGTTAATAAATGTTTTGATTTAGCATAGTCAGCAGATTAGATTTCTTCAGAAATTAAAAAATCCTCTTGATGGCAATTTCATAATGTCAGTTTACAGATTAAATTAATAATAAATTTTGAAAAAAATGATTTTAATAATTTCTGAAATGAAATAAAAAAATTGAAATCATTTGTTTAATATATAATATTGTGGAAGTTTAATGTGAAAATTACAACCCGAAATTAAACTCATTACATTACTCTCATTAGTCAAAATTGTTATCTATCGATAATACGCGTTTCAAATGTAAGACACAACACACACGTTTGACGTTTTAACATTAAAAACTTCAATTGTTTACTGGAAAGCTATTTAGATATAGGCTGTAAAATAATAAAAGTAAGAAATAAACCAAATTTGCAATTTGTTCCTTTAAGTTTGTCGGTGTTGCATTATTTACCAAAATTAACCTTAACCTTACAAGCATATTATATTAAAGTTTTTAATGGATATATTGTCTGTATGCATGTATTATGCAATTAATGCGTTTTTCCTGTATGAAAACTATTGCTTTTTTCGTAAGTGTTTTAGTAATATGACACAAAAGTCCTAAGTAAATTAAAGCATTAGTCGAATATTTCTTACTTGAAAACGATTAACGTCCGTCGGACTCAAAGCATAACGAATTCCTTTAAAACTATAATATGGCTTATCTAAAACCCCAATTACTTTTGCAGATCTTCCGCCATATCTTACGTATGTTACAGGTTCATCATATGGAGCTACATCAGCTTCTAATCCACCAACAATTCTGCGAACTCTATTACTTCTACCGACAACACTGCTATAACACAGGCATATTAAAAAAAATTTTAGAAAATTCAAGGAATGCATTGATAACTGATGTTTGGCGAATTAAATTCTGAAACATAATGAAGAAAAAAAATGTAAATGTAACATTTCGCTTCAATTAATAGAGGAAATGAATTATCATTGTTTACGCATATCATGTATTCCCGCCTACGCAAAATATAAGCTCAAAATTTGATTTATTTTGTAATGATTAACTATAATATTTTTCTATGTAATTTGTTGCTATTGGAAAAAAAGTATTGCATATTTCGCAAAACGAAGTTTTAAAAAAATAGAAATGTCTATGGACTTTTACAATTACAATAATAACACTATATAGTTTGCAAAAAAAATGTACAGTTCTGTGCAATAAATTGGCGTACACTTAATATACGATAATTTAAATCAGACTTTTGGTTTCCATAATTACGGTTCTATATAAATGTATACAGAGAATTTCACTTAAGATGCAATATACAAACATGTATAGGTTTTTTATTTCCATAGAAACTAGGTAATACATTCTTACATTGTCCCACGTAAAATGCAACATATCAATATAATTTGACATTAGTTAAGTCAAAAGTAGCAGTATTTCTATTTCGATATTAGCTTAGTATCAATCTTAAATAATATACACAAAGGAAGAGAGAACTCAGTTAGTGACATGGTATCTTTCGGGATTCAATTCAATAAACGATATTTATCGGAAATGTAGTTTTAATCCTAAAACACTACATTGAATTAAACTGTTAATTAAATTAAACTTTACTGTCAATAATTTGACAAAACAACCATGAAAGATATCATATCGATCATATTCATAAGTTTCATTTCATAACTATTGCATATTGCATTTTATGTGGGACAATGCAAGTGCATAGTATTCATATATTGCAAGTTACATGAAATTCTCTGTATAGGCTTTGACACGTCCATTTGTCATATCGCGTCAAATCAATTTGTCATACTTGACTGACAGATATAGATCGAAATATGCCCGCGCATTTAGATTTGTTAAGTAAGGCTCGCATTCTAGGGAAATTTGATGATAACTGGTCAATTAGAGCAATAGCCAGTGGCGGCTCGTGCTAAAAACTTTAAGGTGTTCTGCAAGTTTTACAAAAAAATTTACCTTGCACGGGCAGTAACAGGTTGTCTCCCATCGATCTTATCGTGCTTTCTTCGCCTTCCGCACTGAGGTAATGGATTTCTGGAACGATTGTCAATTGTCACACAAAAAAATAAGAGTCACTAAGCACTACTTTACTAACAAATTATTTCTTATAAATTAAATCTATTCTACGTTCTTTTCGATTTGCAAATTTTGTTATCACTTTGTCATTAAAATTGTCTATTTCGGAAATAAACTTTTTTTCGATAGATAGCATGGAAAGAGATGTTAAACGATCTTCGGTCATTGAATTTCTGAGAAACGTCTTAATTCGATTTAGTGTTGAAAAGCATCGTTCGGCCTCTGATGTTGTCATGGGAGTTGTTATTACAATTTCTAATAATTTTCTAGTCTCCTTCAACGTATCTCCCAGATTGTTTTTTATTAAAAATTTTAGAAGAGGTAGTGCGCCTTTTAAAGATCTACAATCAGTTCTTGAGTAAATAACAGACAATTCAGTTCGTAATCTTTCTTTATCAAGGGTGGGATAATAGGAGCATGCGGAAGTGAGTTTGTCCTCAGGAAATTTACTGCAATACTCTCCAAAGCATTCCGAAAAAAAAATGATGCCACTACTAGATGCTCTTTAAAATGAAATCGATCTTTTGCACAATTTAGAATAACATCACACACCTCTAAAGCCGAAATTCGATTATTAAATCTGCTGTTATTTGGACGTTTGCGTTTTTCTGGTGGTGGCTCATATCTGATGCTTCACTTATGATGTTGTCAATATTATTTCGAACTTGGCCTATACTGCGTTCAAAATTTTCGATAGCGTCTTTTACTAGAGTGGGTTCAATTTTTCTTTGCTGCAATTGATTAAACAGGATATCTACATGGGGCATTACATGATGGAAAAAAGTCAGCCAAAAATTGAAGATCGGAACATTTAATGTACGGCGAATAGAGGCGGCTGCACTACAGACTGTGTTGTTGGAGAATTGTTCTTCTATTTCTTCCATACACTCAATGAGAGAGGCCCTATTTTCGTACACAACATTAATGGTCCTGATATTAAAATTCCAACGGGTTGTAGCGCCGTGGGGGATCCTTCTGTTTACAATCTTGTTTAACACTTCTACTCGTTGGGGTGAATTATTAATAAAAAAGCCGGGAATGTCTTGCAGATTTCCAAAAAATACACGTACTTGCGAATTTGCAGAAGCAGCTTTAGATATAATTAAATTTAATTGATGGGCATAGCAATGTACATAGTGCGCAAAAGGGTACTTTTTTTTAATCAATGCTTGAACGCCTGCGTGTTGTCCGCTCATCACCGCTGCTCCATCGTAACTCTGTGCAATCAGTTTGTTAGGTGAATTTTGAATTAAAGCATCTATGACACTTAAAATTGTTTTGCTAAGTGTTTCTGCATCACATTTTTCAGGAATGACGTAGTTCCAAAAACGTTCAATTGGCTCACCATCACGAACATATCTAAAAATAACTACCATTTGAGTTTTTGCAGCAACATCCGTTGTTTCGTCCGCCATGATCGCCAAAAACGGAGAATTATTAATTTCCTCAATTATTTGTTCTTGGCAGACTTCAAGTATGCACTGTAACAGATCATTCTGTATTTCTTTGGAAGTGCCTTTAAATACCGAACAATTTTTTAGGTGCTCACTTAGAGTTGCATCTAATTCAGCCGAAAAATTAATAAGTCCACGAAATATCCTCGGATTCTCGGAAGTATCGCTCTCATCATGTCCCCGAAGGGCCAATTCAAAAGCTCCACAAAATTTTATACAATTAATAATTTTTGATAAAATATAACGATTCTTTGACACATTTTCATTATGTCTCTGTATATTTACCCAATAAGCAGAATCTAGTTGAGCCATAATATTAGTTGACCCTAGTAACGCAAATTCCATACAATTATGAAGATGGCTTTTAGAATTCTCATGTCTTTTTATTTTCAAACTCAAGTGCTCTAGATCCGTACCCCTATTTCCGTCCAAGCTTTATCGCCACCAAAAAGTAAACAGGGAAAACAATATAAAGCATTTTTTTGTTGCATCCACAAATCCATTCGTTTTTTTAAATAAATATCGCTACTAAATTTACGTGTATAATTTTTCCCTCTACTTACACCAGTTTTTTCAATAGTGATATCTACTAATGGCCTACCATTTGCTTTTAATTTTATCTTTTCTTCGAATGAATATTTAAAGAATCTCTTCACATTAATTAAATTAAAGACCACCTCCATAATACACAGAGTTTATATAAATTGTCAACAATACACAAAAACAAACAAGCACGCGCACTCTAATATTATTGTTTTTACGTTAAACTCGCCACACAGTAAAAAACACGCGAAAATATTAAATACCTATACCGAATCATATGACCGCGCTGGACAGAATGCAGCGAACATGTCTGATAAAATCACGCATTGGTTTTAGACAGCAGCGGGGGTAGCGGGGTGCGCGCGTGTGTTTGAAAGAGCTCTGTGCGCACGTTCGTGTGGACCAGATAAGGAACAAGTGAGCGATCGCGCGAATTAGGTTGGTTATTCCACTGGTCGCCTATTGTATATTATTTGATAATATACTATATATAACCGGCGTTAGTGTTGGAATTTCGGAAGCGAATATTTCGGCTTCTACTGATCGGATTTTGATGATTGAGGTGTCAAATTGTAGGGTTTGATGTCCTCTACAGGATGATGTAGAAAAATATGCAAATTTTTTGATATACAGGGGGAGAATTTTCACAACAATATGTTACGCTTTTATAAACATCAGAAATGTCGGAAAAATTATGTAAAAGAAAACTAGTTATAACTAATACAGGTTCGCCCGCCCAATTTTTTGGGAGCTCTGCAGCACTGCAGCGCTTATGCGCCAGCCGCCACTGGCAATAGCACAGCAATTTGGCATCAATAAATCTACTGTGCTAAAAATTAACAAACGTTGGGAGGAGGAAGTAACAGTTTCGAGAAGAAGTGGTTCTGCTCGTCCACGAATATCGACACATGAAGAAGACGCGCTGCTTTTGCGGCATTTGAGAGAAAACCCTTTTAATACCGTTAATAATGCTAAAATTGTAGTAAATTTTCCTGTATCACCATTCACAGCTAATCGGAGAATTCAAGAATCAGTCTTGAAAAGTTGTGTGGCGGTTAAAAAATTATCGCTGACAGAAGTTCACAAACAAGCTCGATTATTATTTTCCTTAAATCATGTTTATAGGGAATTGCTTTTTTGGCAAAATGGCATATTCACCGATGAATAGCTATTTCAATCTACGTATAATGGTCGTATACGTGTGTATAGATCGCTGCATGCACGATTTAATGAACAGCATAATATCCAGTACAAAGGCGTGGACGGTTCAACGTAAATGAATGGAGTTGGTGCAGTTATAAGGGGCTAGGAGTTTGTTACAAAGTAGACGGGCGGTTCAATGCTGATAACTATAGCCATATATTAGAAAATGTAATGCTACCGTCTGTTCGACAATTATATCCGGAAAATTTTATTTACCAACATGATAATTGTCCTGTACATACGGCTAATGTTGTTAGAACATGGCTATATAACACTAACATTGAAACGTTACCGTGGCCCGCTAACAGCTCAGATTTGAACCCCATTGAGAATATCTGGGGTGAATTAACTAAAAAATTTTATTCTTAACATATTAATTTTCTTAACGTGAATCACCTTTGGGACTCTATAGAAAATGCTTGGGAAGAATTAGCGGCGGATGAAAATTACATGCAGCAATTAGCAAACTCAATGCCCCATCGATCGAATAGAGTCATTGAAGTAAATGGTAGTATGACGAAATATTAATGTTTTCTTGTGAAGGTTTTTTATTTATTTTTATTTGTATTTTATTTTTCGTGTTAAATATTAAACAATTATGTAATGTAGTAAATTTTCTTTATACGCATACCTACATAAGATCATACCAAAAATTACTAACCTTGATAGTTGTATAGAAGATGAATAGAATCAAGCATTTTGACAACTAATGTCAATAATGAAGGCATTACTTAACCTTTTAAATATGGGAAAAATAATCAGTTTTCACAGTGATAAAATAATGCCAGAATGAGCTTTAAGACGTTTACGGCAATTTATTGCACAGAACTGTACATTTGGTGCCATTATATTTTTCTTATGCACTTCCGGTCGCTAAACTCAAAAATCGCATTCTTTTTTTTATGGATATGTTTTCGAAATATGATTTTTTTTTTTTTTTGTTTTATTCTGGATGTAGTTTGACTCTTTCAATCATATCTCGAGGTAGGAATGACCAATCCGATCATATTGGTATGAAATTAAAGAGAATCGAATTGTATACAAATATTGTCAACATTGTTTTATAATCAGATCAGTGTTTAAGTGTAATAGGCCAAAATAGGAAAAAAAACTTTTTTTTAAGGCCAAAATGAATCGAAAATTCACTTTATCTAATCAAAAAAACCTGGAAATATGCAGAGTTTCGTACTTTGTATGTTGAACTTACCCTTTTATGAAGATAATAAGGAATTTATGAACAAAATCTTTGGAAAACACAATTTAATTCGGGAGGACGGTTCTATATATATTTATTTTTAATACTACATAATTTATTATACTGTATCTGCATCTGCACGTTCTTTTCTTAGAAGCTTAGCACACGCATTGTGTATAATTCTTAAAATGTATTTACTTAAAAGGGCTAATTTCACAAATTCAAAGAATCATTATGGTTTACATGGGATTGGAAAACTTCACGATTAATGTTATTGATTTATGTGAGGATTCAGAAACTTTCTAATTATCACTACACATATTTTGGGCTTAAGATGTTAATCATAATATTAGTATATCTCTGGTTTATTGCAGCTATTGTCGAATCACTCGGTAGGAGGCATTAGGTCTTAATTATGCTATTCTCGGTATTCCTCCGCATGCCTTTTGAAAACGCCGAAAAACAAAATTCAAAAATCAATATCTCGAAAACCTATCCATAAAAAAATTGTGATATAAGATATATAAAAAGTACTTTATCATTACAAAATAAATAACATTTTGAGTTTGTATTTTACATAGGCGGGAATACAAGGTGAGCCAATAAGAACAAGGACAAGTTGAATTTCCCGCCAGTTTTTTAAAATTCTTTTAAATTGACCAACTTGGCGTAAACTCATAAGCGTCTCAATAAACATTTTTAAAGTGGTGCTAAAGGTACAATATTAAGAAAATATTTAATCTGCTAAGATTTTATAACACAACTGGAAAAATTGTATGATCTAGCATACTTTTTATTGATAAAAAACATAAATAAATAACACAATAAAAATACATTAAACATGAAAAATAGGGAAGTAGGTAGTAAAAACCCAAATAAGAAGTTTCTTTTATTCTTACATAAACCGCATAGGTAATCTTATATTAAAACAATATTATAATTAATGTTCAAAATAACCACCATCACTTGCTAAACACAAATTTACATGTCCTTTCATATTTTCAAATAACGCTGTCAAAGTATTCGCATTGATATTTCTTATTTCTCTAACAATAGCATCTTGCAATTCTTCCAAATTATGTACGCGATTTTAAAAAATTTTATTTTTTAAATATCCAATATCTGCATGCATACACACAATATATCCATTAAAAATTTTAATATAATATGCTTGTAAGGGTTACACATGCTGATTTTGGTAAATAATATTTTTCTTATATATAGCAAGCGCCAGATAACTTGGTGAGCGGAGGGGTAAGTTCGCGCAGGATTAGAAGTATTAGGGAGATTTGTGTTTAGTTTTACATCAATTTGCAAGATATCTTAGGTGGCGTAAACTACACATCTATCACTTAATAAATTAATAATTTATTAGAATAAAATATATTATAACGTGGACGTTTATAAAAACGGTTTCTGCACACCCCTTCCTCTCGCCATGTTATTTGGCGCTTGCTATACTTCGGCACCAAATGTACATTTTGGCTGTAAACTATAGTCTATTTTTAAACTAAGAGGAGTAAATGGAAAAGCCACATTTATAGTGTAAAAGTTACCAAATCAATGACATTCTGAATATAAAATTGTTTGAAAGTTTATTTAATATTACCAGTAGAAATAAAATTAATTGGCAACCACCATAGCATGCCGAAAAGACCAGTTCTCGTCCGATCACCGAAGTCAAACAGCATCGGCCGGGGTCGGTACGTGGATGGGTGACCGCTTTTAGATTCGAGAGCAACACGCAATTTTTGCATAACGTAATCCTACCTCCGAAGCAACCAATCACGCATAGTAATTTTGGCGCGATTAATTTAAAACGCTCCTCTTAGTTTAAAAATAGACTATAGTGTTATTATTGAAATAGATAAATATGAAACAATATTAGATCTGTCAAAATTAGTTACCAATTTTTTAGGACATAAAATTAATCACAGCAATTTCTATTGGATTATTCTAGGTGTTTACATTTTACAATTCGTTTTAAGAAAAGAAAACTTTTGTCTTCCTAATCGTTGAACTTACTACATATGAGAACTAATGAGTATTAAATCTCACTTTATATGTAAATGTCGCCTAATGTATTGCGTTAATTTCTGTAATTCGACAAACTAAGTTTGTACCAGTATGCAGAACCCAACACGTCCCGACGTCAACCATTCTGGTTGTTAAAATAACGAAAAATTCGTGAAAAGTCACATTTATCCCGGAACGTGTGGATGCATTTCGCTCTTATGGGAGTTCGCCAACACACGATATCCTGGAGACAGATATTCTATACTTCGCGTATATATAGTTAATATATTGAACTTACTGTAACTGAGAACTAATGATCTTAATCCTTGATAATTATATTCAGAACTTTATACAACATCTCAAATTATATTATTAAATAAATTTATTTACAGTTTATTAAATCTTAACCAAGAAATTTTCGCGGGTGATTGGAAAGTTTTAAGACTGGGGTTGTACTTTCAAAACGGCAGTACAGTTAAGCTCACATAAATCTAGTATAACCTAATTTGTTAAAATTTTCTAATATTGCTTAGTAACGTGTGTTCATTTGAAAAGTCAATCTAGTAGGATGTGATTTACTGAGAACATTTTGAAGTATATCGTAAATTTAAATTTACTACTTAACCTACGAAGTCGTATATTTTGACAGTTTCATACATACAAATAAATAACAAATGTGATTGACATTATCAAATGTCATTTGGATTTACGTTTACGGAACAACAAACACATACTAATATATATGCGTCTTATTCTATCAAAATTTCAAAGTAACCTAGATTGACTTTTCAAATGAACACACGTTATTAGTATGTGTTTGTTGTTCCGTAAACGTAAATCCAAATGACATTTGATAATGTCAATCACAAATATCAGTTAGTGCATAAAATAATCGTTCGTCGATTCTGGTTTAAATAAATTGCTTCTCAATTTTAAAATGGCTTTCACTTTAGGACATAAAATTTTCTTAGTCCAGGCTTATTTTCGAAGTGGTAATAAAATTGATGGTTTATGGGTTTATTCAGTTCAAGATTGCATGGTAGAATTTCAAGTTGAGTTTCCACATTTTGTAATAGATTATATACAATTTAAGAATACTTTGGATAGAACTTTAAAACTTTTTTCTGAAACTGGTAGTCTCTTAAGAAAATCAGGCAGCGGAGCAGTTAAGAAACGTACACCTCAAGTTGTCAATCGTGTTGAAGAAATAATGGAAAATGAACCACAAACATCTGTTCGACATTTGAGTCAACAAATAAACCATTCTCTGTTGGTACAACTCACAAGTTATTAAAAAAGATATGCAACTTTATCCATACCGTGTCACAGCAGTACAAGAATTGTTAGAAATTGATTACCCACGTAGACTACAGTTTTGTAATTGGTTTGTAAATATGAACAATAATGGAGAACTTTCGCAAAGAGTCATCTTTACTGATGAAGCATTGTTTTATAAAACGGGATACCTAAAATCACAAAATACAAGAATTTGGAGTTGTGAAAATCCACATGTACCTAATTAATGAAGAATCGCTACATCCAGAGAAAATTGGTGTTTGGGCAGCGATAAGCCAAAGGCGAATCATTGGACCAATATTTTTTCAGGGAACGTTAACTGCTCAAAGGTACCGTACGGAAATTTTACAACCATTTGTCAATCAGTTGCATGATGATGAACTTCAAAATGCATATTTCCAACAAGACGGAGCACCTTGTCACTGTACTGCAGAATCTTTGGATTATTTAAGAGAATTTTTTGATGAGCGTATAATTAGTCGAAATACTGAAATTGCCTGGCCTGCACGTTCATGCGATTTAACATCTTGCGACTTCTTTTTGTAGCCTTATCTAAAAAATAACATATTTCGAACACCTATATTGAATTTGAATGATATGCTACAGAGAATCGAACAGAAATGCATGGAAATAACAATCCAGTAATGTTGCAGAATATCATCATGTCAAGTAATTTTTTAATACAGTTTAGAAAACACGAATAAACTAATACTTAATTGATCCGCCATTTGCATCAATTACTACTCTCAACCTTCTAGGTACAGAATCAATGAGCCTTCTTAAAAAAATAGGTTTTTCAACAATGTTCTCTCAGGTATTTTCAATAGATTCCCATAGTTGTTCCCTATTAGTAAATCTTATACGAGATCTATGAATTTGATTTGTCATTCTTTTTATTTTCTCCCAAATATTCAAACAAATTGTGATCTACCGCAGTTGATATTCTTTTAAGACCAGTTCCTCGTTTGCGACATATACTGTCTTCATTTTCACATCTTTTTTTAACTTGTAGTACTGTAGATTTGCTTCTACGATTTGTTTAATGTTGCGACTTTCCAAATTTAACAAAATTTGTACTTTGTCCGCCGGAGTCAGTTTTCTTGCTATTTTAAATATCTAAAAGTTACAAATGTCATTTTGGCGTTACAAGAATGAATTATTACAACAAAACAATTTATGTGTGCTTAACTGTACAATTGCGGTATTAAAAAACGCGTACACTTGAAATTTTTCTGTGTAATTGTTTTTTTTTCGAAAGCCAACCTTATTTTATTTTGCAATTTAATCGCGATATAAATGTCATATTGACATGCCACAAATAAGTATTGCCCAAAAAAACCCAAATAATTACTTTAATATGAGAAGGATGGTCAGTCAGAAGATTAGCTGTAATATTTATGGTTAATAAAAGCACAATTGAAAGAGTTAAATTATATATGCTATATTCTTTTATTAGAAATATAGATTATGAATTTTTGTTTGACGTTTTAAAAAAGTCCAAACTTACATAGACTAATTTACACTATTAAAATATTGCGAAATGTAGCCTAAAGAGCTGTAGACGTTTTTAATGCCCCCCCCCCCCCCCCCCCCCCCCCAACAAGCCATATAGTTATATTATGTTACCTATGCTGCACAACGTTGTTAAAGTGTTATATCGAGCCATCGAAAAAATTCATAATTGGAGTAGACTGTGAAATTGGGCTGGTACTTTAACCACTTCCACATAATGACGCATTACTTGATGCTTGACAGTTTCGTAGTAAAAAAAGGTTATGGTATTGAAATGATACTACAACAAAAAAGAAAACAAATAATTTATTTAATATCGAAATCATAATCAAAATTTACTTATAGCTACAGAAGTTGTTGAAAATGTAGTCCATTTGCATCTAAACACAAACAATTTTCTTAATAAGAGTTTTGAAAAATTTGACAAAACTTATAGTTTCAATGTCAAATAATAAATGTCATTATGTGGAAGTGGTTAAAGTATCAACCCAATTTCACAGTCTACTCCAATTATGAATTTTTTCGATGGCTCGTTGTATCACAACTGTCATTATTCGTGTAAATTTTTTCATATTGTTTTCTATCATTTAAATTTATCAATCATAACTAGAGCTGAGGATGTTTGCGGTATAACCATGGTTATATCATGTAACCATAGTAATTTACTATGGTTACATGATATAACCATGGTTATACCGCAAACATCCTCAGCTCTAATCATAACCTAAAAAGTAGCCAATGGAAAAATATAAACAAAACTTAGCAACGCTGCGTAATACCCTTACATATTTTGTCTATAATCGTAAATAACGGGTGTTCAGAAACATTCGTAGTCAAGTGGCTTTGAACAAAAAATCGTATATCTTTACTTGTATCGTAATCGTATATCTTTACTTGTATTAAATTATTAAGTAAATGTATCACTCTATATCAGACATGACTTCATATTTTCAAGGACTACTTTGACTTCAAATGTTTCTGAACACCCGTTAGACTATATAACAGAGATTTATTTTAACATGTATTATCGAGTTGAATGATGCCCTTCTGGTTGAATAAAGTAATAAGAAAATATTACATTTCAATAATATATATTTTGTAACAAAAAAAATCATTAGAAATACAGTTATATAAATTATTAATAATATGTACATTTTTAAATAATTATTAAAGTATGTCAAACAGAATTCTTCTGTGTCAATGTATTATCCTCGTAATTTTCTAAAACGTCCGCTAGATGCTCGTTATCTCTGGGCTTTTTAAATTGTCTCTTTCTTTGGCTAGCTTTCTTTCGTTTCGGAGCAATTTGTTTTTTGATTCCATGGTCCTGCATAGACCTTATACCTAAAATAGACGTTTTATTTTATTAATTTAAATGAACTTTTCTTAAACTTCTTGAATTTGGTACTATTTCATTGTACACATTTCATTTCTAACAAATTACATGCCGAGCAAAAAAATTTGGTCACTTTAAATAACTTAAGAAATTGCAAATACTTTTAAAAATGAAATGCATCAGCTTATGTCTGCATATTACAAATTTACCTACTACATTTTCGAAGTTTTAAATATGGAATTGGACAACACAATTTAGTTTTTTATGATTTATTCTAGAAAAACAGTAACTGTACATTTTAAAAGAATTTCGACTATTGTTAACATTATTAGAGAAAATGAATGAATAAAACTTAACATTATTGAAAAATTGATGATAATTAATAACGTGTATTACACCCTCTTGCATTAACGACTGGTTGCATTCGACGAGGCATACTCTGAATTAAATTAAGGATTAAATTCTGATACATGTTATTCCAGTCCTGCAATAGAAACTCTCTCATCTCCTGGGCAGTTCTTGGGGCTGGTGTATGCCTTCGGTTACGTTGCCCTAACTCATCTCAGACCTGCTCGATGGGATTCATATCTGGACTGCATGCTGGCCAAACAATCCGCGTAATTCCTACTTTATCTAGATATTCACTGACAATCCTGGCAGCGCGTGGTCTTGCATTATCATGCATGAAAATGCCTTGCTCGCCCACAGTGACCATGAAAGACATAACATGATCTTCCAGGACTTCTGTTATGTATCTGTGAGCTGTTAGTGAGCCATTCTCTATGAAAACCAACTCTGTACGTGCTTCTGAAGTGACACCTGTCCAAACCGTAACAGACCCACCACCAAGTTTACGTCTCTCTTCAATACAAACGGAGGCGTATCTTTCTCCGAGTCTTCCCCATACTCGTCGACGTCCGTCTGGTCCATTGAGGCAAAAACGCGATTCATCGGTAAAGAGTACCTTGCTCCAGTGATCGTTCCATGCCAAATGATTTCGAGTAAAAGCCAATCTTGCTATTCGATGCTGGCGGTTCAATGTTGGCCCTGTAGCCATCCTTCTGCAAGACAATCCATTAGCATGATGCCTTCTTCTAACTGTCCATTCACTAACATTAACACCTCTAACCTCTTGAAGCTGATTTTGCAGCAAAATCGCAGAAGATGTTCTATTCCGCAAGCTTGACATAACAAAAACCTATCATCTCTTTGACTCGTGACTCTTCTTCGCCCAGATCCGGTTCGTCTGGTTATAAGACCATTCTCCTGATAGTGCTGGTACACATTTTGTACAGCACATAGGCTCCTACCAAAAATTCTGGGGGTTTCACGTTGTCCTCTGCCATCTTGTATCAATACTACAATTTTTGCCACAACAATAGGATCTAGAGGCATTTCGGCCTGGTAAATAAACACTAAGAACAATAAACAGTCACTATCCGCAATAAACCATATAACGAATAGGTTTTCGAGAAAAAACATTAACACTTAACTGAAAAATAAGCAACGAAATATGAATGTTTAATTAGGACTAGTTTTTGTTGTTTAACAAACGTTGCGAATACAGTGACAGAATGTGACAGGCGCCAAATATAACAGATAGTATTCATCCAACAATATAACCTTCACCGCTTACTAGACCTATGACTCCCTGATTAGTTTTATTTTTAAAATTATTTGCAATTTCTTAAGTTACTTTAAGTGGCCTAAATTTTTTGCTCGGCAGTGTACTTTCAATCACTACAAATATCAAGGAACTAATTATAATTCCTAATAGTAATATGTGCAAGGCAAAAGTGCTAACAGATGCAGAACTGATGACTATTGTTTATAGTGGTCATATCAGAAGATTTTTTTAAATTTGCTGCTATAATAACGCTATTAAGGCAACAAAACAAATGCATTTATAATCTATCGTGCGTTCAAAAAAAACAGCCTCAGAGTTGGGTATGAAATCTTTAGGTATGTGGTAGCTTAACCGCACCGTTCTGAATTGTCAAATGTTAATGTCATTAGTAAAGACCTGATTATATGCATCAAAAAGCCTATAAATATGCGCATATGCACGTTTCTCCGTCAAAATATGCAAAAAGAACAAACAAATATCCAACTAAAAATTCCAAATAAAAATGTAATTCAGGTTTATTACAAAGAAATATGGTATACTAAGATAATATATTATAATGCAGGTAACAAACTAACACATTTAAAATTGCACTAAAGTCTAAAAAGATCTTAAAATACATCCAAATGTTAACAAACACAATTAATGATCCAAATATTAACAAACATGATTAATTTATTATTCATTTTTTTAAAGCACTTTATTAGTAAATATTTCTCAAAGTTTGCTACTAAAAAATTATGTTGTTTATCTGTGAACATATGTTTATACACTGAAAATGTTCTTTCCACATCTATTGAAGTTATGGCGCCTTTTTAATCTACAAATTGATTCCGCACTTTAGCTACATGTTTCGTTAAAATCACCTTTTAATATGCTAGCAACTTCTTTTAACATACCGTATCCCGTATTTTTCGAAATCACATTTTTTATTTATGGTCTGATTTTACCCTGGATATTAGCACATGATTGTTGAAATGCGTTCACATATTTAACGGATTCTGTTAAACTCGAAGTTGTTCTCCAATGCTAAAATAGTTCTTGGAACAAAAGTATAGTTGCATGTAATGAATAACAATTGCTGGGGCAGTAGTTTCTCGTTGAACAATCTATGCGATTCCGTAATCTCCGAAATATGACATAAAATATGACAGCACTCAACCATGCCCCCATCTTGTAGTTACAGGTTGAGGAGGAAGTGGTGTATCTGGCAGTCGGTCCTTGAACATCTGAATAGGTAGCGGAGCCTTTAAAAACACTTTCTTCACATTACTAATTAATTCATTGACCAGAGGAAATTGGTTCCGTGTTTCTTTAGCAACCCTGTTGAGGCCATGAGTAAGGCATGTTACACGAAGCAGGTTGAGATAGAACACCTTCAAATTCTACACAGTTCGAACCATATATGGTTCCACGTCTGACACTAGAAGTAATTCTTTCCCCAAAGGCAAAAAAAAATACTTAATCCTTCTTGAATAAATATTAAAATTGTTGCATTGTTTGTTTGTTCTTTCAAGATGCTTTGAAGAAATTAAATATGATCTATTACTGATATTTTTATTCAAGATTCCAATAAGATGAGCTATGTAATGCCCAGCATCGTCCTTTGTTCCATCAACTACTATATAAACATTATTGTCCCCGATTAATTTTCTTATTTTGTTTACTGTGTCAGTACACGTACTATCCACTTCATCTTTTCTTAAGGCACTTTCATCGGGAATGTTATCTGTACAATATTTTTGAAGAAACGATTTAAAGTTTGTATTAGTCAACTCATTAAGGCTAGCTAAAGCGCGACATAACTCTTCAGTAAATAGTTTCTGGTCGGTTTTCTTTGTTCCCAATCCAATGCATTGTAAAATTGACTGGTTCTTTACTCTACAATTTTTCAGTTTGGCAGCATGTGAAGATGTTTAGATATGTTGGTCTACTTGAAATTTTTTTTCACAGAGGATCTGAAGACAATATCAAATACCAACACTAATCTTGGAAATGCTGTCAATAAATTATTATTATTAACCACTACCTACGTCATGAAATATTTGTATTTTTTTAAAATTTACATTACAAAAAAAAAACTAAAATAAGTACTTACAATGTTGCAACACACTGTACAAAACACTTTTTCGTTATCCACACGAAGTGAGATTTGATCCAAGCTAATGTACCACTACTAACTTTCGGCATGATTGAACGAATATTTTCACTGTGCACTCGTATTTAACGTGTGTTCATTTGAAAAGTCAATCTAGGTTACTTTGAAATTTTGATTGAATAAGACGCAAATATATTAGTATGTGTTTGTTGTTCCGTAAACGTAAATCCAAATGACATTTGATAATGTCAATCACAAATATCATGTGATAACGCAATGTAGTTATGTATATGCAAACACTCTCAACGAGGCCACAGCCTCGTTCCTTTTAATACAAATGTAACGTGTTTTACAAACACGACCTTACCCGCGTGTTGATTGCATACACAAACTATATGTCAGGGTTTGTATTATATTCCAGAAGAAGTACAAGGATCATCTGGGATATATATAACGACAGTAATGTAAGTGAGAGACATTCAGATTCACATTCAGATTCAGAATCATTTTCACATTCATACTCACATTCAGATAGACAGTTACAGTCTTAATGATAGTTAGAGCATAGTAAATAATGTATATAATTGTTATCCAGTTATAAGTGTTATATATTAAATTATAATATGTTACCCGAACTTTGTGCGTATCATTCTTTACGATAAGTCGCCCTACCTGCTATCCGGTGTGGCCACCCAACGGCCCACATTACATGGCGATTCTGCCTTAGGGCTTAAGGCCCCACCGTTATTACATGCCGATCCTCCAGGCACTTAGGGCCTAAGGCCCACGTTATTACAATCAGTTAGTGCATAAAATAATCGTGCGTCTATTCTGGTTTAAATAAATTGCTTCTGAGTTTTAAAATGGCTTTCACTTTAGAAAATAAATTTTTTTTAGTCCAGGCTTATTTTCGAAGTGGTAATAAAATTGATGGTTTATGGGTTTATTCAGTTCAAGATTGCATGATAGAATTTCAAGTTGAGTTTCCACATTTTGTAATAGATTATATACAATTTAAGAATACTTTGGATAGAACTTTAAAACTTTTTTCTGAAACTGGTAGTCTCTTAAGAAAATAAGGCAGTGGAGCAGTTAATAAACGTACACCTCAAGTTGTCAATCGTGTTGAAGAAATAATGGAAAATGAACCACAAACATCTGTTCGACATTTGAGTCAACAAATAAACCTTTCTGTTGGTACAACTCACAAGTTATTAAAGAAAGATATGCAACTTTATCCATACCGTGTCACAGCAGTACAAGAATTGTTAGAAATTGATTACCCATGTAGACTACAGTTTTGTAATTGGTTTGTAAATATGAACAATAATGGAGAACTTTCGCAAAGAGTCACCTTTACTGATGGAGCATGGTTTTATATATTCACAAAATACAAGAATTTGGAGTAGTGAAAATCCACATGTAATTAATGAAGAATCGCTACATCCAGAGAAAATTGGTGTTTGGGCAGCGATAAGCCAAAGGCGAATCATTGGACCAATATTTTTTCCGGGAACGTTAAATGCTCAAAGGTACAGTACGGAAATTTTACAACCATTTGTCAATCAGTTGCATGATGATGAACTTCAAAATGCATATTTCCAACAAGACGGAGCACCTTGTCACTGTACTGTAGAATCTTTGGATTATTTAAGAGAATTTTTTGATGAGCGTATAATTAGTCGAAATACTGAAATTGCCTGGCCTGCACGTTCACGCGATTTAACACCTTGCGACTTCATTTTGTGGCCTTATCTAAAAAATAACATATGTCGAACACTTATATTGAATTTGAATGATATGCTACAGAGAATCAAACAGAAATGCATGGAAATTAATAACAATCCAGTAATGTTGCAGAATATCATCAGAAATTTTGAACAGAGGATTTTAAAGTGCATTGATCTTGAAGTACAACATTTTCAACATTTGTTATAGTTTTCAATAAATACCTATTATTTGTTATTTATTTGTATGTATGAAACTGTCAAAATATACGACTTCGTAGGTTAAGTAGTAAATTTTAATTTACGACATACTTCAAAATGTTCTCAGTAAATCACATGCTACTAGATTGACTTTTCAAATGAACACTTGTTATGATTGGTTTGGTGACTCCTCGTTTGAAGGCCCTGACTTACTTTTTTAAATGAAACCTCAACCTTATACGTAAACTGCTATTTTTATGAGATGTCTTTGCTGAACGAAGCAGAACTGGCGCTTTTGAGATAAGAGCTTCTTTGTAATACCCCGGAAATTTTAAAATAGACAGAATGGCACACAATTTACTAAAGTTTCATATAATGACTGCACTTGAATAATATCTTAAATAAACAGCTTTAACGCGTACAAAACCGCACTATCGCTCTTAACGGTTGAGGTAAACACAAAGTGGCTATTGTCCTCTTCAAGGTAATCCTTGAGGCTTACGCATGCACTTGACTAGGTACTATTAAAAATAAAACTGGGAATTCGTACATTATTTAGACAAAGGGTTGGAAATTCGAAGTTGGTAAATTACTTAGTGTTTTCAGCAAGTTCTCTAATTTCATATGAGATACAAGAAAAATTCTTACATTTTATATTAAATTTGAAAAGTATAAAACATTCAATATAAAATTGGCAAATTCATATTACTATTATTTACGTAATAGGTCATAAAAAGAGCAAACTAGAAAAAAATTATAAAAAACTTGTGTCATAAGACATTTTTATCATAGTCCCCCTTTAGAACCCTTCTCATTTGCTCAGCAGGTCCTCCTAAGCTCATGCGATAAGACCTGTCTTATGATACTCTTCCTTTACTATATATATATATATATAATCAGTAATTCCTTCTACCATAATATGGTGTAGGAAAGTTTCCCTTATGCTTCAACTGCGAACAAACTTCTTCCATTCCTTTCTGTTTTGTGTTAGTTGTTTCGCCTCTACCCATCCCTTGTTCTTTCCTTGTAATATTCTTGCCACTGCATTGTCCCACGTTTGTCTTGGTCTTCCCCGTTGTCTACTTCGTTGTATTCTTGCTTCCCATATCCTTCTTACTGGTTTCGATTCTTCCATCCTCATGAGATGCCCCCACCATTCCAATTGTTTTTGTTCAATAAATTCAAGAACCGATTGAATTCCTAGATCTTTCCTTATGTCCTTATTTCTCATTTTTTCTCTTTTGGTCACGCCTCGTACTCTTCTCAAATACTTCATCTCAACAGCCTGTATCTTATTTTTTTGTCTATCGTTCAAAATCCATGACTCACATGCGAATGTCAACACAGGCCTGTATACCGATTTAAACACTTTCAGTTTTGTTTTCCGCGTTATTTCATTTTTGTTAATGAATTTGTTACTCATTGCATAATAAAGTTTCATCGTTTTTTCAACTCTTTTACTTATTTCAGCTTCTTGAGTACCTTCCTCATCTAGTAATACTCCTAGGTACTGAAATGTTTTCACCTGCTCTATGTTTACTCCTTCTATATCTATTTTTATTTCGGTGTGCTCCTTTCCTGTTACCATAACTTTTGTTTTGTTTTTGTTTATTTTCATACCGTGTTCTTCTAGCTCTTTATGCCATATGCTAACATTACGTTGTAAATCCCTCTCGCTTTCGGCAACAATCACAATATCATCTGCGAAAGCTCCCTCCGATATTTCTACTCTTTGTAGGTTGTGGTAACCTACATTGAATTTCTTACTTTGTCTAGTGCATTTTTTTATAATTTCGTCCATAAATGTTATAAACAATAGTGGGCTCAAGCTTCCTCCTTGTCTCAGGCCGGATTGGGAAGTAAATGGGTCTGACATCGTATTATTAGTTATTACAGCATTAATATTATTTTCATATATTTGTTTAATTACCCTGATAAACTTGTCGTTTATATTTCTTTCTTTTAGTGAATTCCACACTTTTTCTCTTGGTACCTTGTCAAATGCTTTTTCAAGATCCACAAATGCCATATAAACCTTTCTCTGTTCTCGTCGTGCCTTTTCTGTTATTTGTCTAATGGAGAATATATGATCATGTATACTACTTCCACGTCTAAACCCGCTTTGTGATTCTTCTGTTTCCTCGATTTTGTCTTTCAATTTATTTCCCAATATTTGTTCATAAATTTTCATGGCTGTACTTATTAAGGATATACCTCTATAATTATTGCAGTCCTTCCTATCTCCTTTTTTATATATTGGTACTATCAATGTCATCCTCCAGTCTTTCGGTAATTGTTCTTGGTCCCATATTTTATTATACATATCTAGCATCATTTCTTTTCCTTTTTGTCCGATATGTTTTATCATTTCTGAGCTTACTTTATCGTATCCTGGTGCTTTACCATTCTTCAACTTTTTAATTGCTTCTTCCAACTCCTGCATATTTACTTTTCCCTCGGCTTCTTTGGTTATCATTTGTTGTTCAATTGTAGTGTCTCTCTCTAATTCTTTTCCTTCCAGCAGTTTTTGAAAATATTCTTTCCATCTTTTCGTTATTTCTTCCTGTTCCATTATTAAGTTTCCCATATGATCTTTAATGTGGATCATTTCATACGTTCTTTCCTTTCTAAACGTCTTTAATATTCGATAGAACAGCTTTTGATTCTCGCTGCTGTTTATTTCCATCCTCTCTCCAAATTCTTTCCAGCTGTTTTTCTTTGACTCTATTACAAGTTCCTTTACTTTGTTCCTTTCGTTTTTGTAAAGCTCATAACTATGTATTGTCTTTGTTGATAGATACTTCTTCCATGTCTCTTTCTTTCTCTTTATTTGTTCCTTAATTTCATTTGTCGACCACACAGTCTGCTTTTTATCTTTTCTTTTCTTACTCACTCCACATATTTCTGTACTTGTTTCTATCAGTTTCTTTAAAGTAGTTCCATAGTTGGTCTGCATTTTTATCCACACTACTTCCCTCTATCTTTTTTATCTTATCCGTTATCGCTTTTGTATATTTTCTTGCTATTTCTGGATTTCTTAATTTATACGACTTTATTGTCTCATCCTGGGGTTTCTTTTGTCCGTTTATATTCTTGTTCTTTGTGATATATTTTTTTTCTTCCCCTGATCTTTGATACCACTAAGAAGTGGTCGCTGCCTATCTCTGGACCCCTTTTAACTTTAGTGTCCATTACTACTGTTCTATTGTTATTTTCCACCAATACATAATCTATTATAGACCTTTCATTTCTACTTTGAACTTCTCTAGTGTATTTGTGTATTTCCTTGTGTTGGAAGTAAGTGTTCGTAATCACCAAGTCGTGCATTAGACAGAATTCCAACATTCTTTTACCATTATTATTTCTCTTGTTTTCTCCATGTATTCCTATGGACCTGTTATATACTTCGTCCTTCTTACCAACTCTACTGTTAAAATCGCCGATTATAAATATCATTCCTTTTGCTTCTTCCGTCGCTCTCGTCAGATCCTCCCAAAACCTGTCCTTGATTTCTGCTTTCTCATCTTCGTTGGGGCCATACACCACTATTACTGTTTTAATAAAAATATTCGCTTCCCTCATTTCTATTGCCAATATTCTTTCTGTCCAGGCTTTCCAGTTGTACAGTTGTTTCTCTATTCTTCTATGTATTATACATCCAACACCGGCTGCGGCTCTGCATTCCTCTGGAACTCCGCTATATATCATAGTGTTTTGTTCAGCGGTTTTAACTATTCCCTTCCCTTTTCTTTTTACTTCAGTTATACCCAGTATATCCAAACTCATTTCTTCGAATTCTTTTTCCAATTCTTTTTCTTTCCCTGTTATACTTTTAATGTTCCATGTACCTATTTTCCATTTCGTAATTTCCAGTTCATTCCTTTCCATTTTTTTTTTTTGTGATTTTATTTTCTCGTTACCTTTTCCATATCTGTGTCCGTCATCCTTATCATCCTCCTCCACTCCGCTACTTATTAGTTTTTTTTCTCTTTATCTCCTTTATATTTCACTAGTTTGCCTTGTTCATTATTCCATACCCATTTTTGTCCATTAATAATTAATTTTCGGAAGCCGATTTGAACCCTATTACCTTCCTTTTCCTCTTCTCTCGCTTGTGTTCTGATTTTTGTCTGTATTTCTCTTTGTTCCTTGGTCATATCATCATTTATATAAATTCTATACTCCTCAATTTTCCTTAGTTTACTTTTATTTCTCATAATGTCGTATTTATCTTTTGTGTTCTGTAGCTCTATTAACCAGATTCTGTCTCCCAGTTTTTTTACAGTTCGTATGTCGATATCTACTTCCAAATTCTTTTTTAGGAAGGTGTACATTTGCTCAGATACTGTTGTGTCTTCCTTTGTTTTTAATGGAAGGCCATGGACCACTACATTATTTCTTCTTCTCTCCGATTCTATTCTATCGAGTTTATTTTTTACTTCTTGTAGTCCTTCTTTCAGTATTTTATTCTCTTTTCTAAGCTCCATATTTTCTTCTCTGATTTTTTTAATTTCTTCTTTACTTTGTCTCTGTTCATTTTTTATTTCCTGTAACTCTTCTTTTAAATCTTTATTCATTTGTAGGATTATTTCCATCAAATTTTCCAATTTGTCATCTTGTTCCTGCTTGTCTCTTCTGCTTGGAACTTTCTCTTGCTTTTGTTTACCTTTCTCATCTGGGGTTCTTTGCATTTTAGCACTTTTGCTAAATATAGTGTCTAATTTACTCCTACCTTTCCTTCGTTTTCCCTCATCCGTCGTATATTCTTCGTCACTACTCATCTCTTCGGAATATTTATTCAGACCGGCCCCCTTACACACAGCTCGTCGTATCGCTCGTACGTTCGACTGCTAGGATGACCTTTGTCCGGCTTTTTGTCTCTGTCTATCGTGCGTACTGATTCCCGCTTCAACTGCTCGGAGGTCACAGCACGGTATCGGCACTAATATTGACTTTATTTAATACCGATTTAATTGTTTATATGTCTCTGTACTACTATAACAGTTATTAATCTGTGTTTAATTATTCAATCTGTAATCACTACACCATTTCACTATATTATTTGCTCGATATTGCTCGTTATTTTCGAGTTAAATATCGGAGCTGCATTAAACACGTCTCACCTCGACCGCGACACTCTCTCTACTTCTCTTTACTATACTATTATATTATATATACTATTATATAAATTTTACATTAATATTTTCATACCTTGTTTCTCTAAATATTCATCAATTTTAGCATCGTCCATAACATCCACACCTACTGATCTCCATAATTTTTGAAATTCTTCATCTATAGGTAACTGAGCAGTTCGGTCATTATAAAATAATATTTTCTTTTTGTCGATTGGCCTGATAATAAAAATTATTTCATTTTGATTTTGTAGAGTCTAAAAGGTATAATGAAAATAAGTGTTAAGAGCATGCGTATTTTTAATATATACTTTGAGAGCTTTTTCACAATGCGGTAATGATTCTTGAATATCTTCTAGCATAACACCTCCTAGTCCTTTCAAGTCTTGTTGTTTTAATAATTTTAATAAACTCTTCCGATCTTTTAATTTATACATAGCTTTAAAAATAAATCTACCATCAAGAGTGGCTTCTATTTTTGGATTATCAGGTAATACCTCTTGTAACCACTAAAATAATTTAAAATTTTATTTTGATTATAAAAATATAAAAACAACTTACTTGTTTAACTTTAATACCAACATCTAATTGATTAGTTTCATCTAATATATCTTCTAAGGATAAAGGATGCGTATCACCTTCTTGATGTCTTGTTTTCATATGTTTTACTATTTTTAATAACACGCCAAATCTATATTGTGTACTACCTGTTGCCGTTTTATACCTTAAGAAAAGGATCATTCATTTTGCTATGCTCACTTCATTAATTAATAATTACTATACAAATATTGATTACGTACGTGTTAATATCAAGTTTTGGTGCAGAATTAACAGTTGTTTTAACTTTTTTTTTGTCATCTTTAGTCGAGTCTGATTTATTTTCACTCTTCTTCTTTTCAACACTAAAAACAAAATTTGCTTTCATGTTTAATATAAATATCGTTATAATTGTTTTACCTCGGTGTGGTTAGAGCACGTTTTTTAAATAATTCTCTTTCTTTGAGTAAAGCTGGATCCATAACTATTTCAAATTATTTCCTGTTACTATATTTCTTGATGTCAAGTTTTGATTTCTATTTCTTTTATGGTTAGATTTTCAAAGTAATATTAGAATTTCGTTTATATGCAACGTAATTGTAGAAAACAAATTACATATAATTACCTTTTTAATATTCTTAACATACCAACAAACTACAAGCAAAACTACAATATGTAGTTAACAAAACAATAGTTCAGAAAATATGGTTTACAATTTTCACAAAGTAGAATTCTATTATTTTTTTGATTAATACATTAATAATAGATGGCAGTAGTACAAACATACGACTTGTGTTTACTATTTCATATAGTAGTTGTTATGAGACTTATGGAGACTTATCTTATGACTATGAGTTATGAGATGAGTTATGAATATTTGATAATAGTGTTGAATAGCTATATAAGTATGAGCACATAAGATACCCAAAATAAGAATAATGGTTATTATTATAGAATACGTTTTTTAAAAATCTATGACCGAAGATATTTTTTATTCCTAATTATATATGTAGCAGTCGCAATATTATTTATATTATAAAAGAGGCAAACTTCACGTAATATCTTAATATTATTATAGTAAGCAATTTCTTTAAAATAATTTACGTTTTATAAAACAATAACTTCTTACATTTACTTATAAGAATTACAGATGTCCCTATTTATTTTAACGGTTGAGTTTTGACAGCAAGAATTTGGTTGGAGACTGTGCTAATGGTGTTGTCAAAAGTAATATGGTTCCAGTAAAGCTTAAGTGAATAGTGTTTTTTTTCTTAGTGAATTTCGGTTAAAAATATAGTTCATAGTGCATAATTTCCCGTCGGTGTTTGTCCATGTTACTTAGAACATTATAAACGGTATGCAGGTTTAATAATTTCTCTGATACATAGTAGAATCACGTCCAACCTATTTTTACAATTCAAGTGGCGAGGCGGTTTTTATGTTTTATTTCTATTTATTCTATTTATAAATGTGCTTAAGATTACCCCCTTCATAAGAAACAATCGCATCGAAACGAAAAAAAATAAAACGCATCATTTCTGATTAGTTTTTATTATTTACTTGTGAAGGACATTATCCTTATTTGACAAGTTCTAACATAACAATTTTTTATTAGTTGGATTAAAAATATTGTTTGTAAATATTTATATTTGAATTAAAATGTAGTGAGTGTGAATTAACATCGGGATTATTTTAAAGTATCGCATAACGAAAGGGAAAGTATAAAATACATGATTTTTCGGTAAATTTTAGTGCAGCCAAAATGGCATATACGTGCCCAAGAGATCTGGACAGCTTTATGCCGCATTTACCTAATCCCGATACGAAGTTTCGTCAACAAGTCGGGGCACATCTTTTAGAATTTTTGGCAGAACCTTCTAACAGCATCGTTTGTCAAGATATTGGACAAGTTATAGATGGTTTAATTCCATGGATGCAGAGCAGTAATTACAAAGTAAGTATCTTTTATGAATAAGTTTCAAATTTATTGTTCTTATAGTAACATCAACTTCAATCCTATATGGTAAACACGATATTCTTCTTATTAAATTATAGTTCATTTTACTAAGTATACAACTTGGTTACCACTATTAAAAAGTAAATAAATATTTGCACCAATGTTATGCCTACTAGATGAAATAAACTAACCTTTATAATTTGTGGAATCTGTTTATGACCTTGACAATTCGCAAGGAAAGGATACGCTAAACATTTTGACGTGATTTTGTTTATTTACGTATTATGTAATAAATTTATCGGAAAAACTTCAAAACATTTAAATTTAACATTGTCTAAAAGTTTTAATTTTTCGGTTTTATAACCAAGTTATTCCTGTTATAATTACTATATGTACTTACATTCTATTTTTGGGTATTGAGTGTAATGTTTTTTCATGTACTCATCTTAATTTTTTTTAATATGAAAACTGATTCCATTTATAAATCATTTATTTACATTTAGTGATAGTTTTTTACTATATAGTTTACAGATGTTGATCTTAGGAATTACGTAATTTTTGTATGAATCATGCTTGCCATGACTTAAAATATAGGAGTCATGTAGCTGATAATTTGTTTCAATGCGCTTATTGCAAGAATATATTTTTACAATTACGAGGGTGGATCAATAAATACCGGTGTTAGGAAAGAAGACGCAAGTTTTTCACAAATTTTTTATTTATTTTTCAACGTAATCACCTTTTAGTACAATACACTTTTCCCAACGTTTCTGCCATTTCTTTAACCCCTCCAAAAAATACGATTTGTCAAACTCTGCAAAATACGCTTCTGTCTCGACGATAACCTCCTCGTTTGAGCTCAATCTTCTTCCCCCGAGCCACGTTTTCATGTTGGGGAACAGAAAGAAGTCGCAGGGAGCCAAGTCAGGCGAGTACGGTGGGTGCGGCAGCAATTCGTAGTACAGTTCATGCAACTTTGCCGCGACAATTCTGGATGAATGTGCTGGTGCATTATCGTGGTGAAACAGTACTTTTTTCTTAGCCAAATTCGTAATCTTCAATTTTATATCGAATCGGTCCAATAATTCACTGTAGTACTGCCCCGTGATCGTTCTTCCTTTCTGCAAAAAGTCCATGAGGATTATTCCGTTGGAATCCCAAAAAATCGTGGCCATGACCTTTCCGGCCGATGGGACCGTCTTTGCCTTCTTCGGAGCAGATTCACCCCGAAAAATCCATTGTTTTGACTGTCGCTTGGACTCTGGCGTATAATAATGGATCCAGGTTTCATCAACGGTGACGACTCGACGCAAAAACTCCTGCGAATTTCTCTTAAAGAGGTCCAAACACTGCTTCAACGTTGACAACCGTATCCGCTTGTTGTCCACCATAAGCAATCGCGGCACCCATCGGGCCGACACCTTTCTCACCGATAACTTATCATGTAAAATATTAATTGCCGCTCCGTACGACACGCCTACGGCCTCTGCTACTTCGCGCACTTTCGTTCGGCGATCAGCGAGAATCATGTCGTGGACCTTTTCAACGATTTCCTCGGTAACCACGTCTGTCGGGCGGCCTGGGCGCTCCTCATCAAAAACAGATGTACGACCACGTTTAAATTCGTTGAACCAATATCTTACGGTTGTCATAGATGGTGAAGGGTCCCCATAGACAGCATCCAACTTCGCTTTTATTTCTTCGCATGTTTTTCCATCCAAAAATAAAAAGCGAATTACGGATCGATATTGCTCTTTTTCCATTTTATCGAGAAACACGAAACACGTGTGATACAACTGGCTGCCAAATAAAAACTAACCTATGAATCAGTCTGAAATTTATTATGGTGTTGTCTGACAGATGGTAGTACACGACGGTAATGCCAACTTCCCTCAGCAGCGCCACCTGTCTTCAAACACGGGTACTTACTGATCTTCCCTCGTATCTAACACAAAAAATAGATCTAATAGAACTATTTTTCGAAACATAATAATACTGTGTATTTATAATGGTTACGTATGTATATACTAACAACTAAATGTTCTGACATCTGACAAACAAAAATTTATTGAAAACGTTATTTTACACAAACTAAATTATTTAATTAAAGAACTATATTAAAAACATATTAAAGTCTATCATTTATAATAAATATTTAAATATGTACATAAATTTAAATAAACTGTGGGCGAAAAAAAAAAACAAAAATATTGCATATTATCGTGACAACTGAATGTTCGGAAAATTTAAGAAATTACTATTTTAATATGGCGTTACGTCGCCATGCGCTTTCACGACCGCTGCAATCCTGTCTGGCGTTGTTTTTATTAATGATTGACACATGTCAGAGTCGAAACTTTGCAATAATTCACCCAATTTCATCTTCAAATCGGCAACGGTTCTTTGGGGATCATCACGCAATTTTTGTTTCATTTTATGTCAGAATGTTTCGATAACATTAAGGTCCGGACTGTTCGAAGGCCAGGAGAGGACCTTGATGTTATTGTCCTCAAACCATTTCATAGTAGTTTTAGCCGTATGGCATGCAGCGTCGTCCTGTTAAAATATGAAATTCACGTCCGGGTAAAGATTTTCGCGCTTGGCACAATACTATTTTTCAAGATTTCTTGATATTTTGCTGCATTAATTGTACCTTCTACCACCTCATACCTTCCTAGACCCATTGCGGACATGCACCCCCAAATCATAATGCCTTTAGGAAATTTTACTGTCCTTTTGAGGCAGTCTTTATGAAGTGCTTCATTTTTAGTTCTAATAACCCGTTTACGAAAGTCTCCCACGCACACGTCAAGCTTCGACTCGTTACTAAATATGACCTTGGACCAGTCTTCAACGGTCCATGCCATCTTCGATTTAGCCCAATTGAGCCCATTTATTTTCTGCTTCTCTGTAAGCAGAGGTTTTTCTTTCACATAAAACATTACGAATAATGAAAAATCATGAATTTAATAAAAACTTTCGAACCGACCTTATAAAAACTAAGTCCGGATTTGTGCATCCACTTTCTACAACACGCCCTAGATAAAGTTCTATTTCAGCATTCCATTTTGCTGTGATGGTTCTTAAAGTGGTAGGACAACCCAGTTTGCAAATTTTTACATTGACCACTTCCACTCTCACGATAGTGCCTAAGTATGTCCCCAACTGTTAACTTGGCCAAATCTGCAATTTCACGTATTTTTTTTATCCTGAGAATATTTAGTGATTACCAATTCACGAATTTTAACATTTTTCGCAATTCCTCTGGCCTTTTTTGATTAAATTTAACAGAATTTTTAGCAAAACGGTGTCTAACAAGTAACTCAAATAACTGCCAACATATGATAAGTAAAAATCAAAGTTGTTTATTTTTATACACGGCAACTAGATAATTCCGAAATTTAGTTGTCACGATATTGTGCAATATTTTTGTCTAGATATTTGTCGACAGTTTATTTCAATGTGTATAGAAAAAAAAACATTTAAATATTTATTCTAAATGATAGACTTTAATATGTTGTTAATATAGTTCTTTAATTAAATAATTTAGTTTGTGTAAATTAACGTTTTCAATACATTTTTTGTTTGTCCGAACATTTAGTTGTTAGGGTTTGTATGTAATAGGAAAAAGCTATCCGCCGCGCTTGCTTGATGTTGATCAAATGCGCGCTCGCTTCTAAATTCAGGAGAACGTTTGGCTGTCTTTAAATGTAAGCCAAGAAAATTCTGCCATCGACATGTCACAGTTGATAAAACTTGGATATATCATATACTCTAGCAAAGAAAATACAGTCGAAATAATGGATTTCTCCCGGGGAACGTCCCCCAAGAAAACAAAATCGTTTTTTTCGGCCGATAAGGTTATGGCCACAGCTTTTTGGGATTTTTTAAAAAAGGGAAAACCGATAACTCGCCAATATTATGATGATTTGCTGACACGTTTTGATGCAGAGCTGAAGAAAAAAAATGACCGCATTTGTTGAAGAAAGAAGTGTTGCTCCCTCACGATTATGCGCCTTCTCATTCGTTCGCTGTTGCTACAACAAAATTTGTCGAATTGCTGCTTCATCCGTCATATTCGCGCATGCAGTTCATTAATATGTTATTCATTATAAACTCGGAACATTTTAGAGAAACTCGGAATGGCTTGTAGACTTGGCTGGAATCACTCTTGACGTCCTTGACCCTGGTCGACGTTTCATCCATCTTCAGGGCTGCTACTACTGAAACTGTTTCAATGCAGAAACAGTAGTAGTAGCCCTAAAGATGTCCCTTGCAACAGTAGACGGAAAGTTGGCTAGGAAAGAATCAGTTCGACGGGCGCGGTCCTAGCCCAGAATCCATGAAGCAAATTCAGAATGAGTTTGTAGTAATGAGGCTAAATGCACAATTATTTCTAATAGGCTCAAGTTGTGTAATAATGTATACTACTAATATGCTACGTTAATACAGTTCATAAAGTGTTTCGTTGGAGTGTGAACCGTAAATTGCACTTTATCTTTCTAACACACATAAGTAAGCGCTGTAATACTACACATGTTAGTAATTTTAAGGAAATCTAATGCCTTAAATTTGGTCATGTGACTGCAAACAAACACTTTATGAACTATACTTGTGTAAATATGTCATTTTTATTTATTTTACAATGAACATTGGAAAAAGGTTTTGAAGATTTAATAACTTTTTTTTTGCAAACCAATACCATCCATTGGCAGTTTTAATTACATCTATAAAAGACATTAAAATGTTCCATTTTGAAAGCTCTTCACTGTAAATAGCTTTGCTCATTAGTTAGAAAATTAGATACGTAATAGTTTTGTAATAGTTGCTTAGTTTGGAATTTATATTAAAAATATAGCAAGTTTCTCCGCGTCAATAGTAAATTGAAAACTGTTTTAAGTACCGGACATTTCTTTCTCCCACAATTGTTAATTAAGAAACTTGTGTATATTAACGTTAGTCGTTCACATTTTACTTGCATTTTTCAATATTTTTGGGGCTGAATAAGCCACGTGTGCCACCTGCATGTTCACGTGATTCGATTTCATTAACCTACGCTAACCCTATGTGATTATACGTGCGCTCAATTTAGATTCATTGAAATTGTTTCGTCCATTTCTTTTCTGTGACTATTTTAATAAATGATATCTATTATTACGCTTTTAATGTGTTTATTTCTTTCTATTTCGATCAGACATTTCGGTTCCTAGTACACTATATTTAAGTTGAAGTTATGTGTATTTGATTTTTACACAAGATATTTTATTTTTATCCATGTTACGTTCTTTTTCTGTAACGACAATTGATTTATACGCACTCCGAATGATATATTTCATGTATATCTATGTACTTTTATTATTTTATAATATTTAATAAAATATAATATTTTATGTACAGTATTGTAAATATGTCATATAATAAACGTATAAATTATAATTATTTGTAGTAAATATGCCATAGTTTATACAGCGCATACCAGAATGAAGATGTACTTTCAATCTAATTTTAAAAGAAGTTAGTAACACGTAAACACTTTCAGTAGCATTTTTGATTACAAACGAAACGGATATGTATTACACATATCTGTATCTGTACATATGAACATACACCTCGTACTTTCCAACGTTCACTTCAGCCAAAGACACGTGTTTCTGTCTTAATAGACGTCATCAGTTTGGCTAATGAAGTTTGATATTTTTTATATGAGACTTGAATTTTGTTGTGGTCGAAGTTGCCTCCATTTCCACTCCATTGTTTCGTATTTCCCAGGGTTGTGACGTGTTTGTGTCTGATTAATAAATAATCGTGTGTTGTGTGTTTTTGTGCGGTCCTGTGTTGCGTATGTGTAGTCTGTGTGTTTGTCGTTTTTTGCGTTTAAGTCACTGGTCATCGGTTTTTTGCGTTTCAGTCATGTGTGTGTTTAATGTTTGTTGTTGGTGGGGTTGTTTTGGGTTTTGTACATAGGTGTATTGAGTGTTCGTCTCCGCATTTCATGCATTTGTAGTGTATTTACAGTTTTTTTGGTGGTGTCCAAATGTCTGACATTTGTGGCATTGTATTATGTCTGTCCGTTTGTTTAGTGGTTCGATTTTAATTGTGAGTCCGCAGCAGTCGTGTATGTTGTAAATTGATTTGTATTGTCTCGTCAGTTCTATTAGTACACGTGGTGCTGGTATTCCGTGTTTGCCGTTCATGCGTTTTGTTTTTATTGTCGGGTAGCCTTGGTCAGTCAAGTCGTCGGTGATGTCGGTGTCAGTGATAAAGGTAGGAATGCCTCGCATAACTACCTTTAGTGTTTTTTCGCTTGGTAATTGAAACGTGTAAAATTGAATGTGTTCTGTGTTGAGTATGTGTTTAAGTGTGCGATAGTCTTCGTCAGTTTTGCGGTTCGATGTGAATGCCAGGTTTCACAAGCTTGTTTTGTACTGTGTTAATGTTATGTGTTTTAAGTATTTGTCGTATATATGCCCATTTGTCTTTGTCTGTTATTATTATTGGTGCGATTTTGTGTGTTTCGGTGTTTGTGTTTTGTGTGGTGTTTGGTTTGTCACTTACCCTGGGTGTGCTGTTTGATGTTGACGGTTGTGGGGTGAATTCGGTTGCTTCTTCTTCCATTTTTTCCTCGGTTTTGGTTTCGAGGGCGTCGTAGGAATTTTTTGTTTCGATTGGTGGCGTTGTGTGGTCGGTTTTCTGTCTTTTTGTTGTTTTTTTCGGGTGTCTGAATGCGTCGTTTTCGATTTTCGGTTCCGGTTGGCTCTTCTTCGATTTTACGGGAGGCTTTTCTTTTTCTTGTTTTTCTGTGGGGTTGCTTGTTAACTCAATTAGAATCTTCGGTTCTTCTGGGTTAACCATTAATATATCCCCTGATTTTTGAAATAGTTTCTGGATATCTTCTTCTTCGTTGAATATGTCGATTAGATTTTTAAAATCTTCAAGTATCTTGGGTGAACATTTGTCCAAGTATTCGGGTTTTATCATCAGGTTGGTTATTGTTCTCGTTTGTCCGGCCATTGCTTCCGGCGTCGCTTGACGATGTATCGTCGTCTGTGCTCTCAACTACGATGCTGCTATAACAGAGATCGCAGTGAGAATGCAATGATGAAGTTTGATAGCTCGCCCCAAAAGCAAATTGCAAATTTTGTCCTATCAAGTGACACCAAATAATCTAGTGACATCTGACGGGCAAAAGAGACTACACCGAAAATAGCGATTTTCTCTCGACCAGTTATGCCAGTACAGAAGGGCTGCCAGCAACTATACCAAAGAAATTTGAGGACATCAATACGTTAAGCATGCATTACGCATTTTTACAGATGGACACATGGACATACCTATACCTCGTATTTTCCAACGTTAGATACAAATATCAAGCATTGTATCGTAATGTTTATAAAATAATAAAGCAGGTACAATAAGTCTTCGAAAATGGGTCAATAATATTGATAAACTTCCAAAAGGCATTACAATGTTTAAACAATTCTTTAAATAGTATATGATATATATATATATATATATATATATATATATATATATATATATATATATATATATATATATATATATAAAGATGTATATTTATTGTCAACGATGTTTATAAAACAAAATGACAGATTTAGTTGTATTTAGAGGTTATAAATTTTAAAAATATACAGTCAGGTAAACACATATGGAAGATGTACAAACCAATGCGTCAGTGTGTGAACGTCGTTGACCTATTTTTAGATGTAGAACTTATAGTTTTTGAAAATGCGTTAGACGCATGAAGAAGATATTGAATATTGTAAACGGGACAAAGAAAGAAGTACGATCAAATACAAAATTTTGATTTAAACGATACAAGGCTCGACAGCCAATGAGATATCCGTATTATAATATTTTGTTGTTAACCAAAGTCAATTGGTTACAAAGTGTAATAAAACATTTAAAATTGATCTAAGAACGCAAGTGTTTAGAATGCAGGTGTACAGGTGAAAAAGGGCATTATAGAAGTTGTTTCTACGTTGGAAAAACTTCGAAGCGTTGCCGAGCCTATATAAAGGCACAGAACGTTGAAGAAAGAGGTTCTATTCTATTCTATTACAGACAGCGTTTCTAATCACACTAAAATGTGCTTTTATCGTAATTTGTATATAAATGTTAATTTCGAAACATTTTTAAGTCTAATTATTTGTCAAAGCGTATACATTATATTTTCTTTAACGGTACTTTTGATACAAATTATTAATTTCTTTTGTATTTTAAAATCGAATAAATGTATCAAGAAAAGTTATAACGGCGCACAATGAATTGAAGTTCATAAAATTTGGAATCAATATTTCAAGCGTACATGGATAACACAGGTCTACAAAATTAAACTTTTTGACAGATGTTTTTATTTTGAAAACTGATTTTATATAATTTTGGAAGACTGATTTCAAAAATTCTATGCATTTATTTGTATCACGTAAGGTTTTTTTGCAAATATTAAATGAAAAAAAACGATATTTTTAAAAAAAAATTATTTGTTTATTGAGTAAAAAGGTGGAATACAAGTTAAAAAAGTGGAAAAAAATACTTTACTCAGTCTTTTTTAAGTGAAATCTTTGTCTTTTTGCCAGAAAGCTGCGTTGTCCGAACATTCGGTTGTATGTTTTTAAGGGCATATCCCGTTTTAACATCCAGCAGTAGTCCGCCATCATCGTTATGCTCCATCTGCCTTGGTATCGCCGTTCCATTTCCTTAATGTCTTGGTGAAACCTCTCTCCCTGTTCTTCGCTAACTGCTCCAAGATTTTCAGGAAAATAGTTCAAGTGTGAAAACAGGAAATGCACTTTCAAACTCATATTACAACCTAGACGATGAAAGTGTTGTAACATATTTTGAACAATATTTTCGTAGTTTTCGTCCTTAGAGTTCCCAAGAAACTTATCAATTACTTCTTTAAATGAAACCCAGGCGTTTTTCTCGACATTGGTCATTGTGTTTTGAAAATCTTTGTCTTTCCATAATGTTCTTATCTGCGGCCCAACAAAAATACCTTCTTTTAACTTGGAATCGGGTAAGGCTGGAAATGTCTCGCACAAATATTTAAAACACTGTCCATTTTTGTCTAGGGCTTTAACAAACTGCTTCATCAAGCCAAGTTTGATATGGAGAGGAGGCAGTAAAACTTTTTTGGAGTCAACCAAGCTATCTCATAATACATTTTTGTTACCAGGTGTAAGGCTTGTTCTAGAGGGCAATTCTATTTGCGTCCAATGTCTATCCCTTGCTCGACTATCCCACTCACAAATAAAGCATGGAAATTTTGTATAACCTCCTTGTTGTCCTAGTAGCATGTACAGCACTTTAAGGTCACCACAAAGCATCCACTGATGTTCTTGGTAGTTTATTTTCTTTAAAAGAAGTTCAAAATTTTCATACGTTTCTATTAAATGTACCGAATGGGCAACGGGAACCGAGGCCAGCTCGTTACCATTGTGCAATAAAACGCCTTTTAAACTATGCTTACTTGAGTCAATAAACAGGCGCCATTCTTCTTTTACATACGGCACATTTCCTAATTTTGAAATTAAGTCAGGATTATTGTTGCAATACACTAGCGGTCCGTCTTGAGTAAAATATTGACATAACTCTTTTTCGCGATCCCGGTAAAAGCTTGATGTGACGCCAGGTGCCAGTAAATGTTTCTCACGAAGTCGGGAGGCTAACAATTCGGATGCATCCTTTGGAAGGTGCAAATCTCTAATTAAATCATTTAGTTCGCTCTGGTTAAACACTTCGGGCTCTCTGAAATCTGGTGTGAAATCTGAGTCATCTGGGTCGCAATTAGATTCTTCTGATTCTGACGATATGACGTTTTCTAGTGCTTTTGCGGCGGTAGGTATCGGTACATCTGGTCCATGAGAAACTGGTCGAATAGCAGAGTCAAGATTTGGATACACAATTTGTTTCTTATTTTTTCTGTTGAATCCTTGAACATTACACGAACAAAAATAACAATCATCACAGTGATTTCTAGGCTCTCGCCATACCATAGGAACACCAAAGCTTAAACATTTCTTCCTACTTTTTTGACAGTTTCTTAATGCTTCAACGCAAACGGAACAAATAGTATGAGGAGCCCAGGACTTGTCTTGGTCGCATTTTTACACCAAAATAAGCGTGGTATACATTTTTCACAAACGAAGTTATAGTTTGCCTCTGCTTTACTACGACATAACTACCACAGATATAACAAAAGTTATTCGGATTGTTCACACAATGTCTTCTTTCCGTATTTATACGTTCTAGAACACTTAAAATACGCAACAACGAAGACAACAAGCGCGCGGACACAGTAGCACGACGACTAACACAACCAAACTGCACATAAGCAGGTTTCAATGTTGTATTGACGCTTCTGCGCTTTGCTGCGAAATTTAATATTAACCAGTGTTGCCAAATCACATTTAATTTCATAAAAATCAATTCATTTAAAAATCATGCCTAACATGGAACAAACATATTCTTGTCATAGGTATGTATATTAATAAATTAACATTTTTAAGATATAGAGAGCTATAAAAAAAATTTACGTGATAGAGCAAAAATATGGCGTTTTTTGGAATAAGGGCCCCCTAACATATACAAATTAGCAAACAGCTTTCAAACATCAAAATCACTGTAGACCTGTGTAATTAATTTGTAATCAGTTAATTATAATTTCTGTTTTGTAATAGAATAATAACGCAAGATATCTTAGTGAACACGTAAGGACTTGTCTCACAAATGACCTAATGATATCTGTGTTTTGTTTTGTAATAAAAGATTCGTGAATTAGGAATCAGTTTAAAAATTTATATAGTGTGGAAATAGATGTTTCATGCGGTAGGGATTATTTTCCATTTAATGAATATTGAATAATATACTCCCTTTAGTACAAGAATATCAGTAAATTCAAAAGATCCATAAAGCTTATATTTTATTATATTAAATTTTTAACAGCTGACTTTTCGTAAGAGTTTATCCAACCATTAACGTAGTGTGAGTGTGTGTAAGTTCAATAGATATGACATTCTGAACTCATAGGTGACACATGTTACAATTTTCAGCGGGTTTCTGATTGTGGTGTTCGTGTCGTAACTGACTCACAATTTTTTGGATTGATATTCTATATAATTGCATCTTTCTATTTCTCATACGTTGTCTCTTTCCATCAAGGACACCTGTATATATAATCTATAACATACAAGAATACACAAGTTATGAATATAGCCAAATGCTAAATACTAAACATAACTAAAATCATGGGTATTCTCGTCTCTTCTTAACCTCCATCTCTGTTACTTCCCCTTCTGAAAATTATTGTCGGCTTGTTTCTCAAATAAGTATTCGTCAAATTGTTGCGATTGGAAAGACGGATATTTTTATTCGGCGAATTAAAGTACCTAATATTTATATTTGTCGAATAACTATTAGGAAACTTATTAGTAAAGACCGGACACATCGGGCTGAAATGACGTCATTACGACGGACGATATAAATAGTCTACAACATCTGTAAGTACATCACGCAGTTATTGAATAGCACTATTCATTCGGTTAACCGCACACAAAAAATAGATGTGCACAACTGCCTGATGTACTTACAGATGTTGTAGACTATTTATATCGTCCGTCGTAATGACGTCCATTTCAACCCGATGTGTCCGGTCTCTGCTTATTAGTAACTTCGAGAGACTGGCCCTTAGTCCCCGGATATTTAAGTCATTTGATTCCTTCAAAAAAGTAAGCATTATCAAACTTTTTGAAATATATGTTAGTCTCAGTGTTTATCTCCTTATTCGACCCAAGTCCCTTGCTATCGAGCCAAGTTCAGGTTTGGAAAAAGGAAAGGGTCTAAGGGGGCAAAATTTGGTGAATAAGTTGGGTGAGGAAGTAGTTCGAAATTTAGTTCAATAATTTTTGTCGTCGAAATGTGAACAAGTGCATTATCCTGAAGAAAAATTACTCATTTCTTCCTTAAATGTGGCTTTTTGCATTGTATTGTATCATAAAAGGGATGCATAGTATTCGCCTGCTATCGGTTTACCTTTTTGGAGATAATAACAAGAAAGACACTACCAATCCTTATCGGCCGAGTGTACTGTCTTTGCCTTCATCGGAACACTTCTACGCAGCCTTAATCCATTGTTTCGATCACTGCTACATCTCGGGTGTATACTGATGTATCCAGGTTTCATCAATCGTTATTATTTGGCGTCAAAAGTTCATGGGATCATTTCATAACAACGCTAAATTTACGGCTGAAATGCGTTCACGTTTATGATCCACCGTCAACAAATGCGGCACTCATCTGGCACATATTTTTTCATACTCAGGTCATTATACAAAATCGAAATCACTGATCCAGATGGGATGTGCAGAATCTTTCCTATTGCGCACACTTTTATTGGACAATCACCTAGTGCCATGAAATACACTGCTCCGACCAGCTGTCCAATCGATGGAGATTAGTTTTCATAACTAGACTTCACCTTTGATTTCATAGTGTGTTTTGTTCGTTTAAAAATAAGAACTCAATCACTAACCGGTACTCCTTTTTTTTTCCATTTTTCTAAACAAGGTAAAAATATGAATGCTTTTCGAATTTCGGACAAGAACAACCCCCTTAGCGCTGCTTTCTTCTTGGTCGATGTTTTCTGCACTCTTGCAAGCGACTTTTTCGGAGCTGGTATTGCCGTTGTCATTGCTGCAGTTGCAGTTCTCACCAACTTAACGTTAGTGGCTTCTCTGCTTGGGCTACAGAGCAGTTGGAAATTGACGTCGATTTTACTAAAGGAGAAGATTCATCTTAGAGACTCGGAAAATCCACACGCAGTTGTAGTGGTTTTTGAAATGACGGCATTATTGGCCAATTTTTCGTATGATGGCAATAGTGTTACGATCAACGGAGAGCGATACAAAAGCATTATAACCTGATGAACTTGGGCGAGCTCTGGGTTCAACATGAACGCGTCACACTAGCGATGTAAACAATCAATCTTTGGCGCATTAAGTTCAATAATCGTGTAATCTGCCGTTTTGGTGATGTTGCTTCGCTTGCGCTGAGTTGCGATTTGATGCCATTGAACTTTCTTTTTTGGCGGAGTGTTGTTGAAGATCGATTTTACATTGATGATCTTGAAACGATTCAGGCACTTAAGCAAAATATTGATCGAGCTATTCCTGAAATAAGGCCTTAAATAATCGAAAATGCACTTCTAAATAGGGATTTACAGGATGCGCTATTACAAAGCCAGCCGAGACAGCCATTTGATGAAGTTATATTCTATAGCTAATCCAAAGAATTACTTTTTTCAATAAAGGATCGAACTTGGAAAAATATTAAACGGTGTATATTTGATAGAAATTTTAAAAACACCAGCCGATAGCCTACTGTTTAGGCAACTGTCCTCAGAGAGGTATATTATTCGATCCTTAATTGTTAATCATTTATCATCATTATATATCATCAGATTCATCAGTGATTCTTCTACAGTCTAGATATGCTACTTAGTTTTTGGAATGTATTTTACTTTTTGGTATTTATAAAGTTTAAAGGAGCTCTTGTAAGGTATAGGCATGTATATTGAATAAATTATATTGTGTTATACATGTATAACAGTTACATCAACATCCTTGTCCCAGTACTTTGCGACTGCCTATACATGCATCTGTTGAAGTATATTTATTTTTTGCTAATATAATCATATAGAAATGACAAATAACTTATTTTTCCGTTAATTACGTATAGAACAATGAAATGTTGTTGAAAACATCTTGGAATGTATAAATTGTTGGGAAGAAATTGATATCATTTGTTGTTCTTGCATTCACAACGAGAGGCATTGCGTTTTGTTCTAATTAACCGATCGATAACATTGAGCAAGTTGCCGAAAGGATTGTATATGTTTACATATGTACATGCGAGAATAGCATATAATTAGTGAATGTGTGTATTATCGAACTTAATCGATCCGTTATTATGAATTAATCTTAATTTAGACAAGGGTTTAAATTACTTACGCGGCTGTCGTATATATTTATGTATGATTTATGTAATATTAGTCATTGGAATTTAGATAGAATCTTGAAAATCCAAAAACAAGTTTTAAATTAAATAATTATATTTTGAGGTTCATATTGCGTAATAAGGCATTATATTGTGAAATTCTTTGGTGCAATAAAGTATTGATAAGATTAAAATTTTGGAATAATTTTATAGTCATCAATACTAACAAAAATTCCATAAGCGATATAAAACAAAATCATGTCTATTGTCACATATTCGGGGAAAAATAGTTTCAAATAGTTCAAAGTTTCGAACGGTGACCAATTAATTTTCGTTTAAGTTTATATCTATGTATATGTATATGTACAGCTGTGAGCAATAAATTTTAGTCGTCAATGGCATTGTAAAATTTGAGAAAATTGTCATAATGTAGATTTTTGCCCTGATTGATTATATCCATTGTCAATGAAATATCAATATAAATTTGCAGTTTGTCAAAGTCTTGTTTTTTGAATCATTTTTAATATGGTCTCAATTCCTATTTTAACAAAGTAAGAATTATTTCCTTAATAGAAACTGGACTCTCTGAAGCTACGGTAGCATCTCGTCTAGAACTTGCAAAAAGTTCCGTAAATTTTATTAACATGTGACAGATTAAATTATAGGTTACATTTTGTCAAAAAATGACATTGTCGACCAAAATTTATTGCTCGCAGCTATACCATAGTTCATAAGTATTTGTGCATCTCTGTTTTTCTATACAAAGAGCACTAGAAACTTTTGTGATACAGCTTTATTTGTCAAATTTTTTCAAAGTAATTTCCGGCCCATGCAATACACCTCTCCATCCTCCGAAACCGATTCTTAAACCAGCTCTGCCATGTTTCATTAAGAAGTAAAGCACACTCGTTGTTTCAAGCCCTCAGAAGGTTTTGATTACTGGAAATCCGCCTTCATTTCTGCTTAATTTTCACATGCAGGAATAGTGCAAGGTCGCAGGGAGCACGGTCCGGACTGTAAGGAGGATGCTCAATAAGATCCAGTCCTGTTGTATTCAAATATTCGATGCGGATTTTGACGCGGTGAACTGGAGTGTTGTCGTGATGGAGGAACCAGGTTTGAGTTGCTGACTTCTGATGTCAGCTCAAATGACCTTGAATTGCAAATTGAAACTCCACAAGAAAACACATGGGATTTTGGCTCAGAAATTCCATTGCTTATTTACTGTGATGCATACTAGAAACCAAAAATCGTTCTAATTTTGGAAAGCCTTTGCGCCTCTTTAAAATTTTTTTCAGCACAAAAGGAAAATATTTCCGAGCATATCCTATAGTGGACGACTTATTCAAAAAGTTTTTAATTTTGTGAATTTTCGGGTTGGTAACATTCCCTTGTTAGTAAACTGAGTTGAATTTTCTGTAATCTTGCACAGGAAATATTCTGATTTGAAAAAGGATATTTTCAAAATTTATTGCGTTAACTACAGTAACGATTATATAATAATAATTATTCATACCTTAACATCCCCCAACAGCTTAACGCCAATTACAGGGGGCATTGGCAGGCCGTGAATGATTATTACACCGGCGCCCGTGGAATGACTAAAGATATTTAGGTGTCGACATTTATCTTAAACGAGAAGGAAAACCATGGATACCTTTTCTGACAACCGAGACCAGAATCCGATTACGGGATCCCCGGCATGCATCAGCTAGTGCGTTAGCACAAGGCTATCGATCGGGTAAAGTTTATTAATAATTGTGAATATAATTACCATCTACAATTGTAAATCCATATTCGACTTATTGCCAAATTTATTTCAAATCTCGTTATATACATTATCTTTGGATCATATTGTATGCTACGAAGGATGCTTTTTATATTTCGGGAATAGAGAACGGAAATTAATCATCGAATATGGCTTTATTGTTTTTCAAAATATTCTCCATTAAGGTCGTCAATACACTTTTGCATGCGCTTGAACCAATTTTCAAAGCACTCCGCTTTCCACTCCGATTAAGGTACCTCTAAAACATACATTTTGAAAGCATCAACCGCTTCCTCAGAAGTCGAAAAACGTTGACCTCGTAATTTATTTTTGATTTGCGGAAATAGAAAGAAGTCATTGGGTGCCAAAACAAATTCAACTTCTTCAGTTGTCAAAAACTCTTTTGTTTGAGCCGGTGTGTGAGAGCTCGCATTGCCCTGGTGTGGAGAATGATGCGTCTTAGGTGGTTGGTTTCCCTCATTTTTCCGAATACCACTGGCAAGCAAACGCTTGTGTATCATTCAGAATTGACGGTCCGACGTTGCACTAAGTACAGTTGCCACATGTTCGGTTTTTCCGAAGAAACAAGCCACCATTTGCTTCGAAGTGCTTCGTGCGCGCACAACTTTTGTTGGATTTGGCTCATCTTGAAAGACCCATACAGTCGACTGCTGTTTACTTTCGCGCTCAGATTCGTCACCTGTTACGATGCCATAGACGTGTTTTGAAGCACCCCGATCGTATTTTTTCAGCATTTCTTTCGACCAATCGACACGAGCCTTTTTTTGAGCGATCGTAAAATTACGTGGAATCCAACGAGAACAATTTTTTTTGACGGCCAAATGTTCATGCAAAATTTAATGTATGCTGGTCCCACTAATGCCCAAGAATACCTCTATCTCACGATAAGTCACATGGCGATCTTGCAATATCAGTTCATGCACAGCCGTCATATTTTTCGGAACAATAACCGATTTTTGACAACTTTCACGAAATTCGTCAGTGAGCGAAGCACGGCCAGATGTATCAGGATACTACTGATATACGTTGGCTTATGGTGATTCATCGCCAAAAGTCGAATTAAGTTCAACGATGCACTGTTATGATAATCCACGTCGAAAGTTCTAAACAATAATTGAACGAATGTTCATGAGTTAATTCGATTTTTAGGCCGAAATAAATTTTTTAAGTTACTATAAACAACACAAATAGCACACCTGTACGTCAAAACGTTCGGTTGTCAGATGGTAGCACCAGGATCGCCTATTTCCGAAATATAAAACGCATTCCTCGTATGTTTATTGTATCATATTATATAATTTCATTTTATATGTATAGTATATTAATTATAAAAATTCGTTTTTAAAAATTAAAACTAACTTTAGTTATGCGTAAGTGGACTAGAAATAGTTTGAAGTAACTTTCTCTGATAAAAACGATTACGCCAAGGATTAAATGTGTCACTTTCGTAGAATTTATATATGGCAAGCCAATTAAGTAAGCTTCGTAATTGGAAATGCTATGAAGAAAATGTGACCTATATATATCCTATTTGCCATTTATGTCGAATTGTATCGACTGCTGTGAACAAGTTTGAAAGTAAATTCTTTGAATAAAGTAAATTAGTACGATTTAATTTTTATTACCGATTCTATTTTTAGACAACTATTGTTGACATACGCACAAAAAATAGAGATAAAATGATTGTATGTCGATTAACAAAATTAAAAAGTACGCAAAAGGCCCGCTTAGAAAAAAATTCCAAATTCTCATTTTAAATCAATCAGATGGGTGCGGTGGTCATTTATATCATGAGGTGTAAAATTTAATTTTAATACTTTGATGGAAATGAGAAAATAAGTGGTAAGGTATTCGTAATTGAACAGTCCTACTTAAAGAATTTTTCAATAGGAGAGGATATGATTTTATGGTTTTTCTTATACAGTAAAATGTTCTTTTGCCACATTTTGTGGCGTGTTTTCAGTCGATGGATGACCCGGAACGCCCATCATCATCAACACGTCCATTTTTAAAATGGTTGTACCACTCCATAAGTTTGCGTCTGGCCTAAAGCATCCTTACCAAACGCTTGTTGAAAAATTTTCAGTTTCCACTGCCGTTTTACCAAGTTTGAAGCAGAATTTGATGCATGTTTCTTTATCAGACATTGTAGTGTCGCAGAATAAATCAAACACGACTCATATGAACATAACAACAAATATGAACACAAAAGTTGTAACAACCTAGCAAAGTATCGTTTGACAGACTGACTTAATATAGACGTACTTAACACCAACTAGCACTATAGATCTGTACTACCACGCTTTCGCGGCCACATTCAAATTTCGAAAATTTCTAACTAGCATCTCGAATATAAATAAAATACATTTTTGGAATTTTTATCTTTTTAAATCGTTTACCGTTTTTAACTTATAAAGGTGTCTCAATAAGAAATTTAAAAAGAAACATTTTTTTAATGTAATTCTTCGAAATTTTTATTGATTTATGAAGAATAAATGTTGACATTAGACAAAGAATAGAATATTAGTCAAATAGCCACCGCCGTTCTTTGGCCAGGCATGTGCCCTTTCGACGTAATTTCGGAGGATGTTTTCGAGTAAAAACGGCAGAAATTTATGAATGTTGCATTCGATTTTTTCCTTGAGTTGTTGCATCGGTTCAAAGTGGTTCACATAAATTCTACTTTTCAAATAACCCCAGAGGAAGAAGTTCAAATCGCAACTTCTCGGCGGCCAGTTTTGGGCTCCAAAACGAGAGATGACACGATCTGGGACTTTGCTTGCAATAATGTTATTTTGTATGAGATGTGGATTTTCTGTTTCCCAGATTCGAGAATTTTCTTTGTTGGCGTAGCCGTTGAGGTGACAAGGTACTTCATCACTAAAGATGATTTTGCTGTTCCATGATCGAGTTAACGAATTTTCTGCGCTGTACGTTGTCGGATCGATTCAGTTCTTGGGTCACTTAGATGTTACACGCATGAAGATGCAAATCCATCGTCAAAATTCGTTGGAGGGTTCCACGTTTTTCCCGTCTTTCCTAATATTTTGCCGTATCTTTCCATGTCTGTGGAGGTCTTCCTCTCTTCTTCGCTGTTTGTATTCTTGTTTCCCAAATCTGTCTAGCGGATCTGTCTTCTTTCATTCTTTGCGGATGCCTCCAGCAACTCAGTTGCCTTTATTCTATAAATATCAGTATTGACTTTACCTGCAGTTCCTCTGTAATTTGTGTATTTCGAATTATATATTTTCTTGTTATCCCTTTTATTCTCCTGTGGTACTTCATTTCCGTAGCTTCTATTTTGCTCTTCATTCTTCTGTCAGTACCAATGGTTCGCATCCATATGTTAATACAGTTCTGTACACTGCTTTAAATACCTTAATTTTTGTCTGCCTTGTAATTTCTCTCCTCTTCAAGAATTTATCATTAATTGCGTAGAACAATTTAATTGTCTTCTCTATTCTGGTATCTATTTCCTTATCTTGTTTGCCCGTTTTGTCTGTATTCCTCCCAAATAGCTGTATTGGGCCACCTGTTCTATCTTTTCTCCCTCTAATTCCATATTTATATCTTTCATCTCCTATCGTCATGACTTTTGTCTTGCTTTTGTTGATCTTCAGATTCTTCTTTTTTAACTCCTCATTCCAGATGTTCAAATTTTCTTGTAGTTTCTCCACACTGTTTGTCATCATAATATCGCATTTCTAAATACAAATGACTGCTAATTCATTCTAGGACCAGTTCGAAGACCAATTTTACTTCACTAAACACGTAAAGGGAATATGTAAAATACTGTGTAACTGAAAACTAATAGTCTCATCTCGTATCTTCTAAAAACTCGATAGGCCGAAAGTTTTTTTTTGTAGTTTGTTATTGTCATTCAGGGATTGACCAATAGTAGTGTAAAGGAAAGACACACCAAAATAAGAAAACTAATCCAGTGCTTTAAACATAAAATATCATTAATAACGTTTTCGTCAGAAATATTCATAACATTGTTTTTATTAAGAATTTTAGAAAGTTTCTGAAATTGATCTCTAGAAAAATGATTTAATAACGTGCCCTAACTCTTATTTTTAATAATTATATTTAAAAAGTTCAGAAAAGAACGAAGGAAGTGACAATGCATATTTCTAACTTATTTATAATGTTTTCAAAAAATATTTGTGTAAAAACGTTTTTATAAAAATACATATTCTTAGGAATAAATCACCCAAATCTAGTTACTATAAACCCTACAATCACATTACAATAATTGTTCTATGATTACTGCTCACGTCAGGAGTGTAAATTAGTTACTAATTAAATATAAGGTCAGACAATGTACAGAACATATGTACGCATATAGCCTGTTCTCATTGAGAGATTTTAGTTCACAATAGAAGCGACCAGTAAATGGGACAAATCAAATCATCAATGTTGAATGTGTGTTCTTTTTTTTGTAGTTTGATTGCGACTAGATACACGTAAAGTGTTAATGCACTGTTGAAAAAATATCTTTATTGTGAAAACATGCGATCTCATTAGCATTACTTTGTGTCCCATGAAAAGTCGGTTGCATGAGTGTCAGTTACAGTGGTTTGTTGAATCAGTGATTAACTTCTTGGTATTCTATCTCACGCCGATCATAACATTCACATATTTTCTATGAATATAAAAACAAATCGTCTTTCACTGCTGAGTTGGTATTCACTAAACTCTTCGGGTGGGCGTAAATAATATTTTTGTTAATACATACTACGTTTAATTTATGAAACATAATGGATTACATATTTCATATTAACGTATTTTTCAACAACTATGTTTTGTTAGAAAAATTTAAGTATGTAAGGATTATCATCAGGGATCGTCAGTTAGGGGTACATTCCAGAAGGGAACTTAATTGGGGCGATCTATTATTTAGTTTTATTAGTTACATGAATTCTATTGCGTAAATTTGTGATAGACGTCAATGTAAACACATCTACTTGCATCTAGGTGAATCGAAACAACTAATGCAGAATTTATATAACGTAAGATAACTTTGTGATTGAAATCGCTGTGTGGGAAATGCGCGATATAAACAAAGTGTTATTATTTGTAACATATGGAGCTGCGTATGTGAAGGCGATTGGTCGGCTCTTACAACAAACATACACTAGTGTGACGCATATCATATGTTTCGCACATACTCTTCATCGAGTATCAGAAGAAGTCAACAAAATTACTTGAATGCAGGTAAATTTATAACTTCTGTCAAGAAAGATTTTGTGAATTTATTTCGTGAAAACTTGTACATGTGTCAGTACCACCAGAACCTGTTACCACGCGCTGGGGCACATGAATAGAAACAAAATCCTATTATCATATGCATTTTGACGACGTTAAAAATATAATACAGCTACTGCATCCGAATAATGCTGTTTCTATTTTACACGTTCAACAAGTATTTATGGATCCAACTATTCAGGTAGATTTAGTCACAATATTCATAGACATTATTCCAGAATACCTGTAAATATCCGCCATCTAGAGGTTACTTCGGCTAACCCACAATATTGTATAGCTAACGCCGTGTTGTGTATGATCTTCGCCAATTCCTTTCCCAATTACTTGTAGCTGCTGGTCATAATATAAGAAGAAAATTTGAAGCAGGTCTAAATAACAATTCCAGGATGTCATACTGTATGCCGAATTGTTGACTTGTTTGATGGCAAAGAAATAGATTTTTCCGAATCGGGGTTAAATGTGCCTTCACTAAAAATCTTTATGTACTTTAAATATGCCCCTATTTCATCGATAGATGTTGAACGGTCGTCTTCAATGTATAAATGCAAAGCATCAAAGTCGGCAAAATACAGTTCTACTTCTACAATAATTCCCGCGTCTGTCTTGAATTTCCTTCCAACGAGAAACAGCTTGAGTTTTGGGAATAAGTGTAAGCCTGAAAGGCCTAGAACCCGTGAATAGGGTCCTGGGACACATCCCGGAATCGTAATTCATCCAGTGTTTCCAGAACAATTCAAAGAATTTTCTTTCAAGCCATTGCACCATTTTCTTGGTAATGGCAACGTTCACTTTGTCTAAAAGAGTCTAAAAAAGTTCTAGTTCTACAATAACTCCCTTGTCTGTCTTGAATTTCCTTCCAACGAGAAAGTTTTGAGTTTTGGGAATAAGTGGAAGCCTGAATGGGCTAGATCCCGTGAATAGGGTCCTTGGGGCACATCCTGGAATCGTAATTCATCCAATGTTTCCAGAACAATTCAAAGCATTTTCTTTCAAACCATTGCGGGGTTTTTCTTCGTAATGGCAACGTTCACTATGTCTAAAAGAGCAGCGTAATATGCCCTGTTGATAGTTTGGCCCAGAGACAGTCGCTAAGAAGTATGGCCCTGCGAAATCCAAAATATCGTGGCTATTACGTTTTCAGCCTAAGGAAACGTCTTGGCCTTCTTTGGCGGAGAACTGCCATGCTGCCTCCACTGCTGAGATTGTTGTTTCGATTCAGGCACATATTAACGTAGTCCAATTTCATCGACCGCAAGAAAGCTAGGCAAAACATCTACTGTGTTGGGGTTAAAGACCTTCAAATTGTTGTTGGAAATTGGCACTTTCATGTTTTTGATCTATATTCAATAAAGGCGGCACCCATCTGGTAGATAGCTTAGACATGCTTAATTCGACATGCAAAATGTGGTGTACACGTTCAGTAGACATATCTACAGTCATGGCAATTTCTTTCACTTTCACTTACGAATTTGTACACGTACGCCATTTAAGTAGAAGAAAACTAAATTCTATTTTATTATTATATTTGCTTACATGTAATCTCTAAAATTTCTTTTTAATATATTATTCTTGACATTAAATAAGATTACTGACCGTTAATTCTTATATAAGTTACAATTTTGAATGTTCTTCAATATGTTACAAGAACTTCAACATTTCTGTAAGTTATATTCTATCGTTTACTATTAAGGATTTGTTTCAAACAAAAATAGGAATTATAAGTTGTATTGATTCGGCTTTTTCTTGATGAAGAATCATATTTAAACAACAGGGATAAAACTTGTAAATTCTAATATTAACTTTTATTAAGCAACGGTATAACAATTATTCCGCCAGTACAGTGGGTTGATCAGATATGTATATCCGATTTTCTTGATTCATAAAAGTGCAATTTTGAAACTATTACAAGTTTTATTCCTCATTGAATTATAAATATTTATTGAGATAACAATACATTTAAATATAACTGAGGTGGACTAAGAAAGAGTAGGAAATAATGTACTATATACAAAGGTAATTTAGAAAATTTAAGAGATGGCGCTAGTAATATAACAAAAATTTGCATTTAGTAAGCGTCATTTGTCATTAGACTGCTGTTAAAGTTTCAGCTAAATCCATCGCGTTCATTTAGAAAAATGGAAAAACGTGAGTTTTGTACGGTTATTAAACACTTTTATTTAAAAGGTTTAGCACCGAAAGAGATCGAAGCCACGTTGGATGAAGTTCATGGCACATTTGCTCCTGTGTTTTCGACTATTTACAATTGGGCAAATGAGTTTAAACGTGGCCGTACATTCACAATAGATTAACATCGGTCGGGACATCAGAGGAAGTCATTAGTGGAAATGATTTCCTCTGAGGTCCCGGCGATCACTCAACACCATATCGTGAATTTTGTCAATCATATCAGAGGAAGTCATTAGTGGAGATGACTTCCTCTGATATGATTGAAAAAATTCACTATGTGGTTTTGAGTGATTGCCGAATCAAAGTATGCGAAATAGTTGAGGCCACAGGCGTATCACAAGGTACAGCAATTTTACACGAAAAATTGGGTTTGAAAAATATCTCGGCAAGATGGGTGCCGCGTTTGCTCTCAGCTCTCAGAATAAACGCAAACGTGTGACCGAATCGGAGGTTGGTTTGGCACTTTTCCGTCGCAATCCTGACGAGTTTCTACGTCGCTACATAACTGTGGAGGAAACATGGATACACTACTATACTCCAGAAACAAAGCAACCGTCGAAACAGTGGTTTTTTTCACGGAGATCCGGCTCCGATGAAGGCAGAGACGATGAAATTAGCCAACAAGGTGATGGCCAGTGTGTTTTAGGATGCACGCGGAATCATCTACATCGATTACTTGGAAAATGGACAAACAGTATTATGCAACGTTATTGCTCCGGTTGAGCGAAGAAATATAGGAGAAACGTCCTCATTTGACAAAGAAAATCTCATCCACCAAGACTATACACGGGTGCACACTTGCGTAGTTTCGATGACGAAAATTGTCGAATTAAAGTTCAAATTATTACAACATCCATCGTATTCTCCAGATTTGGCCTCCAGTGATTTTTTTAAATTGCCAAACTTGAAAAAAAATGGCTCAAGATCTTCACCCAAACAAATGCCAAATTTTTGGACGGCTTAAAAAAAGTTGGAGGAACGCTGGGAAAAGGGCATATAAAAGGAGACTATGTTGAAAAATTAAAAAAAAAAATTTCAAAATAATTTGTTTTTCCATCTTTTTCTAAGGAATTAGTGAACCACCCTCGTAGTTTCGTAATATAGAGATCTATGTAGAAGGCGACGTACGAGGTGTTTTGAATGAATTTCTTTAAAGATCATCATCTACCATATCACAAATTTTAACTAAACGAATTCCGTAACAATGTATTCTAGAACCAATGTTGTTTTTTGTTAAAGACATACAATCTATAATTGAAAATTCAGATCATTTTATAAACTACGTGGTTAACGCGGATATTTAAAAAGAAAATAAATCAGTGAAATAAACCGGTACTACACGACTCCAAAGCATTTTATATACACTATTGTTTTTTGAACTGCACCACGTTTGACTGACAGCGGTACATATAAACGGAATCCAATCCCGTTAGCTTTACCAAATTCTTTGGAGTTTATTTTAGTAGAGTACTTTTAAATTTCAACAGTTACAACAGTTTATTCGTTCTATATATGGAGGTCCTGGCACAGTTGGAACCGAGTAGTTGATGGAACAATTGGAAACAACGGGAGTTTGTTAATATTCCAACGCTTCGAACAGTATTTTAATCAATTAATTACAATTTTGTAACCTGATTCTTGACAAAGAAGAGTTAATTTTTCTTATTCTAAATAATGAGATTATATACTTTAACTCTCAGATAAAAATAGTAATATCCAAAATGATCAAAAGATCTCTTAGCTTTCTCCAGCTTTTACAATTGTATTTGTAAAGCGAGTTCTGTTCATTTACTAATAATTGTAACGGTTTGGAACGGTTGATCATTTTGCATCTGTTAATAAATTAAAGAGTCGTCTGGAACGAAAAAGGAGTGCATTTTACTGTGAAAAGATAACTTAGATAACATATCGATGTTAGTAACAACTTGTTACTAACAAAGTGTGTAAATACAATAAATATAAAAATGTTAAAAAAATATTTGTATGGGAGGTGAATCAACAAAGTACATTTGCTCATAAATGGCCTTTTATATAAAAATTGCGACAGAATTACCAAAAATATTATGGACCATCAAAGGAGCAAGCCGGCGATGAGACAATGGTAAAGTTCAAACGCGTATCTTTCAAACAATATTTACCTCTAAAGCCTATAAAACGAGGTTATAAAATCTGGGTTAGGGCTGATATACACGGGTACGTTTGTGATTTTGATATTTATACAGGCAAGTCTGAAAGTAAAGAAGAGGACTAGTTAGGTGAAGCTGTCGTGAAGAAACTTACCGCATCTCTTTCGGGGAATTATTTCGATAACTTCTTTACTTCCGTAAAGCTTCTCGAAGAAAGGACTAATCAGAAGAGACAGAACTATCACCGGACAAAAATCTAGTAAGAGGCGAAAGTGATTGGGCGGTAAATGGACTAAATATTTCATACGTCCAATGGAAGGACAAACGTGGCGTGCGGATACTGTGTTCTATTCATGATCCTTCGCAGTCTGTACAAATAAGCAAGAGGGAAAAAGATGAATCTACATTGATTGTGCTGATATGTATAAAGTTCTGTATAGTATCGACCGAAAGGTGAAAAAATTGTGGCATCGTTTGTTTCGTAGATGTTTCGGTTGTCAATGCTTATATTTGTATAAAATGTCTATATCTGATAATCTAACATTGAAAAACTTTTGATTTCGTGTTGCAACTGGTTTCATCGGAGTAATCAAGAAGAACCCACCAGATCGATAAAGCGTTCCAGAAGTATTGTATGTGAGAGCACCGAAGACGACATTCGTCAAGCGAAGCCGGAATCAATGGCCGGGCGAATTATTACAATAACGAACTTAAAAACTGAATCCCAATATCATTGAACTCTGGCCACCTGAATTACTTCAACAAACACAGGCAATAATTGATGAAACTCAGCGAAAGTGGCGTTCAACAACTTCTACAGACATCACCGAGATTATTCATTGTAGACCCGGATCAACCGAAGATACAAGTAAAATTAACAGATCCCGAACTGCCCAAAGAAAAAAAACACCACCGAACACAGAACAAGAAACAACCTGAAAAAGAAACTGAAGACTTTATATACCCGAAATTCACAAAGAAGATGGAAACAGACGAAACAACTACACCGATCGAAACAAAAAACTTCTACACTGCCCTAGGAACCAACTCCGACGAAAAAATGGCAGAAGAAACAACAGAATTCACCCCACAACCGTCAACATCAGACAGCACACCCAGGGTAAGTGACAAAACAAACACCACGCAAAACACAAACACTGAAACACACAAAATCGCACCAATAATAATCACAGAGAAAGACAAATGGGCACACATACGACAAATACTTAAGACACACAACATTAACACCGTACAAAACAAACTAGTAAAACCTGGTATACACATCGAACCTAAAACTGACGAAGACTACCGCACACTTAAACACATACTCAACACAGAACACATACAATTTTACACGTTTCAATTACGAAGCGAAAAAACACTAAAGGTAGTTATGCGAGGCATTCCTACCTTTATCACTGACACAGACATTACAAACGACTTGACTGACCAAAGCTACCCGACATTAAAAATCAAACGAATGAACGGTAAACACGGCATACCTTCACCACTTGTTTTAATCGAACTGACGAGACATTATAAATCAATTTATAGCATACACGACTGCTGCGGACTCACAATTAAAATCGAACCATTAAACAGACGGACAGACATAATACAATGCCACAAATGTCAGACTTTCGGACACCAACAAAGACACTGTAACGTACACTACAAATGTATGAAATGCGGAGACGAACACTCAACACACTTATGTACAAAACCCAAAACAACGCCACCGAAGTGTGCAAACTGCGGTGGTCCTCACTTATCCACTTTCCTTAACTGTCCTAACAACCCAAATAACCCTGTAAACAAAACCACACCCAAACCCAAATACATACCAGCACCACCCCCAACAACTAACCCCTGGACACAAAAACGAAACAACACAACACCTAACACAAATGACGAACTAGCACTTGCCTTAGGCAATATGCTAATAACATTACACTCCACAAACGCAACAACACAACAGATACAATACTTCGTAACGCAAACAGAGAAAATAATCACAGTTTACAACAACAAACATTAAACACACACATGACTGAAACACAAAAAAGCGACAAACAGCAAACAGACACATGACTGAAACGCGACAAACACACAGACTACACACACGCAACACAGGACCGCACAAAAACACACAACGCACGATTATTTATTAATCAGACACAAACACGTCACAACCCTGGGAAATACAAAACAGTGGAGTGGAAATGGAGGCAACTTCGACCACTAAACAAAATTAAAAGGACTCATATACGAGTATATCGACAAAGCACACTTAAACAGAATCGGTATAAACCGTACGTTGCTCCAGATATAAGAAAAACCAATGCCCTGCATATGCCAACACATGGAAATTCTAGACGTGCTCTTTGCAACACCGCAAGCAAACCACACCGTACAAAGTGGTTTTGCAAACAAGCATCTACAGCTCAACTCTTCCCAAATTTTCACGCACATATCCGCATGCGTCCCTGACGTTTTATTATACCGGGTGTGGCAATAGTGTGTCGGCGGAGGTTAGCATGAAAACTAATAAAGTTGTAGCAATGAAATTTTACCTACACATGTAGTATGCTACAGTGCATTTTCTATTTTATTTATATATTTACAGGCTGTTCCAAATTTCCGCAACCACTTTCATTTTTTTTTAAATAGATTGCTATACTTTCTTGTTATGATGATAGCCACCCAAATTATCTTTGCAATAATATATGACAATGTGCATTTACAACTGTTAGTTTTGGTTTTATTGCAAATTTTGTTAAAATCTTAATGGGTGCAGTGCCTTACCTAACTCTTTTGTTACCAATTTATGGACTAACACGTTATATGTTTTGAGGGTGAACAATGTGACAACATATACAGCGTGTTAAATATGTCGTGCCAAAGTTATCGAAGTTTAAAGGCTATTTTCTCTTTTTTTTTTGAATTGAACCTATAATTTTTCCTTGTAAAATTGCCGTTAAAATGGTACCAATAACATAGTACTTATTTCTAGTATTTTCGAAGTTATAACCCTTTAATGGGAAACGTATACAGTGTTTTTCTGTAGTTCCTCTTTGCTGTAATCGCGTTTAATTGTTATAATTTAAGTTCTGCTAATTAATTATCAATTTCCGTTTGTTCGTTATTACAGTAGAATCTCGAAACCATGAAGTCAAAAAATCCGAGAGTCTTCACGTTATGGAATTTGTTCACGTTAGCGAGTAGATACTAAACATACACAGTTTTACTTATATATATCGTTTATTTAATAATATACAACATTACATAAAATAGCTAGTGATTTTTGATTGAATTTTTTTGCTAGAAATGCTGAGCAAAATTTCAAGTTTTTGATTTTTTAATAATTTATCGTCTTCATCATCTTCATCTTCGCTTTCATATGTAACTGTCTTTATTTCATTATTCAATATGAGTCTTTGTATATTGGTCTATGGTCGGTTCACTTTCAAGATTATTCAATAAAGTGATTGTTTCAGCTACAATTACGGAAGTTTCTTCATTCCATTTTCGTTGTAAAACACTTAAAAGGAGAGTGTCTTCCTCGTCAGATTCAGTATTGTCACTGTCTGATAATATGTTATGCCAACATTTAGCGATAACAGATTGCTCCAATTTATCCCATGCAGCGGCTAGATTCAATACAGCATCTTTTAACGACAGATTTTTAAGAGCTTCCTGAATATTTTCTGTACTGGAAATTATAGAGGCCAGTAAACTTTTCCTATAATAAAGCTTAGTGAACCGTAAGACGTTCTGATCCATCGGCTGTATCAATGGTGTTACGTTAGGAGGCATAAACATTGCAAATATTTGGCATCAGTTAATTCTGCTTCCATATTCTCTGATGTTTTTTACTGCGTAAAAAAGCTCTAACCTAAAATTATGAAAATTAACTACGGTATCTTTTTTTTGTTTGAACTTTCCTCAGGAACGAACTGGTTAGAAAACCAGTCTTTAAAAATATCTTTCGTCATCCATGCATTTGCGTTGTTCTTGTAGACAACTGGATTGCAGAAATTTTAAAAGCATCTAGGCCGATTTGCTGTTCCAATTATGAGCGGCTTTAATTTGTGCGAGCCAGCTGCATTTGTACAACCGAGGAATGTAATTCTTTGTTTCGCAATTTTCATTCCCGCAGCGTTTTTTTCAGCAAGTGAAACATAGGTCCTATCGGGCAACATTTTCCAAAATAACCCAGTCTCGTCAGCATTATAGAGTTGATGTTTATTTAAATCAAATTCCGCAATTTTTTGTCTCAATTGTTGTTTAAAAGGCTCCACTAGATGTGGCTGAGATGATAATTTTTCTCCGGTAATTTTCAAATGACGAATTCCGAAGTGCTTTTTAAAACGTTGGAGCCACCCATAATTGGCATTAAATTTATGTGTACTTTGATGCACCTTATCATAAAAAAATAAAGCCCTTTGCCGAATTATTACAGCAGTAACCGGAATGTTTCTCTGGCGCTGTTTAAGAAACCATCTGTATAGAATTTTTTCCTTTTTTGGATATTCCGCTTCTTTAAATGTACATTTTTTGCTAGATGTTGACGTACTAGCCAAAAGAGCGACGATTTTTTTTCTTTTTATTTTTAATTGAGCAAACTGTTGATTTTGCTACGCCATACTTTTTTTGAAATGGCCGTTACACTCAAACCTTTTTCATAATCTCTTATTAGTTTACCTTTTTCACGTAAAGACAAACACTTTGCATTCACTTTTGTCATGTTAACGTACCGCACAAGAGCATTCACTGAACACTGTGCCCTGCTTTTACATATTGTAGCATATCATACAGACAGGGAAACCCCCGATGACTTAAAAATTAAAACTATTCATTATTCACGTTTTCGAGTATGTTCGTTGTTCATACTACAGAGTATGCATTAGAAAATATATATTCACATAAACGAATTTTCACGTTAACGAGATCTTACTGTAGTTGTTATCTGGTTGTCAGTTATATCGTTTTGTTGAATTTTTCGAAAGGGGAGCTTATAGACATGGCATTTGTTCTTGGCGCTAGCAATAGAAATCCACTTTTAGCATCAAGAACATATGCTATGGAGTATCCTCACGAGAATACCCAATACGTAATCATTTCCATGTTTAATAATAATAAAAACTTTTCCACGCAGTTGTTACTTTTTTGTTTTATTTTTTTCCTAAATCAATTTTAAATATATGTACTACTTCATTATCATTAGTAATTAATGCACATTCCACAGAACACTTACATTGCAGTCTATTCCAGGCAATGAACGCAATAGGTTAGGTATTTTCGTTGGGATCAAATATCTTTACATGTCGTCTCAAATTAGAAAATTGTTTTGCACAAGTAACAAACATACAAATGTTATTACTATTCATATTGTTATTATTTATTACTTATCATATTATTATTATTATTCATTGCGATTCATATATAATAAAACGCGCGCGCATATGCGCATATGTGGGTGAAAATTTGGGAAGAGTTTGGGCTCTAGAGGCTTGTGTTTTGCATACTTGCATCATAGGACTATGTTTAAGTGTCGAAAAAAACCTGTTTAATAAACTATCATAAATAGTAAGCAACAAATAAATAAAAATCGTTTTTGTTCGTGCCGTGTTTTATTTAACAGTGGTTCACGTCGGAACCACGTCCAGGAGGATTACTGTTAAGGATCATTGTTGTGAAATTTATTATAAGCTATATTATAGGAGCAAGTAATCACAAATTGTCTTAAAATTATTATCCCTGATGAATATTTTAATTGTGTGCCTGAAAGGGTTAAAGAGAAAGAGTGACATTTCTTTGTGCGTCTTTAAGTGCCAATAATTCGAGAGTGCCATGACATAAAATAAAATAACTTGATATGGCGGTTGCACAAGGTGTGCCATGAGATACTTTTGTACGGAAATTGATCTAATATATACTGGGCGTTCGTGAAGGTTCAATAAAGTCAAGGAAATTTGTGCTCGTGTATTTTAAATGGAACGCCCTATATTTTTTAAATAGTCATATTAAGTGCTTTAGCAGTTATCTTTTTTGTTAAGTATGTCCTATATCTATCTTCAATATTTTGAAAGATATTTAATTTTCTTTTAAAAATCCGTTTCTATATACATTAAAAATCATAGTAGCCATGATAAAACATAGTAGCTGTTGAAATCTGTTTATGGAAAAAGATTGAACTTCTGTCAAAATAATATAATAAAAATACGTGTTTCAATCTCGTCTTAGATCTCTTCAGTGCACGTAGTATAATATAACAAAATCTTACACGTCAAATGTCAAGAGAAAAGGTCTCGAAACATCTGACGGTTAAGATAGGCACGCCGGCAAGCGCAAATTAGTGGATTATACAGTTAAGCGCGTATTTTTTCCTCTTTAGTAGTAACTTGGTTACTTGTGGGAAAGCGCTTGGCAGCGTGCCTCTCTTGACCGTTAGATGTCTCGGGACGTTTTCTCTTAACATTTGTAAGATTGTGTTTTACTTAACGGCAGCGACTGGCAATAGGTGCTTCACCGCACACACTGATAAGATCTAAGAGGAGATCGAAACACGTGTCTGTACGTTGAAGTAACCATTGCTTAAATATGCGTTGTATGTATATGTCCATTTTTGTGTTTATTGTACCGTGATATCATAAAGTTTCTGGGTCCAAGATGGCATTGAAATAGAAAATATATGTCTGAACTTTATCCATATTATCATACTGGTAACTTAACCTTAATTTTTGAAAATTATTTTGATAGTGTCATCGTGACATCAATAAATATGTCATTTGATTTAATAAAGATACAATAAAACAACAAGCTCAGCTTGTATTCAAAATTTTATTAATAAAAAAAGGAAAAATTAAAGCAAATGTTGAAATTGTTGTCCGTTATTTTCAATTCCCAATGTGACACGCCTTTTCATGCTGTTAAAGGCATTTTGCAGCATTGCGGGCGTTATTAATGCACATTCGTCAATAATTCTTTGTTGCATATCTTGCAACTTAGCAACAGGAGTTTTAAATATTCTATTCTTTAGGTGAGGAAACACGGAAAAGTCCATAATTGTCAAACAAGGTGATCGTGGTGGAAACTCAACTTCCGTATGTAAACTTATGATCCGATCGTCAAAAAACTCACGAAGAAAAGCAATATTTTCTCGTGTTGTGTGTGCCGTTGCACCATCTTGTTGAAAGTATCCATATTGCAATTCATCATCATGCAACTGTTCAATAAATTCATTCAGAATGTTTCTATACCTCTCAGCATTAATTGTGAAATTAAAAAAAATAGGGCCAACAACTCTGCGGCGAGAAACTGCTAGCCAAACACCAAGTTTCGCATTATGGAGAAACGATTCAATAAAAATATGAGGATTTTCACTACTCCACATTCGAGTATTTTGGGAATTGACATACCCCGAAAGATGAAACCATGCTTCATCAGAGAAAAATGACAAATTTAGCAGGTCATCATCTTCTATTAAGTTATTTGCAAACCACTGGCAGTACGCACGACGTCTAGGGTAGTCTACCGGCAAAATAGCCTGATGTGATTGCATCTTATACGGATGCATGTGTAAGTTTTTCTTTACAGTTTTCTGACATGTTCCATAAGAAAGTCCAATCTCTTGAGAAAGGCGTTTCAAAGGTTTTGTGGGTTCATTTACCATACGTTGACGAACATCATTTATAACTTGTTCCGAACGAACAGTTGGTCTACCAGTACGTGATTTATGACCCACAGAACCAGTCTCACGAAACACACTAACACAATTGGAAAGGCAATTATAAAAATCTTTGGGAATTACAGCTAACTCTGGAAAGTGCTCTCTAAAATCATCCAAACATGCACGTTGACTGTACACCCAAATTCCATCAATTCGCACTCCACTTCGAAAATAGGCTTGAATCATGTACGCTTTATGCACTATATTGTAAACCATATTTGAATTTACTCGAATGTGCTCGACGTTCAAACTTGCTTTCAGCAATTCTAACACATTAATGGATGACAGATAATGTCACTGTCAAAATAATTTACAAAACAGAGTTATACAAAGAATTCAAATAAATTTTACCTCAAAGTAGCCCTTGGAAATTATGATTATGTCTTAGCTTGTTACTAATTTTAATAGGAATTTTGTTGGTTATGAGTTATGAGACTTATGAGATGAGATATTTGATTGAAATGACAAATGTCAAAATAATAAAACGAACATTTTTAAGTGAATGAAATATGTTTATTTCCAACAAACAAGCAAAATTTTATAAAAATTGTTCAAAGTGTCCACCACCTTGTTCGAAACATTTCTCACATCTTCTTCTAATGGAGGAAAAAGTGTTTTGTAGTATCGCATTGTCAATTCCATTAATTCTTTCAGCAATTCTGATTTGAAGGCCTGCAAATCAGGTATCTGTACTTGATAAATTGAGTTCTTTAAGAATGGCCATAAAAGGAAATCACATGGGGTAATGTCACAAGATCTTGGTGGAAATTCATGTTCAGTGTTTAAACTTATCAACCGATTTTGAAAAAATTGCTGCAGAATATTAATTGTTTCACCTGCTGTGTGTGCTCTAGCTCCGTCTTGTTGAAAGTAACCCTGTGTTATTTCTTCGTCGTCAAGCTGTTCGATAAATGGCATAATAATTTCTTGTCGATACCTTTCTCCTGTTAAGATTCCGTTAAAAAAAATAGGGCCAATAATTCTCCTTCGACTAATCGCACACCATACACCAATTTTCCGCGGATGAAGTACAAAAAAATTATGTGGTTTCTCATTAGTCCACATCCTCATATTTTGTGAGTTCACATATCCATTCAGATAAAACCATGACTCATCAGAAAAAAAGGTTTTGTCAAGAAGGTCATTATCAAAATTATTTAAGAACCACTGACTAAACGTTATTCTTCTGGGATAGTCGATTTCCTTGATTTCTTGATAACAGGTCATGTGATATGGAAATAAATGTAAGTCCTTTTTCAAAATTGTATGACATGTGCCAATTGACACACCCACTTGTTGTGATACTGCTCGTACGGAAGTTCTTGGTGCATTATTTATAATTTCTCTTACATTATTAACTAGCTCTTCTGTACGCTTTTTCGCCCGACCTGCGCCTTCTTTCTGTTTAACACTCCCTGTTTCTCTGAAAACCATAACGGAATGTGTCCACTGTGTGCCGAAAACTGTCATAATCAAAGATGACGTTAGGGAACTCATTTCTAAATTCTTCTAAACAATCTTGAAGAGAATACTGCCATTGTCCGTCAATCTTACGTCCGTTTCGAAAATAAGATTCTAGCATGAATGATTTGTGTTGTATAGTAAAAACCATGTTAAATCAATTTTAAATTACAAAGCAATTTTTGTCAACTATGCATCTGTCTAATTGACAACTAATGCAAATTTAAATTATTAATTAATAATCATACGTTTTTAAAGGAATGGCCTACTAGAGGTATTTGCACTTAATTTATATATACACGACGATACCATTTTGTTATAATAAATCATATTTTGAAAACTTTAAATAATGGCATGCGTAGAGCACATAGACTATGTTTGTCTTGCAAACTTGAAGCGTATTGACAACCGCTTGAAATTAGATGAAATGTTTATTTCAGAAGCTTGAAAAATGCGAATTGAAATTAATTTCAAGCAGATTTCAAGTATTTATTTACCAGCTTCATAATTTTTATATGGCACGATGCCAAAGTTCATAAATTTGCCATTATACTGTCAGGTTGATTCATTAATTATTAATTATCGACTTAATCATTTTGGCTTTATATTTTCGATATTATCGCTTTTACATTTATATAGGTTATATCTAATTACACAAGTATTCATAAAAAAAATCTGGTGCTAATTTTAAATATCGTGTAGTGAAGTTAGCAAAATAACATTAATTTGGACAAACAATTTATCTCGTAAATTCTAAGCGTCTTGACTCAGTCAATCCGTTTTCAAGCCGATGGAAATTTATATTTTAGGCTGTTTGAATTTGAATCGAATTCGAAGTTTCAAGCGACTTGAACTAACTCATCGTGGTCATAGTTAAAAAAACAGAAATTATGCAAATCGACTTTATCGTCTGTAACAGACGGACTAGGATACCTGGTCTCTTGTGTATGTATTTATAATACATGTGCATAATATATGCATCTGTATTTAACTCTCTTGGAAAAACTCGGTATTATTGATTCGATTCAAGCTCCAAGTAAATAGACATGGGGAATGTTCACGCGATTCTTGCGATTATAATGAGGTTTAAATGAGGATTGTAGTGGTTCTTTTACTTCCTAGAGGTTTTAATGTAAAATTATGTTGAAACGTATCAGATTCTTATACATATATAGTTTTCGTGTGAACGGTGTTATATTTTATGAGTAATTTTTAAACTTTTTCGTTTTATTTAATAATTTTCAAAAGGCGTGAACTAAGCATTGCAAAAAAAGCCGAATTTTATTTTTATTTAGGTATGGAAGCGTATTCTCAAGTTAAAAGTGTTACAAAAATTAAACACTAGAGATGCTGTGCAATACATACTAAAACGTATACAGGGAATAGGAAGTTGTAAAACAAGTCGAAAACGAAAGGAAAACGACAAGTTGACCACAATTTAGAAAGAATATCGCTGCAGGAACGTTTCTAAAGAATTTAATAGTGAATTATGGACGTATCACTGGGTGAGAATTTTCACAAGCATCGTCAGAAAGCATTTATAGGCAGCTTCTTTAAATAGTCGCAATGCTTACCGAAAGCCTTATCATAAAAAAAAAACTATTATGTTACGTTTTGCTGAGTAAAATAATAGTTTGCACAACACACTTTCTATAGACACAAAAAATGTATTATATTGGAACCATGATTTATACGGTACAGACGCGGCCAGGCATTTTACATAGACTGCTTAGTGCTAATTGTAAAGCACATCTAAGCATCATGGTGTGGGGCTGTATGTTTATTCTGTTTACAGTAGGCGATGACGAAGTTGTTTTGTGCAAGAGATACATGAGCGCCGATCATTATGTCTCGATGTTGCAAGAGGTTTTGGAACCATCTATTCCCAAACTTTTCGAAGACGATGTCGCTAACTGCTTCTGCTAATAGCATAACACCTTTTAGTACCGTGCGCAAGTAACAACGCGTTGGTTCACAATGACGTGTGTCTGCTAGATTGATCGGATCTATTGTCCGAATTGTCGCTCATCCTCCCGTCTGTAGTACATATTTAAAAGAAATACTACGCGTTATCGCTAGAGTTGGCATTGCGAACGTCAGGTTAGTAGCGTGTACTTCCAAAAAACTATCGTTCTTCAGGCGGTTCTCGTATATCTCGTTGTACGATTGTCTATACTGTGTTAGGGGTTTTGTAAGGTTCAGTTTAATAATGTCGTAAATACTAACGAATTTTCGTCGAATTTTCATATTTAATATATGATGGAAGTAAAATAATTTGTGAAGTTTGTAATAAAGCTTCCATGTTCCAGAATAGATTTGAAAGTTAGAAACACGTGAATAGTGCACATCACAAAAATTTTAAAGAAGGCCTTGGATTGAACTGAGAATTTATATTCGATTTAGGGTTAACATTAATTACGTGTAATCCACTGTTTAATTTAGTACATAATGAATGGAATAAATACTCGAACTAGAAATTACCTAGTTGGATAATTTTACGAAGAAATATAGCATCAGTGCGCGATAAAATTGAAAACAGCATTACATCAGAACGAAAAAATGAAAAAGTTTGGTTATGTGTGAGCAAGCTGGCTGATCGTTTTTAATGTCATGGTACGAACCATGGAATCTCTGAAATCGTCTGTTTCAATTTTACTAGCTAGTAAAAGGCTTGAAATATTAGTGCCTCCGTAATTCCAACGATGGTGCTAAATATACGAGGGTAGACTTTCAGAAGCGCGCCAGGTGGAATTTGGAAATGGCATTCCCCCTCCATACGCATGTACAGGTTTGAGGTTATTGAATTGATCCAGTGTATTTTGAGAAGCGAAAGTATGGAGACGTGTCTAGTGCTATGTCAACGCGAGTTAATCGAATTTCTCCTGAAGAAATGACTCCTAGTGAGATTCATCGTCGTTTAAAGGATGCTTAAGATGGCGATGCTGTTGATAGGTCTACTATAAATCAATGAGTAATAAAATTTTGTGATTGTGAGCTCGGAGAAGCCAAAATTGTTAATAAAACACGTAGCGGACGTCCGATCACTGCCACAGACGATAAACATCGCAAAATCGTCGACGATTTGATTCAAATGACCGGCAAAACACTGAAAAGCGTATCACACCATATTGGAATATTCAAGGAACGTGTCGGCTTCATTATTGAACAATTGGGATACCGTAAAACCAGTGCACGATGGGTGCCACGCCGTCTCCCAGACGAGAACAAACAGCTCTACTCAAGAGAGACCTCAGGGGTAATCATTACACCTCGGATGATGAGTAAAGGCAGCTGTCAAGTCTTGGATTCGAGAAATGTCCGAAGAATTTTTCAGTGACGTAATGAAGAAACTTGTTACGCGTTGGGAGAAATGTGCTAGCCTTAACGGCGACTATGAAGAAAAATAAATATATAATTTTGAAGCGTAAGAATTTTACTTTAATGTACTTTTTGCCCAATCTTGCTATTTGTTTTTGTTCGCGCTGTACAAGCATCTGTGCATTACTTTTCAGCATACCCTCGTAATTAAGAAATTCGAAATTTCAAAAAAGCATTTTTTAATGTTTGCGATTGATTGCTGGTGTCGCAAAATTTGTGATAACTAGGGCTGGGCGAAGTATCGATACATCGTCCAATACCCGATACCTCATATAACGAAGGTATCGATTCTTAGGTATCGATTCCAAAGCATCGATTCCAAGGTATCGATTCCAGGGTATCGATTCCAAGGTATCGATTCCAAGGTATCGATTCCAAAGCATCGATACCTATCGATACTTTACCGATTCCAGTACTCGCTAAGTATCGATGTATCGGGTAGCGAGGTATCGATTCCAAAGCATCGATACCTATTCCGATTCCGGTACTCGCTAAGTATCGATGTATCGGGTAGCGATGTATCGGGTAGCGAGGTATCGATTCCAAAGCATCGATACCTATCGATACTTTAGCGATTCCAGTACTCGCTAAGTATAGATGTATCGGGTAGCGATGTATCGGGTAGCCATGTATCGGGTAGCTTACCTTTGTGCATTTTTTTAAATGAGTATGCGTACAACATAGGTATATAAGTTGTTGTTTTATGCAAAATGACAATTTAGAATTTTCTTATTTTTCATGCAAGGATTAAAAAAGAACTACATACATAAGTCTGCAGCTAGTATAATTATAATTTTACCTTTCGGAGGCCAATATTTCAACGTCAGTAACTTCACTATCACCGTCTCTTTTGTCTTTCTTTTCAATAATATTAAAATATGTAAAAGGATGAACACATTTTATATGCTTTAGCATATTTGTAGTATTACCAGTATACTTATATTCTTTTTTACATACATTACAACTCACGCCCTGGTCGTTAATTTTATCAAAGTATTTCCAAACTACACTATTTTTTTTCGACATTTTGGTACGTACGTATCCACTTATTACACCAAGTTATATGAACAAAGTAATGAAGCTTAAAATGATATGAAATATAAGTGCTTATATTAAACTTTAGACGACGAATAAGGGTAGGAATTATAATAAATCAAAACTAGGGAACAGCAAAAATTTGTTGACACATAATTTGTATAAAGCAGTGTTGAGAGAAATATAGGTGATATTCATATTCATATAAATATAAAACATTTTCCTGTTCTATAGAATGCACAATACCCAATACACGACTGTAAATTGAAACTAAAATAAACAAAATATACCTAATATAAATATGTAGTATTAATTAATATAATAAGGTAAAAAAAGTTGGGTCAAGAACTCTTATCAAGCTGTTGTAGGTATAAAACGTGCTTGGTTTGTTTCTATTTTGAAATGAATATTTTAGGCTTTTTGTATAATTTTGTAATAGCACGCATATTTGCCTATATTATTTTATCTTTCTGCGTTTTTTAAATGTATATAAAAATAACTTTTTAAGTAAAGAATTTTTAAGTATGTATGCATAATATATATTTTAAAGACGTTGGTTATTATGCGTAGCAAATTCCATATTATGACATAACTTTAATTATTACAAACAAAAAAAACAAAATATCACAATATTGCAAATTTCATACCGTAGTTATGGTAGAATCGGTAAATTAATTTTACATCTCTTGAAACCGATATCAAACAATCGACACCTAGAAAACGGGTTATGAATACTGATTCCTAGGTATCGAATCAAGGTATCGATTCCAAGGTATCGATTCAAGGTATCGATTCCAAGGTATCGATTCCAAAGCATCGATACCTATCGATACTTTACCGATTCCAGTACTCGCTAAGTATCGATGTATCGGGTAGCGAGGTATCGATTCCAAAGCATCGATACCTATCGATACTTTACCGATTCCAGTACTCGCTAAGTATCGATGTATCGGGTAGCGAGGTATCGATTCCAAAGCATCGATACCTATCGATACTTTACCGATTCCAGTACTCGCTAAGTATAGATGTATCGGGTAGCGATGTATCGGGTAGCGAGGTATCGGATGGCGAGGTATCGATTCCAAAGCGTCGATACCTATCGATACTTTAGCGATTCCAGTACTCCCTAAGTATCGATGTATCGGGTAGCGATGTATCGGGTAGCCATGTATCGGGTAGCTTACCTTTGTAAATTTTTTTAAATGTACATAAAGGATGCAATAACTTTTTAAGTATGTATGCATTATATATTTTAAAAGAATGTTATTATTATGCGCATCAAATATCCTTATTATGACATATCTATAATTATTAAAAAACAAAATATCACAATATTGAAAATTTCATACCGTAGTTATGGTAGAATCGATAAATTAATTTGATATCTCTTGAAACCGATATCAAACAATCGACACCTAGAAAACGGGTTATGAATATTGATATCTAGGTATTGAATTAAGGTATCGATTCCAAAGTATCGATTCCAAGGTATCGATTCCAAAGTATCGATACTTTACCGATTCCAGTACTCAGAATCGATACCGTGCACAGACCCGATACATCGCTAAGTATCGATACCTCGATTGGTATCGGTACCCGATACCGAAAACGCCGGTATCGCCCAGCCCTAGTGATAACTTGGTACATATAACGTGCATTACATTTTGTGGCAGAAACTATTTCAAGGTGCTATCGATTCTTATACGCTTGGGTACATGGTTAAAGGCAGCATTCTATTATTTTCAGCATTTCCAAAAAATTCCAAAAAAGTCTGTAGTTTTACAATTTGATCATAAGGAAGTAAGTGTCATCAAGGAAAGTCAAAAGAAATAGCAAGATAACCAAGTTGAAGCTGATTTAAAAATTATTTATAACAATTACAATGGACTGGTTGAAGTATTTCAAAAATTACAAAATTCTTCGCCGTAATTAGTGGAGTCAATGTAAATAGTGGACACTACAAATACAGCTACATGCATTTTGCGACTCAAGAAATATTAGTGTAATTTCTAAAGTTGATAGGGTGTTAACGAAAGATTCAGATTTTACCAGATCAAAACAAATTTGTGGTGATAGTGGATAGATAGATCCGTTGAGTATTACAAAGGATATTTTAATTGTGTTAGTACTTCATCATTAGATGCCTTGTATTATATGAAACAATAGAAACAATAAATATCACTTCCATTATTATTAGGTCATTTGTTTTAAATATTTGATTATTTGTTTAATAAGAAAGCGCTCAACTAATGACAATTAAAATGGAACTTTCTCCAAACAAATTGTATAGTTTCTAATTAATAGCTCTATTATGTTGTTCTATTATTATTCATTTAATGGTATCAGTTATTTTTGGTGTTATATTGTAAATTATAATTCGATGTTACCGTTTCGCTCAAAAAATCCGATGCATTAACTTCGTTGAAAAAGTCCGGTATGCATTTTTGCTATACGCTATCTACGATGAAACATTAATTATGTAATTTCAATGGACAACAGCGTCATTAAATTTTATTACCTTGGCTATTTAAAACGTGTAGCCGTTTCCTTTTATGATTTATATTAGCAGTTAATTTGATTCTCAACAAAGTCCACGACAAATAAAAGTTTTCAAGAAAAGTGAGTATAATTTAATAGCGGAAATTACTGCAGTATCGCAACGTAGAGATGGAGGAACGTATATGTTTGTAAAATCTTAATTTTAAAGGTTTCATTTAATAGTTTTATAAACCGAGTTTTGTTACTTTTGTAACAAAACTCGGTTAGAAATGTTATAAATTTTACTACCAGGGAAATAAATATAGACTATAAACAAGCGATCCCGTGTTTTTTAAAGAAGGCAGTGATCGGTTACCGTTCTTTCTCGATCACCGGGATTTTAAATGGTGATTGAATCACCGCTTGCCTCTGCAACGGAGTGATAATTCACCGCATATTCCGCATAACTCTATTGCGCCGAGTATTACTTGTCGTTTGACGCAAATCGGTGACTTGCTCGCGTTATCATTACATTATATCTTGGGTAAGGTTGTGTCTATGATCATTACTAGAGAACGGACACGCTTACCACATGACGCAAAGCCCAGTGCAGTACTGGCGAAAGGCTGTATTTCTAAAATATTTAATTTTATTTATATAATTGGAAAACGAACGGGTGGTGATCTATAAAATTACGAAATACATATGTATTTGTTGAAAAGTTGTATTTTTAAAGTTTTTAATTTTATTTCTATAATTTTTTTTTACACAGTTTTATTTGTTCATTTTGTCGTTCAAGTTGAGTAAAGGAGTATTAATATTGACTAGCAATAGTTTCTCAAGGTTTTCTTCTGTCAATTTTGTTCTCTTTGAATTAAGTACATGCTTATAAATAGAACACGTCCTTTCTACATCGCAACTGGTTATAGGTGCATACTGGAAATATTCTTTTATTTCTTCATATTTAGCCGTTAGATTTTGTGGAATGGTCTCCATACATAATTGCTGCAATGTAATTAAATCTGGATTTCTATTAAGAATTGCTTCAAACTTTTGCCGAAGGCCACATCCGAAGTCACTTGGAATACTTTTCAAATTATTAACAGCCACATCCAATGTGGTTAATCCGTCATTTAATTTGAGATTTCGACTTTCAAAATAAGTGATTAGTTTTGGCAATTTTCCAAAGTGTTCGTGAAGTGAAAAGAGCTACTCTCAATGGTGCTTTTCTGAAAACTTTTTTAAAAGCTGATACAAGTCTATCAACTTCCGGAAAAGTGTCTCTGATATATTCACAGATTCTGTGGAGAGCATGTGCTACACAAGTAATATGCAGCATATTAGGATATGTTTTCTTCAATAGTCTGCCTGTTTTTAACATATACGCAGCACTATCACTGACAAATAAAAGTATTTTTTCTTTGTACGTGGCGTCCGAATGAAGCATTTTTTGCATATTCTCCTTAATGGTTTCAGCAACTGTTTCCGCCTCAACTCTATTTATAGCACTTGTTGCTATTACATATGAGTTATAGGGAATAGTTGGATGTAGTACACCAGCTACAACATTTACCACACAGCGTCCTACCATATCTACCGTTTCGTCGGCGCTTATCCATATGTATTGATTTAAAAGATGGTACAGTTCTCGTATAGCACCTGGAAACATAATATTTGGGTAAAGTTGATTCATCAGGAACATTTCGACCAGTATATTTTTGAAGAAATATTTTTAAAGTGGGATTGCTAAGTTTATTTAATGGAATATTAGCCGCCATAAAAGTTTTACAGAGTTGAGATGTGTTTGCGATCCTAATTGACGAATTTTTGACGATATTTTACGGATTTTGTAATAAATTTCGGAATCACTGACAATGGACATACAATCAGTATGACCGTCAATCCAACTCGCCATTGTTTTACAATGCCGTTCTCGACATTCTTCCATATCATGTCTGAAAAAGTAACTTAAACAATGCTCTAGATCTAAATAAATGAAAACTAAAAATGTGTGCGTAAGTTATTGAAACTCAACGAAATTCAATGTACACTCTTACGTCGAAATAATTGGTAGAAATAGATTCAATCAAACGATATTAAACAGGATCTATCACAAAATTTACGATGTAATTAACAGTTAAAACTATGAAAACAAGAAACTTACAGCACTTTATTTATCTTACGAAATATAAACTAATAAATAAAATACATTATAAAAACCCCGCTTCTATCTACGCTCATGAAAACACTTTAAAAAACACTATATTCTCCGAATACAATAGCTCAGTTGTCCATTGTTATCGGGGCGAGACCACGTGTCCGAGTAAGTCAAACAAATACTTCATTGAAATACGCCGGGATGTACTGAGCGACGTCATACACAATTCCAATTGCCGATTGCGTTTTATGGAAATTGCATCCGGTCTCTAATCATTACGTTTCAATCTTTCACTGCATCTACATATACCTAAGTAAATTAATTTAAAAAAATAACAAATAAAATAAAATATTTCAAGCAATAATGTTTCTATTAATGACAGAACTGTTACAAAATATTTAAGTAATGTAGAAAATTACAATAACAGAAATAGGGCATTATATTTTAAAATAATTTTATGTTTATTGATAATTATCGCATAATTTATAATTTTGATTTAAAATGAGTATCATCTTTGCTTTTTTTTGTCGTTCAGACGAATTCTTATGCGAATTAACTGCCCTGCTTTGAAAAAAAATTGTTCACATGGAACACTAGCTGCAAGGGTTCCTTCTTTAGCAACTGAAGTCAAATTAGGAAATATAGGATGGAGATTTTTCCACTATAAAAACGGATCACCGTGGTGATCTAAAATTTCTTCTTCTAAGCATCTTTGTACCTCTATAATGGATCGAGATGAAGCTGTTTCTTTTGGGAATGCTTTTATGAAATGAAGACCGGATATTTAGTTCGTTGGAATTTATGCTTGAAGCAACTCGCTCAATTTGTTCTTACATTCGATCTGTACATTTTTTCGGCATTTATTACGTAATCTTTAGCAGATGCATTTGAAAACGCTAAATTTTTAAACCTAGGACCTAGGAGTTTACTTTTCAGCAGTCGTGACGTGATAGAAATCTACCAGAGAAATTGAGTTACATTTGTAAAGAGTTGCGCTAGAGTTTTCACCTGTTTTTTTTTGTTGAATAATCAAAATGCACTTTTAACTATAATTATTTATTGAATCCAACGTTTGATGTATATAATTTTGATTTGTATTAGTGTTTGAACTCTTGCTTGTTGATGTATCGTGGTTCGAATGAATGTTTCTTACTTGTTGTTAGGAGAGTTTTGAGTTTTGAGAGTTTTGTTCTTACTGTTTTTAAAAATACCACAAGGAGGCAAAATTTGTCATTACCTCCATAAACTATTATTTAACTAATAATGCGAACCGTATCGATTGTACGGAGTTATGAGTCACGCTCATTATAGATATATACCCCAATTATATGCAGTTGTGAGTCACGTTCATCATAGTTCTGTCATCACAATTGTTTATTATTTAATTTCAATATATATAATCACTATTTGTAAACTAATGATAAGACTACAATGTATTTGAATACAGACATTAAGATTAATATACAGTAAATATCGTTTATAACGACGTTGAAGGGACCAACGAAATTCGGTCGTTATAAGAGTAGGTCGCTATATCCAAATACCAAATTATTATATAAACACATTTTATTTATCTTAGAAAATACACTTAAACAACGAAAACAATATTCTAGTTTTATAAAATACAAATAAAAAAAACATTTCCTTCTCAGCTTATTTTACTAACAATTTAACACATATGTATATAATAATACATAGGCACGGACTGCATTGTACATAGATACATACATATTTAAATTTTTATAAAAAATCTGTCATTTTGGTTTGTTGTAATTTTTTGTTTTCTAAGAAGTGTTTTTCAATAATTTTTTCCAAATGGAGCAATGCAGAATCTGTTTTAGCGTCTTTCAAATTTTGATTAAATATGAAAAAATGCTGAATCATTTCAACTGCTGAAAATGCATCCTTTATAGTAGTTGGTTGGTAGTAGTAGTCCGTAGTTTCGTCCATTTCCACTTCTTCGTTGTTTATTTCTAACTCCAAGTTTGCACTGAACCCAGCTAAAATTTCATCTCCTGTCATATCTTCCTCCATTTCGAGTTCTTCATCAACATTTGAAAAATTATCCCAACCCTCTTGTGTTGTCAGGTTAACTACAGGTAAAGTGCGGACCCATTCAGTTAAAGGTAAGTTATCTTCTTCCGTATCATTTTGTAGTCGAAGCCACTCAGCTAAGGGTAAATTATCGTCATCAAAAGAGTTTTCTGCTGTGTGTAAATTAAACCCAGCATGTGCAAAGGAATTTGCTATTGTCTGTTGAGAAACGCGATCCCAAGCTTTGGAAAGTAGAAAAATAGCCTGCAGGATATCTAGTTTTTGAGGAACACCATTCTCGTCAATGTCTTTTAAAAGCTTTATAATTTGAAGTTTTCTAAAATGTGTCTTTAGGGACTTTATTACACTCTGGTCCATCGGTTGAAGAACTGACGTGGTATTTGGTGGAAGGAAGGCAAGTTTTATAGCTTTTAAGTTTTGAATATTTGGATGAGCTGGACAGTTGTCTAAAAGCAATAGGATTTTCCTTTTTTGCCGAATGAGTTTATTGTCCCATCGTACAATTATTTTTTCAAATAATGCTGATGTCATCCATGCTCTTTGGTTATTTTCATATTCAACAGGTAAAGATTTTATATTTTTAAAGCATCGAGGATGCTTAGCTTTGCCAATAACCACAAGTTCCATTTTTTCCGATCCAGTCATATTTGCTGCTACAAGAACAGTCAATCTATCCTTACTTAGTTTACCACCAATACATTTTTCCCCTTTAAGTTTCATCGTTTTGTCTGGCATCATTCTGAAAAATAAACCAGTCTCATCTGCGTTGAATATTTCTTCGTCTGTATATTCTTTTCGTAAATTTGGCCACACTGTATTTAACCAGTCGTCACAAATCCCTTTAGGTACATCTATTGCTTCGCCACATATTTTACCAAAAACAATATTGTGTCTTTTTCGGAATCGTTGAATCCATCCAACTGTGCATTTAAAATCTTCTAACCCTAATCGTCGAGCAAAATCATTTGCTTTCTCTTGCAATATCGGACCGCTAATAGGAATGTTGTGGCTCCTTTGAATTTTGAACCATTCATATAGGGCCTCGTCTACTCTATACGCGTTACAAGATCTGATCTTTTTCGTTTGTAATGATGAAGATCTTTTAATTAAATCCTCTATTTTATTCCGATTTTTCCAAATCGTGGAGATTGTTGAATGCGCCACCTAAATAAACAAGAATAATATTAGTATGCATGTTATTCTCATAGAAATCAAACAAAGCTTACCTTATATTCTTTAGCAATATTAATATTAGAATTTTCAGCCTCCAGGCGCCTAATAATTGATGCTTTTTCTTCAATTGTAAACGCCTTTCGTTTCGCCATATCGACGTCGGCAACGTACCTTCAATTCCTAGATAACTACTGAATAAATACGTTTATCTGTCGCATTTCGCCTTGCCTTTTCATAACGCTGTAATTCCCCTAGCCAATTCGAAACTGCCCCGCCGTTTTCTTACTATGCGACCTGTCCGTCGTTATAAAAGATAATTTGATCCAAATTTCAAGCTATTTTTCGTCGTTATATTAGTTTCGTCGTAATATCCGATGTCGTTATAACCGATAGGTTTCGCGTTTAGAAAGCATTGTTTCTGGCCAGGACCTTGAAATTTCGTCGCAAAAACCGATATGTCGTTATATCAGATGTCGTTATAAACGATATTTACTGTATATAGTTCCAAAATGTTAGAATAAGACAGTTTATTACTGAAACGCTGCCCCGATAGTATTGTAATCTAAACTCATATATAATCTTTAAGTATAAAAGTGTATTATATCGAATATTTAAGTGTACAATAAAGAATAGTTTTAAAAAAACTTGAATCTCTTCGATTAAAACATTATTACGGGCAGATGATGACATAATTCCCGAGAATTTTGAAGGTCTTGGTGGAATGTAACTACTAGAAATAATACCCGGAAATATATACTTTTAAACTATGCTAATTAAGTCCTAATCTTAAACCTAAGTACAAAGTTTAGATTAAATTTTATTCATCTTAATAAAGTTTATTGCACTTTATTTAAGAAACGTGAAATTATGAATAGATTGTGAGATTAAAAACAAGGTACTGACTACGTTCTGTAATTGAATCATAAATAAAGGTAGAAATAGTCTAATAAAATGCGTAATAAACTTGTAAATAAAATACAACGGATATCGATTCTTAGAATAGAGGTAAAGGTTTAGAATTTAGATAGAATTTAAAATTTCGATATACAGGCTGTCAATTTGAAGCGAACATTATTTAATTTCATACAGTAAATAATAAAGAATAAATTAAAACACTTGGCTTGTTTCACTATGAGATTTATTTAAATTCTCTAACATCTGTTTCGGCTGTTATGCCATTCTCAAAGAGATCTCTTTGAGAATGGCATAAGAGCCGAAACAGATGTTAGAGAATTTAAATAAATCTCGTAGTGAAACAAGCCAAGTGTTTTAATTTATTCTTTATTATTTACTGTATGAAGTTAAAATGTTTCACCAAGAAGTATCTGCAACAACAGCCGATAATATTATTTAATTCTAAATAACGAAACTATACATATATTGATTCATTTAGAGATACTTTTTCCAAAAGCAAAGAACAAATGAAAAAGGCCAATTTATTTAAGAAACTTGATTATCATACAAAAGAACCATTCTTTACAATTATTTTTTAAAGATTATTTCTCTCAAATGTTGGCCGCGACTGCGGTTAACGTAGTCTATTCTGCTGTTCCAATTTTCAGTGACGCGTTCTAGCATTTCGAGTGGTATTTGTCCAATGACCCGAGTAATATTGGCCTCCAATGCCTCAATTGTAGCCGGTTTATCCATGTAGACTTTAGACTTCACGTAGCCCCACAGAAAAAAGTCTAAAGGTGTGATGTCACAAGATCTAGGCGGCCAATTTACTGGTCCGAAGCGTGAAATTAAATGTTCACCGAATCGTTCTCGCAGTAAAGCCATAGTTTCACGAGCTGTATGGCTAGTGGCGCCATCTTGTTGGAAGTAAATGTCTTGCAGACCACGGGTGTCAAGTTCAGGCAGCAAATAGTCCCTTATCAAGGCGCGATAACGGTCGCCATTCACAGTCACATTCCGGCCAGCTTCTGTTTTGAAGAAATATGGACCAATTATTCCACCGGCCCATAATCCGCACCAAACAGTTGTTTTGTCTGGATGTAATGGTAGCACTTCAATCTCTTCAGGTTGCTCATCACCCCAAATACGGGCATTTTGCTTATTCACGTACCCATTAAGCCAGAAATGGGCCTCATCGGAGAACAAAATTTTTGTCGAAAACAGTGGATCTTCTGCAAGTTTATCAAGAGTCCAGCGGCTGAAACGGAAACGATTCGGAAGGTCGGTCGCCTTTAGTTCTTGCACTAGTTGAATTTTGTATGCTTTTAAACCAAGATCCTTTCGTAAAATAAACCAAGTTGCTGCATACGACAAACCAAGCTGTTGAGAACGGCGACGAATTGATTCTTCCCGGTCTTCGCGTACACTCGCTGCTACCGCCGCTATATTTCCTTCACTACGTGCTGGATGAGGTCTATGTGGTCGCGTATTATCCATTATTGTAAATTGAGTTTCAAACTTATTGATGGTATAGCGAATTGTGCGTTCGGTAGGCCGATTATGTGGCCCATATGTTGCTCTAAGCGCACGATACACATTCCTTGTAGGACGCCCATTTTCGTAATAAAGCTGTACTATTTGTAGACGCTGTGCCGGGCTAAGTCTTTCCATTACGTAATGTCAAATAGTACTGAACCAGAATGCGCAGTCCGCTGACGCGTCGCATGCGCGCTCAGCCATTAAATCCCCACCTAAAAAGTACCTCCAAATGAATCACCCATTATTTATGAAAAATAAACAAAAACAGACAAAAACTATTGTTCTCGCGCTTAACAGCATTCTTGCATTAGATTCACCATAAGAAAAATAACGGTGACTGTTCTTTTTTATTTTGCATCACCGTTGTCAGACGTGACTTTTTAGTAACGGTGAAAAAATAACCTGTAGTGAAATATCGCTCATTTCTAATATAGACCCACGTTACCTGATTATATTATATATTAGGAAGCCACTTGAAGAGTATAAATTTGATTAAATTAAAAAAGAAAAGTACATATTAGATAGATAGGTAGATAGATTACTTGAGGTGGCCGTGAAGACTCTTTCATGCGACCTTTCCAGATCTGTTGTGATCCTCATGCGTCATTAGAGTACTTCAGGATATTGATCTCTCATTTGTATTTGTAGGAACCACGTTTTTAAACTTACTTAACTTAACTTAAACTTGTTTCCTAGAGTGTATTGTATATGAATCGCGGTTTCCTCTTCCTGTTGACAAACTCTATATACGGTTTCTTCTGTCAATCTCATATTTATGTTGGCTGAGCTTACAATGCTTCGCTAATAAGCCTACTATCATCTTAACAGACTATCTGTCTTTATTTAGTAGGTTCATTGTAAACTTAAGCGAATATGCTCTAAAGAACTGTTTTGTCTGTCTTTGACCTGGAGACTTCTTCCATCTTTTCCCAGATCTACTTTCAGCCCACTTTTTCATGCTCGGTCCAATGTAGGCTGTAGACGAGGCCTGTCTAACCAATTCGTCCGCCTTCTTAATGGACTTGTGGCCTTCGCGCCCCGGGACCCAGACCAATGTCCATATTGCTCTGTATTAAATATACTGTATGACATGGAAACTGCAACACCAAGTAGGGGTGCGAATTTTTTGACCAAACTTGGTAGAAACGTATAACTATTCAAAGGCAATAATTGATTAAAATTTCAAAGAAAAAAAACAAGACTAACACAATTTAACTAAATTTTTATTAAAAATGTGTCGAGCCGCCCCTATTAGTTACACACTCCCTCACTCTTCGTGGCATTGATTCGACTAGGTGGTCGATATCCTCTTGGGGTATGGAGTCCCAAGCAACCTGTAATTCATGCCGGAGAGCTATTAGTGTCTGCGGGGGATTGGCTAAATTCATAAGTTTTCGTCCCATAATGTCCCACACATGTTCTATTGGCGAGAGGTCGGGGGATTTGGGTGGCCATGGCAAGATATTGACATGAGCCTCTTCGAAGCGATTTATAGAAATTCTCGCTACGTGGGGAGGGGCATTATTCTGCTGGAATAGTGGGTCTTCGAGCATTTGAAGATATGGAAGAATATGGGGTTCTACCACCTCATCAATGTAACGCTGGGCGTTCATGGTGGCTTGGATGAACACCAACTGAGACATACTCCCATATGCTATAGCACCCCATACCATAACACCCACTGCTCGATGCATATGCCTTTCAACGGAAAACTGAATATCACTACGTTCCCCACGTCTTCGTCTGACCCTCATACGGCCATCATGCATCCCTAGACAAAATCGAGATTCATCACTAAACACCACTTATGCCACTCCACGATCCAATGCATTCGCAATCTACACCACTCCAAACGTTGCTGTCGGTGTTGAGCCGTAAGTAGTAACACAAGATGTGGATGATATTGATTTTAAGCCGAACCCCCTAATTCGGCGATAAACGGTTCGAAGGGTTACTGGACGACCTTGATTACCTAACCACACGTCAGCAATTGATCTGGTACTGGAGAACCTGTCTCTTTGTGCCATTAGGCGAAGGCGGCGGTCCTGTATCCCATTAGTTCTTCTTCGGCCTCCGGTTCCTCTTCGGCGTCTTTCCTGACCCTCCCTAGTCCATGATTGATAACAGCGCATAATGGTGGATTGGTTCCGGTTAAGGCGATTTGCAATTTCCCTGTATGAAAAACCACCTTCTCGCAAACCAACAATTCGACCTCTGTCGCATTCGCTTAATTGGCGATAATTTCCACGTTGCCGCACTCTAGGCATAATAAAACTCTCTAAACACGTTAAACAAAGGTATAATAAGACAAAACCGTTGAAATAAATTTGAAACAAACAATAAATACACCACACATTAATGTCAGCGAAAACTGAATGAAGTGTCAGAAGTGCCATGACCACTTGATATATCGCAACAAAATTTTTATCAATTATTACGTTTGACTAGTTATACGTTTCTACCAAGTTTGGTCAAAAAATTCGCACCACTTCTTGGTGTTGCAGTTTCCATGTCATTGAGCATATATGCAATTTAATATTTTAAATTGTTGTCACAAGCTTATATATCTCTAAGACTCGAAATTATAAAATTTCATCTTAGGGAATTTTTCGATTCTTATTTATCAGCATTAGTCCATGTTTTTCCTCTTTTCTTCAGAATATCTGCTACTTCATCATTCCAAGTTTTCTTAGGTCTTCCTTTTCCTCGTCTGCGCTAAACTCTGGCGTCTCATAAAGGTTTGACTTGGCTTTTATCATTCATTTGGTTTAGATGCCTAAACCATTTTAATTGATTTCTTTTGATAACATTAATGACTGGTTTTACATCGAGGTCTTCTCATACTGTGTCGTTCCTTTGCCTATCTAGTCCAGTTAGGCCTTTAACTGCTATTAAATACTTCATATCCATCGCCTGTATTTAACTTTTCAAAGATTTATTTTCAACACCCAGCTTCGCTGCCATAGGTTAAAATTGGACTAAATTCAGTTTTGTTTACAGACATTTTTGTATGTCTATTTACTTCTTCCAGATAAAAGTTCTGTTAAAGCTGTGATATATACGTGCAGCATTAGATATTCTTTCATTAACTTCGCTTTCCATATATCCATCTTTTCCTATTAACGCTCCTAAGTACTTGAATACTTATTTTTTCTTCATTTATTTCTATGTTAACTGTTTTGTCTTCTTTTCCTATTAGCATCACTTTAGTTTTACTTGTATTTATTTTCATTTATTTTTTTTAACTCTGTGTCTCATATTCTTAAGCTTTCTTGTAAATCCTTTTCTTTGGGGGCGTATATCATACGGTCGTCACCGAATGCGCATACTGAGAGTTGCACGGGCTTTATCTTGTTGTATCCAACGTGTACAGTACTGATTCTCTTCACTACGGCTCTGATAACGTCATCCATGGCTAGTATGAATAATGTCGGATTCATCACACCATCTTGTCTTAATTCGTTATTGATCTCCAATAACTCGGATTGCAAGTTATCTTTCGCACATAACTTTTATTGTTGTTATATAGGTTCTTAATCGCATTTCTCAGTTTCTGAGTAATATTTCTTCTTTCTAGTCCCTCCCATATTTCTGTTGTGAAACTCTGTCAAATGCTTTCTCTAAATCTAGGAAGGCCAAATAAACTTGTGTGTTTTTTAAGTCTAGTCTTTTCTTGGTTAATTGTAAAAATGTGATCTTGAGCGCTTCGCCCTTTCCTGAAATCACTTTTGACCTCTGACATCTGTTCCTCTGTGACGATTTTTACCCTTTCTTCCAGAATACATTCGTACATTTTTGAGACAATGCTTAATAATGTAATGCCTCTATAATTTTCACAATTTCTAATGTCGCCTTTCTTGAATAACGGTATAATTATCCCGATTTTCCAATCCTCTGGTACTTATCCTGTATCCCCTACTTTATTAAAAAGATATGTAAGTATTTCTGTTCCTTGGCTACCTAGCGATTTTATCATTTCTGCCGTTATTCTATCATGACTTTTTTGGCGCTTTTGATTGCTTCTTATATAGACATAAAACTGTTTATTGAATAAATTCTTATCAAGTGTGTAAATAGTATAAAATAAATGGACTGTTAAATATACGATGGTGGATTGATAATAAGGTACCTCCAACTCAATAAAATAAGGATAAGAAAAGACAAAATAATGAAACCAATTTCAAAATGAAGTAAATTTATTTTACTACCAATGTAAATAATTATTTTTCCATATAATACCACTTCGTACAACACGTAATGCGATCTGTTTTTTCTTCGAACATTCGAATCCCTATTAAATAGCCATAAAATGAACACTATATTTTTTTGTAAATGCAACTCGAGATAAATCTAACTAATTCAATATCGTAATAATCTGATTTCTTTCAGCAAGTATCAACTCGCTTGATCTTAGCGTGCTTTACTAATTCAAACAATCACCGTTAACCCTAGAATGCATAAAGTGAGTCTTTCGGACTCGGTGCGCGTTTTGACTGCCTGTATTTTGCAAACGGCTCTGTGTACCATGTTTTCCGTCCAGGAATGCCTCTATCACCCCTTTATAAGTACTTTAACAATATTTTCAAACGGGGGGGGGTCACAAGTGGTTACACATACACCTTTTTTTGTGTAACTACTGCACATAAACATCAAGTGAGTCTCAGAGACTCGGTCGTTGCTACATAGACCCTGGTTGAATAAATCCCGTCAAACAACAAATACAGTTCCACATATTCATAAATAGTTTATATTGAAAACTACTTCCCTACTCCCCCCACAGCCGCTGTTTCAGTAAAAGTGGACCGATCCTACTTGAAGCTGCAACTTCCCCCCTTCCGCGTGTCGTGGTGCAGTAGTGATTAGTCAGTTGTAGCGGTAATTTCTTTTGTCCTTCATTTACGCTCTTTTATTCGTAATATAGTTGTATAGAGATTATGAATAGCTTCTGAATAGAAGGTAAGATTCTATTTTTCATATTTAGAAAATAATATCGCAACATTGCATTTCCTTTTTAATAAAAAGTTAGATATTCATATGGCTTCCGGCAGCAGTAAAAGATCAGTGAGGTATGGCGACGCTGATTTTGAAAGCACGGTCCTGCAATGGGCAAATGAATCTGATTCAGATGTGTCTAGCTCCGACTGCGATTCAGAAGAGGAAGCCGAGAAATGTGTTCATCCAAACAGGAACGAGGAAATTGAAAATATGGAGGAAGACATTTTATCAGCCAGTGAAGATGAAGCTCTAGAATCAGATGATCAAGATTTAGAAGAAATCATTGAAAATCAGAATTCTCAGGGTATGGAAGGAAAGAATGGGTACGAGTGGAAAATCGATGCTCCAGCTCAGACAAAAATTTCATGTCACAACATTATTCGTTTTACTCCTGGTCCAAAGCAACGCAACAGAATAATATCATTTATTGATGCTTGGAATGTTTTTCTTACCCGAGAAATCCTAGAAGAAGTTGTTGCTTGTACTAACAAGGAAGCAAAGCGGCAATATTCTGACAAAGGTAAAGAGTGGAAAAATGTGGAAGTTGATGAGATGAACGCATTTCTGGGATTGTTGCTGTTAGCAGGAGTCGAAAAACAATGGGATAGTCCGATAAGGGAATTGTTTTTGAATAAATGTTCAAATCCGATGTACAGAGCTACAATGACAGTAAATCGCTTTGAGAACATAAGACGGTTTATTAGATTTGATGATAAAAGAACGCGTGCCGCTCGTTTGGGAACAGATAAACTTGCACCAATAATAATAATATTTGGGACTTATTTATCAAACAATGTAAAACTGTTATGATACCAAAGGCGAACGTGACTATTGATGAACAATTACTGGGATTTCGTGGACGTTGTAGTTTTATACCATATATGCCCAGTAAGCCATGTAAATACGGCATAAAGTTTTTCTGGCTTTGTGAAAGTGAAACTGGGTACGCTATTGATGGTATTATATATATTGGAAAGCAACCTGGAGCAGAAGTCCAACGACGTCTTGGAGAAACTGTAGTGACTACTCTTATAACTAGTATAAAGAATAGTTCTCGAAATTTAACCTGCGATAACTACTTTACCACTATAGATTTGTTTCAAAATCTGCTAAAAGTCGGTATCACCGCAGTAGGAACACAAAAGGAGATTCCCATAGAGTTCAAAGCTTCGAAAGATCGTCAGGTATCCTCTTCGTTGTTTGGAATCAGTGAAAACTTAACCCTTGTTAGTTATGTGCCCAAAAAAAATAAATCAGTTATATTGCTTAGTACAATGCACCATGACAGCGCTGTGAATGAAGATAGTATAAAGAAAAAACCCGAAATCATCGAATTTTACAATAAAACCAAAGGGGGTGTAGATCATATGGATCAAATGGTTACCAATTATACGTGCAAAAGGCAAACACGGCGGTGGCCATTTGCCGTATTTTCAAACATGTTAGATATCGGTGCAGTAAATGCATTTTTTCTTTATGTAACTGAGCATCCAGATTTTGAAGCACGAAAAAAACATCGCCGTAGGATTTTTATAAAAAACCTTTCCGAAGCTCTGATATTGCCCTATATGACCAGAAGATCTCAAAATCCGTTTTTACATAAAAGAACAGTCGAAGCAATAAAGATCTTCATTGAAATTCCAGTAAAGCAACAAGAGGAGCCACCTACGAAGAAAAGGCGTTGTCATATCTGTGCATCAAAATTAGGAAGAATGAGCAAACAGATTTGTAATAAATGTAAGAACAATGTGTGTAAGGAGCATAGTGTTGTGATATGTAGTATCTGCCATTAAAAATTCTTATTATTTGGAACAATTATAATAATGTAAACTAAGGGTATTTCATTATTTTAGAATATCCATATGGATATCAAATGGTATTTTGTATTTTCATTTTTTGAGTTATTAAATTGTATTTAATGCTACAGAACTGTTTTTCTAAACCAAAACTACTAACTACTAATGAATAATAAAGAAACGCACCAAGAAAAGGCAGCTAAATCCTATTTTCTCGTACTTAATGTATGTAAAAGAGTAAAAAATTTAGGTCATGCATTCTAGGGTTAAACTAATAAAATTACTTTTTAGAAAGGCTGGGTCAATACGTTGTTGAAAGCAGTTTTCTCGCCAAGCGTTACTAACAAACTGATACAGAAATACAGTAGACAGCAAGGTATTCATAGACGTAGGTCATTCTAAAATCAACATGTCGCTGCCGCTACAATTCCAAATAGTTTTTCTTAATATTGTAATCGTTTTTTAACAAGTACTGGCAAAAAATAGGTAGCAAATTCATAAGCAATACAATTTCCTTGAATTTAATTTCAATAATTATTTTAGAGATTGGCGAAAAAATGCAACGTAACGATTGTAAAATATTAAAGGAGGTAGTAAATATGAGCCAAAATAAACCAAAAGTTTTAATAAACATCATAATTGGCTGATGATTTGTGACATAAACATTAAGTATTTGGCCGTTGTTGTCAGTACACAAGTTTTCGTTTCTTATGGCTATTTGCCCCAACGCAGAATTAGCCGACATGCATTTCATGTATGGGCGTGCTAATGGAATTGCCACCGAAGCGCGACGTCTTTATGTTGAAGCTTATCTAAATCGCCAGATTCCTTCAGATCGTATGTTTGGAAGAATTCACCAAAGATTGCGAGATACTGATTCATTGAGCAAACAGTGCCATTTATCCGAAAGCCCAAGGTCGGTATCTACTCCTGGAGCAGAAGAAGAAATTCTAGCACGGATAGAGGATAATCCGGAGACGATTGTGCGGAGAATATCAGCCGAGGTTAGAATTAGTGCTCCTCTTGTTTGAAGAATCCTAAACGAGCAGCTGCTTTATCCGTACCGTGTACGAGTGCAGGCCTTAAATCCACTTGATCATCGAGCACGTATGGTTTTTGTCGCTGGTTCCTACGCAATGATGCTGAAGACTCCCGCTTTCTTGCCAATATTTTTTTTTTTTTTCGGATGAAGTCGGGTTCACACGAAATGGAGTTGTTAATTTTCATAATACGCATGTTTGGGCCCCATGCTATAATGGAATCTGGACATCAGATATGTTTTTCATTAAACATTTGGATGGGTATTGTAGGCGACATATTTCTAGGTCCTGTTGTTTTACCAAATCGATTAACTATCTAAACTTTCTGCACAACACAATGTATGATCTTTTGGACGACATTCCTTTGAACCAAAAGCAACAAATGTGGTTCCAGCTCATGGTGCTGCAGCTCATTTTTCGTCTGATTTAAAAGGTCTAAATTTTTTTCTTTGGGGTTACTTAAAAACATTGGTTATGATACTCTTGTAAATAGCCTAGAGGAGCTACAAATTACTCAGAAATGCCTACAAATCCGAAACAATGAGGGAGTTTTCGAAAGAGTTCGAACAGCCTTCAGACTAAGATATCGTGTCTGCATGGAAAAAGAAGGAGGGTACTTCGAACATTTTATGTAACTTTGTTTTTGGTTTTTGATAGAAGCTTCCTTTGTTTGTTTGTACATAATAAATAATAAATGTTTCAAAAAAGAATAAACTTCCTTGTCTCCGAAACCGTTACTTTGCGGATCCATGTTTATTACGATTTTTTTGTTTATTTTGGTGCATGCTGCTACCTCCTTAAATATTTTACACTCTTCTTTTAACACCCGGTATAAGGCACGAAGTGAGTTGAAAAACTAAAGAAATTAAACTAGTTAAAAATGAAATAACTAAACTGCATAAAGAAAAAGAAGGTTGAAAGTTTGACAAAATTGTCGGTAGTTTTGCAGTAATACAATCAATAACCAAAACAATCCAAGATAATTCAATATACACCATATATCTGAAGAGTTCCCAGAATTTTTTTGTAAATATTCTGGCTTTATTGTTCTTTGTAGTTGAAATTGTAATTACCAACACATTGCTCCTATCTTCAATATTATGAATCGCTAAGTTATCTCAGGGTGAATACGTTAGTGCGTATCCTAATATACTTGGCATATCGAAAAGTTTGTATCATCCTGGATCGCAGCAACCGTTAAACCTTTTTTGATACGGTGCTTCTTAAAATAATCCTCATATATACAACTGCCGTCTCCACGAGGGCACCTCTCATGGTATAAGTGAATAGTGTCTCAACCGATTCTAACACTTCCTCATTGACCTTGATCGCATGTACATTGGCGATCAAGGTCAATGAAGAGGTGTTAGAATCAGCTGAGAAAGACCGACCTTACACAAGGTGAGGAGGAATATGAGGTGAAGGTTAAATAGGAGGTTTCAGAATCATATTGGTGATCAAGGTCGATGAAGAGGTTTTAGAATTGACCGAGGGTGACATTTGATGATTAAAGTCACGCTAGGTTAAACCAAAGTTAAAGACAAAATAATGGCGAGAAAAATGAAGAAGTATCTCAGGGTTGGGACAATGTTAGAGTATATAAGGTTTGCTTGTGTTAAACCTTGACCTTGAAATGTCTTTGACATTCAAATGTCATTGACCTTGGCATGACCTTGACATTCCAATACCCTCAATTTACATTTAAAATGGCATTGACTTTGGTTTGATCTTGACCTTCGAATAATCTTGATTGGCCTTTAAATGACCCTAACCACTTAGCCGATTCTAACACTTCATTGACCTTGATCACCAATATGCATGTGACCAAGGTCAATGTGGAGGTGTTAGAATCGGCTGAGATACTTTACTTGGTATAAGACCCCAAGCTTTGGAACCTTCTAAATCAGTCAATTTTGAAATTAGAGCGTCGAGGGTGGTACTTAGCGATTTCTTTCGGCGAGGTATGACTTGACTATAGACAAACCCGTAGACAAGATGTTTCAATAAAGGTGCAGAAATGGATTTCGCCCTTCGACCTTTTTTTCGCGGAAATGGATCTTACTCGACGGCGATATGATTTAGAGTCTCCATGGTCGATAGCGTTGGACATTTTCTTTGGTATTGGAAAAGCAGGCGTGTAAAGAGATATATGCAAATTTGGAAGGTAAAGTTCATCCGAATGAAGAATCCTGGCTATTTTAAATAAATAATCAAAAATCTGTGAAAGCAATCTACATTATGTGCTGTAGATGACACTTTTTTTCCTTTTTAAAAATCTTTATTAGAAGTTGAGCTATCAACAATTTTCTAGAACTACCGCTAGAAAAAATTTCAAATTGTACGCGATCTAGTGGTTCTCACGTTTGGCTTTGGATCTTCTTTATTTTTTTCTGTATTAAGTGAATCAGAGATTTCTCCTGCAAAACCAATAAATTAAACCCAAGAATAGTTTTTGAGTTTATCCTTCCCAACCGTGTATCTGCATGAATTTAAGAAAGCTTTGAAACTAAGTAATATTTCTTTGTCAAAGTGCAATCTATTCCCAAAAAAACTTGTGAACTAGTTTATTTTGCATCATTTATGAGCTTTTTTGGGCCTGGAATCCACAATATTTATCAGCTTGACCCCTTCTTGTCTACCACTCGTATTTGCTTAAAGACTCAAACACATGAAGTGCATTTTTTTTCTGTTCCATCGGTGCAATAAACTAGTAGTTCATCACGGCGACATGTTCCATAAACTCCAAAAATGATTTTCTGACGTAAGATTTTACAGTGACACTTTAAAATATCATTATTTCTTGTCATTATAAGATTTTGTTTTGTTCAAGCAGAAATGTACTAGGCTAACTAGATATCAATACGCCGTCATACATAGAAATAAGAGTAATTTAATGATTTTCTGACAATGGACCAATTCCTCAATCCAATTTGTATGCTTCATTATGACTATAGTAATTATTTTTACGCATGGTTTTTCGCGCTTTACGTTTCTTTAATATTTGCGCTAGGTTAAGTAGTATATAAAAGGGTTTGTTTTATTGTTAGGCATTTAGTGTTATCACACTGGTGAAGAGCATATCTTCAAAGGTTGTACCTTAACGAAAAACACTACGCTTAACACGGTTTTTTCTTTTAGATTGTTCTTCTGAAGATGTCGGAATTTATTAATTTATATTGTGGTTAGGGATTTTTCTTTCTGCCTGCCTTCATTTAAATTTTCGATTTCCAAAGTTCGAATAAGGAATTTTTTTTTGCATAGCGGTCACATGACATTCTTGTGCGGACTAGATGTTAACAGCCGCATTCACAAGTTATTTAATGTAATGAGGGGAACATGAATTACTACTGTAAAATATTTTCACCTCAGAATGAACTGGATTGGATAACCCACTCACCAGAATGTGCCACACAATTACAAATTAATGTTTGATGTTTGGTATTATTGTCTGCTAGTTTTTTCTATAAATGATTGCAACAACACTTAAATTATAAAATGTCAATGACTGAGATTTTTGGAGAATAATTTGCATAAAAATTACTTTTTTTTTTCGCGTAATAAGCAAAAGATATATATTTTTTATTGCATTAATTGACAAATTAAAATAAAAATGTCTTTATTATTATATTAGTGTTGTAATAAATGATTAATTAATTCATAATCGTTATTTGTACAACTAATTTTGAAAGTTCACTTTTTCAGTCATTTGCTTGATTAACTAGGGCTTCACTCTCGTTAATCAAACTATAAATTCATGAAAAAAACTGGCTTTTAAAACTAGTTATACAAATAGTTATTAGTAATTGATTAATAACGTATTATAGCACTCATGTACTAATGAAGACATTTATATTTTAATCTGTAAATTAATGCAATAAAAAATATTGCTTATTCCGCGAAAAAAATACACAGCTATTTTTATGGAAATTATTCTCGAAAACATATTGCCGTCAACTATTCTAGTAGTTGAGGACAAACTTAGGATGAAATAGGCCAAATTTCTTGTTGACGTTCAACGACCACTGTTCGCCGTCTATACATTTTCAAGCGTGCGTGTATAAATAGCAATAAGAGTTATTTATTAAACCCACGGCATGCTCATGTGGTACGCAAATGACACAGCTATTAAATACATACCGTACTGTTGAGGATTGCTCTTTGCAGATTGAATGTTATGAAAGAGATTTAGCAAAAGATATATTTTCTTATTACTATGTAAAGCATTTCTTTAACATACCGATTTATCTTTTTAAATTTCTAAATTCACGTATGAAAAAGCTATTCTAATTTTAAAGCTCATTTATTTTTTATTAACACCAATTTACATAAATAATTTGACATCATCGTGTTTTTTTTTTTCGATCAATTTATACATTAAATGATTAATAAGATCCATTGCGAGCAACCAAATCGACTCACCCATAAAGCGCGCGTAGAGACATGTTTCTTTCAAAAAGAATATAATTGATTCATGAAAAACATATGTCGTTATCAAGCCTGAAACTTTGACTTTAACTTGACGCCATCAGCATAACAGTCAACTCGGTACTTTTTAAAATAATGCCATTTCAATCAACATTCATCAACATAAGTATTTATTCACAGTGATGTTTATATAAATATTATATCAGAATAATTGAAACATACATGAGTAGGTAAACCCCACCAGTTTTATATAATACAAAGGTATTTTTAATAATATAAAATATTATTAAAAACCTGGTGTGAAGAACACAAATACAGGTTCACTATTAATATTTTTGTGAACGTGTCCGAAAATATCTTTCCTCAGAGACGTAGATGCGTATTTCACCTTTCTACAGGCTCATCGGTACGCCCCTGCTGGAGAAAGAATATTTCCAGACACATTCACAAAAAAGAACCACATCACCGTAATTATCCAGACCGGGCGTAGAAGTAAATTCAGCGCTGCCTGTTGTCAGACAACCGAAGTACCTCGCCCCGTCCACATAACCAATGTGAAGTAACGACGCCTTTCCAATGGTGGCACAGTCATCCCTCTAGAAACTGTATTTTGTTTGTGTCTTCACTCATACTACGGACTAACCGCATGTGTAATGTATCAGAACAATTGAAACATACATGAGTAGGTAAACCCCACCAGTTTTGTATAATTTTATATTATTCAAAATACCTTTGTATTATACAAAACTGGTGGGGTTTACCTACTCATGTATGTTTCAATTATTCTGATACATTACACATGCGGTTAGTCCGTAGTATGAGTGAAGGCACAAACAAAATACAGTTTCTAGAGGGATGACTGTGCCACCTTTGGAAAGGCGTCGTTATTTCACATTGGTTATGTGGGCGGGGCGAGGTACTTCGGTTGTCTGACAACAGGCAGCGCTGAATTTACTTCTACGCCCGGTCTGGATAATTACGGTGATGTGGTGATGTGGTTCTTTTTTGTGAATGTGTCTGGAAATATTCTTTCTCCAGCAGGGGCGTACCGATGAGCCTGTAGAAAGGTGAAATGCGTATCTACGTCTCTGGGGAAAGATATTTTCGGACACGTTCACAAAAATATTAATAGTGAACCTGTATTTGTGTTCTTCACACCAGGTTTTTAATAATATTTTATATTATTAAAAATACCTTTGTATTATACAAAACTGGTGGGGTTTACCTACTCATGTATGTTTCAATTATTCTGATACATTACACATGCGGTTAGTCCGTAGTATGAGTGAAGACACAAACAAAATACAGTTTCTAGAGGGATGACTGTGCCACCTTTGGAAAGGCGTCGTTACTTCACATTGGTTATGTGGACGGGGCGAGGTACTTCGGTTGTCTGACAACAGGCAGCGCTGAATTTACTTCTACGCCCGGTCTGGATAATTACGGTGATGTGGTTCTTTTTTGTGAATGTGTCTGGAAATATTCTTTCTCCAGCAGGGGCGTACCGATGAGCCTGTAGAAAGGTGAAATACGTATCTACGTCTCTGGGGAAAGATATTTTCGGACACGTTCACAAAAATATTAATAGTGAACCTGTATTTGTGTTCTTCACACCAGGTTTTTAATAATATTTTATATTATTAAAAATACCTTTGTATTATAAATATTATACTTCGTTTATTGTTGTTGTGTTGGTGATTCCGAAAATTTTATTGATGACGTGCACGTCTTCGAATCGTGAACGTCGTATACTTGAATGAACACTTCTGTGTTATTTATCTGCCTACCAAATAAGGCATTTTGACAGAGTGGAACGCGTAATACGGAAATTAGTAAACTTTATTTTGTTTATCTGACTTAAAATGAAAGACTGCACATATTGAACATAAAATCTCTTGAATTTTATCGTTGTTTGATTGTCCTTAAAACTTGATATCGTTTAATTCTTAATTGTTTTGATTGGCCGAATTTATTAGTATTTGTAAACTTCCGCGTTTCAACTCGAATTTTGTATACCGTTTCGTAGGACTGAGAATGGTCGGCACAATTCTTTGATTATAACGAGCCATCGAAAAAATTCATAATTGGAGTAGACTGTGAAATTGGGTTGGTACTTTAACCACTTCCACAGAATGACATTTATTATTTGACATTGAAACTATAAGTTTGTGTCAAATTTTTCAAAACTCTTATTAAGAAAATTAAATTTATTTAGATGTAAATGGACAACATTTTCAACAATTTCTATAGCTATATGTAAATTTTGATTATGATTTCGATATTAAATAAATTACTTGTTTTCTTTTTTGTTGTAGTATCATTTCAATGCCATAACCTTTTTTTACAATGAAACCAAATGAAACTGTCAAGCATCAAGTAATGTGTCATTATGTGGAAGTGGTTAAAGTATCAACTCAATTTCACAGTCTACTCCAATTATGAATTTTTTCGATGGCTCGTTATATGAATACTCTAAATTAAAATCTGTTTTCAGTTTTTCTCTATCGGGCTAGGTTTTCATACAAATCAAATCAAATATAACAATGTACGTATATTTTCAATGAAATACATATTACAAATATATTAAACGCATAGAGCTAATACAAAACTATTCCTGCAGGGTTAATTAGCTGAAATATTAATTAATATATTGAAAAAAGATAATATGAATTCCTAAATTTTTTCGTTGTTGGGGGAAAGAAAACTTCATTTTTTTTAAGCCTATATCCTTCACTAGTGTCACTTTTCAAACACCAATAGTAGTTAGTCGTCATTGACAAATCCCAATGGCCTTGGTAGCGGATTTACATTGTTTTAATGTCTTTGTGAAACCGCTCACCTTATTCTTCACTCGTTGCAACAAGATTTTGAGGAAAGTAATCAATATGGCTGTTAAAAAAATGCACTTTTATACTCATTCTACACCCTAGATTATTATTATTTATTGACACATATGTAGTTATATTTTTTTCAATATATTAAACTTGCAGAAACAATTTTGTATTAACTTTAGGTGTTTAATATATTTGTAATTTTTCATTGAACATATAAGTACAGTGGAATCTCTCTTGAGCGGACACCGAAGGGACCATTGAAATGTGTCCGTACAAGGGGGCTGTCCGGCCAAGAGAAAACTACAAATTCAAATCAACAAAAATTTGTCTAAGGTTGTTAGTTTTTAAAAATTAAAGCTGTTTCTTTATGTTCGCTTTCCAGCAAATAATAAACAGTTGTTATTTTTTATTTAAAAATACTTTTATTAAAAAAAAATAAACAATTCAATTGGGTTTAATAACAAAAAAATCATTAAATGTAGCTCTATATGTAATAAAAGTTTAAAATGTTTTATGACTAGTATATTATTTCAATAAATATTCCTCCATCCTGGTTTGGCGTGTTTTGGTCTTGGCAATAACATATTGAAAATGTAAGTCCAGCGATGAAAGTATATTCATAGCTTCTGTATCACCTTGGCATTTCACAAACGCTATAAGATCATGCGCTTTCGCCAAAGCCTCATTATATGCTAGGATGTTGTTTCTTGCATCTTGAAGATCTGAAGGTTCAATTTCATTTGTTGAGTCATCAGAAATTTCTTGAACTTCAGAAATTTGTTCTTGTAATGGTACGAGCAAATCTAAAGGTGATCTCTCAATTGGTAAATCATCATCGATCTGATAAAAATCTTTTAAGCTTTTCTCACTGACCCCTGCAATACATCTTTTCTCAATTTCGGCTAGTAGGTTTAATGGCAAATCATCCTCAGGCTCAAAATCAACATCAAATACTGTCGGGCATTCCTGGCTGTCAAGTGTAAATCCTGCCTTACGAAAACAGTTCTGAACTGTTTCAGAAGTAACTTGGTCCCATGCACTTTTAGCAAAATAAACTGCATCCAATAAGTTCATACTTTTCACTAAATCATAGGCTGTGTTAGAAATTTCAATGTTTGCTAGTAAGTGCCTCAGTATCAAAGTTCTATAATTACGCTTAAAATTTTTAATAACACCCTGATCAAGTGGTTGGCTCATTGAAGTACAATTAGGAAGCAAAAAATGTATTTTAATGTTTTTCAAATTGATGTTTTTTGGATGCGATGCCGCGTTGTCCAAAAAAAGTAAAATTTGCCTATTTTGCCCTCCCATTTTTCGGTCGAAATTTTCTAACCATTCACTCATAATTTCAGACGTCATCCACGATTTGGTGTTTGATTTCCATGTCACCGGTAAATTATCTTTTATTAAATTTTTAAAAGCTCTTGGTTTAGATGCCTTTCCAATAACCAGCAGCTTTTCTTTGTCTCCAGCCATGTTCGCACAGTGCAATATTGTTATCCTTTCCTTAGACAATTTTCCTCCCACTCATTTTTGATTTTTTAAAGTCATGGTCTTGTTTGGTAATGCCCTAAAATAAAGCCCACTTTCGTCAGCATTGTAAATATTTTTTGATATGTACTCTTTTATTAGAGAAGGTAGTTTCACCATGACTGCTGCTACATCATCAGGATTAACAGAGGCGGCTTCGCCACATATCGCTTTGAACGTAATATTGTGACGAATTTTAAACTTGTTAAGCCAACCCGACGAGGCATTAAAAGTGTTGCTACCCAAGGATTCAGCTATTTCTTTAGCTTTGCTTTGTATCAATGGGCCTAAATGGAAAAGTAAAATTATTTGAATAAAACATATTAGTCAATCAGAATCCACTCAGTAAATTAATGATAAAATGAATCAATCTGTTGTAAATCTTTTGTATAGAATTAAAAAACCTAACTTACGTACCAGTTAATGGAATTCCTTTATTGCGTGCTGCGAGAAACCATTCGTAGGACAACTGATCAATTGTCAGCCCTTCAGCATTAAAAAATCTTCTTTTCTCATTTAAATTTACATTGGAGTGCCATTCTTGTATTATCTCTTCTCTTTTCTTTATAATGTCAGAAGCTTGAGTTTTACTAATGCTAAATCGCTTCGATAAATTTCTCACACTTAATTTTTCTTTGTTGTACACTTCAATCACTTCTATTTTTTGCTTAATAGTTAATACACACCTCTTTTTACCCATTTTCAAACGTCACGCCCGCACTAATGTATAGAAACGAATGAACAATGCTTTCCAAACTACAATAAATAAACGCACATCTATGTTATTGGGGAATCCCTTAAATCGCGTAAGTAATGGCATCGATTACAAGCTGGTGGTCAAATAGGTTTGTACACCATACGTACGCACCACAAACATTGCAAGAATTAGTATTGTCAACTCACCGAAGCAGAAGCGTAAATTGTAGAAAAAATGTTAGATTGAAAACATTATGTGAGAGAGAAAATATTTACCATGCCCACATTAAAGTATGTTATGTGATGTAGTAAATATGATAAACCGTGCCTTGTGGCTAAAGCGAACAAATTAAAAGAGTCTTGGCAAGCTTATTTGTAAATTATGATATGAAAAAATCGGAAAAAATAAGCTAAATGTTCGTTCAAGAGAATTTTTTTGTCAAGCGGGTGTCCGGGTCCGCTCAATAGAAGCGTCCGTTCAAGGGAAAGCGACTGCAATGCTTTTCTTATGGAGCGCTGCCGGGACCTGGCAACAATGTCCGTCTAAAGGGGGTGTCCGCTTATGGGAAGTGTCCGTTAAGGGGAATTTTACTGTACATACATTATTACATTCGATTTGATTTTGTATGAAAACCTAGTCCGATAGAGGAAAGCCAATAACAGATTTGGATTTAGATTATTCATGTAATGTATATCCAGGTGGAAAATTAAAGAAAAGCACACAAAAAAATTATAGACTTCTATTATTAAAACTGTAGAATCGGCCCTAAGTAATAGTATAAGAGCCGCTTCTAACAATACACTTTAACACATCAGTTATACCGTTGAATAACACGAATGAGGATAAAGTTTAGTTAATCTCTAGTTAAACGTTATACAATGCCTAATTTTAAATAAAATTTGGAATATATTGCAGTATAAGTTAATACTTGTGCCAAAGCATAGATAAGTTGAGTTTTGTATAAAGGTGGGTATAAATATTTGAAATCGCAATACGCATGGACGAATTGTAAACACAACATATTAATACAAACTTATTTGTTGTGAAATAAGTTTTTTTTTGTGTCGAAATTATTTGTTGGCTGCTAGTATTAATTAATTAATTAATACTTTTTATTTGAAAAGTAGATAAGTTTAGAACATGTATAAATACAATAAAGACGAAAAAGTTGCAATGATAATGTGGTACCAGAAGAATAATAGTTTCAGAATGGTCAGAGACATGTTTACAAATTACCGAACGTAACCCATCTATTGAGGGCATTTCAGTAACACGATAAAATAAGTGATTTTATAAAATGGAGAAATTTATCTTAAAAATCAGTAGTGGGAAATCAAATGGTATGTACATAGTCTAAAAAAGTTTTAATCAGTATCGTGTACTATCTCTTATCTATGGGTGTAATGTATAACGAAGCAATAATTTACAGGAGATTACTTATCATATGAAGTATCTACAAGAAGTCTGTCACTGCATCCAATAAGGGATAAAGATGAATCAGAATATAATGAGAATTCAGTGTCTAAAAAGACTAAAATAAAAGACTTTAAGCAAGCGAACAAAAGAAAAAAGAATAAGCTTCGAATAACAGAAAATTGGCCAAATGTATAACTTATGGGAAAGAATATAAGGCTAGTGGAAATACCAGCAACTTATCATCTAATCATTTAAAACGTTTCCATTCTATCTTAGATAGCAAGGTTACTTTCATATGAAGCTAGAGTAGCAACTGTTCCAGACCCTTGATTTAAAAGAGAAGGTTTCCATAGTACTGCAAATGCTGCTGGGGCTCCTTCTTTTCTAGAACAAGAAATGTTTAATATTATGAAGAAAATAGATCCTGAAAATAAAGAACAAATGCCTGTAATCAGAACAGACATTAGTCCACATCAAAAGTCACTTATTTGGATTTTTGCAAGAATTAATAAAAGAGAAAGTAAAATCAATTACAGCTGATGTAATAATAATTAAAAGGCAATACCTCGAAAGGCCAAATCGGGATGTAGATCCTCTTTTATTTTGGAAGGGAAGTTTAAAAAAAAAGAGTGTTTGCATTTTTATTTGGATTCTTCTTATGTAACAGGAATGGAGCCGAAACCCTTAAGAACAATGTCCTACGAAATACTTCTGTATTCCAGCAAATTCAGCAGAAAGTGAAAGAGTGTTTAGTACAGCTTGTTTAATAATAAAACAAAGGCATGCAAGACCAAAACTGAAAAATGTTAATATGATAATGTTCCTAAATAAAAATTTTAAAAATATTAATATGTAATCTAAGTAATTATTTTATTAAAATTACCCTCAACCTTTTGCTAGTAGTTAAAGAAATAACTCCAAATTTTGGAAAAGGAACATGAAAGGAGCAAGAAAAGAATGTTTAGTAATTGAACTTTTAAAAATTAAATTAGGGCAAACAAAAAAATTTACTTGCAATAAATTATAGATTTATTATAACAAACGTATAATATATACAAAAAAGAGCTATTTTATTTATTGTCTTCACCGAACTGTTACAAATGAAACAGATATGCAATATACACGTCTGTAACTGTACACATGGACATACAACTCGTATTTTCCAACATTTACTTCTGCCTAAGACACGTGTTTCTGCCATCTACTATCAGGCTTCATCAGTTAGGCTAGTGAAGTAAAGCTTAAAGAAATCGCCTCATAAGGTAGAGCAAATTTTGTCCTATCAGGTGACACCATATAATCTAGCAAATTTTGTTATGTACCGGCATAGCAGGTCAAGGGAAAATTGACACTTTCGGCATAGTCTCTTTTGCCCGTCAGATGTCACTAGATTATATGGTGTCACCTGGTAGGACAAAATTTGCCATACCTTATGAGGTGATTTCTTTAAGCTTTACTTCACTAGCCTAACTGATGAAGCCTGATAGTAGATGGCAGAAACACGTGTCTTAGGCAGAAGTAAATGTTGGAAAATACGTGGTGTATGTCCATGTGTACAGTTACAGACGTGTACGAGTATATTCCATGTCTGCTTCATTTGTAACAAATGCGTATACGTGCTTAACGTATTGATATACTTACATTTTTTGGTATATTCACCAAACTGCATGAATTTGTTTTGTGTAAGTTAAAGAGCATGAAAAATACTGAAAAAAGGAAAGCACAAACAATTGAAAAACCTGAAACTCCAAGTAATCTTTTTTATATAGAAAATTCTGTAAGTTTTTTTTAATTTTGAAAATACCTTAAGTTAACAACAGATGATTAGAGCTAATGGACACCAAAACAAATAAGGCATTTGAAACACATTTCACTACATGTATCTCGCAAAAACTTGTTACAAAAAGATGAAAACATTCAAATGTATTTAATTGGACATACATTTTTATACGCATTGTATCTTTTAGCTTCAAGTATAAAAATGACAAAAAGAAAAAGAATACGCAGTAAGGGAAAGGAACAAATTGAAAAAAAATCTCAAATACATTAAATTGCCAATATAACAGGAAATTATAATTATTTGACAAGTTAATATACATATTGCTATGAATAGTGGTTTGAAAATTTAGCAGGCCACTTTCCACAACTAGTTTTCCCAACAAGTTTTCTCAGCCGGTGAATTTTCAAATATGAGACTTTTAACTTCTCGGGTTCCACTTAGGAAATACGTGTTAAAACTAAAATGAGTTGAGCGCCAGTGAAATGTTCACAAAAATTTATTTACTTATTTTATATAAGTTAAGTTAGAACAGCAATATTAGTATTATTGAAATGAAACAAACGCAGGATAAAAATTAAAATTTATATTTAATACAAAAATAAAAAAAATAAAAAATATGTCTCTACAAAGTATAAAGATGCTGTATTATACAAAAATACTTGAGGTAATAACATTCACTGAAAATTGACAGCTAAATGAATGGAAAACATCCTCTAAATGACACCGATCAAAACTTATCTAAAAATAATCAAGTTTAATATTAATTTCTCCCCAGAGAACCACACCGTATAATCAGATACTGACACAAACAAAAAACTTACACGTGTGCTATCGACACGTACAAAAACCCTTGAATCCTCTCAAACAAACTTTTCAATTATAATATTAATATAGAATTTTAATATTTAACTGTATTATTTATATTCTTAAATTAAATCTCTTAACTACAAGAAGATTAATACAATAGAAATATAGTTATAATAATCTTATATACTATGACGACGTCATATAATTTTAATTCTACTTACAAGAAAAAATATGTGGAGACTCTTACGAACAAAGAAGGTGCATAATCAATTTAAACATTAATAATACAACGAGAATTTATCTCTATAAATATCGGGACTTTAATAACAAATAAAACAAAATCACTTTCAATCAATCAACCCGAATTAATTAAAATATATTTAAATATATTTCACAAAGCAACCTTCTAGTTCAAACTATAAATTTCATCTCAACGTTTCTACAATTTGCACATCCAATGCACGCCGGGAAAACCAGTTTTTCTCGCAAGTTAAATTTATAAACATTTTCAATATACAATTTATCTCACAAAATATGTACATTTTTAAATTAAATTATTTTTAATTAAAAATCCATAGCAATATGTAGTCATTTAAGAAAATGGCTTTATTATTTATTTAATAATAAAATCAACATAAGTATATATACAATTAAAAATGGAAATATAAAAAAGATTTAGAAGATAGTACAATAGTCGATATTAGAATAAATTCGCAAAATGAACATATTTCCATTTTGCATATGTATTTGCTTCTGGCTGCTCTTCGTGGAATTCGATGCCTTCATCAATGACCCATTCACAACATCGTGTAATACTGTTACTGCTAGTATTCTTGCTTTTGAGAGTTCCACATTAACTCTCATATCATATATGTAATAAGATTAGAAATCTGTTTAAAACACAAAAAATCTTCCAATCCAGTTTCTGGTTCTAATATGAGATTCATTGTACAATTGTTCAGTTCAACTTTGAGGATTTGCCGAAGGGGTTAATAAATATTTTGTAATACCGTAACCACTATCACCAAGTATAGTACTGAGTTATTGAAACGCTTATTTTCTTAGCTTTTTTTAATTGCTAATGCATTAAATTTGTTTGGTCATGTGTAGATCCTGGCCATCCAACTACGATGTCACAATTTCTTAATTGAGAATTTCCTATTACCTGGATATTCCATGAAAAATATACTTTTATGTTTCAGTACAGCTCAGCATTATTATCACCAGGAGATTGTATTCTTATGTGAGTGCAATCAATTATACTTAGTACATTAAGAAATCTAGCTACCTGATAAAATCTCAGTTTACTTTCTTGTAATTCTACATTTTTAGGCATATATATACATATATATGAGTATAAAAATTGTGGCCATAGTCTGGCAATTGCATGTGTAACATTTTGTATGTTTATTAGATTAGTATTATTATCATTGTACCTGTTGCAAAACATCTCAGAGTCAATAAAAGTTTAATTTCTGTATTTATTCTGTGATTTATTTAATTTGCAGACTATTTCTGGTCTTATATGTTTTAAAATATATCTTGAAGTATTTTTACTTAATCGAAATCGCTTTTTGAACTCTTCATCCGACAACGTGTTAAAATAATTGACTGCAACAAAACAATATATTAAAAACATATGTTTATTATATGTTTTATAAGCCTACCTGACCTTAAAAACCTTACGGCTCCGAAAGTAACGCATACGAAATCTAATTTCTTCATCGCTATCTGAATCAAAGGCATTCATATCCATTTTAATTTATAAAATGTGTTATAGAAAACTGAGTCTAAAAAACTAACATTACATAAATAAGTAATCAGCTGTTTACTAATACTTGTCACTTTTACTGCCAACATAAGAAAAAATTTGATATATTTGACGGTATAACTACCCACGAACTAAAAACGACGTGTAGAACGCAGATAAATGCCGGGTTATAATATGGAATAAGTTAGAACACGGGATAACTAACTTGAGGTTTATCTGCGGTCGTGTAGAATCGGCTCTAAGCCAGCGGTCGGCAACCAGCATTGTATACTTTATAAGCCTACATGTTCTTAAAGGCCTTATGGCTCTGAAAGTAACGCACACAATACCTAATTTCTTCATCGCTATCTGAATCAAAGACATTCATATACATTTTAATTTATAAAATGTGTTATAGAAAAATGAGTCTAGAAAACTAACATTACATAAACAAATAATCAGCTGTTTACTAATACTTGCCATTTTTACTGCCAACACAAGAACATTTGATATATTGGGCGATATAACTAGCCATGAGCTAAAAACAACGTCTAGAACGTACGCTGGCATAAATCTCGGGTAATAATATGGGATAAGTTAAAACATGGTATAGCTAACCGAGCTTTAGCTGCGGTCGTCCAGAATCCACCTTTAGACTATTAGTGCTTCTGAATTTATTCACTGATGCAGATTTATATATTGCGTATAACTCATTTGTATTTCTAGTACCCAACACCTGTCGAATGTATTAACTTTAAAATTATACAATTTTTCTCTGCCTTTTTATGAATAAATAAATAAATTATAATAGATAAATAAAGACCTAGTGTAACTACATTAATTCGTAAAAAAGTACAAAGTACATTGTGAATGTTCGCGTTTTATGAAACGACAAAATCAGTGAAAACGCCAGTGTCATAAATTCAGTAGCTTTGATTAATTAAAAGTCTACCAGTTACGCATAGCTCGTTAATCTTCTTAATTGGGTTATTTCTAATGCAATTACTGTCAAATAATAGTCGATCATCCATAGAATGTTTAAATTAATTCTGTCATATACATTAATCTATTTTACCCAGTTTAAAATCGTGTTCAGTTTAGGTGTAGTTAAATGTCGCGGTATTTAAAATATCTGCGTCTTTATTAAATTTTTTAACAATCAATACGCATTTATGTAGCAAAAAAATGATACATTCCACTTAGAAATTGGTATTTTTCCATACATATTTCTTGACGCCAGTGATAAGACCTGCTATGTTTCTGCTTGGTTTGATGCGTTGTGCATCGGACAATAAAAAAAAGTGTTAGTAATACGGACAAGATATTATTATGCACACGACAGTTCTACGTTATATATTCTATTTGTAAAAAGTTGTAAAGTTATATATTAAGAAACATATTCTCGGAGCGTGCTATTATTTTTACTTTCCAATAAACACACTACGTTTACACGAAAAATTACAGCAATAGTTGTTAGAAGTGTAGTAACTAGAACCGTTTTTCGATTACATTCATTATAAAATATTGTTTCATTAACATCATTTGAATTGAAGTAAATGGAATATTGTAGTCAATAATTAATTGACTTGGCAGATACATGTTGAAACTCCATTATAAATTATAATAAAACACGTTTATGCGTTTGTTTGAAATACGTTTTATTAACACTACAATTGTTTCGCCAAACATTGGCTTCATCAGGTGCTGATAGTCTGATTATACAATAAAACAACTTAATATATATAGTCTCACACTCATGTATGTAACACATTAACAGTGGGGACGTATTGTAGATATTAGAATTGTAGGAGGGGTGAAGAATTAAATTCAGTTTGTTCATTTAACTCTACGCCTAATTTGTTGCATCTATTGATAATGGCTGAGATATTTATGGATTCTATTGAAAATGAGATTTGTAAATCCCCGCTATTTAACAAATGCATTTATTGGTACAGGTACGTAGATGACGTTTTGGTTTGTTTCAAGGGCACAGAGAGGCAAGTAAAAATGTTCCAAGAACACATTAACACGATTCATCCTAATATAAAATTTACTACAGAAATAGAAAAAGACAAATCTATTAATTTTCTCGATTTAACCATTTCAAACAAAACAGGTAGACACGATTTTGCAATATACCATAAACCTACACATACAGACACAACAATACACGCGAGCTCTTTTCACCCCACTTCACATAAATTAGCAGCATACGAATTTATGATACATAGGCTAATTCACCTACCGATGAACAAAAGCAATTTTGACATTGAATTAAATAGAATATACACTATTGCAATCAATAATGGATATACAGTAAATTTAGTTAATAAAATTCACGAACAAAAACAGAAAAAACTTGCTCTCTCTCTAATCTACCCTAAAATACCGTCTAATATAAAAAAAACAGTACAACACCATTACATATATAGGAAATACATCTATTAAAACATGTAAACTAATCAAAAAAGTTAGCAATGGGTTTATTTCTTACAAAACTAATAACTAGAGCTGAGGATGTTTGCGGTACGGCAGGACCGTATGTAGTGCATCCCCACATTTAACTATTTATCTAAATATTCTCTGAAATGATTTGCCGGATCTCATAAATTAATAGAGTGATATTTTAGTATGCACTGGATATTGTTATTATACAAAATCATAATAGCCATTTGTATTTATCTAAATATTCTCTGAAATGATTTGCCGGATCTCATAAATTAATAGAGTGATATTTTAGTATGCACTGGATATTGTTATTATACAAAATCATAATAGCCATTTGTATTTATGGATCATAAATAATAATACGCATGTATTTGTATTTGGTTGTGAATTCAATTTAAACTTAAAACGAATCGTAATATTTTAACGACAAGCCGTCCTTACAATACATGCATTCGAGACAAAGTGTGCAACTCTACGAATAACTTCCATAATTGATCGAAAATGGACATTTTGGAGCTGAAGTAAAGCCCCTATTCTTAGAAAATTTTATTACTGTCGTTAAGAACTATTATTATAAACAACAAAGGCCTTTTATTAGTGTTGAAGTTTTAGTTTCATTGAATTTCCATGTTGTAAGTAGTCAATTGTAAAGTGTTCATTCACAATATTCTAAAACAAGGTGTAAATTTAACTAAAATCCAGAAAAACACATTCTGATAATATATTACTAGATTAGAAGCTGTGTTTACTACTATTTATTATATTATTTTTATAACCAAATGCAATAAAAGCTACGAAAACAAAAGAAACCTCGATTTATTAAAATCTTGTCACACAGCCTTTCAAAGCCTGGTAGCACATATTTTGCATATATTTTATATATACTACCTACTTGAACTAGGTGAATGAAGTTAAGTAACTTCTAACTTCATTCACTTAGTTCAAGTAGGTAGTATATATAAAATATATGCAAAATATGTGCTGCCAGGCTTTGAAAGGCTGTGTGACAAGATTTTAATAAATCGAGGTTTCTTTTGTTTTCGTAGCTTTTATTGCATTTGGTTATAAAAATAATATAATAAATAGTAATAAACACAGCTTCTAATCTAGTAATATATTATCAGAATGTGTTTTTCTGGATTTTAGTTAAATTTACACCTTGTTTTAGAATATTGTGAATGAACACTTTACAATTCACTACTTACAACATGGAAATTCAATGAAACTAAAACTTCAACACTAATAAAAGGCCTTTGTTGTTTATAATAATAGTTCTTAACGACAGTAATAAAATTTTCTAAGAATAGGGGCTTTACTTCAGCTCCAAAATGTCCATTTTCGATCAATTATGGAAGTTATTCGTAGAGTTGCACACTTTGTCTCGAATGCATGTATTGTAAGGACGGCGTGTCGTTAAAATATTACGATTCGTTTTAAGTTTAAATTGAATTCACAACCAAATACAAATACATGCGTATTATTATTTATGATCCATAAATACAAATGGCTATTATGATTTTGTATAATAACAATATCCAGTGCATACTAAAATATCACTCTATTAATTTATGAGATCCGGCAAATCATTTCAGAGAATATTTAGATAAATAGTTAAATGTGGGGATGCACTACATACGGTCCTGCCGTACCGCAAACATCCTCAGCTCTACTAATAACTCAGTCCAAAAATATATTAGGAATGACAAAGATAAAACGGATAAAGGGTCAAAATCGGGGCTCTATGTGTTGACTTGTGAGTGCAATAAGGTATATGTGGGTCAGACGGGGCGTACCTTCCGACAGAGGACAAGGGAACACGAAAAATGTTATAGAAACCAAAAAAACAGACCACTTTCGCAAACCACTGCTTAGAGTTAAATCATAAATTTAATATAGATTATAAAATTTTACATGTACCGTATAAAAGCACAAAACTTAATTTATTGGAGACTTTAGAAATCAATAGATACAACAAATTAGGCGTAGCGTTAAATGAACAAACTGAATTTAATTTTTCACCCCTCCTACAATTCTAATATCTACAATACATCCCCACTGTTAATGTGTTACATACATGAGTGTGAGACTATATATATTAAGTTGTTTTATTGTATAATCAGACTATCAGCACCTGATGAAGCCAATGTTTGGCGAAACAATTGTAGTGTTAATAAATCGTATTTGAAACAAACATATAAACGTGTTTTATTATAATTGTAGTCAATATTCGAAAATCAATTAAAAGAGGTTGGTATCGTCAAGGATAATAGGATTGCCTGTATTTCAAGTCTCGTGACTACGTGATGTCACCTGCGTTCCAAATATGTTGCCCCCTATGCTATACATTGTGATTTGCAGTTTTCTGATGCCGTTTATTTGAAATTTTCTCTTGTTATTTATTATATCTAGCATTGTTCTTTATATTATTTATTATACGAAGACACGATCGCACAGAAACGAAGGATTACACAAACTTTATTTTTCTACGTATTAATTTTATTTACATTTATTGTATGAGGGGTCGCGGAGCTAAGAAGAAGGTTGAGAATCGCTGTTCTATGGCAAGAATGTGAATGTGGTGTTAATCACACTAATTTATCTGTTTTATTTAAGACTCTTAATAATAAAAAAATCTTTCCTCACTAATGCTCATAAAGAGCAACGAGTTGGTTTTGCTCTTCAGTTTCTCCAAGAACATCTTTGGAATAATATGGTGTTTTCAGACGAGAAAACATTTAAATCAAATTATGATGGCAGGGTGAAGGTGTATAGGCTAATAAATACCCGTTTTGTAGAAAGATACATGCAGTAAATTAATTCATCTGGCTTTTCTGTTAATGTCTGGGCATGGATCAGTGCGAGAGGACAGGAAGCGTTATGTATTGTGGAGGACAGACTCAACGCTAATAACTACACCAGAATTCTTGAAGAAATTATTCTTCCATCGGTTAGTCTTTCCCCTCAATAACTTTGTTTTCCAGCAAGATAATTGCTCTATCTACACATCAGCTCTTGCACAAAACTGGCTCAGGGCAACAATACTATTGTATTGCCATGGCCATCCAAAAGCCCTGACGTTAACCCTATTGAAAATATATGGGGCTTGATGGTGAAAAAATGCTTCGAGAAATTCTTTTCCCTCAAAACCGTCAAGATCTAATAAATGCAATAATAGATGGGTGGCATAATTTAACAGTGGAATATTGTCCAAGCCTAATTAATTCAATGCCTAGGCGTCTGCATTTGGTTATTTAAAGAAACGGAGCTATGACCAAATATTGATAATCGCTAATTTTCTAAGTTGTTTTTAAATTATTGACCTTGAATATACGTTAGTAGACACTCTTGGTGATTTTGCTCTTGATTTTATGCATCGCGGCGAAGATTAACATATTTACCATTTCATTTCAATACTGGCTTATATAATTTGATGCCTGCGTCAAAGTTGTCAAATTTATTTTATTGTCAGTTCTAACATAACCTTTTAGAAATAAGCCATTTTCAAACTATGGAAAAATATAAACATCTGACATTTTTATTCCATGACATTTTCCGTTTTTTTTGCAAGCAATTGCACTATCCACTACCTTATATTGAAAAAGTTAATTTTTATCCAGTGGCCGTTTTATTGTTATTATTGTACGGCGGAGTTGAAATAAATACAAATACACTGGAAGAGCGTCTCCCTCTATGTATTCTTTATTATTTTATCGTTATTCTTGTACGGCGGAGCTGAAAAAAATACATTTAAATAACATGGGGAGAGTGTCTCCCTCTATGTATTCTCCCTGATATGTATCGTAAATTCATTCTAACAGATATTTCCGCGGCTAACCTAAAACGTCAAACGCTAATATTATCATTAATAAAGAGAATTAAATTTGTAATCTATCATTTGAGCCTAACCTAAAAATGATTTACAAAATTTCAAAGAAATATTCTAATTAAACGCTTGAAAAAAAATTAGTGTGTAATATACGCAGCGAAAGCATATTAATTGCCTCGGTAGTGAACTGTATTATCGGCTAACATGAGCTTTCTCTGTCTGGTCTATAATATACCGAGATATCAAAAATTGTCTTGGTCAACAGTGGCCATGGAGTGAAAAACGTATGTCTTAATTTATATCATCCTTTTGAAAAAATTCTGATAAAATTTTCAGGTTAACTGTCACGCTGACGTTAAAATTTGTCAATACATTAATCTTAACGTCAGCATGACACTTAACCTGAAAATTTTATCAGAATTATCTCAAAAGAATTATATAAATTAAGACAGCCGTTTTTCACTCCATAGCCACCGTTGACCAAATTAATTTTTGATATCTCAGTACTATTAAAATGCACAATACTTATCATTGATGTCGGATTCTGTCAATTTTTTACAGACAAGATGTGACATTTAAAATTTAATGTAAATGCATGGACTTGAGTTACGATTTACGATTTTTTGTTCAAAACCTACATGACGCCGCATTTTTCACCCGTTGATTGCAATTTACCTATAGTACTTGTAGAACAATTCAGTTTGTGTCTTATTACTAGACTGCGGAAACGGCGCTATCCCGTATCGGGTGTGATTCATCAGCGCCGACAATGTACAATCGATCAATTTAACATGTATATATGAATGTTATAGCGCGATGGTATTGATAAAAAAGTTGTTTGTTTGTACGTCTTTTAATACAAACAGACGGAGTTATGAAATATATTTCGCCCGAATCGTAATAATAGCAATGAAATATATACCGTATGGAACTGGCGTGAGAAAACTGCGGGGAGGTAAACGATACCCCACCAATACACTAGATAAGAGAGAAGGGATGGTTATAGCACCAGGCGTGTCTGTGCCCAGTCTGATCAGATACGTTGCCGATAGATGTGCAGAATAATTATATGTAGAACATCGATAGTAATGGCAAAGTATACACAGCCAGAAAAAACTTATTTAACAACTGGATTACAGGCTCAGGATTCTACGTCGGAATCAGCATATGTAAATTGGTATTTTCAGGAGATTCACGAACATTTGGTTGTTCAGATGTGTTTCAAAATATTACTTCATTTTATTAAGTCGTCTTTGTAGTACTGCAACACTTCTATTTCTTCTTTTATGAATTTTTCACCCAATGATGCAATGAAACATTTAATCTAGATTTAATTTTAACTCATGCGGGTCGAAATCTTAAATTGTGATTGGTCAACAGTCGAAAGCCGCTTGAAACTGTCTGCTTAAATAAAGTTTATATATCTAACTGTATAATGTATAATATGTATTGGTATTTATTTAAACTTTTAAATTATGTAGATACATTGATTTGGTGTAAAATATTTTTTAGTAATTCATGTAGGATACCTACTATGTATTAACTTGCTTGATCAATAAACAATAACCACGAAATAGCAAAGAACAAAATAATGAAGAAAAGCAAATCTTATAATAACACATTGAGTTGCTGTACACCCAATCGCAATAGCCCTATATTTTAATTTCACTGTAGTAGCGCACTACATTGTTTGGAAGAGTAACTATTATCTTAGACACAAACCACCGAACATTGCACCACGTGTCTTCATTTAAGTTACACCAGCTTGCTGAGAATCAAACAACATAACCTGAAAATAAATTAAAATAAATTATGGTGATTGTGTGGAACGTGTTTTAACATTTGCGATTTTATTGTTTATAAAGTATGTCTTGGTCACACGATGAGGTGTTCCCATTAATTGATGAATATAAAAAACAACATGCATGCTTTACGAATATGTAATAAGAACCGAAGTATTCATTTCAGACATAAAACGTAATTTTCACGGTTAGCAAAGAATTACATAAATGAGCATGAAAACGTTAGAACATAAAAAGATTTATTAAAAAGTGATTGCCGAGGTAACGACAAACCCTACGTATATGTATTCATTCTCACTATTACTCGTGTTTACTTTTCTTAATTTTCGCAACAAAAATGCATACAAACCTGATAAATTTGTTGCTAAATTTCGCATCGTGTCATACAGGTAATATAAAATTAGATAACCATTGTATTTACAATTTAAAAACATAATATTTTTTGGGATAGAGGTGTTTACAATTGGAAAACTTTAAAGTAAATTAATTATTTATAATGGTGATATTTTTTCAATACGTCGTATGTACGGTTCCGGCCCTTGGGACTAGATTGTGACGTGAATGTTAAAAATTTAAAATTTTGCTATGTATAAATCAAATTTTCATCGATATTTTGATGACAATGTCACATTTGACAAATCCATAGTCAGTTTATTTTTTATAATGCCGCAATTATCAGAATTACAATTGTTTTTTTTTTATAAATAGGTACTAATTTTGAAGTAAAGTTTTGTATTCTGATATTCGAAATGGTATTTTTGAAATTTAAGTAGAGCAGGACACTATCTGCAGTTTTATCAATCATTTTTTTAAATTTACTATTTTTGCAATACATTTTGCATTCTACGTCAATGACTGGTTTGAGTAACGTCTAAAAAAAGTTTACACCGCTTAAAATGTTTTTGTATTTAAGTGTCGTGAGTTTTCAGGGACCGCAGCTGTACTATCGGGAGCAAATGAAAGTGGACACTTTAATACATACTTTATTCGAATTCGGTGCTATTGAGATTTCATTTATGTACTTATCATGTCATATTGTCAAAATTGTCAAATATTCCAATTTACATAAATTATTTCTTGAATTTTTGTGTTTATTTTTTAATTATTTATTTGAATTAGTTGCATTCATAAAATTTTGAAATTACGGAATGAAGAAGGAAATGTGGCTGGCAGACATAGTGGTGGTAAGCAAAAAATATCAAATCCAGGTCAAGATAATGCTCTTATGCAGTATCTTACTGAACATTACTGAACACCTTTTCACACTGCTGTGAGAGCGAAAGTAGAAACTGGTTTTCCTGGTTTTCTGTAAAAGAATTCTTAAATTAGGTTTGCAAAATCAATGTGCTACAAAGAAGTTTGTGTTAACTGATCAGCATAAACAGAGGCGTTTAGAATTTGAAAATACAATAGTAGATGTCAATTTACCAGTACTGGGCCAGCAGGTTTTGTTCCAAATAAAAAATTTATTTTTTAGGGTCCTCAATTCACCGACCCAAGGAGGGCACATTTTAGGACCCCCTAATAAAAATTTTGTGTCAATATTGATCCTCTAAAATTGTGAATGAGTATTTTTAGAATTGGAAAAAATAATTTTAATATTTGAAAATAATATTTAGGATTGGTTTCCTCAATATTGAAGATCCAAAAAAAATCAATGGGGGTAAAACGCCCCCTCTTGCAAAATACACATTCACTCGTTCAAACTCAAAATTACATATAATATCAGATTTTTGAAATACCACGAAATCGTGAACCTCTAAAAATAACTATATTTTCTAGTTTTACTGCTATTCATCATTAATAAATATTGTTTGTTTGTCTATTTTTTGAGGCTGGCCCTCAAGTCCACCCCTGATGGTATCTGCTATAGACCCCTTCAAATATTCAAAACTTATTTTATCATCATTGCCATTATTTTAATACATTCATATCAAAAACCATGTTTTTTAACAAATTTGCCCGTGCAAACCAAAATCAATGTAGAAATTCAATTTTTGCTCGTTCACAAGTTAAAATTGTATGAAAAACTGAATTTATTTAATCACCACCAAATTGTGAACCGCTCATATTTACTCATTCTTCTCTGTTAATTTAGCACAACGATTTTGTAAAAATTATTAGCATATCTCTTTGCTCACATCTATGTAAAAAAAATTATATTATTTAATAACCACCAATTTATGAACGAGTATAAATAGTTATATTAACAGATTTTACTCTAATTTTATACCAATATTTTCAATTTTTATCACATAGTTAGTGTGTTATTTACGATACAGCATCCTAAGCGTAAACCTGAACATAAAATTTACCTAAATGTGCATACATAAAAGGTATTGTAATGTCTACCTGCAACACCCTCTTTATTGTTTTGTAAATTTTGAGAATCCTAGACATCAGAAAGCAACTCATTATACCTATGTTATACCTACCTCCGTAATCTTCTTATGTTGTTAAGCGACAAGGATATTACTCTATTGTTCAGGTGAAATATATATAATGCTTTAAACATATACTTTTGGAAAACCCCAACTATTGTCAGTAGCAAACTAGTTAATTTATACCTCTTTAGTGATATTTGTATATTTAGGAATGTATAAATATTGTAAGAATTCAAATATACAGTTATTATAGTTTTGAGTTTAGACAAGAAACGTTGCTGTTATTAGACATGGAGGCTGGACGTCCAATATGTAGCTGAGGGCTATGTAGAGAATTCTATAGAAAATAAGAAAAGGATTGCCAATGATATTCTTGGTGAATCAAGCTCAAATGCACATTCCGTTTTGCATCATAACATCAGAGTACCTGCCATGAATTCTACGTGTGCAGGAATTAACTTCACCAATTGTTCACATTGTGTCATAAATGTTTATAGTGTATAAAATAAAAATTTAACCAGTTTGTGTCATTTAACGTTCCCCTTTATTAACTTGAGATGAAATGATTTTTTCAAAATATTTCGTAACTAGTGATGAAATGAACTTTTCAACACTAGTTACGAAATATTTTACTTTTCGTAACTAGTTACGAAAAGTAAACCGTTTCCTAACGTCATACAGTTTTGAAAAGTGTCACTTTATGTGTCAAAATTAGATAAAGGTTATTAATACACTTCTTTTCTTTGACGTTGGATATTATGTTAATAGAACTATTACGTTTATATTACGTTCAATGTTTACGTTTTATGTTACGTTCAGTGTTCACCTTTACGTTTGACATTACATGTTTACGTTCACAAAGACATGTTGATTATGATAAAATAAGTTTTGAATATTTGAGGGGGTCTATAGCAGATACCATCAGGGGTGGACTTGAGGTCCAGCCTCAAAAAATAGACAAACAAACAATATTTATTAATGATGAACAGCAGTAAAACTAGAAAATATAGTTATTTTTAGAGGTTCACGATTTCGTGGTATTTCAAAAATCTGATATTATATGTAATTTTGAGTTTGAACGAGTGAATGTGTATTTTGCAAGAGGGGGCGTTTTACCCCCATTGATTTTTTTTTGGATCTTCAATATTCAGGAAACCAATCCTAAATATTATTTTCAAATATTAAAATTATTTTTTCCAATTCTAAAAATACTCATTCACAATTTTAGAGGATCAATATTGACACAAAATTTTTATTAGGGGGTCCTAAAATGTGCCCTCCTTGGGTCGGTGAATTGAGGACCCTAAAAAATAAATTTTTTATTTGGAACAAAACCTGCTGGCCCAGTACTGGTAAATTGACATCTACTTACAATAATAGGGATGATTTTTGGAGAAATGTTGTATTTTTCAATGAAAAAACGTTTCAATCCTCATATAATAGATCAGTACACAGTCTACAGACCTATAAATTCCCAATATTTGGCGGATTACATAAAGCCTTTAGGAAAAAGTGGACGGTTTTCTTTTAGTGTTTGGGATTGGATTTCTGCAAGTGTCGTAGGTGTTTGTTGGGAAATTGATCAATGACTTATAGCTTTATAATACATTGACAGTTTAAATAACATAATGCTACCATCTGTGAGGCAGGTTCATTATAATGGCTTCATATTTCAGCATGACAATTCACCAATCCATACCGCATTTATTGTTTAGAGAATGGTTTGAAAACAACAATCTCAACGTTTTGCTATGGCTTGCAAATAGTTCTGATTTAAATTCGGTAGAGAGAATATTTGGGCTCTAAAAAAACGTACGAAAATAATTTCATTGCTCGAAATAAAAACAATCTGTCGCTAGCCTGGGAAGATCCAGATTATGATACAGCATCTCTCATATTTTCGATGAGAAATCGTCTTCAAACGGTAATTGCAAACAATGGATCATGGGCAAAATATTGATTTAATTTATAGAATTTGCTGTAACCGGTATTTATTAATTTAATTAAACTTTTGTATTCAATTTTAACGATTCATTCAATAAAAATTTATTAAACTGACACTTTCAGTACACATACGTCACAACCTTAACAATTCAAAAATACAATTTTGACGTACCAACATAAAAGGTGTCCAATTTCATCGCTCCCGATAGTACATATACCATTTGCTTCAATAATAGCTACCAAACACACGAACATCATTATTTTCAATGTACTTCAGAAATTTTGTTCCATATCTCGATGATGAAAGAGTAATGTTAATATAAGTTTTTTTTTATATTTGTGTTTAACACATGTCATAGATTCGTTGATAGTCCTAGCAGTATACCTAGCATCGTTGTTTACCTGAAGACTGTTTTTGATATTCATTTTCTGAGCACTTTCAACTGAATATCTTCCAATATTTTGAAATATATATTCGGACAGCCACCACATACAACCTTATATAAGAACATGTCCCCTGCTATGTTTCAAAGTAGGAACCAAATTTTGTGTTTCAAGTTTCGTATTTGATTACTGCCATATGATTTATCTCTCATCCGAAGCAAATAGGTTAATCGATAATATTTTTTCTAAGGGTTTGTTTTCAGACACTTTCAGAACGAATTGGAGACTGTAGTTTATTTAGTTATTATATTATTTTGCATCTTTGTTAACGATTTAATCATTTCTATTATTTGTCATGTTTTGGCTTATGCGGACGATTTCAAACTTTTTCATCTAATTGGTGGTGCCCAGGATGCTGCCTTTCTTCAAGAGAATCTGGATCGTGTCACAAATTGGTGCTCTTCAAACAAATTAAATTTGAACATCGACAAATGCTGTTTTATATCTTTCACCAAAAAACCCAATAGATTTCTTTCTAATTATTCTGTTAACAACATCGCAATCAACCGAAGAACGCATGCTCGTGGTTTAGACTATAAGTTGCTCTTAGATCGTCATGGAGTTGATTCGCTAGAAGCAAGGCGACATCCAATTTGCTCAAACTTCATAAAAAATGTCATTCTTTATAAGATCGACTCAGCTGATTTACTAGCAGAAATGAATTTTCGAGTACCTCGTCCGAGCTCAAACGCTTCTACTTCCAACGGCTAGAACGAATATATTGCTGATGGCCACCATGTTGCTTCTTCTTATTCTGTTTTGGGTTGGACGCCAGCACGTCCAGGCACTTGAGCACACTGCTTTTTGAATTAACCCCAATAGATCTATCAGTTCCACTCTGTTAGTCTTGCGTCCTCGATAAAAGCCACTATCCTCCTCAGGGGAAGTGTGAGTATCCTCAGGGGATCCAATAGGTCTCTTCCGAAATGTTTTTGTCTGAGTCCCTTCAGTTCTATTACATAAAGGCTAGTTTCCTCCTGTTTTTCACATATCCTACACCAGGGCTCGCTAACCAAGCCCATGCTGTACAGATGCTTCCTTAAAGGACAATATCCGGTTATTAAGCCGGTAATTATTTTAATTTTTTTCTTGTTACTACGAATTAGGTTAGCTGAAAACTTTCCGTCCAGCTCCCTTAGTAGTTTTAGTATGGAGTTGGCTTTCCGTTAACCTCCATTTCTTTTTATGTTCTTCTAACCATAACCAGAATCCTTAGCGATTCCACATACAGGTTCTAGTCCTATGAAGTTCCTATTAGTACCTTCTTCGACCAATTCGTCGGCTTTACCTTTAATTCCCTGATCTCCCGGCACCCATATCAGCGAGACAGTATTGTCTTGTGCCAGTTTATTGAGGACCTGTTTGCAATTGCTACCATGGTGCATTCTGCCAAGAATTGTAATAGTTTAAATAATTTTTTTACAAACATTTTTTCCTAGTTTGTTTTTTCTTTTAGTGTTTTTTAATTTTTATCCCTATCATCCCTATCCGTATCATTTGTATTACGGTAGTTTGCTTGTTTATCTCAATTATACGTTGTTATTAATTTGTTCACATATGTACTATATTTATGTGTTGTTTATATTGTCTGTATTGGGGTGACCCGTTGGGCAATTAAATGAATATTAAATAGTTAATTGACGAAGGAGATACTTGTTGAAACTTCATTATAACGCTAAGAAATAAGTAATTAAACTTCTAGTTTCAAAAATTCTTTTATTGTAAATACCACTACAATATTGTTTCGCCATACAATGGCTCATCAGGTGGATGAAATACTCCGTATTTCAGTATTTCATCCACCTGATGAAGCCATTGTATGGCGAAACAATATTGTAGTGGTATTTACAATAAAAGAATTTTTGAAACTAGAAGTTTAATTACTTAGTTCTTAGCGTTTAAATGAATATTATTATTATGTAAAAAATAATTTAAAATAATTATACTAAATATTAAACTCGGAACCCTAACACGCACTTTAGGTAAGTAAAGTACACCGCTATGTCACGACGTATTAATACGTCGGTGATATAGTGAGTTTTTAGTGAGAGTTTAATACTTTTCCCTCCTATTGCGGATAATGACAACTTAGTTGCCGAAAAACGTATCCAGGGTTTAAAACTATATTGTAGTAAGGGTTTTTTTTAAATTAACTTTTGCATACTCTCACAAAATTCAATCGCTGTATTTAATTTTGTTAGTCGATTAGAGGTTTTTAACTAGCTAAATTTTCGTGGTATCCAACTTTTCTAATTACTCATCGTACTGTATTTGAATTGAATGTATTTTCAGTATTATTTAACAATATTAGCTGTTAATTTTAATCCACATACTTTAAAGTTGTTTCCATCTTTTAGTATTCGTGATTCATCTCTTTAATTAAATTTGTTTAGGGTGTTTTCAGGATAATTTTTCCAATTTCACAAAACTTTTATTCTAGTCGCTTGGAGGGATGAAAAGTTAATATCACATTCTGAGGATATGCTATTAAAGGTCTGGCACATAATATAAAGTGATGACTTAAACAAACGTTTGTACGAGCATTAGAAAAGTAGTCGACTGGAACCGAATAAAGGCACAACCGCCGCGAAAATTCTCATACTTTGAAATTACTATTATTTATTTAAAAGAGGTAGAATAAGACACTTATCGCACTCGCCCATTAGGACCCTTCTCGTTTGCTTGTCGGGTCCTAAACTTGGGCTCATTCGATAAAACCAGTTTATGTCGCGTTTTTAAAACAGTATACGAGGTGCGATCTAGATGTTCCCGTATTAATACTATAAAAATTCGAAGCTTGGCTTCTAGTCCTGGCTATTGCTGTCTTCGTCGAAGTAGTTTCCTTGCACAGCTATGCACCGTTGCCAGCGTTTTTTCCAATTCCGGATGATGTTCAGGAAGTCGCTTTTTGTGAACGAGTAGAGTACTGTTTGCGATTCATCTTGAATTTCATCAATGCTTGCAAAACTTCGGCCTCTTAGCTGCAGTTTCATTTTCGGATAGAGACCTAAGTCTAAGGAAGCTAGATTTGGTGCGATTGGGGGGGATTGTCGTTGATGTTTTCGTCAAAAAGGGTTGTGTGAAAAACGAACAGTGAGACGGCGCATTGTAGCGATGGAGCGGCCAATTTTCTGCTCGTCAAAGTTCAGGCCGTTTGCGTCTGATATCCTCACGGAGCCACCTTAAAACGTTACGATAGAACTCGGAATTGACCGTCTGACCAGCTGGAACGAATTCTCTGCGCACTATGCCTTTCATGTCATAAAACATGAGCAGCTCTTGACTTGGTTGTTATTTAGTTTTTGAATGATAACCATAAATCCAGCTCTAGTAGCCAGTAATCACTCTCGACAGAAAATTTTCATCGTTTGCAGCACGTTGTTTTAAGCTTGTGCAAATGGCAATTCGTTCCTGCAATGCGGTGCATACCAAATTCTTCAGTCCTAATTCGTTGACATATACCATATCCGATATCTGCTTGGTTATCGTCATTAATGGACGTTTTACCTGTCTTAAACGCACAAACCTCTCAAAAGTTTGTGTTCGGCTCATTGATTGTTCACCGAATGATTTTTAGAGCGTAAAACACAATTTGATGCACGTTAGTTGCTCATGTTTTTCATCCATTGTAATGATCGCGGCAGTACACAATTACCACTTTACGCAATCGCACATGTAGCCTAGCGAAAACGGTGTCGATCATGTTGAAACTTGTTACTTGTCATTTGTCATACACTCCGTAAACATTATTTTGGCTACAGCGTCCTATTTTATATCTCTTAAAAAATGTGCGCAATTACTTTAGTGCTCACTGTATATTGAAACGTAATTTTATTTGGAAACTCTCAAATAAAATGAATTTCTTTGTTTACTACTTATTCTTGTTTGAGTAGATAATGAAAATTATGTGTTTCAGTTGTTAATAAGAAGGTGTTTAATTATCTATCATTCACGAATGTATTAATATTCAAAAGGCAAACAATTGAGTCCTGGTAAACACGAATCATATCGCCGCTATTCTTAGCCGCCCATATTAACAAAATATAATTCATACATAACATTTACGACTACGTACATGTATAAAAAGGATTTTGACATGAACCTAAATAGGTAGGTGTATGTTGTTGTGAATCTACAGGTGTTTCGAAATTCTAAAATGCTCAAGGTTAATTTTCGCATTTTATTTAATTTATAATAACATTATAAAATTCAATTAGTCTGGCATTTGACCGCCAGACAATAAATTCTGATATACACCGTATATAATACAAAGGTATTTTTAATAATATAAAATATTATTAAAAACCTGGTGTGAAGAACACAAATACAGGTCCACTATTAATATTTTTGTGAACGTGTCCGAAAATATCTCTCCCCAGAGACGTAGATACGTATTTCACCTTTCTACAGGCTCATCGGTACGCTACTGCTGGAGAAAGAATATTTCCAGACACATTCACAAAAAAGAACCACATCACAGAAATTATCCAGACCGGGCGTAGAAGTAAATTCAGCGCTGCCTGTTGTCAGACAACCGAAGTACCTCGCCCCGTCCACATAACCAATGTGAAGTAACGACGCCTTTCCAAAGGTGGCACAGTCATCCCTCTAGAAACTGCATTTTGTTTGTGTCTTCACTCATACTACGGTCTAACCGCATGTGTAATGTATCAGAATAATTGAAACATACATGAGTAGGTAAACCCCACCAGTTTTGTATAATACAAAGGTGTTTTTAATAATATAAAATATTATTAAAAACCTGGTGTGAAGAACACAAATACAGGTTCACTATTAATATTTTTGTGAACGTGTCCGAAAATATCTCTCCCCAGAGACGTAGATACGTATTTCACCTTTCCACAGGCTCATCGGTACGCCCCTGCTGGAGAAAGAATATTTCCAGACACATTCACAAAAAAGAACCACATCACCACATCACAGAAATTATCCATACCGGGCGTAGAAGTAAATTCAACGCTGCCTGTTGTCAGACAACCGAAGTACCTCACCCCGTCCACATAACCAATGTGAAGTAACGACGCCTTTCCAAAGGTGGCACAGTCATCCCTCTAGAAACTGCATTTTGTTTGTGTCTTCACTCATACTGCGGACTAACCGCATGTGTAATGTAACAGAATAATTGAAACATACATGAGTGGGTAAAACCCCACCAGTTTTGTATAATACAAAGGTATTTTTAATAATATAAAATATTATTAAAAACCTGGTGGGGTTTACCTACTCATGTATGTTTCAATTATTCTGATACATTACACATGTGGTTAGTCCGTAGTATGAGTGAAGACACAAACCAAATGCAGTTTCTAGAGGGATGACTGTGCCACCTTTGGAAAGGCGTCGTTACTTCACATTGGTTATGTGGACGGGGCGAGGTACTTCGGTTGTCTGACAACAGGCAGCGTTGAATTTACTTCTACGCCCGGTCTGGATAATTTATGTGATGTGGTTCTTTTTTGCGAATGTGTCTGGAAATATTCTTACTCCAGCAGAGGCGTACCGATGAGCCTGTAGAAAGGTGAAATACGTATCTACGTCTCTGGGGAGATATATTTTCGGACACGTTCACAAAAATATTAATAGTGAACCTGTATTTGTGTTCTTCACACCAGGTTTTTAATAATATTTTATATTATTAAAAATACCTTTGTATTATACAAAACTGGTGGGGTTTACCTACTCATGTATGTTTCAATTATTCTGATACATTACACCGTATATCCATATTTCAATAACAACTTTAGTGGTAATCAGAATCTGTAATAAATACAAACAATTCCGAAAAAAAGCAGTATATTGTAAATATATTCGAAAAATATGTGGAAATGTGCCAAATTATATACAGGGTGAGAGATATTTACGCTTACAATTTAAGAGACTCAAGGACACTTGCTATACATACATTAGCAAAAACGTGAAAGAATATCCTATTATGTACGCAAACGTGGATTTGCATGAAAGAAATTTCAACAAAACTTCTGACGCTTTAGTTTCATTCGTTACATTGTGAATGCTAGTTCGCATGAGAAAAGTATTGTTTGCTGCCGATTTTTCTGTTTTTATTTTTACTTGGTATATTTCTTTATTTAAAAGCACGGTTGACATCAGTTATCTTTAATGGTTGTGTTTGTAAACTGTTTTCGTTGTGCAAGATACTGCAAGTGTACAGTAATAATGAATTAGTAGACATGCTGCTAATCTATGGAGGTCATCAAAATGCTGCTGCAGCTACCCGCTTATAGGCCGAACGGATTCAAAACAGGGTATCGCCTGCCCCGAGAAGATTCATAACACTAGTTCAACGTGCTCGAGATACCGAGCTAACAGAAGCGCGAGGCGGTGGTCGCCCGAGAAGACGTATCTGGGACGCCAAATATAGGAAATGCTAGAAGACGTCCTTGCGCTGTCTACACGAGCAATCGCACGAAATGTACCCGTATTTCAACAAATAATTTGGCAAACAGTACGGGAAGCACAGCTGTATCCGTATCATGTACAGCGCGTGCAGGCTTTACAACCACAGGATCATGCTGTCCGTGTTCACTTCTGCGAATGGCTGCTGCGGCACGAATTAAATGCGGATTTCATAGCGAATATTCTTACCACAGATGAGGCGCAGTTTATACGTAATGGCATGTACAACTTCCGAAATATTCACTTGTGGGGTATGGAAATCCCACACGCTGTTCACTGAACCAATTTTCAACACAGGATTTCTATCAACCTATGGGCAAGAATTGTTAATGGTACTTTCATCCGGAACATTTATTTTACCACATCGTTTACATGCCAGAAATTATTTAATGTTTTTACGAAACAATTTACCAGAACTTTTAGAAGAGGTGCCTTTAAATGTGCGTCAACACATGTGGATTTTGCATAATGGTTTTCCACTTCCAGTTACGAAGTGCATGAGCATTTAAATAATACGTTTGGGGACTGATGGGATAGAGGTAGGCCTATTACATGCCCATGTAGATCACCCTACTGAAATCCTATGAACTTTGATGTATGCGGACATATGAAAAAATTGGATGTACAATAACGATAATGAAATTGAAAACATTCAATTTATTGATCATACGTCTTCAAGATGCTGCAGACACAATAAGCAGGCAAGATATCGGAGCGTGTTATAACTCGTGGACACTGCAAGCATAAGCTTGTATTCAAGCAGGAGGCGGTAACTTGGAACATTTGCTCTAGGATGTGTTTCTCTGTTGCTCGCATAAGTGTGAATATCTCTGTTACGTTACAACTTTTACCACAATTTTTTTTTTCATTTATCATTATTTTGTGTGTACTATTTTTACTTATAATTACACGAGAGCTTTTTTTTTGTCGAAGTAAATTTGACATTTCAATGAGAATTTCGTTGCTTGGCAATATATATAACAATATAACGAAAGCAATATAACGAAAAAAAAACTGTCTGAAAAAAATTATTCAGACAGTTTAATGATGTCATATTTAATTTACATATTAAAGTAATTTAGAAGTCACTAAATTAACAAATAACGTGAAAATTACTAGAATTATACCGTTTTAAAAGTTAAGTTCGGTTTTGTCACTTGGAAAAGTTATGGTCCAGTCATTATGTACTATCGTGAGCAATTGAAAGTAAACGCACTATTATAGCTGCGTAAATTTTACCAAATTGTCAAGCTAATGTCATTTATGTTATGATTAAATGCTGACACTGACACTTCAAAAGTACTGTATACATTAGATAAATTTTGAAATTTCGACATGCCAACATAATAAAGTGTTAACTTTCAATTGCTCACGAATACATTTGAATTGGAACGAGATCCCATCAAGCCAAATTTTTTATATGTTGTTGGGCGGGGAGGTGTCAGGAGTGCCTAATTTGATATTCTCGAACGAAACACTTGTGATTATTTTTTCCGCTATTTAGAAAATAAGGGTGGATTTTTGTTTCCGTTGTAACTCGGCTCCTCGTCGTTCTACGGGAAAGTTGTATGGATACTTTTTGTTCCTTTTTTTATTCTCTACAATTTGTGTCATATGACTTTTTCATCTAACACTGTCCGTTCTCGAGATATCGGCGAAAATAGGACAAAATTGGGATACGAACTCGGTTCTTTTTTTCTTTATCGTCACGCATAGCGAAAAAATGTTTATGGTCAAACTTGTAGAACACGTTCGTACCTACAATTCGATATTTTTGTTTTCCCTCCATCTTTAAAATTACTTTGTAATAATGTATGACTAACATTGAGTTTAGTTGCTCGCTTGCGAGGATATGCCGTAATTGATTCGATAGCCATAATGGTCACAGCATCATCATCAAAGCCGCGCTTTGCGAGGCTTCTTTTTGTCGGAAACAGATCCCGCTTCATCAAACTTTTTAATTAATTTCTTTGAAGCTATTCTGCTTACACTTACATTCGGGTATTTTTCATTAAATAACTGTATTACATATTTATACGAGACATCTCGTAAACCATAACATTACACCAGCTAGATTCGCTGCTCTAACGTCAACATTTTCTTCAGATTACGCTTGCTGAACTGTCAATAAATGTCGTTGGTTAACGAGTAATACATGGGTAATACGATACTGATGTAACATTCGGACTTTATTCATTAGTCATATTTTAAACCAATAACTCGACATAATTTCAAGTTTTTTATCTTATTTTAAGTGACTGCTGGATTTTTCTTTGACTATAAGGGGTTTCGATACAAGCAAAATTTTTTATGAAGAATAAGTTTTTCTTCTAAAACTGAAACTAAAAAAAATTTCCCTATAGGAAACCTAATCAGTTTACACACTGTATAATACGTAGGTAAGAGCTTTTTGAATTTTATTGCAAATGGGAATTAGGGAAAGAAAAAAAGTCCGAGGTTTCTATTCTAAAATGAGTTTTACGGTACTTTATGTTTATAACTTCGCGACTTACTATTATGAAAGTCTACAAGCTACATTATACCGTGTGTCCCAATTTCGATGCTCACCATTGGTATCTCGGTTATTAGAAGATATAGAACAACGGTTAAATGGGGAATGTTTTGCAGAATTCAATACTCGCGGCAAATCTCATTTCAAATTTGATCTAACTTTTTAAATTTTTAAAATATTTTGAAAAATCAAAAATTTGCCGATTTCGTTATTCCTCAATAACTCGATAACGCTTAGTCTGTGACCTCTTTTAAAGTTTTACATTGTTCAGACACTTTTTTAAAACAAATTATTTGATACAAACAGAAACCCCCGATTGTCATTTGTTTTTAAGTTATTACCACTATCTTTTGTTTTTCATATAGCGGCCATATTGGATTTTGGGTTTGTTAGGTAGTCCTCAAAATGTGCTTTTCAACGATGTATAACATGCCTGAAAAATTTTAATTTATAAGGAAAATATTAATAAAAACGTAAATTAATCTAAACAATTAGTAGGCTGAAAAATTAAACACCAATGTCAAATGAAAGTGAAAAGATATTCTAAGTATAGCAAACGCCAATTAAGTTGGTGCGAGGAGGGGTAAGTTCGCGCAGGATTAAAAGCAGTGGGGAGATTTGTATTTGGTTTTACATCAAATGTCAGATAATTCTAACCTCTGAGCGTGTATCACTAGCAAAGACATTATGTTCCGTCAAACGTCAATGACAAATGTGTTTTGACAATGAAACAAAACCATAACCTGTCAAAGTACAATTAGTGCTGCAGAGATAAGTTAATTAAAACTACTTGTAGTTAGTGATATAAGTAATTATTGTCAAGTATTAAGATGTATAAGTATTGATAATGGCACGTACATATCAAAACGAAAAATGTTGGAAGTGTATTTCAAAGCAAATAGAAACACTAAAAATGCGTGCACGAGTTATGCAGAGCGTTTTCCAGAAAGACAACAGCCACACAGGACAATTTTTAGAAGACTAGTTAGCAAATTAAAAAACTTTGGAAGCTTCGAACAAAAACGAGCTAACTATGAAGTTAATGATGCTGATACACGTCGAAATAATATTTTGCAGAACGTTAGGAACAATCCCAGCACATCAGTTCGTCGTGTGACACGAGAAACAGGGATTTCAAAATCTACTGTTCACAGAACCTTGGCGAAAAACAAGTATCACCCTTACAAACCAACAATTGTACAAGGTTTAAGTGATAATGACAATCTCCGACGATTACAGTTTAGCAGGTGGTACCTTCAAAAATGTGAATATGACGCTAATTTTCTTAGGAAAATACTATGGACAGATGAAACACGATTTACCAATTGTGGAGTGTTCAATAGGAATAACTATCATCATTGGTCTACTGAAAATCCACATTTGGTAAATCAAAGAAGATTTCAAATTCGATTTGGTTTTAATGTCTGGTGCGGTTTAATTGGTATGACATTTTGTTTACTTTTTTTTTGTTTTTTAAACTCTTTTCTTCGTTTCAGATAATCAGTTAATAGGTCCTTTCATCTTTGATTACAATTTAACGAGATAATGCCTGCTTTGAGGCAAATTATTAATCCCGAGAACATGCAAAACATCTGGTTCCAGCAAGATGGTTGCCCGGCCCATAACACTCGTAACGTGCAACATTTTTTGAGAGAAAACTTTAATGAGAGAGTGATTTCAAATAATGGACCCGTGCAATGGCCTGCGAGATCACCCGACCTTACCCCGCCGCTTGACTTTTATTTATGGGGTACCACTAAAAACGAAGTATTTGATTTTGAACCGCCAGAAACTCGGGAAATTTTAGAACAAAGAGTACTAGATGTGCTACGATCAGTAAACGGAAACACGCTACGTAGAGTTTGTAACTCTACTCGAACAAGGTGTCAAAATTGTGTGGAACAGAATGGTCGTCATATTGAACAATTTCTTTAAGTGAATGTGAACTTTAAGTTCTGTATCTTTACTTTTTATTTCTATAATTTTTTTATCGTTTCGTTTGTTTACAGTATTACTTAGAATATCTTTTCACTTTCATTTGACATTTGTGTTTAATTTTTCAGCCTACTAATTTCATATTAAAGATTAATTTACGTTTTTATTAATATTTTCCTTATAAATAAAAATTTTTCAGGCATGTTATACATCGTTGAAAAGCACATTTTGAGGACTACCTAACAAACCCAAAATCCAATATGGCCGCCATATGAAAAACAAAAGATAGTGGTAATAACTTAAAAACAAATGACAATCGGGGGTTTCTGTTTGTATCAAATAATTTGTTTTAAAAAAGTGTCTGAACAATGTAAAACTTTAAAAGAGGTCAGACTAAGCGTTATCGAGTTATTGAGGAATAACGAAATCGGCAAATTTTTGATTTTTCAAAATATTTTAAAAATTTAAAAAGTTAGGTCAAATTTGAAATGAGATTTGCCGCGAGTATTGAATTCTGAAAAACATTCCCCATTTAACCGTTGTTCTATATCTTCTAATAACCGAGATACCAATGGTGAGCATCGAAATTGGGACACACGGTATACTATATTCTATAAACTGTAAATGTATCACAGCATTCTCTCTTAAATTTGGGTGTGTGATGCATCGTTATCTTTTTTAATCGCCCGCGAATGCGAATTACGTCATTGCAACATCTCGTCCGAGGTCGCATGTATTTGCGGTCTTCCATGAAAACAAACCAATTGTCGTATTAAGACAATTTAATACATGACCGAACCTTTCCTACGCGTTACATATTTTACATCGGTCATCAAATAAATAGAAGTCAAGAGAAAATATTAAGAGACGACGGGACGATTTCACCTTCCCTTTTTGTATTGTCGTGTCTTCATAGAAACCACTTTCAGTTAATAAGTAGGTGGCAGAAGACTTAAAATTTATTATCGATGAGGATTTGTTTAGGTTGTATGTGTCGTATTTCGGATATAAAAATAATTCATATTTCTGCAGTAACTTTTAAGATTATTCGCTTGTGCGAATAGGTTCCCATAATATTTGATACATTTTCAGAAATTATGAAGATCACATGTGTTTCATAGTGCATAGCATATATCTAAAATAAATATAACAAAAGTATACAAAATAAAAAATTTATGGTCAATGAAGATAATATGGTTATTTTATTTAAAAAAATACAGTTTTTATCTGTTCTAATTTGTATCTAAGTACATACATTATTGTTTATAAACTAGCATATCGATGTGTAAACACATCAAGCGTTTGTGAATACAAATTAATACAAATATGTTAAAAACATATCTAAATCTGCATACATGGACATACACAATGTGTTTAACTAATGGCTACTTCAACATACAGACACATGTGTTTCGATCTAACGATCTCCTCAGTGCAGTTATGAAGTGGCGTCTTTAGATTCACTTCCGCAAGGTAAACACAATCTTATACCGTCAGCTGATAAGAGATATCAAGCGAGCCATAAAATTTATATCCTAGGTTGGGCGTGAACGACTGAGATAGACATATAAGTCACGTCTGAACTTAGAGAATTGACGAAGTGTCATTTGTAAATAATCATAAGTCAAATTGACAAGTTACGACTTAATCTATTACTAATAGTACGAAATGTAGGTTAGATGACTTAATCAATTTAAGACATAATTGATTTAATTTAATGGCATACTCTGAAAACTTTTTTCTGACGGACAAAAAAGGACCGCCGGTAAAAGCGCTTTCTTACTAACGGCTAAACCGTTTCTGGGAGAGAAAAAATACGTATAATTGTGTAGTTAATTAACTCGTTGCCAGATGGCGCAAGTGATCATTGGTTAAATACGTTATGTAAATGTTTTTAACATATTTGTATTCACAAATATTTGACGTGTTCACACATCGATATGCTATTCTTTTTGGTATATTACATATAATCAAATCCCTTGTATATCCAAAGGGTGTAAGGGTTACAACTTGCATTTTACACTAATTCTTTATAAACTTTTGTCAGTCTTTTCTGCTCTGAATGAGTTTCTTTGCCTCTGACCAGGTTTTGGTTTTCTTCTTGAAGATTTTTCTAATTGTATTACCCTGGGTTTCTCTCGGTCTACTTCTTTTTCTCTTACATTCCCAAATTCTTTTCACGGGTATTGAGCTAATTAATCTTTGGAGGTGTCCCAGCCATCCGAATTGTCGTTGTGCTACCTACACAACGTGTAAGCAACAAAACTCGCGCAAACTGGTCTTTCTAAATTCTGCCAAAGCCAATAGTTCTTCTCGGACTTATCTTACGTGAGCGCGTTGCTGTTAAAAATACAAGTCACCCGACTAGTACCACGGCTACAATTTAGTGAAGACGGCGTGTGATTATTGACGAAACGGTGTTAGACTAACTGATCTATATTTAAAAAGGGCGCTACCGGGTTTTGTAGGCAACTTGTATATAGTGATTATACGTTACGTGGAGGACGTACATGCGGTAATGTGCTCACGTAAATCCAGGTTGTATCCAAGGAAGCTAACTATATTAAAAGAAAACAAACAACAACCAAATAAGAAGTAAAAAAGTAGAAACGTTTACGTTGAAAATAAAAATATAAACAGGTGAAGCCCTGTATATACATATAACAAGGGTTCATTTGAAAAGTCAATCTAGGTTACTTTGAAATTTTGATAGAATAAGATGTATATATATATATTAGTATGTGTTTGTTGTTCCGTAAACGTAAATCCAAATGACATTTGATAATGTCAATCACAAATATCAGTTAGTGCATAAAATAATCGTGCGTCGATTCTGGTTTAAATAAATTGCTTCTCAGTTTTAAAATGGCTTTCACTTTAGAACATAAAATTTTTTTAGTCCAGGCTTATTTTCGAAGTGGTAATAAAATTGATGGTTTATGGGTTTATTCAGTTCAAGATTGCATGGTAGAATTTCAAGTTGAGTTTTCACATTTTGTAATAGATTATATACAATTTAAGAATACCTTGGATAGAACTTTAAAACTTTTTTCTGAAACTGGTAGTCTCTTAAGAAAATCAGGCAGCGGAGCAGTTAAGAAACGTACACCTCAAGTTGTCAATCGTGTTGAAGAAATAATGAAAAATGAACCACAAACATCTGTTCGACATTTGAGTCAACAAATAAACCTTTCTGTTGGTACAACTCACAAGTTATTAAAAAAAAGATATGCAACTTTATCCATACCGTGTCACAGCAGTACAAGAATTGTTAGAAATTGATTACCCACGTAGACTACAGTTTTGTAATTTGTTTGTAAATATGAACAATAATTGAGAACTTTCGCAAAGAGTCATCTTTACTGATGAAGCATGGTTTTATAAAACGGGATACCTAAATTCACAAAATACAAGAATTTGGAATAGTGAAAATCCACATGTAATTAATGCAGAATCGCTACATCCAGAGAAAATTGGTGTTTGGGCAGCGATAAACCAAAGGCGAATCATTGGACCAACGTTAACTGCTCAAAGGTACTGTACGGAAATTTTACAACCATTTGTCAATCAGTTGCATGATGATGAACTTCAAAATGCATATTTCCAACAAGACGGAGCACCTTGTTACTCTACTGCAGAATCTTTGGATTATTTAAGAGAATTTTTTAATGAGCGTATAATTAGTCGAAATACTGAAATTGCCTGGCCTACACGTTCATGCGATTTAACACCTTGCGACTTCTTTTTGTGGCCTTATCTAAAAAATAACATATTTCAAACACCTATATTGAATTTGAATGATATGCTACAGATAATCGAACAGAAATGCATGGAAATTAATATCAACCCAGTAATGCAGAATATCATCAGAAATTTTGAACGGACGATTTTAAAGTGCATTGATCTTGAAGGACAACATTTTCAACATTTGTTATAGTTTTCAATAAATACCTATTATTTGTTATTTATGTGTATGTATGAAACTGTCAAAATATACGACTTCGTACGACATACTTCAAAATGTTCTCAGTAAATCACATGCTACTAGATTGACTTTTCAAATGAACACTTGTTTTATATATATACAGGTATGGTAAGGGTTCATCTTAAATGCGGCTTTCCATGTATAACAGGAGAATTCTAGGAGCACGTTGCCATATCGTACAGCTCATGCTACAAGAATTGTGCGCCTGCGTCATTTGCGTTCACAACGCTCCTCCCCGCTCGTCATTTAACAGTACGTTCTCGCGGAAGAAACATCATTTAAAATAAAACATAACAATGTACTAACATATTTGGAATTTTTAATATAAAAATTGAATAAATTACATCAAATAAATAAAATTAAATTAAAACTTCTTTTCCAACTAAATAAACTTCTTACAACAATCAATGCAATACGTAAAAAACAATGTTCTCAAATAGAATACTAAAACGCAAACAAAAAGCATTCTTATAATGCAAATCAAAAGATGTTTCTAAAAGTAAAATAAAACAAAAAGATTATTCTAGGAAAACCGAATAAAAAAAATTCATAAGGAAAAATTGAAATTAAAGTAAGTGTTCGAATAAACTAGCATAAGAATTAATAAATGAAAACAATAATGAAGAAACTGGTAAAATTATAATAAATTTTAAATGGAAAGATATAATTGAAAGGATGAACGCGGGAAGGATGAAGACGATATAATTGACACCAGCGAAGGTACACTCTCAATAAGTGCTGGATTGGTACTGTCGCACGACTAGTTATACTTGTGGCACAGTTTAAAGATATGTATATCGAAGACTGATGCGTGGTGGGGACTAGCGATAGTGGCAACTGCGCCGAGTTTTTATACATAGGTTTACTGCCGATTATAAGTGTTGTCTTTCCGAACCTGTATATATATATATATATAAATATAATATTTTCGTGACCTTGGTATGATGAGAGTAAAAACTAATAATTTTATTATCATTTCAAAAACACTTGATTCCTATGCCCCACCCTGTATATATAAATATATATATATATATATATATACATATACACATATATATATACACACATATATATATATATATATATATATATATATATATATATATATGTATATGTATATATATTTAAGTTATGACTACAGTAAACAAATTCCAAATATTAAGTTATCCTTAAAACGTTGGAACTAATAATGGACGGTTTCAAACTTTTCAACGTGCTTGTATATATATATTAACATACGATATATTACATAGCAAACTATATCGACGTTTACTGAGATTTCAAGAACGTTTACAAGAGTATTATAAATTTAGGCACAATATAACTTAATTTTCAAACAATTGTGATGTTAACTATACATATTTCAAAATAAAATGGTATACTAAATAATAATGATAATTAAATGTTTCAAATTAAATTAACAGGTATTACAGGTGAAATTAACTGACTAATATTTTGTCTTATACTACTAAATGTACACTAAATAAAAATATTAGATAAATATCTAGCTACTTCAAACGGAATGAAGGTATCCCTTCCTGTCTCTCTCCTTTCTAGGTACCTCGCTACCCAAGGTACTATTCGGCAGTCCTAATGTTAATCAGCGACTAAAGGTTGCTTGTAACGGTAACTATTAATTAGAGGCCGGCAACGTGAACGCTACGATATTATATTAGCCAAAACAGAATAGGAGAATAATGAATTGGAATGCCGCGTGCAAAATGGCGTCGCTTCTCTTACCTTTTATGTTCAAGGGTACAATAAATCACGACCTAGACGACGTGCAATGATCCAAGTTTATCTTGGGATTAATTAATCAAAGTGCGGCCATATTAAATCCACTTATTCAGTGTAATTTCCCCCAAAACGCACAAATTTTACGAGAACTACGGGTGACTCTAGACAGGCACAAACGCACTGCTCGAGATACCAACGCCAAGTGAACCAAGCCAGACGCGGTCTCACATAACAGTCAGAGGGGAAGCGTGTCGAACTACGAAGTTTTGTCACACGCTTACATTACTGGAATACCTGTGCCTCGATGTACTATCGTGAGCAATTGAAAGTAAACGCACTATTATAGCTGCGTAAATTTTACCAAATTGTCAAGCTAATGTCATTTATGTTATGATTAAATGCTGACACTGACACTTCAAAAGTACTGTATACATTAGATAAATTTTGAAATTTCGACATGCCAACATAAAAAAGTGTTAACTTTCAATTGCTCACGATAGTACATACAAGGCATTGTTTTTCGGGCACTTGAATAAAATGTGCGTTATAAAATATTTTCAATAATGAACCGTAAGAGTTTTATATAATCTTCAACCGATTCTATTTTAAGGTCTGTTCTAATTTTTTTCACTTCTTACTTTATATAATTTTGTTACCCTTTGTACTCTTCTTAAGTTATTTCATTTCCACTACTCTAATATTTCTCTCATCTTTCTCTGACAACACCCATGGATTCACAGACAATCTCAGACAAAGATGCCTAACGTACGGGACGTTAGGCATCTTTGTCTGAGAGGAAACTTCTTCCTTATTTATGAGAGGCTAACTCATTGTCTAGTAAACTCTGTTTGCCTTTTCTAATCTTTTGATTAACTCAATATCTTGTCTTTCTTTTAGGTTGAAAGTAATCATCAGGTATTGAAAACTATCCACTTGCTCTATTAACTCACCTTCTCTTTCTTTATGGTCCTCAGATATTGCCATAGTTTTGATCTTACTTTTATTCAGTTTCATTCCATTTTCAGTTAGCATTTCGTTGCATTCATGTTGCCTTGAATTTTTTTTTCGCTTCCTGCTGCTATTGCAATATCGTCCACAAAGGCACATTCAGAGACAGTAACCATCACCAGATTTCTGTAACCCACAAACATTGGTTTTCTTCTTTAGGTCTTTTTGATCAATTCCCTCCTGTCACACTCCTTCGTTTTTGTTTCCTAGGATACCAAGTTTCTTTTAATTACACTGTTTCTCGTTTTGTATAGGGATTTAGTTATTCTAATTAATTTTGGTTCAACTTTCCTTTTCCGTATTTTTAACACAGATTCTTTCAACTAAAAATTTGGGATTAAATAAAACTTAAGTAATACAGAAGTCATCAATGTTTACCGATATGTATTGCAATATGAATTAAACTGGAACTGCAAACACAAATTAAAGTGTCCTTTTTAGTAAATGATAAATTGATAAATATTGAAATGAAAAATGTCAGAATTGACATTCGTATTTGACAGAATTTATGATTCCGAAAGATGTTAAATTTACATAATTTATTGAGGAAAATATTATTATTAAACTCGTATATAAATGTTTATGTAAGTTGTTAAAATGGAATGATAAATCTCTATTTTTAAATGAAATTAGAATAGCAGAAAACAAATTTTGAAAAGTAAGAGAAAAGCTGGTTTAAATCGATAACATAACCTAATCATTCAGTTAAAACTAGAAACTTGTGAAATTTGTTTAAATAGAAAACTTATAGAGCGGTGGAAAAAGCATTTTTAAAAGTGGTCTGAAAATAAATTTCTGGATAGATTTAGAATAAATAAAGGCGTTTCAAAGTTGTTTATAATGTAAATTTTTCATACAGTTTTACAGAATCTGTAACAGGAACAAAAGCTTAGTTCCACTGAAATGGTTATATATATTCTGTGATTCTTTGCAGCTGGATGTATATCAAGTATAGCAAAAGATTTTAATGAAACTGACAAACATTTGTACATTTAATTCAGATATACACATAGGTCCAGCTCTCAACGGGCCATACCCGGCAATAAGTGGCAACAGCGAATCCCCCCCTCTACGCGCAGTAGCTTACATTACCATACATTGCAGAGTTATGAATTTAGTAAGACTTAAACCGCGCAAGGATATAGTCGTTTGCATATTCGTTCTGTATACGTAATTTGCCCATTTGTTTCAGATATAATAAGGTCGTTATATCTCCAAGTTATTATTATTGTATTCTTAGCTGCTACGGAAAAGTAATTTTAAGTAATAAAAAAACAATAACGTTTTCTAAAAGTTAAAAGTAAAAAAATCAATAATTCTGCAAAATAAATTTTAATTCTAAGAAAGTCACTAAATATGCGATTCGAAAATACCGCCCTCTCTCCCCAAACAATAGCCGAGCCTATTGTAAAACTCCCGCCTCACTCCCTCGAGATTTCTAGGGGTTATTGTCTCGAAAATTCTAAACAGTTGAACTTGCAACTGTTGCAACCTTTACGTTTGCACAGCTAGATACGAATGACGGGCAATCTATTGCTCTCGATCGTCGGACTTATGTATGCGCACGCGGAGTGGCATCGTACATACGTTGCCACATCGCATTACGTTCCATACGTATATTGTTTCGTATGGCCCGTAGCGGGTTGGACCTATCGGTATATGTTCTACGTAACTTAGATATTGATGAAAATTTAAATTCATTTGGCAATGGATATAGATATAACCAGGATGGAGTACAATTTTAAAATATGTGGAGAAAATAATATGGTCTACTACAGTAAATTATTTAAGAATTCCCTGCAGTATTTTTGTAAATAAAAAATTGGAAGAGAAAAATCAAATATAGGCCAAAACAGTTTCATTTTTTTATTACAGAAAAACTCCATATACACACACGGTGGTGCAGAGCAAATTAACATTTTGGAAATAGTGATTAGTGATATTATTGAACGTATTGCATGTGAAGATTGATAATTATTCAAATCTCATCTCACATGCAATTGCCGCTTAATTTGTTGTGTTGGTTCTACAATCTATTAATCAATTAGCAATTAGTCATATATTATATACGGAAGCAGGGAAAAATAAGTCAAATTTTCTTTATATACGACCAAGTATGCCATTTATTTACCATATATTACAAGGTTATTTTTTGAATACTACATTAAACAGATGGCCTCCGTTAGCATCAGTGCATTGTTGCAAATGTTTCTTGAAGTTGTCATACACGCGCCTCCGTATGTCCTTATCAACGGCTGCAACTTCATCAACAATGGCTTGCTTGAGTTCTCGAACACTTCTGATACGCCTCTGGAACACGCGGTCTTTCAGGAACTCCCACAGGAAAAAGTCTGGGACACTGAGGTCGGGCGACCGAGCTGACCAAGCGATTTCCCCGAAACGAGAGATAATAGTTCCAACATTCGACAAACTACAGCCATACTGTTTCGCGCGGTGTGAGCTGTTGCTACACCAGGCTGGAAATATAGGTTTGTAGGGTCAATGCCCAGCTGTCGTAACAAAGCCTTCCAACATAGTCACATAACGTCCTGAATCAATGGTCACTGTTTGTTCATTGTCATTTTCAAGAAATAGGGCCACATCAAACGGTCACTTTAGAAGAGTGCAAGGGCATTTTTTGCAGTTCGTTAGGGTTCAGTGCTGACCAATATCGCATGTTCTGTTTGTTTACGCTGCCAGAAACATGAGAATGTGCTTTGTCGGTCATTAGCAAATTATTCAAAATGTCTGGGTTTTCCCGTAACAACCCATTCATGGTGGTGCAGAAAGCAAGTCTTGCTTTCTTGTTTCTCATTAATTTGTTGCAAAATTTGCAGTTTGTGAGGGTGAAATTTTATCTCCTTTAGCATTCCAAATAAACTTCTTCTATTGATGCCTAAAATGCGAGATTGCTGGCGCGCCGAACGGCGATGACTGCGTCCAAAAGCTTCTTTCACTGTCTGCAGGTTCTTTGGCGTCCGCGCTGTTCGTGGAGTTCCATGCTTCACGTCTAACACGTTACCAATTTCCTCACCCAAGCCAATATGGCATTGTGAGACGGTACGTGACCATGTCTACCAATTTTGAACAGAATTAGCTTTGTAATAATTATGAACACAGGTAACACGGTGTTACATGTTCCAATGCTCCATTGCGACTGACAATATGAAACGGCGTCTTCCCACTACCATTCCCCTTCCTTCCAACTACGACAAGCCATCACGACGGCACACTATTCACATTTGAAATGTGTAAGTTGGTTTTGCGCCAGCCTGTATTTTAAAGTAATTTTTTTAAAAATTTTGCAACAATCTTGCAAAATGTACGAAAATACAAAACATGTATTAAAACATTGTTTATGGCTTTTCACCTTTAATTATAAATAAGGTTTTCATGGTTCCTCTCAATCTCTTTCTATTTCCACGATTTTCTGTAGAAAATATAACAGCTTTATTTGAGTCTATTCATATTAACGCCCGCGTCTTTTAAAAAAAATATTTATAATAAACTTCTTTTGCATCTGCAATACGGTTCAAGTAATTTTTTATTTTCATAATGCTATAACCTTGTCATCGTTTAATATATTTCCTGAAAGAATTATTATAACCAGAGAACGGATGCAATTTCCATAAAACGCAATCGGCAATTGGAATTGTGTATAACGTCGCTTAGTACATCCAGGCGTAATTCAATGAAGTATTTGTTTGACTTACTCGGCCACCTGGTCTCGCAGCGATAACAATGGACAACCCAGCTATTGTATTCGGAGAATATAGTGTTTTCAGTGGTGTCGAGTACGTAGATAAAATAAATAAGTTTATCGTATTTCGTAAGAGAAATAGCACGTACATTCCTTTTCTTTTCATTTAAGCAACATCTTCCAATTATTTTCACGTAAGTGTGCATAAAATTTCGTTATTTAATTTCGTTTATTTGGATCTAGAATATTCTTACTTTTTCAGACAATGGAAGAGCGTCGAGAAAAAATACTTTTATTTGTCAGTGATAGTGCTGCGTATATGTTAAAAACAGGCAGACTATTGAAGAAAACATATCCTAATATGCTGCATATTACTTGTGTAGCACATGCTCTCCACAGAATCTGTGAATATATCAGAGACACTTTTCCGGAAGTTGATAGGCTTGTATCAGCTTTTAAAAAAGTTTTCAGAAAAGCACGATTGAGAGTAGCTCTTTTCAAGGAAAAATTTCCATCTCTGTCACTGCCTCCCACTCCAGTAATAACTAGATGGGGAACATGACTGGAAGCTACTAGTTATTATGCTGAGAATTTCGATAGTCTAAAACATTTCGTAAGACTGCTAAAGGAGGATGCTAGAAGTATTGGTGAGTGCAAGGAGCTCATACAAATCCCAAATTTAAAAAATCAGTTAATCACTTATTTTGAAATCGAAATCTCAAATTAAATGACGGATTAACCACATTAGATGTGGCTGTTAATAATTTGAAAAGTATTCCAAGTGACTTCGGATGTGGCCTTCGGCAAAAGTTTGAAGCAATTCTTAATAGAAACCCAGATTTAATTACATTGCAGCAATTATGTATGGAGAGAATTCCACAAAATCTAACGGCTAAATATGAAGAAATAAAAGAATATTTTCAGTATGCACCTATAACCAGTTGCGATGTAGAAAGGACGTTTTCTATTTATAAGGATGTACTTAATTCAAAGAGAACAAAATTGACAGAAGAAAACCTTGAGAAACTATTGCTAGTCAATATTAATACTCCTTTACTCAACTTGAACGACAAAATGAACAAATAAAAATGTTCCAATTATAGAAATAAAATTAAAAACTTTAAAAATACAACTTTTCAACAAATACATATGTATTTCGTAATTTTATAGATCACCACCCGTTTGTTTTCCAATTATATAAATAAAATTAATTAATAAATATGTATTTCGTAATTTTAGATAGATAGATCACCACCCGTATGTTTTCCAATTATATAACTAAAATTAAAAACTTTATAAATACAACTTTTCAACAAATAAATATGTATTTCGTAATTTTATAGATCACCACCCGTTCGTTTTCCAATTATATAAATAAAATTAAATATTTTAGAAATACAGCCTTTCGCCAGTACTGCACTGGGCTTTGCGTCATGTGGTAGGCGTGTCCGTTCTCTAATTATAACGTAAAATATTCATTAGAAATTGTTTACAGTGAAACGTATCTTTCATAGATAAATTATTTGAATAAAGATAATAGAACGATAGTAATTTGGACGGACGTTTGTTAAGCTAAAATGTCAAACTAGTAACATTAAACTTTATTTTTAATGTATTCATTATACCATGCCTTCAAAAACTTTCCTGATTAGAGTACTCTTTTTTAAATATTTTCTTTAGCTGTCACAATTGTCAGCTGCCAGTGACAAACTTAAATTAGAAAACCTTACATTTGATTGTATTATTTTATTATTACCGTGTTAGAGTTACAACACAAAAACTTTATAATGGAAAGTTACTTTCGCAGTGGTCGAAAATTAGATAATGGAGAATGGGTTTACTCCATTCAGTGCTTGCATGATTTCCGACAACAGCTTCCTAATCTACCAGTTACTTATGCACAGCTGCTAAATCATGTTCATGCTTCCATTGATCAATTTCGTGAAACAGGGGTAATAACTCGTAAATCTCGCGGTGGAGCACCTAAAAAGCGAACCGCAGATTGCATAGAGGATATTCGACGGCGAATGAACAACTCACATAAAAAATCAATTGCAAAGCTTTCTCAAGAAGTCCATTTGTCAGTGGGAACATGCCATACCGTTTTAAAGAAGGACTTAAAGTTGTTTCCATATAAAATTCAAACATTTTTTGAACTGACGCAATTAGATTTTGATACGAGAACACAGTACTGTGAATGGTTTTTGCACAACATAATGACAACATTCTCGACAAACACATTTTTTCTGATGAGGCTTGGTTCCATCTTTCTTGCTATTTAAGTAAGCAAAATATGAGAATGTGGTCGGCAGCAAACCCTCACGAATTCATGGAAACTGTATTACATCCTCAAAAAATAGGCGTTAGGCGGCTAGTAGTTTCAATAGCTTTTTTCTATTTTGACACCCAAAACAGTATCGAAATGAGCTTAATTTGGATACGCTGCTTTTTTTCATTTTTCAATGTTGGCGTTGTTCGAACATTCATTTGCGTTTAAGAATTTAAGTACATTTGACAGAATGATATACGTAGAAAAGAAAAATGCTACACAAACAACGTATATTGAATACAATTAAAGATATATTAGTTTCTATGTCACTTATGTTTATATTTTTAAATAAAGTATCAAGTAATGTTAACGGAAATTAATAAATTTGAAAATGTCAAGTATGAATGTGACCAACCATAATTTATATAAAAATAAAACTCTGAACTTCCTGAATCTTTGAATTAAATAATTTCAATTTATTTATGTAAAAATGGAGAATAAAAAAAATAATATAAAAAACTCGTTTCATAAGGCCTTTTGTCGCACTCGTTCTGAACTCGTCTCACAAATTGGTGCCGAATGAAGCTTGTTTTAATATACAATATGATCATTTATATTTACCCTCTAGCAAGCCATGAAATTATTTCTTGAACATATCGTGTTGGTAGTGACAAATAAAATACATCTGTCATTATGTGTATGTTCTGACAAATAAAACTCATCTGTCATTAATGTATTTATTAATTGACACTTAAAAATGTTTACAATAAATCATAAAGTTTTTCTGATCGAATCATACTTTAGAAATGGTGTAAAATTAGAAAATGGAGAATGGTCGTACTCCTTGCAGCCTTGTATAGAAGAATTTCGGGCAGAATTCCAAATTTTCCAACAACATATGACAGTTTGCGGCAATTAATTCAAAAGTCAGTGGTTAAATTCCGTGAAACAGGGTCTGTGTCTCGAAAACCAGGTGCTGGTAGACCACTAAAGCGGACAGTTGAAAATATAGCAGATGTTGAGGGACGAATAAATCTATCACCTAAGAAATCGATTCGTAAGCTTTCACAACAAACACAACTGTCATATGGGACCTGCCAGAGAATCCTTAAAAAAGACTTACAAAAATTTCCATACAAATTTCATTGCGTGCAAGAGCTTTTACCAATCGATCATGTAACCAGAGTTAATTACTGTCAGTGGTTCTTAGGTACGATTAATAACGATGACGTTCTTGACAAATCCTTCCGGTCCGATGAAGCATGGTTTCATTTATCAGGATATATAAATAAACAAACAATGCGCATCTGGTCTAGTGAAAATCCACATGAAATTCTTGAAGCACCCTTGCATTCACAAAAAATAGGCGTTTGGCTTGCTGTTTCTCGTAGACGGATTATTGGTCCAATATTCTTTAATAATACGATAAATGCAGAACGATATCGTAATAATTTATTGCTACCATTTGTAAATCAATTACATGATGATGAGCTCCGCGCGAGATATTTCCAGCAAAATAATGCAGCAGCCCATAAGACAAGAGAAACGATGGAATTATTGCATGAATTCTTTGATAATCGAATAGTAGACTTTCCACCACGATCTCCGGATTTAACAATTATGGACTATTTCATTTATCCACATCTAAAAAATAGAGTATTTACGAATCGTCCACATACAATTGAAGAACTTACTAATGCTATCCGAAATGTCTGTGAGGAAATTACACCACATAATTTAAGGAATGCCTTCAATAATATGAGAGGAAGAGTTGCGCTATGCATAGAAAATGAAGGAGCTCACTTTGAACATTTATTGTAGCTGTTTTTATTATTAAACTTTTTATTTTTTCAACTGAAACGTTTGTATGTAATTATTTGTCAAAATGACAAAACCTAATCTGTCATCAGTATAAAATAACCTATATCACACACACGCTGCAAAATAAGTTAACTTAAATTATGGTACCAACTTAAGTTTAAAAAAGAAAAATGTCATTGCCTTCTAGAGGGTAGAAATATATGATCATATGGTACTATTTTGCAACAATTTTTCGACGATACAATTATGAATTTTACTCGATGATGTCCGAATCTGACAATTTTAGATTATTTTATTTTTCTATATTTAAAGAATACCATTTTTAACATCAGACATCACACAATCGCAGAGTTTTGCAATACGTATCCCTGTGCTGACATAACCCCACAACTCCTGGTAAATAGTTTTGAAAACACGAAGCGTAGAGTTCGACTTTGTCTCGAAATTAATGGACAACCCTTTCAGCATAACCTTTAGTACTATTATCTTTTAAATTTAACTAATATAATAAAGAAAATTAAGTTAAATTTTTCATTTTTGCACACATATTGATGACATACAAACTATCAAAGTGATTAGTGCGTGCGTGCACCGTCACCAATCGTTATCAAAAGGCAAAAGGCTCCAATCAGGAAAGATTTTGAAAATTATTGAAAATAACGGGTGTTCAGAAACATTCGAAGTCAAAGTAGTCCTTAAAAATATGAAGTCATGTCTGAGATAGATTGATTTTTGACAGACAACAGTTGACATTTAATAATTACAAATCAGATACATACTTAAGTAAAGATATACGATTTTTTGTTCAGAGCCCACTTGACTTCGAATGTTTCTGAACACCCGTTATTTTCTTAAACTAGCAATCGTTTTGCAATTTATGTCAACATGCCTGATTCTTACATTAATTTAAATTTGTAAAAAATTAGACAAAGTAAATGACAAACAAGTAATTCTAACCATATTTATACAAAATACTTTAATTCAAAAAGATAAATATACAGCGAATAATCAAGTAAGCCAATTTCTCAGAGTCGCCAAATTAAATATTTGCTTCAACTATTTAGTCACTCCGTATTATCTATGCCTATTTATCCTTTTCTTTGAGTACACTAGCCAAACAGATTGCAGAAGCAATGAAAATCGCGATTAGCTTGATTATGTTTTGTTTCAACACTTTCAACCTATATTTTTTACTACTAAACTAACTAAACTAATTCAATGTTCTTACTTTTCGAATAATATGCAATTAATATGTGGTTTTAAATTACATTGAACGATACAATAACAGGTAATTGAAGTATAGATTAAATAAGAATTTCATTTTAATTATTTAAAGATTTTGTATAGCATTTTTAGCGGTAATTTATTTATCTCATTATGGATTGAAATATTTATTATAAAAGGAAGTTTTCTTTTAAGCTTCTATATTTCTTTAATGCATAATAATTACATCAATTGGAATGATTTGCCGCTAGATAAATATTATGAAACAGCAGCATTATAAAATATATGCGTATTTTTTCCTAACCAGTGATTTTAAACGTGGGCATGGTTTTTCTATTAAATAACCGTTGTGTTTCTTTAAAGGTCAGATACAAATGCATAATAATTATTACAGTAAATGGCGTCCACGTTCTGTATTATACATAATTTTTTTTTAACTTAATATTTTTCAAATTAAGATGAAAAATGTAATTTTATGTTAATGCAAATAATATTAACATGTATACTTTATGTATTCTATGCAATACATAGGTGGTATAAACTATTGCGAAATCATCGTTTACATTTATATTTTCAAATGGTTTAAGCATGTTATTTACATTTTAGATTTAGGAAATTAAGTATATTATTGACACTACAGAAAAAATTGTGGTATAAAATAGTCTTCGAACAATCGTAGTTATGCTTTTTTACACAATTCAATACGAAATTTTATATGTTGATTCAAAATAATAGATTGTCTTTCTATAAATTTACGAATAAATATAATGATAAACATTTTCTAACAAAATCAGCGTTCACTCAAAACAATCATTAAATTTATTATATTTAAATATATAAAAAAAAATTATAAACATAATATATTATTTGGTCGAGTATCCATCGGAGTTAATCAAAGATGGCAATTGTAATGACTCATTCGATGACGCGAGGCGCGTCATCGCTCTGGACGTTTTCTAGACAGATTTGGAACATATGAACGAGATATATAAGCCGCGTCGAAGAAGGGATAGACATTCATTGAATCCTACAGTCTCGCGAAGTACATAAATATAGTTACATAAATATAGAATACATAAATGTACTTATTGTTGTTAATAGTTAGTTTTAGATTATTATACGTTTTAATATTAATATAGTGTGTGTGTCTAAAGTTATTGTTAGTTTTATTTAAGAACCCTAAAAGACAAACGTTACAGTGGTATTCAGGTGTGGACTAATTAATAAATAATAAACTAAGTAGACAATTAAGTGTTAATTAAGTATTCGTTTAAATAAATATACAGTGCGGAAAGACGTTATTTTAAATATCGTGATGGCTAATAGAATGAAACTGACAGAATTAAAAGTGTCCGATTTGAAACGAGAATTAGAAGAGAGGGATGAGGATACAACTGGCAAAAAGTCAATCCTCCAGCAACGGCTTCGCAATGTGTTGATCCAAGAAGGCGAGGATCCAGAGGATTATGTCTTTCAAGTTCCAGGCGGAGATGCTGACGTGAATTCGCTGTTGACGAAAATGGAACAACGATTAATAGAGAATGCGCAAATTCAAATGCAACAAATGGAGCAGAAGAACCTGGAAACTTCTGGAAACTTAGCGAAAACTCTAGAACAAAGACTAATAGATAATTCGCAAACCTTGGAACAGCATCTAATAGAGTCACAAACTCAAATGCAACAAATGGAGCAGAAGAACCTGGAAACTTCTGGAAACTTAGCGAAAACTCTAAAACAAATGGAACAGAAGAATCTGGATAGTGCGAAAAATATGGAACAGCGTCTAATAGATTCACAAACTCAAATGCAACAAATGGAGCAGAAGAACCTGGAAACTTCTGGAAACTTAGCGAAAACTCTAGAACAAATGGAACAGAAGAATCTCGATAGCGCGAAAAATATGGAACAACGATTAATAGAGAATGCGCAAATACAAATGCAACAAATGGAACAAAGAAACCTAGAAACCGCTAGAATCCTCGAGAAAAATCTGGAAAAGAAATTACTAGAAAATTCTAGAAACTTCGAAAAAAGTCTGGAACAAGTGGAGAAAGTTCTAGAACAGCGATTAGCGGATAAATCAGAAGCGTTAAAAGAAGAGGTTTTCACAGCTGTAGAAGAGAAAATTGGAGAACATTCTAGACTTTTAGAGGCAATAATGATCGAGATGAAATTACGCGCTACCATGAGTCATTCTGATCCCAGGCAGGGCAACGAAGAAGTCATACCGCGGCCCATCGAAATAAAAGAAGAACTTGTGGCTATTTCAAGGACCAGAATCAAGCCACCAACCTTTGATGGAAAGACGTCATGGGCAACTTACCTGACGCAATTCGAAGCGGCCGCAGAAGCAAACGCATGGTCTTCTGCCGAGAAGGCGACTGCTTTAGTCATAGCATTGAGGGGTGATGCTAGTGATATTTTGCAGACATTGCCTCCTGAGGAACGTAAAGATTATTCTCAACTCATTAAACGCTTGGAGATGAGATATGGCCATGCGCATTTGGAGCAAGTATACCATACCCAACTGAAGAATCGATCACAGAAGAAAGGCGAGAATCTGCAGGAATTCGAGGCAGATATTGCTCGTCTAGTTCGACTTGCATATCCGATGGCGCCGGATAATTTCATGGAACACCTAGCGGTCCAGACATTCATAGATGGTCTCCGGGATATTGATACGCAGCAAGCATTAAGGTTGGCAAGACCGAAAACCTTGATCGATGCTTTGGCGCACGCGCTTGAGTTTGAGACTGCAAAGCAAGCCTCTCGGAACCATGCTCGTGTCTGCACTGTTGACAAGCAGGAAAATGAGGAGTTCATGGAGCAGGTGGTTAGTAGAGTTCTAAACCAGATCAAATCAAATAAAAGAGTACTGCGATGCTGGAATTGTGGAGAGATTGGTCACGTTCGGAGTAAATGTGGTAAGGTGGCCAAGAAAGCATCGTCTGAGCAGCAGGAAAACTAAAGCGGGTCGATGAGCGAGGGCAATCATCGATCCAGCATCAGGAAGCCCCAAAGACGCCTGGCCAAGTCGCATCCCTGCAACATCAAACCAACGGCCTGTATGTGGACGCTGTTATGGAAAGAAAGACCTATGCTTGCTTGCTAGATACCGGATCGACGAAAACCATCGTGCGACCCGATTTAATTCCCAGAAATAAAAAGTTATTTTCTAGCAAATGGAGACTTAGGACAGCAACTGGAGGAGCAGCTTCTGTGGCAGGTGAAGTGGATGTCAACTTTATCATAGGACCAACATCAGTCCGACATCGTGTTCTCGTAGCGGACATAGAAGAACAAATAATCTTGGGATTAGACATCATGAACACCTACGGCTTCCAGTTAAACATGAAAGAAGGCACTTTAAAAATAAATAATGAGGAATTGTTTCTTCATGGGAAAGATTGTGGGAATGTACAAGTAATTACTGCAGAGAATGTTGTTCTGGATGCAAGAAGTGAGACATTTTTGACGGCGTGTATGGAAGGTGATTATTTGGACGGAAATGTTATAATGTTGGAACCAAAGGCTGATGATGACGAGGTGGGCCGAGGAATAGTAGTTGCCAAAATGCTGGTTAAGACTCAGAAGACTGTACCGATAAGGGTAATGAATGTGAACCATTACCCTGTTTCATTGAAGAAGGGTACTATTCTGGGGTGGTGTTCGCCAGTGTCGGCCGTCGTTCATCGCATAGAGGCGAAGAAGAATGGATTCGTGCAGGTTCCTGAGAAATTGTCCAAGATAATCGACTCCGCCTGTCAAGGATTGAGCAAGAAGGAACAAAGTCAAGTTAAGGATTTAATCAAACATTATGAAGACGTCTTTGAAACTGAAACTGGTACGAAAGGAAGAACCAATATTGTAATGCACAAAATAAATACCAGCGATGCAAGTCCAATTCGACAAGGACCAAGAAGGTTACCTCTGGCAAAACGTGAGGAAGCCAAGCAAATTATACAAGATATGGAAGGCCAAGGAGTAATTGAACCATCGAATAGTCCATGGGCTTCACCAGTGGTCCTTGTCAGGAAGAAGGATGGATCTACCAGATTCTGTGTGGACTATCGTCGTTTGAATAGTGTGACCAAAAAGGACAGCTATCCTCTCCCAAGAATAGACGATACGCTAGACACCTTGGCAGGAGCAAAATGGTTCTCCACTCTCGACTTGAAGAGCGGTTATTGGCAAGTGGGAATGGATCCCAATGACAAAGAGAAGACTGCCTTCAGTTTAGGTACAGGACTCTGGCAATTTACAGTCATGCCATTTGGACTGTGTAACGCCCCAGCTACTTTTGAGCGACTCATGGACACTGTACTGAGGGGATTGTCTTGGGATACCTGCCTGGTATATCTCGATGATGTGATTGTGGTAGGGAAGACCTTTGAAGATCACATGAAAAATTTGGAAGTAGTATTCCAGAGGTTGCGAGATGCCAACCTGAGATTAAGTCCAAAGAAGTGTCACCTTTTCCGCAAGGAGGTAAATTACCTTGGACATGTGGTTTCCGGAAAAGGAATTGCTGTGGATCCAGAAAAAGTAAAAGCTGTGGAAAAATGGCCGGTACCCAAAGACAAACATCAGCTAAGAAGCTTTTTGGGATTATGCACATATTATCGACGCTACGTTCCTGGATTCTCCAACATTGCAAAACCACTTACTCGCCTAACAGAAAATCGAGCATTCATTTGGAACAACGAATGCCAAGCGGCCTTTGAGTTGTTAAAAGGTACGTTGATCAGTGCACCCGTTCTGAACTATCCGCTGCCATCTGGGAGGTTTGTTTTGGATACGGATGCCAGTAACGTCGGGATTGGTGGCGTGCTCTCTCAAATCCAAGATGGCCAAGAAAAGGTCATTGGATACTTCAGCAAGACCCTGTCCAAACCAGAGAGGAACTACTGCGTAACCAGGAGAGAACTATTGGCAGTAGTTAAGACCATTGAGCACTTTTACAAGTACCTGTATGGGCAGAAGTTCCTGATCCGCACTGATCATGCCGCCTTAAAGTGGCTCTTGCAATTTAAGAATCCAGAGGGTCAAGTAGCTAGATGGATTGAGAGGCTACAGGAGTATGACTTTGTCATTGAACACAGAGCAGGCCTCAAACATCAAAATGCAGATGCCCTTTCCAGAAGGCCCTGTCCAGAAGACTGTCGATATTGCAACAGAATCGAAGACAAATCGGCCAACGCTCTTCGAACCACCGTTGTTGATGACCAATGGCAACCTGACAATTTGCGCGCAGATCAAGAAGCTGATCCGGATCTTGCAGTCCTCAGGGCTTGGAAAAGAAATGGGCAAAGACCGACCTGGCAAGAAATTGCTCCCCATTCACGAGAATTAAAGTCATACTGGGCACAATGGGATTCCTTAACCATGGAAGACGATCTCCTGAGACGTGAGGTCGAAAATCACGATGGAAGCGAGCGGAAGATGCAAATTGTGGTTCCCAAGAAAAGAATACCAGAGGTATTGCGAGAACTCCATAATGGTGCTTCTGGGGGACATTTTGGAGTCCATAAAACACTGGAGAAAGTGCGCCAGAGATTTTACTGGGTGAATTGTTCACGAGATGTGAAAGAATGGTGCCGAAAGTGTGCTAATTGCGCCGGAAGCAATGGTCCCCAGAGGCGTCGACGTGCACCCATGCGCCAATACAATGTAGGAAGCCCATTTGAAAGGATCGCCATAGATGCCGCCGGCCCTTTTCCAGAAAGCGACAAAGGAAATAAATACATAATAGTGGTCATGGATTACTTTACCAAATGGGTTGAAGCATATGCTCTACCAAATCAAGAAGCTGGAACTGTAGCAGACGTGATTGTGAAGGAGTTCGTCAGCCGTTTTGGTGTACCCTTGGAACTTCATTCCGATCAAGGGCGAAATTTTGAGTCCAATCTATTCGAAAAGATGTGTGGACTTTTGGGCGTACGGAAGACGAGAACAACTCCCTTGCACCCACAATCAGATGGGATGGTAGAGCGAATGAACAAGACCATGATCAGACACTTATCCAAAGTGGTCTGCGAACACCAGAGAGATTGGGACGAACATTTACCATTATTTCTAATGGCGTATCGGGCCTCCGTTCAAGAGACAACAGGCCAATCACCAGCCAACGTACTATTCGGGAGGGAACTCCGATTGCCCTGTGATTTAAAGTTTGGGAGCAAGCCTGGTGATGATCTTGCCGGAGAAGATTATGTCAGCACGCTCAGACGACGACTAGATAATATCCATGAACAAGTCAGACATAATATCCAAGATGCTAGTGACAGAATGAAAGAGAGCTACGACATCAACGCCGAGAAGAGTGGTTACCATGAAGGCGATCGGGTTTGGTTGTATAATCCACAACGCCGACGGGGCCTATCTCCAAAACTTCAAAAGAATTGGGAGGGGCCATACGAGGTGTTGAAGCGGATCAACGACGTAATATACCGCATCAGGCGAACACCTCACACTAAGCCAAGAGTCGTACATTTTAATCGATTAGCCCCATACTCTGGAGACAATAATGACGAAACCGCTGACTTGCGCCGATTGGATAGCCAATACCATGAACTAACCTTCGAAGACTTTATGCAAGAATATTCTGGTTCGAGAAAAGCTCGATTTGGAGTAACCATCGAGAAACAGCAAGATTTGTTTACGGTGCCGCCAGACTACGCGCTTGCACATTGCGTAGCCCGAGATCTGCGAATGGCCAAGGGAATTGCCAGTGAATTTAAAGAGAGATTTGGCAGAGTCGAAAAATTAAGGCAGCAGGGACCAGCAATTGGGAAGAGTCTCCAAATAGTAAATGAAGGACAGCCCATATTTTATTTGGTCACGAAAGAACTGTCAAGCCTGAAGCCAACCTATCGTGCCTTATGGGAGGCCCTGGCCCACTTACGCGAACAAATGTTACAGCAAGACATTCTGAAATTAGCAGTTCCAAAATTGGGTTGTGGATTAGACCGCATGGACTGGAGAATTGTAAGGAGCATGTTGGAAGTAATCTTCCGACATACTGGCATGGAAATTCTGGTATGCAGCTACCGGATTGAATATTCCTGTCCATCCAGGCAAGATAAGACCGTGGACTGTTATTTCGATATGACGTCGCAATGTAACAAAGGCCCTACCTGTCGATTTCGTCATCGTTCAAGGAGACCAAAGCATGACATGTTTCGGGACGAAACTTCATTTTTTTAAGAAGGGGGCAATGTAATGACTCATTCGATGACGCGAGGCGCGTCATCGCTCTGGACGTTTTCTAGACAGATTTGGAACATATGAACGAGATATATAAGCCGCGTCGAAGAAGGGATAGACATTCATTGAATCCTACAGTCTCGCGAAGTACATAAATATAGTTACATAAATATAGAATACATAAATGTACTTATTGTTGTTAATAGTTAGTTTTAGATTATTATACGTTTTAATATTAATATAGTGTGTGTGTCTAAAGTTATTGTTAGTTTTATTTAAGAACCCTAAAAGACAAACGTTACACAATATTTCTCTTTTTCAAAGTCGTGCTGCTCAATCTCGTGAATAAACTCATCCATATTCAAAGTTACAGCGTTTATGGTCGGCAATGGCTTAACTATAGTTTTCATAGCCGGAATTTCCTTTTGTAGGGCAGATATAGCTTCCGTAGAGCTTTGAAATTGAAAGATGTCACACGAACAGCATATGGAACAGGTCCATTTAATATTTTTTTTCGGTCTAAGTACACGAATATCTTTATCATTGAGGATGCCCATTTGAGAGAAGACGCAGTATAGCAGTGGGTGAGGATTTGGTTACACGCGCATGTATTATATTTTATATGTACGTATGTTTCCAATGTGTCTTGATGTATCCAGTCTCAGTATAGTTATTTCGTGTAAAGTAAAAATAAATCAATAACGTCGAAAGCTATAAAGAGACCGTTCGACCACGGAGCACAGAAATTAAGTAGATTTCCGTATTTAGTTTACGTTTAGTTACTATTATTCATTTATAAGTTATAATTTACAACTTATAAATGAATAATAGTAAATAATAAATAAAGTTATAAATTTATAAAACGTGCTGGAATACTTACCGTTTTAAATGTCTATTCATAACTCGAGCACATTTACGTCACCATTTTTTTTTGCATATGCAATTCATCATATTGACATTTAATAACATTTTAAGTATATTTACATTGTGTGAATTAGGTTTGTAAATTTTGAGGTTATACCTACTTCATTTAAGTAGACCATTGTAGTAATATGACTTATTACTAGAGCACACCAATTTCCGTGCGCGCCATGAGCGCCGGTATGGGAGTGTAATTCGTAATATATTAGAATATGCGATAGAATAGGGATGCAACATGAGCTTGTTACCGATATAAGTATAGAAGTAGAGACATTTATTCTATCAGAAATACAAATGAAACAGACATGCAATATAGATATCTGTAACTGTACACATGGACCATACACCTCGTATTTTCAGCGTTTACTTCTGCTTAAGACACGTGTTTCTGCCATCTATAAGCGTCGTCAGTCAAGCTAGTGAAGCAATGTAATACAAATGATACAAATCTTTTTAAGAACAGATTTGTATCTGTATATACATTTACGCTGAAATGGCCTACAATATAAAGCAAATTTCGTCCTAATAGGTGGCACTATTTAATAAGTGACATCTGACGGGCGAAAGAGACTATGCCAAAAAAGGCGACCTTTCGCTTTACTAGCTATGCTATTACATAAGCTAAAAAATACGTATAGGTGTAATCCATTAACACGAGCCAGATGGCGGTAAATATACAAAAAGGTTTAAGTATATCAATACGTTATTGCACGTATTACGCATTTGTTACAAATGAAATAGACATGCAATATACATATCTGTAACTGTACACATGGACCATACACCTCGTATTTTCAGCATTTACTTCTGCTTAAGACACGTGTTTCTGCCATCTATAGGCGTCGTCAGTCAAGCTAGTGAAGCAATGTAATACAACACGTGTCTTAAACAGAAGTAAATGCTGAAAATACGAGGTGTATGGTCCATGTGTACAGTTACAGATATGTATATTGCATGTCTGTTTCATTTGTAACAAATGCGTAATACGTGCAATAAGGTATTGATATACTTGAACCTTTTTGTCTATCAGAAATAATTAAATATACATTTGGTTTTCTGCTATTAAAGTAATATGCATAAACACACGAAAAATAAGAATAGTACATATTATAGCAGCGTTGTATGTACCTATAAATAAAATGGAAAGTGTATGAAATCAGTGATTGTGTGCACGACAGACGATTTAAAGAAAACACTTACCGTTTTAAGCGTCTTCCAAGGATCGACAAACTGGAGAAACTCGATTGTATATTTTCAACATCAGGTGCGTTTCTAAGGTTATTTCTGAAAAACATGTCCGCCGTGAGGAAAAAATATGTTTATATTCGGAAAACGAGCGTTCTACATCTAGTGATGTTATATTCGCATAATCAAAATACTTTTTTAAGGAACTTAACGCATCTGTAGACGTACCCTCACAAATACGTGTTAAGGTGTCAAAATCTGCATTTCTGTCTAAAACACTTTCAAGTTTAATTAGAACACTTTCACTTTTTGCGTCTTCTACAGCACACAGTTGTGCGTGAACATCTTTAACGATTTGCAGTGATTCCTCTAACGACAGCGACGAATTTTCTAATTTTGTTATTGCTTCTTCTAGTCCAAGTAATTCTCACGAATACTTTGTAAAACCATTTTAATCTGGGCATCTTGAAATTTTTTCTGGCTTGTATTGATAGCTGCACTTTCGGAAACCACGTCCTTAATTTTTTCAAAATGTTCATGATAGTAAAACCCCGCCCGTAACCATGTACCCCAACGTGTCAGAATCGGCTGTGGTTGCTCAGGGGTATGGGGACACAATTCGTGAAATTTCCGAATACGTTTTGGAGATTTCAGGAATACTCCCTTTGTATTCGATATTAAAGCATCTACCTCTGGATAACATCTACGAACCTGTTCTGCCACAAGGTGTAGAGCATGGAGTTTACAAGTAATGTGTAACAAGTTAGGACAATATTTTCTAAGAGACCGGCCTACAGAACAGATGGTTGCGGCAACAACGGTCATAAACATTAATACTTGGTCTTTCGAAAGTTTAAATTTTTCCAAAGTATCTAATAGCACCTCTGAAATTTTTTCGGCATTACATTGTTCTAGTCGTCTGGATCTTAAAAGAATTGAAAACGTTGGTTGATGTGGTTCCATATTACGCGCCATCACATTAACTACAGATTGTTTTTTGCTGTCAGTTGCTTCGTCCATACATAACCACAGTTTTTTATTTTTCAGTTCGGCTTTGATTTTATTTTCAACCTGTTTACGCACCGATGGTAAATTCCTTCGTAATGTTGGCGTGCTCGGTAATGTTTGATCTCGTATTTATTCCAAAATGAAATAAATGAATCATTACTTAACAAGGTAAACGGTAGTGTACACACAATCATAGTTTCACATAGTTCATGTATAAACTGTTGTCGATTAATTTTGTTATTATTGTGCTTCGAACTGCTTACGTGTTCTTTACAATGTGTTTTTGGCCAACACATTAGATATGTATTGCACATTAAACATTTAATTTTTGAGCCATCGTATGTTAAGTCCGGGAAATCCATAATAAACTTATTCACTTCGTCTGACAACGGTCGTTTTCTCGATTTATGTGTCGACGACATTTTATTACGTATGCTCACACTTACATGCAGTCTAAGCAAATACCAAACACATACTGAATGCTTTTTATTAGTTCTGTTGCAATACACTCATACTCACATCGGCGCACATGGCGCGCACGGAAATTGGTCTGCTCTAGTTATTACATGACGCAATATTGACATATTGAAGATCATTTTATAAAGCAAAAAAAAAAAAATTGAGTCAGTTTTTTTGGCCGCCAGTTTACATGAGAGCGGTATTTCGCAAACTTCGTATTTTATTGTCCATTTGAAATATAAAACGTGCAACCGAATCCCCACCTACTGCGACACTGTTTGCCCTCAAATGGGAATCATTATTTATCATTCGTTTCAGTACATATTAGGCTATATGTTACTTTACCTACAAAGCAGTCAATTGTGTCCTTTTCAGGAAATTACTTATAGCAACACTTATATACAAGGGACATTTTAATAAACAAAATGAGGAAGAAAATAGACGGGGTTCACACACTTCACGCCTGGATTGCCCTTCACGGCGACTTAGAATAAACAAAATAACAATAGTTGAGCAACGGAAAGGAGCAGCTACAGAGAACACACGATAAAGACAGAAACTTTTTCGTTAATTCTCTGTATACACAAATTTATTGCGAAAAAGGAAAATATGGGAAACAAAAGCTTCAGATCTGATAAAAAAGCGGATGCAGAATCAGAATTAAAACTTACTACAGTAATAACTAAGACTGTCAGAAAAGCGCTGCGCCATAGGAGTAGTCATCGTAACAATTTTTTTTTATTAGTAAGAAAATTACACCTGCGCGCCATATAAAACCCGTACACTAACATATCAATGTAAGTCAGGCGTATCAAATTTGATATAAGTCTTATTTGACTTAATGTTATAGGTATTAGCAATTTATGTATAACTTATGAAGTCTATAAGTGACAGTGTGAATATATTTGTCCCGTTTACGTAAGTAAAAAACTCTGATTTTATACTCGTAAGAGTTGTACGGGTTTTATATGTCGCGCAGTGTACTATACTGTTACAAGCAATTATAATACTGTGTGCAACATTTATCATCTTAACTAGCGTGATAAACTAGCATGATCATGAACCTCACGAACTGAAGACGATCCGTAAAAACTCAGCCATCAGGTATGTTATTGTTATTATACGCCGTTCACGATTCGAAGACGTGCACGTCATCACTAGGATTTTCGGAATCACCAACACAAAAACAATAAACGAAGTATAATATTTACGTCAACACTACTGCGAATGCATATTTATGTTGGTGCAAATTTTCAGTGTTGACACATATCGTTCTGTCATATTTTGCGTCTTGTTTGCAATGCCGAAAGCGTTTTGCAGCCAATGTAAGAGACTTGTTACATCAGCGATTGCAAACTGTGAAGCAGAACGCGATAATGATGGACTGTTGCTGCCTTTATCAGCTGTGAGAGAAGTAAAATCGAGTCTAACAAACGTACACCTTGATAACTCAATATTAACTACGGCCGTGGGAAGTACGTTTGCTGATCGCCCTCCACTAGGGTTCATCGACTGTCCACTGATTTCATTTTAGCGTAAAAACTGTTCAGATATTAAACCACAGTTTCCCAGGTGAATGTAGCGCCTATACCATGCAGCGTTAGTTGAAAGGCATAGTAATAACGACCTTATAAAATTAATAATCTCAACACAAGTATGACCATATGGTAATAATTGAAGTTATAATTTTCACAAATATAAATGCAATAAAACACTAAAAAACAAACAGAAAATTCAAGACTACAAAAATACATGTTATCATCGCTGAATCTAAAGCTAAAGATATATTTTATTGACTTTATAGACGCTCCCTTTTCTTAGATGTTATATTCAAAGACAATATTTTTCATATTAATTTATATATATATATATATATATATATATATATATATATATAATATTTTCGTGACCTTGGTATGATATGGTAAACTTAATAAGTCGGCGATTAAAGGTCTGGTTTATTACTTCAAAGTATATATATTTAAAACAACCCTACATGTTTCGGCATGATGCCTTTGTCAAGGATATAAAAAATATTTTTTATATCCTTGACATCCTTATCCTTATATATATATATATATATATATATATATACATATATATATATATATATATAAGGATAAGGATGTCAAGGATATAAAAAATATTTTTTATATCCTTGACAAAGGCATCATGCCGAAACATGTAGGGTTGTTTTAAATATATATACTTTGAAGTAATAAACCAGACCTTTAATCGCCGACTTATTAAGTTTACCATATCATACCAAGGTCACGAAAATATTATATATATATATATATATATATATATATAAATTAATATGAAAAATATTTTATTTATATATATATATATATATATATATATATATATACATATACTTTCGTGTATATATATAAATTATATTGAATTTAATTGGAGTGAGAAATTAGAATTATTAAAATCTCATCTCACATGCAATTGTCGCTAAATTTGTGCAATTGATTCTACAATCTGACAAGATTACTCCTGCCGAAGAATGTAGACGCAAACACGTCGCGACGTTAGCCATCCACCTGTGCGGATAATGAAAATTGTATGAAAAAAACCACATCCGTCTAGAAACGTGCAGATATCGATATTTCACTGTCGTTACAGATCATCAGTACACGATATTCGGACATAGACATGATTTTTATTTGTATACTTTCGTGTATATATACGAATTATATTGAATTTAATTTAAGTGTACTGATGATCTGTAACGACAGTGAAATATCGATATCTGCACGTTTCTGGACTGATGTGATTTTTTTTCATACAATTTTCATTATCCGCACAGGTGGATGGCTAACGTCGCGACATGTTTGCGTCTACATTCTTCGGCAGGAGTAATCTTGTCAGATTGAAGAATCAATTGCACAAATTTAGCGACAATTGCATGTGAGATGAGATTTTAATAATTCTCATTTCTCACTCCAATTAAATTCAATATAATTCGTATATATACACGAAACTATACAAATAAAAATCATGTCTATGTCGAATATCGTGTACTGATGATCTGTAACGACAGTGAAATATCGATATCTGCACGTTTCTGGACGGATGTGGTTTTTTTCATATATATATATATTAATTAATATTCATTTTAATTTTTTTGAATATCTCGTATTTGTCTAATACTAATAGTTAACACAAAAATACATAGTTTATTTTTACCAGTGAACGCAATCTTCTCAATGTAATTTGTTGCGAGTTTTGAAAATGATCCATTAACTACTTACATATATGACAGGAGGACGTTTATTTTAAAATAAGCATTAATCTCTTCATATGAATTTGTTGTTCAAAGCATTTCTCTTCATTTCGTTGGTGGGATGTAAATAAAATTTCGTGTTCTAAAAATATGACCATTGATTTTATCGCAGCGTTTCCGGGTAATTTTGTGCATAAGCAAGTAAGTCGAAAGTTTTCTGGGTCATTCACCTAAATATTCGATCAGATTGCAGCCTACCTGTAATTTGTATTATACATAGTTGAGGTAATAAATTTATTCGATGTTATATGAATGTGGGAGTTTCTTCCATCCTAATATTTAAACTTTAATCTTCGTGATATACAGTGCAGTTATTGCACACCAACACGCAAAAATGTTTGTATATTAAAATTTTCAAAATCACTCTCCCTTTTTTCAATCTGGTATTAGATGACACATGTGAGATTATGCTTTTCTCTTGTTCAATTGATTATCTTCCATTTCATACGCCGCACTAAAAAGAAGCATTAAATACCTTTAAGAAAGGTATAAAACTCCTTACCACATTAATATTCAATTTTCAGTCAGTGATATAATGATCATCTGCATAATAAAATTGACCAGCAAAATATTACTTTCTATTCCGATAAAGTACGGTTTCACTTGACCGGTTATGTTAATTCGTAGAATTACAGAACTTGGTCGATACATAATCTACACAATTTAATCGAAGTACCATTGCATCTAGTTAAAATTGGTGTTTGGATGGCAATGTTAAGACGACAAATTATTGGATCAAAATTCTCTCAAGAAACAACATCCAAAGATATGAAACTATTATTTTAGAGTAATTTTTAAAAGTTCTTGTTATGAGATTCTGGAACATTACTTTTTTTAATAAGGAAATAAAAGAAAATCTAGAGGCGAATCATGCGATCTATTTGCCCATAAACCCACGCTATAACTACTCCATAGTTGGTACGAGGAGTGTGTGATGAGGCAGAATGATGTTGGAAATAACCATCTAACATGATTCTGCCACATGGATAAATGTACAATAACAAAATAAATTCTTTTACACCTTACGTAAATCGCGTAAGCAATTTAACGGAGTTCCCAAATACACATACGAATTAAACTAACAATAAGATTAAATGCCGTTTTGATTTGTATTAAAATTCGGAATCGTAATTTTAGCAAATAAAATGTCGGTGAGAATTTTCAAGGTCACTATATTAAAAAAAAGGACTTGTACAATATGCCACAACGGCTGTAAGACGACATAGATGGCATGGTCCACAAAAAAACGACGTACGGGTCTTGACATAAGTGTTTAGGCAAAAACGAGGTGGCCTTAACTTTCTAACTACGATGAATGCTTGGTTATCTGGTTTATCTCCTTTGAATGCGAAATATTATAAATTCCCAGCAAATGGACAGATAAGAGAAAAGCTCGAAGCCTACAAACGTCTATATTAATTTCCAATATACTTAGGGCAGGCGTGAATCATATTTCAATTATCGGAGTACATTTAGAAATATCAATGTTACTCACTGGTCGTACAAACAGTGTCCGTAAGACACTCGCGCGATCGAAGGTCCACACAAACTATACAGAGGGCGCAGCCGATATCAAAGAATATAACGTACTAAATCTTACATGTAAAATTTTATTACAGGGTATAACTTAATTCACGCTAAACTTTTAAAACAAAGGAAAATAAACTATAACAAATTTTCCAAAAATTAAAAGCACATTTCCACTAAACCCCCTGCAAACTCGCTGATTTTCGAACCAAAGTGAAAAATCACGCAACCTTGTACCCCTTACTGCCAAGACTCCAAACGCATGACCGATAAGGTATTATCAAGACGCGAAGAGTATCACGCACCGACCAAAATATTGAAACAAATTGAATAGGCAATTTCAGATGTGTAATTTATCGCGACGAATTTAGTGTTGTTTACAATTAGGAAGTCAACATTTTGAGTGTTTTCTTCGAATAATCTTTGTACATAATCATTTTGTATAAATCTCACTTGCGATGTCTGTTAATATTGGTTTAATAGTAATTCTGGCTATCCGTATTAATATAAATTATTCTGGCCCAAAAAATAAATATAAAACGAATAACAAGTCAATTTTGCATGACTGCTGAATTAAATATTTGATTTATGGTTTGTTTCATTTATAGTTACAGTATAAAAAATTAAATAGTCATGTATATAATAGAAATAGCATAATTTAAATATAGAAGATTCAAATACAAATAAATGGCTGTTGTACTCTTCTTGTTAGTTCACAAATTGTAAACTAATAAAAACTATGTCGATTCTATTTAAAGCAGACACACAGTATAATCGAAAATTATTCTTGATTAAAACAATTTTCAAATAAGATATTTGTTGCTGTTATTACTTTCTTAAATTTGAAAAATGTATTATTTTAAAACTCGTAAAATTTTTGTAAAACATCTTAATATCTATTTAAAGATATAAATAATTTTTACTAGCTTTAATAGGACTGACAAACATATACTTCTCAATATTTACTAAGCTATTACTTTAAACAGTCACTATAAGACTTTAAAAACCCATGATAATAAATGTCGTTTTCATAAACTGATAGCCTTGATGGATTAGCATGCTTACCTACCATTGATCGTTTCCATAATATATTAATATCCTATAATTATTTAATATATCGTAAAATCATCAGTAATGAGGCAATTATGCTTTCATCTACGTCTTTTGTTTATTCACTTTGTTTTCTGTCCTTGTATAGGTATCGAGTAATGGGATAGAGGTAATGACCGAATTGGTGAATCGACTAGGGCACGATTTCAGACCGTACCTACAGACAGTATTGCCTGCGGTGGTGGATAGATTGGGCGATGCTAAAGACACGGTGCGAGAAAAAGCGCAACTCTTGATACTCAAAATTTTAGAAAGGGAAGTGCTATCGCCACAGACTCTCTTAGAGAAATTGACGCCGAGTTTCTCTCATCGGAACGCCAAAATTAGGGAAGAGGTACTCAGGTGTCTGATTAACACACTTAACGAGTAAGTAATAAATTAATTTAAGATTAAGATTTAAGATTCTAGATTAGTTAATTTTATCGCAATATATTTTCGTTACTTTAACTTCCGTACGGTGTTTTATATTATTATTTTTGATTTATATTTTGGTGCAATTTTCTATATTGAAACTAATTTGAATAGTAAAGCTGAAGAAGTGAAAAACTTGCTGTCGGACATATTTTGCATCAAGTTGGCTAAATTGTAATTACCCATTTTTTAAATTTATTTATTTTTCTGCTCTTGATGGAAATAAGCATATTTTATGACAATATTTAAAAGGCATATGAAAAATTATTCAGAATGAACGACCCTTTATACTAATAATAAGTTAATGTTTGTTATACATTCATAAATAAACTACTCAAAAATGAATAGGGAATTAGATCTTTTTTTAACAGATCTAATTAATTCGATTAAATTTAACGTATTTTCTCAAAATATAGATAAATTAGAAGGCCCACAGTCGTTTGTGGACATTTTATTTGGTAAATGTCTTTTCTGTGTGATAAAATATTGAATCTTGTATTTTAACCTTAAATTAATTTAGAATACAAAATTATAAAAATCGCATTTTTTGACAAGTATTATTCATTTTAAAAGTCATTTCACATTTTCACGATGCCAAGACGTCATTTAAATAAAGAAACGTTTGATTTAATTGCGTTATTGCATCAGCGAGGGCAATCTGGAGCAGAAATTGTCGCAATTTTTAATGTGTCTCCAAGTGTTGTTAGTAGGGCTCTAACAAGATTCCAACAGGTAGGATCTGCAAGGAGAAGACCCGGTAGTGGATCTGAGAGGAAAGCAAATCAGAGACAAGACCGCTACATACGAATTCAGACAAGGATGAATCCGTTTAGAAGTGCTGTATGGTTGCAAACACAGTTACGTGCCGCCACTGGAGTTAGAGTTTCGGATCAAACCATCAGAAACCGTCTGAGGGACGTCTGGATCTTCATAGCTGCAGGCCTGTGAGACGCCCAAAATTAACTAATGCCAATAGAATGGCTAGAAGAACTTGGGTTAACCAACGACTAGCAGAAAATTTTCAATGGGAGCATGGTTTATACACCGATGAATCCAGATTCTGCTTATTTAGTGATAATCGTAGAGTAAGGATCTGGAGAACTCGAGGAGACCGTTATAGGCGCGAGTTTACAAAAGCTGTGGTGCCTTTTGGCGGCGGTGGTATCATGGTGTGGGCGGGCATTAGTTTGAATGGACATACGAACCTCCATCTCTTTGAAAACAATGTCAAATGACACATATAAAGAGATGACATTATTCAGCAATATGTGGCCGACTTTCGTGAGGCTGTGGATGAAAACATGGTTTTTATTGATGATAATGCAAGACCTCATATCGTGCACAAATTGTAATGCAAGCAATAAATGACCTACATATTAACCATCTACCTTTACCACCAACGTCTCCCGACTTGAATCCAATTGAGCACATTTGGGACAGACTTCAAGAACAGCTCAACGAACATAATCCACCCCCAGATAACGTGCAACACTTGCGGGAAATTTTACCTCTGTGTTGGAGAAGAGTGTCACAAGAACACATTAATAATTGCATTATGAGTATGCCCCGAAGATGTACAGCTGTGAGAGATGTCCGTGGCCATTATACACGATTTTAGAATTAATTGTTACAGAAAAATGTTTATTTTAGCTATTGTTAAAAATGTTGCATATTTCATTTTTGATAATTTCTTAGTAATCTAACGATTTTTCTGAATAAATATACTTGAAAATTTTAAATTGTTGTGTACAATTATGTATCTAATATAATACACTACAAATATTTACCCATACTATCTAAAAAATACAAAAAAGTAAAAATTCCTTATTCATTTTTGAGTAGTTTAGGTATTATAAGTAAACTTTTACAAATACATTGTTTTATCTTGTTTATTTAGGCCCTAGCACAAAATCAGGTGACCGGAGGCGTTTTAACCTTCGTACTTGCCTATTATCACTATTACTAACATTCAACCGCCAACTAACACATTTGGATGTGTTGAAAGTCGTTTACTGTATTTTGAACTAATTTCATGAATAACTTCTTGGAATGAGGTTAGCAGAATATCATGGTGTATGATCTTGTTGGAGATATAGTAGGATGCATCGACAATCGTACGAAGTATCTTATTCTGGAATTTTTGGAGGATGGCTACTTTGGAATTACTGACTGTGCGCCGTATTTGAATTCCATAGGTCCAGACTGGCTTAAAAACACATCTTCTTCAACACTGTACCTCTCTAGGAGCGGCAAAGCACTGACCAAACGATTGGTTTCGCTCAGTCAAGATTTTGGAACATATCGTGAACACAACTTGTGATAATTTAAACATTTTGCCACAATTTGATAGACAACACTTCGTGAAACTTATGTCCAAGTTGCTTGCGCTTTGTAAAGATGTGTTTTTGCAATGTTAACAGATGATCTAAATGCATTCCAAAATATTTTGCGTCTGCAGCTTGTGCAAGTTGGCTATTGTTTATTTTTGCAGTGTGAATATCACATGTGTAGATTTAGTTAGATTTAGACTCGTTCGCCCTAATTCGCAATTTCTAAAACCAATCTCGGATACTATTGATGTTACGTGGTAGATTGCGGGATGCCTATGTTGGATCGGTATGGGATGCTAGTTCAGCTGTATCATGAGCAAATGTTGCTACCATGGTAGTCGGTAGATCAGCGGTATATAAAAGATTTAGGATTGGTCCTAGGATACTTCCCTGTGAAATTCCAAAGTTTATGAGATGTACTATTGTTTCTTCATTGCCTTGCTTTACAAAGAGATATCTGTTCAGACAGTTTTAGTTTATAATGCCACACCTTATAAAAGACCTGCGATATATCGATAAAGGCAGCTGAGCAGTATCTCTTAGCGTTTAGATCATTTTAATTTTGTCAATAAGTCTGCACCTGCTCTATAGTTCTAGGTTCATCACGAAAATATGGTAACAAGTTTCTAGGTCTATATGAGGTTGCTTCTTCTGTTTAGGAATCATCACAATTTGAACTGTTTTCCAGATAGATCGGAAGTAGTTAGTTTGAAGTACATATTGCATTGTATAAGTAAGTTATTAGTTTATAGCACTTCATTGATAGTTCCTACAGCAGTTTTCCCGTAATGTGTTTTTTTAAGTATTGGTTTCATGTTTTATTTCACTGACTTTGAATCTTTTATAAGGGAAATCCATTCGAAAAGGAGCATCGAAATATTTTTTAATTTCAGTTTCTGTATCAGTACTGTTCTCTGCTGGAAATGGTTCAAATACTACGACAAATGCTTGGCAAATATTTCGACTTTTTCTTGTCGTTTTTAGCCCAGTTATCAGTGTCGTCTTTTATGGGGGAATTATGCCAGTGTGATTTCTTTGTTTTTGAAGTAACCTTCCGTAATTAATAATGAGTTTTCTAGGTAATTTGAATAATGAATATTTTATGTTGTAATTCTAACATTATAATAAAATAATTTAAAAAATATAAGCGTTCATAATTTGAATTTATGTATGATTTATGACAACTGTCAGAATTTGAAATTTTCTGAAGCTTCGCATGTACATCAATTTTTGATTACTTAATTACATAAAAAAACGGCCTGCTATAATGAGAAAAGTTTTTGAAGGCAAGTTATTTGTTCGCTGTTATTTTTTACAATTTATTTTCTGAAATGGTTCTAATTTAACAGATTAAGAAATAGGAGATTAAGAAAATATATTAAATATGATCAAATGAAATACGATAAATATGTGAGAATTGTGAAAAGGGACTGGGAGAAATTTATTACAGCAGAAAAAATTACCAAGCGAGTTATAAGATGCGTACTATTCTATAAACGCAAGATTATTAAGGGTTGATTTTACTTACATATTGCTGTGCATTCTGCATATTGGGGTAAATGTAAAATTGATATATATATATATATATATATATATATCAGCCTGTAAAATTGATATATATATATCAATTTTACAGGCTGACTGAAGTTTCATTTTCTTTTTTGGGGGGATATATTCTAAAAAATATAACAAATAAAATAGTAAAATTTTTTTCTAATAAAAGTTGTCTAGAAACGCCAAAAAAAAATTAAAAATTAAAAATCCAAAAAAATTTTTTTGGCGTTTCTAGACAACTTTTATTAGAAAAAATTTTTACTATTTTATTTGTTATATTTTTTAGAATATATCCCCCATTTTAAAAACAGGACAAACACATTTAAAAGAGAGCCACAAAAAAAAACAATTATCCTTCCCATATATACAAGCTGATTCATTTTCGGCCCTCACCATGGGGATCTCTCTTATTATTGGAGATAGAGTATAGGTTTAAATTTGGCAAAGTTGTTAAATTTTTGTGTTTGTTATAAATCCGTAAAGAAAATAGACCTGTGACAAATGACCTTCGTTATTTAAAAAAAAAACGCGAAAATCCCATTTTCTTCTTTTACCTGTAGCACCGACATTTGGCATTGTAGAGAAAAAATAAAAACACATCCTTGTGGCCATTCCTAAACCTCTATCCAGTGGTGTACTCTAAATTTTTATACGACGTTTCGTTTCTTTCTGGCCATCATCAACTATCTAATTTCTTATAGGCGCCATATTGGATTTAGACATCTTCAGAAAGAGTTTTTTTTTCTGATTTCAACCATGTACCACATGCTGACTAAAGTTTTTGGGATTAGGTTTTATTTGAAAGAATAAATTATAAGATTAAATAAGGTAGCCTTTGGAATTTCAATCTGTCAAACATTTCATTTATTGTTCATTAATAATACAAAAATGTCATACACTAACGAAGAGAAACGAGATATTTTTTATTCTTCGAAACGAAATTCAACAGGTACAAGATAACAAAAACATTAATAAAAATACATAGAAAAGTAAACAATAAACAATTACAGTAAATGTTCAATTATCTGGCCATCTTCGGTAATGCACAATTGGGCACGCCTTCTGGCATTTTGTACTGCTTTTCGTATAGTTCTTCTAGGAACTGCATCGAAGGCATTCTGAAGTCTGTCTCGTAATTCTTCAATGTTTTGTGGCGCATCTACTTTATAAATATTATTTTTAACATATCCCCATAAAAAAAAATCTAGCGGACTTAAATCAGGTGATCTCGCAGGCCATTCAACAACTCCCCTATTTCCAATCCAACGGTTTGCAAACTCTTGATTTAAGAAATTTCTAACAACAGCTGCATTGTGTGCTGGTGCGCCATCTTGTTGCCACCATAAATATTGTAATTGATTTAATGGGATATTGTCGTCAAGATAGTCAGATACGTATGTACGTAAAATGTTTAAATATCTTTCTCCATTTAAATGTTCTTCATACATAACTGGTCCTAAGAGACGATTTGCCAAAATACCCATCCAAACGTTTATTCCAAAACGATGTTGTGGTCTTCTAGCCCTGTTTTGTCGGGGATTTTGTACTGCCCAATAGTGCTCCGTATTTCTGTTGAACATTCCAGAATTTGTAAATTTTGTTTCATCTGACCAGATGATTTTGCTTAAAAAATTTTCGTCATTTCTATCCTTCCCATTAACCAATTACAATATTCTAGCCTTCTCAAATTATCTCCAAGCAGTAAAGAGTGACTAACATGGATCCTGTATGGTTTAAACCTACTTTTATGTAAAGTTCTCCAAACTCTGGACTGGCACAAATTTAATTCTGACGCTACTTCGCGTGTAGAAATTGATGGATTATTATTTATCTATAAAAATACAAGATTAACATGAAATTTGAAAACACGCTTTTAATTTACCATTTGTAAAATGAAAAATGGTACGATGAGGCTGTTGTCGTTCTGGATATAATTGTAAATATCTTGGACTCGCTACTGTTGAATTTCGGTTCGAAGAATAAAAAATACTTATCATATCTTGTTTCTCTTCGTTAGTGTATGACATTTTTGTATTATTAATGAACAATAAATGAAATGTTTGACAGATTGAAATTCCATGGCTACCTTATTTAATCTTATAATTTATTCTTTCAAATAAAACCTAATGTCAAAAACTTTAGTCAGCATGTGGTACATGGTTGAAATCAGAAAAAAAAACTCTTTCTGAAGATGTCTAAATCCAATATGGCGCCTATAAGAAATTAGATAGTTGATGATGGCCAGAAAGAAACGAAACGTCGTATAAAATTTAGAGTACACAACTGGATAGAGGTTTAGAAATGGCCACAAGGATGTGTTTTTATTTTTTCTCTACAAGGCCAAATGTCGGTGCTACAGGTAAAAGAAGAAAATGGGGTTTTCGCGTTTTTTTTTTAAATAACGAAGGTCATTTGTCACAGGTCTATTTTCTTTACGGATTTATAACAAACACAAAATTTAACAACTTTGCCAAATTTAAACCTATACTCTATCTCCAATAATAAGCGAGATCCCCATGGTGAGGGCCGAAAATGAATCAGCCTGTATATATGGGAAGGATAATTGTTTTTTTTTGTGGCCCTGTTTTAAATGTGTTTGTCCTGTTTTTAAAATGTAATTTCGTGAGTAAATAATGTGTACGCCGTTGATATTAGTTGTATTAATTTAGAATATTACAAACATTATAAATATTAAGACGAGTAATTTCTCCAAAAAAAAAAAAAAAAACAGTTCACATTTTGACCCCTGAGGAAGCATACGAATTCGATGCGAAATATTGGGATGAAAAAATAAAGAACTGACTTAATTAATAGAGTTTAATTTTGTTGGATTCCCCCAAAAAACAATTATCCTTCCCATACATGTTCTAACGGCAAAGACTCCTGGTCTATTTATATATATATATATTTCGCACGCTGTTTATGTGTTTATCTCAGGGTGTTTATTGGGTTCTCGATACAAGGCCTAGTATCAAATTAGGTATATATTATGGTCAGAGAAATAAAACAAGAATTAGTGTATAAATTTATTGTAAATATTTCTTTAAATAGAGCTTTATGTAAAATTATAACTTCGAAAAATTATATCTTATCTATACAATGTAAAGGTCCGTGCAATAAATTGGGCGTACACGTCTTATTGCTCGTTCTGGCATTATTTTATCACTGTGAAAACGGCTTATTTTTCCCATATTTAAAAGGTTAAGTAATGCTTTCATTATTGACATTAGTTATCAAAATGCTTGATTCTATTCATCTTCTATACAACTTTCAGGGTTAGTAATTTAGTATGATTATTAGTATTATTAGTATGATCTTATGTAGGTATACGTATATAGAAAATTTACTGCATTACATAATTGTTTAATATTTAACACGAAAAATAAAAATAAATATAAAACCATCACAAGAAAACATTAATATTTCGTCATACTACCATTTACTTCAATGACTTTATTCAATCGATGGGGCATTGAGTTTGCTAATTGCTGCATGTAATTTTCATCTGCCGCTAATTCTTTCCAAGCATTTTCTATTGAGTCCCAAAGGTGATTCACGTTAAGAAAATTAATATTTTTAGAATATAATTTTTTAGTTAATAAACCCCAGATATGCTCAATGAGGTTCAAATCTGGGCTGTTAGCGGGCCACGGTAACATTTCGATGTTATTGTTATATAGCCATTAGCCGTATGTACAGGACAATTATCATGTTGGTAAATAAAATTAATTAAATACATTTTTAATCAAATAAAAATAATAGAAATTACCCTCACCCAGTATTAAATAGCGAGTAAAGTAATTTTCAGTATTTTTATGCATTAATCTAGTACTTTTTCCCTGATCGAAGTCTAAAGTTTACAAATAATTAATTAAATTGAATTATGGCAATATACAGAGAACATCAATCGTTTCCGAAGGTATTACTTCACCTCCCTAACACAAGTGATTCTGTGCAATTATTCTACAATGGAATTTATAAAAATATTTTTAGACCGATTGGAAATTTTTTGGTAATCTTCTAATTATTCTGGTGGCACATGCAGTTCACAGGTCGGTCTCCGAGATATTTTTCACCCTCAGAAAATGAGATCCGCTATTTTCATGTGCAAAAACTGACAAATAGTCATAAAATTTATTTTTAATGTATGAGTAATTAAAACAAAATTACGCCATAGGCTGGTTAACACAACGGGATATCTTATCACCCTAACCGCTTACATAGAGCTTCGTACGTAATTGTTTTACTGGTTACTTTATAAAAATGAGATACATCTATTAACTTTTAGAAACTCTAATATTACTACTTCAGAATCAGAAAGGTGGTTTAAATATAATGTACAGACCTCTCTGCCTCGCTAAGACTATTTAACTAGTTCTTGTATATGTTGTGTTATATAATTTGAAATTTAATACTGGAATATGATATACGAGTTAATGCTATGTATTTATAAAATAGTTAAGAATACTGCTTTACTTCTGCAATAACTACCTTGTCTATCTTGAATTTCCTTCTGGCGAAAAACAGTTTGTGTTTTGGGAATAATTAGAAGTGTGAATGAGCAAGATCCGATGATGAAAGCATAATTCATCCAGTTTTTCCCGAACAATGCGAGTGGTGTGTGACGGTGTATTGTCATAATGGAATAGCATTTTTTTCATTATTGCGGGTGTTTTTTCGGTAATAGTGACTTCAACTTTGTCTAGAAGAGCAGGATAATATATCCCAAAATACCGTGGCCACTACCTTTCCAAGCGTAGGAAACGTCTTGGCCTTCTTTAGTGGAGGCCTGCCACGATGTCTTCACTGCTGAGATTGCCGTTCCGATTCTGGTACATAGTAATGGAGCCCACTTTCACCGACCTTAACAAAGCAACGCGGGAAATTTACTTGGTTGTTGTTAAAGAGCTTCCAATTGTCGTTGGAAATTCTCGCTTTTGATCTACATTCAGTAAACGCGGCACCCACTTGACGGATAGCTCATACATGTTTAATTCGATATGCAAAATGTGGTGTATACGTTCAGCAGACATACCAACAGTCTTGGAAATCTACCCCACTTTCATGTTTCGGTCACGTTATCCAACATCATGAACTTTTTCAGCCATTTCTGGAATAGTAACACGTTTTGGACATTTTGGAGACTCATGTCGTCACCCTTAAAGCGACCAACCTAGTGACAAACTATGGCCTTTGCATATCTGGCAAAATCTTGTGTTCATCTTCTTAAAAATCAGGTACTAAATTGCACCACGAACAGCGATTTTATCCATTTGACAACTTTCATTAAACACGTCTTCTTTAAGCAACTATAACTGTCGTACCAAACGCAAAGCAATAGTAAAAATTCCAGTAGCCTCTTGTAAAAGCATGGTCTACTCGAACATAATACCACTTTTTTCACAGAAACAAATACTGATAGACGAGTCTCACCTTCCATTAAAACGTCCTCGTATGTTATTTATAGGTTTGAATTGCCACCATTGCTATGTATCATTGGCGCCTAAGAAAACGGGTACACGAGTATTTTGTTTAGTGTAAATCTGAACGCATCTGACAACTAACATGACAGTTCAATAAAGTAATTTAAAATGTCAAATTTAAACCAGCTTAAGAATTAAGAAGTGTTTCTTGATAATGTGACGTCAGGGGGGATGGACTGTTAGAAGAATTGCGGGCGAACTAAACATAAGTAAAAATACAGTGCAACGAGCTAAAAAAGTTTGCAAAATGGAGTCTTTCTCCGAAGAAAAGTTTCAGGACGCCGAAAAATATCGTCTCGGGAGCAAGACGAAGAACTGGTAAATTTTATTAGAGAACATCCCTTTGACACATCTATAAGAGCAAAAGGAGTAACTAATTTTCCTGGTACCATCAGAACTGCCCAAAAACGAATTTCTGAAACGGAATTAAAATACTGCTGTAGCGCAAATATAGTTATTTATGCACCAAGGGCGTTATGGATAGAGTGGACCAATCCGGAGCGATATTGGTAAATATTTCATATAAAAGCCGAAAAACTCCAATAATTTATCAATTAATATATAGATATATATATATATATATATGTATCAATTTATATATATATATATATATATATATATATATATATATATATATATATATATATATATATGGTAAACCTAATCAGTAGGCGATTAAAGGTCTGTATATTACTTCAAAATATATGTATTTAAAAAACTCTACATGTTTCGGCTGTGTACGCCTTTATCAAGAGAATACAAAATATGAATACGACAGACTTCTCTCTTAGCACGGGAACGATTTTCTGAGAATTATTGGCATTATTGGCGAAGTGTGCAACAGCACGTCGAAGTTATTATATATATATATATATATATATATATATATATATATATATATATACAAGGTGTGTATAAATTGTCGCAAAAGCTACACGTAGCGACATTCTTCGTTCGGTTCTGAATAAAAAATGTTAATGTTAAGATGTCGTATCATGCTTCGTAAATTCGTAAATGTCAAAATTTGACAGTAATGATTTTGATTGAACTCACTTTGAAATACAAACTTATTGTTCTACAACGTGTTTTCCAAATGTGTTTTTCGTGGAAGTACGTTAATGAATAAATGTTTAAAACAAGCTTTTAAATCAAAAAGAAAACGTTTACGAAATAATACTAGTAAAATTTTTTTCTTTAAACTAAATTGCATCTATCTCTATTAACAGATATCGAAGAGCAAAGGTTAGTTACGCACTAAAAGTCTGAACATCAAGAACCCCGTGAAAACAAGCATGATACGACAGTTTAACATTAAGATTTTTTTATTCAGAACCAAACGAAGAACGTCGCTGCGTGTAGCTTTTGCGACAATTTATACACACGTTATATATATAAATTGATAAATTATTGGAGTTTTTCGGCTTTTATATGAAATATTTACCAATATAGCTCCGGATTGGTCCACTCTAGTTATGGATATTATATGGCTCCGAGGTCTACGTTAATTCAGCCCGAGGGCCTCTGGTCCGAGGGATGAATGTCGACCGACGGCAATATAATTACCAAAAATGCCAAATAATTTATAATAAATTTTTGTAATTCTGTTAATTGCAGCATTTTAAAAAATAAACTATGGATTTATCAAAAGTGACATTGTCATAAAAATGACTGGTGAAAACTTGATTTACACATTACAAGATCTGAAATTTTTGATATTCACGTCAAAATCGAGTGTCTTGAGTTTTCAAGATACGTTGAACTAGTTCAGTTTAGTTAAACTAATTTATTTAGTATATTGGTTGAGGTCCTTTAGAGTGGTTTTGTTTTTTGTTTTTTCTTTCTTTTTTTAAAGAAAAACATTTAGAAATTCGAAAATACTATTACTGCTAATAGATATGAATATAGTTACAGTTTACGGTTTTATATACAATGCTAACTTGATGCCAAATATACCTAATTCAAATACGACTTAGAATCTTCGATTTAATATTAATTCCGTTTGCTTACAGATAATTTTTGTCTTTAATTTAGTAACGATCGCATAATCTTTATTTTAGACATGGCGCTCAAACTGTCACACTAAGTAAGTTCATTCCGTACATAGTGAAGTTACTATCTGATCCAACGGCAACTGTTCGAGATACGGCTTTTTCGACCCTAGTAGATCTGTACAAACATGTCGGTGAAAAACTTAGGCACGACTTGCAAAAGAGAAATTTAGTACCCGCTTCCAAGTTACCATCTCTGTTAGCAAGGTTCGATGAGGTTAAGAGTGCCGGTGAATTATTACCTACGGCAACGTCAAGTATAGAATGTAAGCGATAAACGAATACACAATCAGATCGGATATGAAGTAATGCTTTCTACAATATTTCTAGTTGTGTACGATGATGTAGATAGGGCTGTTATGGTCAAACCTGCTGTGCCTGTAAAAAAGGCCACTTTAACCGCTATGAAGAGGACACCTTCTGCTGCATCTAGACTGCAAAGCGCCCCAGCTACCTCAAATTCTGGTATTAATATATTAATATGTATATAAGTTATTTATATTTATTTATTATAATAATTTACTGCTACTCCAAAAACAATATACCTTTAACGAAGAACAATCCATTATGCTGACTTATAATTAAAAATGAATCTACAAAAGTTTACAATAATTTATTTATTTTTAATAACTTCACTTTTAACTGCAATAATAAGAGCACGGATCCGCTACTTGAGCCAGATGTTTACAATTCAGGATAGCGTTATTTTATGCATTGCACAATTGTTTCTATTTGAAATATCATAGAAACTTTAATTTTGTATTAATAATTTTGCCTTTTTTTTATGCTTGTATGTAGTTTTTTCGCCGTAGGATAATTCATTTAAATCAAGGACCCATGCTTGTAGCTTAATATATTTTCTTAATGTGAGTTATTGATTGCTCAAATCGTACAGCCTATATATAAATTAACCAAAGCGATTTTATAAACTGTTAATGAAGCAGGGGCAGTAGTATTAGATCTAGTTTAGTACCATATGATCAAAATCTTTTATACTCTAGAAAGCCATTATCCTTTCACTTCAAACTTAAGCTGGTGATATAAATAAGTAAATTGACACCGTTGACAGATCATGTCGTGTTATTTTTTGACGAACAACTACAGTGAAGTCACTCTAAAACGGATATTCTCTTAAACGAACTTCCTCTTGACCGGACACAGAATATTTGCTAGGTTTCAATACATACATCTCTGTTGTGCGGGCAGACGGTATTGGGTTGAGTTGGAATTCCCATAACTATGTAACTTGGTAAGCGACATGTTGCTGTATCTTAGGATCTGATAACGATATAATCGTTTTCAATAAGAAAATAACTTTCTTATGTGTAATATTTTAATTAGTAAGGATGCCCATTGGAGAGCAAATTCAGAGTCACAGTGGATGAGGATTGGGTTGCACGCGCACGTATTATATTTTATATATACGTTTCCGATGTGTCCAATCTCAAAGCGGCTGCGGTATAGTATAGTTATTTAGTGTAAAGTAAAAAATAATTAATAATGTCGAACGCTATAAAGAGACCGTTCTACCACGAAGCACAGAAATTAATAAATAGATTTCCGTATTTAGTTTCCGCTGGTACTATAATAAAATACAACGTTTGTGAAATACCGCTCTCGCGTACAACAAAATATAACTGCCAAAGGCATGTGAATAGTGCAAAGCATGAAAGGAATTAGCGTGTATTGTGGTGTCTGTATGTGTTGGTTTATGGTATATAGAGAACTCGTGTTTATTAGTTTTGTGTGATAAGCACAAGTTCGCTATTACCATAAACCCACACATACAGACACCACAATACACGCTAATTCTGTTCATCCTATAACACAAGTTATCAGCATACCAATCAATGGTGTATAGATTAATTAATGTACCTATGAGTAAAAGTAATTTCGACCTCGAACTAAATAGGATATAAACAATAGCATTAAACAATGGTTACTCTATAAATATAAAAATCTAAAACCCTTTCCTTAGTTTACCCAAAACTAAAAAACAAGATACATAATTAATTCCTACAATTCATTCACTTAGAAAAAAATTCGGAAAAAATTGGTACTTTCATTTAAAAACTTATTAACGAACATATATCATTTAAAACAGACAATACTATACAGAACATTATTAAAAACAACAAAGATAAAATAGACAAAGAATAAAACTCTGGTGTATATAAGTTAACATGTGAAGATTGTAATAAGGTGTACACATACGACAAACGGGGAGGACATTCAAAATTAGGATGAAAGAACACGAGAGAAGAAAACAGATTCAACTTTCGCAACTCATTGTATTTTTAAATTTTACACATTCAAGATAAAAGTAAAAAACTTAACTTGTTAGAAAACTTAGAAATTAATAGATACAATAGTTTAGGATTAGCTTTAAATGACCTATTTGATTTAAACAACTCCCCTCTACTAAATTTAATTAAGATTGTAAAAAAAAAAATTTCCACCACCATTTTTCTCAATAATTTGTACATACATACATATTCAAACTTGTATTGTAAATATTCAGTATTTCATCCACCTGATGAAGCCGTTGTATGACGAAACAATATTGTAGTGAATTTACAATAAAAGAATTTTTTAAACTAGAAGTTTATTGCCAATATCTTTTGAAGAAATAATTTCGTAGCTTTCTAGAGTATAAAAATGCGGATCATATTGTATTAACTTGTAACATGAATAAACATATCTGCGAATATGAGAAGTGTACATAATGCAATTCAAGAATGTATGTTTGACTTGACAGACTTGAAAATAGTAATGACGATACGGTTCTTACATTTTTAACTCTATATTTATTTATAATTTGTTCTATAATAAGACAAAAAGAACCATAACAATTAACTTGGTTTAACATTTACACATATGTCATGTACAATCCTTCTCTTTAAAAGATATTACTATTGTAAAAGTATTATTTATGATTACATGGTACTAACTTGAATCCATTACCTAGAACCGTTCCAATCATTAAACTTTATCATTGTTTTCTATTAGTTCATTTGCTAGTTCATTAGAATTATTTTCAGGCTTACTTACTACGATATCTCACACTCTAGTTTTAGATTTCATTTCATACTTCTAGATGGCACTACTTGCACATCACATTCAATGTTTAGTGCATGCTAAGGTGCATTTATAATCATACGGAGTGCCTTATTTTGACGCCTTTGAAGAATTTCTAAATTCGTAGAACTGCACAGACCTCTACTGTTGAATGCCATATATTCATACAGACTTCAATATAGGTATTTGTAAAATAAAAAGGATGAGAAGCATATTTTAGATAAACAATAGAGATTTTCTTCTTTCGATTGAATACATTTGGCTCAAGTTCACTTGGAAGAGAAGACAAGGGACATCCAATTTATTTAAAATTATTTTCAATAGAAAATTATGGCTACTTTGCACTGGGCGCTCAGCCAATGATTAAAACTAATGACACTTCAACAAAGTACCGTAATCGGTGTTCTTAGGTGGATAGATGTGATCAACTTTAAAAGAAAGGATGGCGTCGTATTCAAGCTTACTTCTTACGAAGACATAATGTAAAGATATAAGAGCTTGAAGACTGCAAAGGTGTCTGCAGGAGTCAGTCAGGAAATTCAGAGATTTCAGAGCAAAGCCACAAGTGCACTAGAATTCAGAAATTAATACAGAATCAAATAAAATACTTAGATACTTACTCTAGATACTTTTTCTAGTTAATATGTATATTGTTTATATTGTATTCGAACAACAAACGTTTCAGTGTTACTACAGAGCATTTATCTATGTTCGGCTTGATATTATTAGTTGAACCCCAATTATTTATAACTATAAGATTGCGCTGAAAAACTTCACAGTCCTGAAATTGTTGAATTCAGAAAATATCTTTAAATCATCGGCATAACTGAATACTCTGCAGTCTAAGAAGTTGAGCAAATCATTAATGTTAATATTAAATAACAGAAGATCTAAGTAAGATTCTTGCGGCACCCCGAAAGAAGGAACGAACTGTTTAGACTGATAGCCATTGTAACATACATAGCTGAAACGTTGCGTTAAATAAGGTAACATCAGCTAAACAAGACTAGGAGAAAAGCCAAAGATATCCTGTAATAAAGAATGATCAATTGAATCAAAGGTTTTGGTAAAATCTATTTAGATTATATCAATTCATGAACGATTGTCCGACGATTCAGCAACAAATTGTGTTATCTCAACCAAATTAGTTATAATAGATCTGTCAGATACAAACCCATGCTCTGTTGCACAGCAAGTAAAAATACTATACAGCATTTATCTATGATCAGCTTGATATTATTAGTTGAACCCCAATTGTTTATAAGATTGAGCTGAATAACTTTGCAGTCACTGAAATTGTTGATTTCAGAAAATATCTTTAAATCATCGACATAAGTGAGTACCTCTGCAGTCTAAGAAGTTGAGCAAATCATTCATTAATGGAAATATTGAATAACAGAAGACCCAAGTTAGATTCCTACGACACCCCGCAAGAAAGAACGAACTGTTTAGAGTAATGGCCATTGAACATACATGGCTTAAACAGTGCGTTAAATAAGGTAACATCAGCTGAACAAGACTAGCAGGAAAGCCAAAGATATCCAGTAATAAAGAATGAACCATTGAATCAAAGGTTTTGGTAAAATCTATTTAGATTATATCAACTACTGAACGATTGTCCAACGATTCAAAAACAAATTATGTAATCTCAGCCGAATTAGTGATAGTAGATACAAACAGCACAGCAAGTAAAAATTTGACAGATAAAGAAATTTGCTATTTAACTGCTCTAAAAGTTTTGCAAAATTGTATAATATTGGTCTGAAAGTATGAATATCTGACAAATCGCCTTTTTCAAAAACTGGTGTAAATCTAGCGATCTTCAAACAATTTGGGAAACACGAAGTTTTAATCATGATATTGAAAATACAACTCAAAGGGCTACAACGAATCGGAGCACAGTCTCTAATAAGGAAACTGGGAAGTCCATCATATCCTGCAATCATATTCGATGTTAGCTTGTTTGTAGCTGCACTGCTCAAGATTTAAGTTGTAAAAAGACGAATTGTGACAATGTTAGAATTTGCAGAAAAAGGCAGAGTGAAATGCTTCTTCAAAAAGGTTAGCGAAGGCGTAACGTATCTCTTGAGGTTCAGTAATTATAAACATGCTTATCCATGTTAATTTTCAGTTAAAGTACATTTACAGACACTTGGTCTCAGTTTCTTGATGGATACTAGATCCAGTTAGTTTTACCAGTAGGAAGTTTTTCATTTTCATTGTAGATTTTTACATAAACTTACGAGTTTTGTAAATATCAATAATTCATTCTAAAACAGAGAAAATTGTAAATGCGCCAGGTTCTAACAAACTGTGAACAGCTGTTCTGGTACTTGCTACATTAATGCCACTAAGATAATGATTATTGGAAGCATGGCATACTTTCGGCAGAATGATTGCAAAATCATTAGTTTCTCATAAACTAAACAAGTCAATAAAGTGTGAATATGTTAATACTCAAAAGATTCGGTCGAGTGTTGTGCTTATAGAAGAATCTTGCTGTACCTGGATGACAAGCGAAAATATCTAGGCTTTAGATAAAAATATTGGCCAACATCGTCTAAGACACTGGAAAGTTGTATGTCCGCCCATCTTACTTAAATAAGTCGAGTGCTTATTCCTTTTCATAGAGAATTTCAACACCCGAAAAATAATTCCTGTCCCAAAAAGAACTTTTAAATTCAATGTGTGTTTGTGGGACGAAAATAACTGTAACAGATTGCCCTAAGGGAGTAACGTCTCAAGCATTTTAGTCAAGAAATGATCTTAATCTTTTGATCTAAAGGCGAGGGAAACTTCTATTCTTGCATTTTTTCTCACACTTGTTTTAATTTAATTTAAAATCAGACTAGGCACAGATTATATTAGTTGTTACTTCTTTAACGAAAGAATAGAATATGAGATTATGGCGAATCTTAACGAATAAAAAAAAATAGCCGATCTTCAAATACGACACCTACTTCCAAGAGTAATTACAGGTCATGAAGCTTTGTGCTTCTAGTACGCCCAAAGGTGTAACCTCAGAACATACAATGGAAATCGCGCTTACAGTTAAAGGCGATGCTTTAATCACAAGAGAATAGTTTGCCAAGAGTTAATTTAAGGCCAGGCGCCGACTTGCAATTTTCGATTGCGCAACTGTTTGGTTGCATTAGTGACTACCACAAAGTTAAACGGAAGCGCGCTGATTTGAAATTGAAAATCACTGCAACTGTTTAGTTTGTGTTTTTGCTCAAATCGAATGATCGCACTGGCCCGCGCAACTGCGCTGTGTCACATTAAATTCAATGCGGCTCCGCTCACTTGTGGTTGCAACTGTGGTTGCAATGATTTTTTAAGTAAATTGTAATGAAAAATTAAATGAAACACAGTAGTAACTACTAATAGATTGAAGTAATGCATAGTTATGAAGAAGCTCTAAAAGTTCGTCAAAACGGGCCACACTCATGCGGTAGTATTTGAAAAATTTTTCCGGATGAACTCGCAAGTCGTCATATAATTTTTGAAATTGCCCTTTGGTTGATCGTTGAGCAGTCATTGGATGCAGCCAGAACCTCTTCTTTCGTTGATTTCTCTTCCTTCTTCTTAATTCAAGCGCACATACCACTGCCACCTCATCGAAGTTAATTTTGAAACTAAACGGTTCAGTTGCATGTGTGCGCGGTCCCATTTATCCAATCAGTTCAGTTGCGTATGTGTGCGGGGTTTGATGCAATCGCGACCAAACAGTTGTGCAATCGAAAATTGCAAGTCGGCGCCTGGCCTAACAGGAACGAGCGAAGTTAATCAATAAGCTATTTAGACGTGCTGAAAAGATTACAATAATCTTTTAAAAAATGACTTGAATTTAGGCCAGAATGGTGGGTAATTCATCATAGCTCGATACTTCTTTTCCATTGTCTTCTATGTACTGCATTTGTAATTTTATTCCTTTCTGTATTTCTTGGTTCCATTGCTTTTACCTTCTATTAAATCAAAAATATATAATATCTAAAAAGAAATATTTCTTATGTCAACTTAGAAAATTGTTTTGACTTACATATTTAAATAATTAATTTACTATGTTTATCTTTAAATTGTTAAGTATACAGTTAGCTTCAAGTAAATAATGTATTTTATATAAAACTACAAAAAAACGCATCCAATTTTCTGCATATGTGCATGAATACCAAATTTTATGTGTGTGCAATATCAATAACTATATTAATTTTTTTTTGTGATTTTATATTTCTGCACTATTTGTGATTCGCATTTACCATACACATTCTAGGAAAAGTATACTATGTGTACTACATAAAATATTGAATAAACTTTTATTTTAAATATCGGCAACGTTACGTCGATTTATTATATTGAATGGTCACAAAAGTTGATGCCCGATTTTGTAAATAAAAAATGCTTTATTAGTCTAATGTAGTCAACTTTATTTTGTATAAGTCTCTTAAAAAATCAATGCCTTAATCTTATTGGCTGAAAAAACGATTTTTTCTTTGTTCGAAGAACATTCATCAGAATAAATGCATGGGTTTGACTGTATTTTTATCTCTCGAGTATATGGGTGTATCCAGGTTTTATCTACGAAGGTTCTTCGGAAACTACGTAGCCTAACATAGAGATGGCTCGAATTCACAGCAATCTTCTTTACCATTCTGTAGAATCATCCTTTAATAGGTTAAATATGACATAATAGTACAGAGCAATCTGTCAATTAGTCTGCTTTTGACGGTACGCCAAAGTGAACGTCTCGTGTGGTTTTGTAATAATGGAAAAAACTGAGTTGAGAGCAGTGAAAAAGTACATTCACTTGAAAAGCTTAACACCAACCGACATCAAAGCAGAGCTGGATTCAATACTATTAGAAAATCCGCTCTTTCATTTTCAATGGTTAAAAACTGGGTTGTCGAATTTAAGCGTGGTCGTATGAGCACGTAATGATGAACCCCGTAGCAGACGTCCAAAAACTGTTTCTGTTCCGGATATGATTGAAAAAGTCTACCGTATCGTCTTGGATGACCGTCGAGTAAAAGTGGTCGAGACAACAGAGATTGTATCTCAAATGACATAATTTTAACTGAAGAATTGGAAATGAGAATATATTCGGCAGATTGGGTGCCGCGGTTACTCACCCCGGAGCAAAAACTGAATCGTTTGAGTGTTCCTCGCGACCTTTTGGCACGCTTTCACCGCAAATCAGAAGAAATTTGTACGCCGTTTCATTACCATCGATGAAACCTGGCTCTACCATTACACTCCCGAAGACAAAAGCAATCCAAACAATGAACAAAGAAGGCAAAAGTCAGCAAAGAAGGCAAAAACGGTTTTGTCACGAGGAAAGGTTCATGGAATTATCTTGGTCAACTACTTAGAAAATGCGAAAACAATGAATGGGAAGTATTATGCCAATTTGTTGCAACAATCGAGTGACAAGATTAAAGAGGAACTGCCTCATTTGGCAAAGAAGAAAGTGCTTTTCCATCAGAATAACACATCTGCCGACAAGTCTGCGATTGCAATAGCAAAAATTTATGAATTGGGATTTGAATTATCCATCATATAGTTCATGTCGATTAGGACATGAGAAAAATTTCTGCAAAATGGATCCCCAAATGACTCGGTTTGAAAGTGATGCAAACTTTTTAAGCGGTATTGTTACTATGGATGAAACTTGGGTACAATTCTACGACCCAGAAACAAAGCAACAATTGATGGAATGAAGACACTCTGGTTCAAAAAGGCCTAAGAAGTTTCGCGTTAAAAAATCTGCTGGAAAAGTTCTGGCTCCAGTTTTTTTGGGATTGCCATGGAGTAATCATGATTAATTTTCTGGATAAGGGTAGAACAATAACTGGGAATTATTATTTGACGTTACTGACGAGAAAAAAATAATGGCCAGAAGACGTGGAAAGTTATCCAAATGTGTTTTGTTTTTGCAGGACAATGTCGCTGCACACAAATCGCATGTTGCCGTGCAAGCAATCCGCGATTTAAGGTTCGAATTACTCGAACACCCATCTTATTCATCAGATCTGGCTCCGTCCGACTCTCATGTCTTTCCTCGACTGAAAAAAAGTTTAAAGGGTCGTAAATTTTTGCAGAGCAAGATAATTTCTTTTTGAAAGGTCTAGAGGCCTTGCAGGATCGCTGTATTAAGTGTATTAATTTAGGAGAGTAAGTTGAATAATAAAATATTTTTCTTGAAAATTTTGTTTGCTTCTGTAGTAGGCTAAGATCTTTTCAATACGTCCTTGTATTCCTGTATTATTAAGGAAAAATTTTCGTTTTCATAAATAATTTTTTGGTATACTGCATTTTTCGTAAAAACTTATTACTAGAATTGCGAATCTTGTCTGTACAACAGAGACGAACGCGCCCACCGCCACGTAACATATAATTTGATCGACAGGATTTGTTTCAATATGCTTTCATTCTCCCGTATTTCTAATCTCTATTTATAAAGCATATAACGCATAAGTAGCTGTTTTTTTATCGTATTTTTTACTTCGCATAGTCCGATGCTGTTATTCTGACGAAATGTCGCAGTCTACTAATTACACTCTTATATTCAAATTTCAAAAATTTATCTGTTGATATTTTAATCTTCCTCAGATTCGATTTAAACTAAAGTAATATGATATATGCATGCACGCAAATAATAGATGTCTGTTAATGATTGAAGCCGACGTTATATCAACTTTAGGAAATTCCTTTGTTTAATATCTGCAACAATGAGAATTGTATTTTGTCAAATTAATTGGTTTCTAATCTCATTTGCTATAGTCGCACGTACTGTCTTCCGTTAGCTTTTATTATAATTTTTCAATTTACTCCTTATTCCTGTATTAATTTATTTTTATATTTACGACCAGTTTTTGTTCATAACTCCTAAAATAAGTTTATCAAATTTCCCTAAGTAGCATTTGATATTCTGAATCAATGGGAGCAATTGAACGGGAAAAACTTTAACATGCTTTTAAAAGATGAGATGAACCAGAGAATTAATTTTGTCACAGCATCAGGGTCACCATTTTCAACATTTAATGTTGTCATTAATTTAATGACTAATGTTTGTTTGTATTTTTGTCATAGCAATGATTTTAAAATTAATTTTGTTAAATTGTAATTGCCAAATAAATATTGGCAATAAACATTACCAAAAGTAAAGGTTATTGTTTGATTTTAATAAACAATTTTTATAATTACATCAAAGGTGATTACCACATGGACGCTAGTGACGCTAATGTTATTTGTTGCGATTGAAATCAAGTGTAGAGAAACAAACTTAACCAAAATTTGACGCATGCTGTCAGTTTCAAACATTAATAAACCTGGATAAAACAATGACTTCGCAGTAGCGTTCAACTTCGCCGAGTAGACTGAAGAGGTACGATTATAAATATATTAAATGTTTGGTAATTAGAGTTACCATTTTAGTTTGAATGTGTTGTTGATGTAGACTGACGCGAAAATGTTCCATTGTTGATTCTGTCAAATTCCTACGACGAAGTGAAAATATGTTTGTGTATTTGGAAAATGAGCATTTTAGTTTAATGAAGTAATTTTCACGAATTAAAAAAAGTCCTTAACATTACTTTCACAATGTTGATTTTCACTTACTAAACAATAGCGCGCATAGAAGAGTGTTTAAAGTGGAAACCAACATTGTGAAAATGATGCAAAGAGCTTTTTAAAATTCGCTAAAACTACTTCATTAGACATATAACGCTCATTTCTCAGATACACAAACATATTTTCACCTCGTCGAGAGAGAATTTTACTGAATCAACAATGGTGGAAGGCTTACTAATGATAATGATTCAATATTACACCACATTTTCTCGTCAGTCTACATTAGGCCTGCACAATGTACGGCCCGCGGGCCGCATGCGATCCTCGCCATCACCAACTTTGTGGCCCGCGAAAACTTTGGTGAAAATTCATAATATTATAAATTAAAAATAATCCCGCACGTATGTATTCTCAATTAACATAGCCTACTGATCGACAATTGAAAGAAGTAATTTTCTTGCGATTGGCTAAAGGGCACGTGGAGGTACTGTACTATGAATTAATGTGGCTAATTGAGGGGAGATTCTGACAGCTGCAGGGAATATTTACCAGCATATCGGACGGAGACCAGACAATATCTCACACACAAATGCAGTAATATAGGAAGGAATATTCCCGTACATATTCCTCGCTTGCTCGCCTATAGTTTCGGAATCTCTCCCCTCATTTGGCCTCATTAATTCAATGGGAGTGTAGCTCCGTGCGTAATTTGCTCCATTTTGTCCTGCGAGCGACTTCTTTCAGTTGGTGTCAGTACTCGGTAGCATGTGTGTTAGCACGTATTGCGTTATTTTGATATTTTATGCACCACGCATCAAAGAAGAAAGGAAAAAGTAGATACAAAACATAGAATTTTTAATCCTGAGTGGATAAATAAATACTTATTTGTAGTGTTGAAGGACAAAATACCATGCCTCGTGTGTTGTGACACAGTTTCTGTTCCAAAGGAGTGTATAATCTTCAACGGCATTTTGAATCTAAACATCCTAATTTGTCAAAGTTGGACCAAAATGAAAAATATATTAAAGCAGCGAAATCCATCGCAAACCCTTATTGGAGAGCAGAAATTTTTCAAGAAAAAGAGCAGTGAAAATTAGACTGCTACCAAGATAAGCTTTGGTATTTCAAGATTGCTACTGCTGGGAAATTCTTTACTGAAGGCGACCTTGTAAAGAGGTGCATGTTGATTGCTATAGGTCTTTCACGACAACAGACGAGACACGTGATAAACAGTTACTTCGGAACAAGTAACATTTAAATTACAATAATACCTAATCCTAGTATTTCTCTCTATTAAGTGAATATATTATGTTACCAGAACTGGGCATGGTTGCCAGCTTGGATTCTGTCAAATGTCATTCGAATAAGTTGTTTACAATGAGTTCATATTTACAAGTTCCTCCCTATTTTATTTATAAAACTATATTATATATAAGGTCAGTTATTTTCACAACTAAATCATGCCTATATATAATATAGTATATATAATAACAACATAAAGCATATTAGTAGGAGTTGTGAATATTTTAAAATGACATAAACCTAACCTCAGAGATTATTTGCTAGCAGCTGACTCAAAGCAATGTAGATTTGTCAACCCTGTTTTGTAACTATTTATCACGTGTCTCGTCTGTTATCGTGAAAGACCTATATTATTGAATTGTACCCGGAAAAAGCAGAATTTGAAAATATCAGTTTATCGCGAATGACGAAGAACTGATATTTCCATCAATTTTCAAGAACAATTAATGCAGGTAGCTTGTAAATTATCTTTTTATTCTTTAGCTGTGGACGAAAGTACGGACTTAAAGGACACCGCCTAACTTCTCATTTTCATTAAAGGTGTTGACAAAAACTGTGAAATTACCGAAGAACTCGCTGGAGTGTTCTCCTTGTCAGATCGCACAATGGGGCAAGATATCTTCATTGAAGTGAAAAAGTGCTTGAAAGATAAGTTGAGATTAGATTTTATAAACTTAGTGGCCATTTACATCGACGGTGCCCGGAATATGACGGGTAGTAATAAGGGAGCAGTTGCGCTTCTTGAAATTTTTATGGGAAAGCAAGTAACAAAATATGCATTGCATTATACATTTGCAGGCCCTGCCCTGTGTGGCCAAGTGGTGCATTTAGAAGATGTTATGTCGCTCGTTATCAAAATAGTCAACTATATAAGATCAAGAGGACTCAAACATAGAACTTTTCAAGCTTGTCCTGAAGATTTAGACGCCGACGACAGAGACGTACTATACCATACAGAAGTGGGATGGTTAAGCCGAGGGAAAGTGCTTCAGCGATTCGTTGCTTTGTAGAAGGAAATATCTAAATTCCTAAAAGACGAAGCAGAGAAATTCGCTGAGCTTGAAGATGAGTCCTGGAATCGTGACCTCTTCTTCTTTTATGATATTACAACATATCTAAATGGCGTTAATGTTCCTTTAAGGCTAACAACAATTTGTATTTGAAATGTTTGCAGCAGTATAAGCTGTATATCTCCGACACTATTCAAAATATACTTGGAATATGCACTAAAGACATGGAAACGGAAATGCAATAACATGGGAATGCCAGTGGATGACGACACGACAGTATATACCCTTTCTTTTGCGGACGACCAAGTAGTTATTGCACAAGATATACATGACATGGAATATATGAGCCGAAAACTCATCGAAGAATACGGAAAATGGGGCCTGGATGTTAACATAGCAAAAACAGAATATATGTGCATAGGCGGACAGCAAGAAGACCTACACCTAGTAACGGGACAGATCATCAAACATTGCAATATATAAAAATACCTAGGAATGAAAATATCCAAGGATGGGACACTAGATGAGGCAATATCAGACAGAAATATACAGGGAAGAAGAGCTACTTCCATGCTGAACAGTATTCTGTGGGACAAGACCATTACAAAGGAAAATAAAAAAAGGATTTACAACTCCATCGTGAAAAGTTTATTAACATATAGCTCGGAGGTGTGGCCGATAAAAGAAAAAACAAAAAGAAAGATAAAAGCCACAGAAATGGACTTCTGGAGAAGAGCGGCAGGAAAATCCCGGAGAGATAGAGTCCCAAATGAAACCATTAGACAAGAAATGGGAATACAACATGACATTATAGATGACATTATAACCAAACAGCTAATATGGTATGGGCACGTCCAAAGAATGCCAGAACACAGAATCCCAAAGAAAGTGCTAAACTGGAACCCCCAAGGAAACCGAAAACGAGGAAGACCGCGCAGAAGCTGGAGAGACGGAGTGGATAAAGAAATTCGAGAGACGGATCTGGAGGAGGGCCTATGGTTGAACAGAGGGGAATGGCGATTAGGAATCGGAAGACGTAAAACGTTGTAACCCGATATATATATATATATATATATATATATATATATATATATATATATATATATATATATAAGCTTTTCAACTGAAAATAAAACTTTTCAAAACCCTGTTTTTAAAAGTGAAGTGAGTCACTTCTCCACTTGTGCGCAGCATTTTCCTCAGCACAAGCACGTCGTGTTGGGAGAAAAATTTGCAAATGAAATTAATCTGTAGACAGAATAATTTCATAAAAGACACTCTAAAGATACATTTTTCGTGAATTCCGAGGACATGCCAGTTCAATTGCTGCTTGATGTGACCGAACTACAATGTTCGATAATTTACCGAAGTAAGCACAGACACACAGAGAGAGAGAGCAACCGGTAGGATTTCTACAAAAATCTGGACCGTGAGAAGTACAAGAATCTTTACGAAGTTGTGCTAAAAACTTTCAGTACATTTGGAACCACTTATATATGTGAACAGACATTTTCAATTATGAACATTAATAAATGCAAGAAGCAACGCTCATATTTGAGTTATGATCATTTGGAAGACATCTTGAGAACAGCTACTTCCAATATATCTCCAGAATACGACAAACTTAAAGAGAAACGATACAATGTGTCACAATAAATTTATTTCGTAAGTAACGAAATATTTTGAACTTACCGCAAATGAGAATTAATGACTTTTAGATCTCATTTCCACATGCAAATGTCTCCTAATGCGTTGCATTAATTACTACAATTTGATAAACTAAGTTTGTAGCAGTATGCAGGACGCAACACGTCGCGACGTCAACCTTCCTGGTTGTTAGGATAATTAAAAATTTTATCCTGGAACGTGTGGATGCATTTCGCTCATATTAGAATTCGTCAGCACAACGATATCCTGGAGACAGGCATGACTCTTAAATCTCAATTTGAGATTTAATAGTCATAAATTCTCATTTGCAGTAAGTTCAAAATGTTAATTATATATACTCGAAGTATAGAAGTGAGGAGCCAGATCTGTCTCCAGGATATTGTTGTGCTGACGAGCTCTAATAAGATCGAAATGCATCCGCACGTTCCGGTATAGTTGTGGCTTTTCGCAAATTTTTAATTATTCTAATGAAATATTTGTTATTATTATTATTTTCTTAATAGCCTTCCCCTCTGTCCTGTTTTATTTTGGCCCGCGCAAGTTTTTCATAAAATATTACTTCACAGCTTGCATGTTGAGTTGTGCAGGCCTGGTCTACATCAACTACACATTCAAACTAAAATGGTAACTAATTACATACATTATTTATTATTTTTATAATCGCACCTCTACCCGGTGAAACTCGCAGTAGCGTCCATGCTACTGCGAATCCATTGCTTTGTACAGGTTTAATTATTAATAGACATCCGTTAGCAAGTAACTATGTATAATATATCAAGATATACCGTGTAACTTAGGTCAAAATACGTATTTTAATCCCTTTTTACTTTTCTATAATTTACTCACGATATTTTAAGTGGTACACATTAGTTATAACTTATATAACACATTGCTACATTGCTTATGTATAAAACTACAAGCAAGAAAATATTTATCGAATGTTAAACATGTTAATTATTAAATGTATTATAGCCGTTAGTGTTTTTTCGTGCTTATGTGGACCCGTTTGTTTATTATACAAGCTAATTTATTTTATTTTCTTTTTTGTTACTTTATTTAATCCACTAACGAATGATGCATGAAGCTGTTATGAGCCGAGTTGGATCGCTAAGAAAAGTTAATGCTGCTGCTGCATGTAAGTGTTGTTTTTTTTCCATTTTTGTGTAAATAAGTTCTTTCTGTTATCATACAATTTTTATAGATATATTTTTACATAACGACTCGAACAAAATATTTTGAACGGGTAGGGGTCTATTGAAAATGAGAAAACTTGTAAATTAATATTGAAATTTAAATAATAATGAGTGTGTTTACTTGATTTCTTGTCACTTTTGTTGTATATACATTAAAACTGTAAATATGTAATATATATTTGCACAGATTATGTCTTTTATAGAGAGTATTGAGTCATCATAGGCGGAATTAAGTGATATACGAAATACATACAGTGCGATTGTAAATGTATGAAGACAGTTCAAATTTACCGCCGTAGTTTTTAGTGTAATTCATATTTTGACGTTGGCTATTCTGTGATACATCTAACAAAATCGCAGTGACGTTCGTTCATATATTTGTTTGGTTCTCGTATTTTCATATTATTTCCCTACTTTTATTTTCGATATTTCTTTTGCATTTACATAAAAAAAACTGTTCTTATCAGAACTATTATTCTATATTTTCCGTTATTTAGGTAAGTTTAATAGAAACCTCTAATCAATACAATTAAAATGATTGCTTTTATTTTTTAAGTATTGTAGCAGCATGCCATTTACGGACGAGCAGGATGCTTTTATTCTAAAGGAACATTACCGTAGTGGGACTCTTAGAGAAGACGGTGAATGGTCATATTCATTGCAATCTTGCCTGAATCAATTTCTGGATAATTATCCTAACCATATTGTTTCATATAAAATATTTGCGCAACATAAAGATAGGGTTATTCGCCGCTTTGAAACTAAAAATTGTATTTGTAAGGGTAAATCTAGTGGTTGACCAACAGTCTTGACAGAATATGTTGTTGATGATGTTAGACAACGGATTGCGGCAAGCCCAAACAAATCTATTCGAAAATTGGCTGCACAAACAGGTATAGCAAACGCCAATTAAGTTGGCGCGGGGAGGGGTAAGTTCGCGCAGAATTAGAAGTAGTGGGGAGATTTGTATTTGGTTTTACATCAAATGTCAGATAATTCTAACTTCTGACCGTATATCACTTTATGATCCCCTAGCAAATACATTATGTTCCGTCAAACGTCAACGACAAATGTATTCTGACAATTACTTGAGTAGCGGGGGTAGACGTTTTTAAAAACGTTTTCTGCGCACCCCCTCCTCGCGCCAACTTAATTGGCGTTTGCTATAAATGCATTTAATTAACGTTATTTTCATTACTAATTTTATTTATTCATTTAAGGTCTGTCATATAATACCACTAGAGAAGTTTTAGTACAAAATTTGCATATACATCCCTACAGAGTAACTGTTATGCAACAATTGTTCAATATTGACTATGAACGTAGAGTGCAATATTGTCAATGGTTCAATGAAAATTTAAATAATGATAATATTTTAAATGTGACATTTATGTCAGACGAGGCTTGGTTTCATTTATCAGGATATATCCATAGCCAAAATTATAGAACGTGGGCAACTGAAAATCCACATAATTATGTAGAAACCAGCTTGCATCCATTGAAAATAGGTGTTTGGATAGCCATGTCAAGACGACGAGTCATTGGCCCGATATTTTTTAATGACACTATTAATGCTGAGCGATATCGTACAGAAATACTGCAAACTTTTATAAATCAATTACACGATGATGAATTGCAAACAGGATATTTTCAGCAAGATGGAGCTCCATCTCATGTAGCTCATGATACATTAGAATTTCTACAACAGTATTTCGATGATAGATTAATAAGTAAGGATCGTTGGCCATCACGTTTACCTGACCTAACACCTTTAGATTTTTATCTGTTTGGTTATTTGAAAACAAAAGTTTTTGAAAATAGACCTGATTCTATAGAAGAACTGCAAGCAGTAATTGATAATGAAGTTGACAATATAGATGAACAAGGAATCCACCGCATATTCTCAAATGTTAAGAAGAGAATTAATTTATGCCTGGATGCTAATGGACATTTTGAACATTTATTGCAGTGCTTTAGTTTTTTCTAAGTTAGGTTAACCATTTATAATATAACAATACTATTAAGCCACAATTCTCAAACTTCACAAGATTACTGAAAAATGTTATTATATGGTTTTCTGTAAATGACTCATAGATAATTTTATATTTATATTTTCTTTCTAACTTACTTGTCAAATAAATGTAATAGATATATTGTATCTCTGGAACTAACTTAATATATTTTATGTTACAAATTGTGTTTTTGATTATATTTACCTTAATTATTAATGTGATGTACATGGATCTGATTGATTAATGTAATGCATTAATTGTTAATAATAGTTACTATCTAACTTAATATTATTATCTATAGTGAGAATATTATTAATTTTGAATGAATTTAGTAGTAATAGCAATATTTAAAACACAAATTAATTTCTTATTTAATAGTGATCCCTCTAATACGAAACGCCACTGAAGAAAAATAATAGAAGCAAATTTTAAGTAGATACTAAGTGTGACTAACATTAAAAAAAATGTTGGCGCTAAATTCAAACTATCCTCAATCATTTACAATCGCACTGTAGTTGTTAGATAACGGTTGCAAGTATTTGCGTTTCTATGAGAACTCTGTACATACTTTATACGTAATTATAGAGCGTTGGTCATAAGTATTAATCACTTTGCAAAAATCATATTAACATAAATTTGATTTACTATAGTTTAATGTAACGCCTTTTGTTTTTTTAATATAGTGCATGATCACCTTCTACCAGGGTTGCCAATTATTCGAGTGCGTAATATCCTACTGCGCACATTCAAATACCGTACCAGACTGGTTAATTACCGTATTAAGACGGTGGTTTAAGAGTTAAAAAAGATACCAAAAGTATTATATTAATTTTCAAACTAAATTTATTAGAATAAAGTCAACAAATATAAAAACAAAAATACAAATTCCGAATGTAAAATTATTTTCACAAATACAAAAAGGATTCACAATAAATAATTATAATGGTTCCACACATTCCATAGTCCACAGTCCATAGATGGATGATTAATCAAGTAGTTGTTTGGGCTATTTCCATCGTTTGTAGGATTCGAATAATCCGACGTTTCGGCAATCAATTTATTGTCGTCTTCAGGGTAGCCCTGAGAAGGGCTACTCTGAAGACGACGGTACATTGACTGGGCTATTTTCATCGTTTGTAGGATTTGAATAATCCGACGTTTCGGCAGTCAATCTACTGCCGAAACGTCGGATTATTCAAATCCTACAAACGATGGAAATAGCCTAAACAACTTCTTGACTGTATATACATATATACACTAATTATATATATATATATATATATATATATATATATATATATATATATATATATAAATATAATAACTTCGTGACCTTGGTATGATATGGTAAACCTAATCAGTAGGCGATTAAAGGTCTGCTGATTAGGTTTACTATATATATATATATATATATATATATATATATATATATTTAGTGTTTATAAGAATTTTATTTTTCTTATTTATTTTATTGGCCGTGTCTTAATATTAAAAATAATAGACTTTTTATTGGTTTAGCGACCTTTTATTGAATTATGATGTTTTATTCTACGACGTTTCGACTTTTACTATTTTTCAGTCTTTTTCAAGTATCTAGAAACAAGAATTAATACAATGAGAATATGAGAATTGTGTTTGCTTTTGTGAGATTGAATTAACAATTAAATTAACAATTAAAATTAAAATTAGATTAAAGACTGAATTACCAATTAGATTAACAATTAGAGTTAAAATTTAAAATTAGATTAATAATGAGTAAGGACAATTAAAGTGATTACATCTGTGTAAATGAATAGAGAAATTTGAATTAAGCTACAATACAGTAAGGTAAATAGAAACAAGAATTACTACACTGAAAACGTGAGAGTTGTGTTTGCTTTTGTGAGACTGAATTAACAATTACATTGACAATTAGAATTAAAATTAGATTAAAGACTGAATTACCGATTAAATTAACAATTAAAGTTAAAATTTAAAATTAGGTTAATAATGAGTAAGGATAAATTACAGTGGTTAAATCTGTATAAATGAATGAGATGTTAAACTTTTGATGTTAAACTACATTACATGAACAATTAATGACAAAACTCACCGTTTCTTTTGGTTTTCAAAATCACGCATTCTGTGTAACATGTGTGTCGGGTACCCGAGACCTTTTTTTGTAACGAACCGATCGCACTGGTTGGAATATTGTAAGTGTTTGTGGCTTTGTTAAGAGAGGTTAATTTTTGTTCTGTTTTTGGAATTTAGCAAATTGATCAGGACCGTGTTTAGGGGTATGTAGTAAAAGTATTTACAAATGGGAACTGATAAAAAGTTTTTTTGTTTTTTGTTTTTTTGGTTTGTGTTTGTGTGTGCGGGAGGGGGGGGGGGGTTGATTTTATCTATTGTTTAATCAGTGGGTAATAGAGTTTAGACAGTCCATCAATTTCGTTCCTGTCGTTTATTGTTCTGCTGTTTTTGAAAATGTGGATCATTTCTAAGACCTCCCTAGCTTTTGTATTCTTTTTCTGTGTTATTACTTTGGTGTTATCAAAATCAAAATTATGTTTTAGTGTCAATTGGTGTTTTTTTAAAGCAGTTTGATTTTTTGCGTATTTGTGACCTTTCAATCTTTCTTGTAGTAACTGTTTTGTTTGGCCTATGTATACTTTGTCACAGTCTTTGCAGGGTATGTTGTATATTGTGTGTGATTGTTTTAGTGTAGGTGTTGAGTCTTTTAGTTTGGTGTGTAGGAATTTTAGGTTTTTACCGCTTTGGTGTGCTATTTTATAGTTAAATGGTTTAAATATATTGTCTAGTTTTTCGGATAATCCCGTTATATAGGGTGCGGGGATATATGTTAATTCATTGTTTTTTATGGTTTTGTTGTGGTCGTTTGTTGTGTTATAAATTTTATTAAGTCTTAGTTTTATAATTTTTTGTATAAATTGTGGTGGATAATTGTTTTCTGTTAGTATTATTTTTACTTTATTTAGTACTGTTGGTCTGAAAATTGGATTAGTGAGATTTAAGGCTCTGTCTACTAACGCTGTTACTACATTTTTTTTTGTGGGCTAGGGGTTGGTTTGAAAAAAAGTTTACATATCTGCCGGATGTGGTTGGTTTGGTGTACCATTTTGTTTGTATTTTGTTTTTTGTTTTTATCAGTGTTAGGTCTAAGTAGTTTATGGAGTTGTTTTTTTCTATTTCAATGGTAAAGTTTAAATTTGGATGGAAATTGTTGAAACTATTTTGTACATTGTTTATTTCATTTTCTGGTAGCATCATTATGCAATCGTCGACATATCTTTTGAAAAAGGTTGGTTTTATTTTCAGGGATTTTATAACACTTTCTTCGATGTGCTCTAATACTAATTGGGCTACTACGCTGGATATAGGTGCTCCCATTGCTAGTCCTTCAATTTGTTTGAAAAATTTGTTGTCGAATTGAAAATATGTGGAAGTTAAAGTTAGTTCTATTGCTTCAATATATATATATATATATATATACCGGGTGTATTATGAAAAACCTTTGGGGCTGTAGCTTCCTTATATTTTATCTGATTTTAATGAATGATATGTCAAACTAAATCGTTTTTAAAGCACTGTAACCTGTTTTTTTTTTTTTTAATTTTGACATTTCGTTTTTGACAGACAGTAGTATATATTTTTTTTAAATTGTACTATATATTTTTTTTGCTTATTCTAATAAACATTTATTTCCTGAAGACACCTCAATTAAATTGAGTGACAAATTTATTATTATTAAAAAAAAAACTACGAAATTTACAGAAATCAAGCTATCACATATTTTAATGAATCAAATGTTCGAAATTGGCCCCATTTTGTTCCAGACACATTTGACACCTTCTATTAACTCCAACTGCTGCGTTTAATATAAGATTTGGTTGTATTTCATGACACTGTTGAATACACCATTTTTCCCAAAAGTGCATTCATCTGACCACAACACAAGACGATAAAAAAATTGGATCTTCCCTTAGTTTATTCATGAAAACCGTGCAGAATTGAACCCTTCGTTGAGGGTCGTTTTCACCGAGAGCACCTTCCGTGGTTTATAAGGAAAGAACTTGTGCTTCTTCAGAATGTACTGAACTGTAGAATGTGATACCTGCATGTAGTGAGCAATTTCTCGCGTAGACGTATTAGGGTTTTCTTCCACATAGAGCAAGACACTTAATTCTAAATTTTGATCTTGAATTACACGTGCGTTTATTTTCGGTTTTTTGAATGATCCAAAATTTCGTAAATTTCGCACGAGCCTTCCAAACTTATCGGCACTTGGACGCAGTCTGTCAGGAAAACGATTTCCATAAAGTCGCAAAGCAGCTGCAGAATTTGTTCCGCATTCAAAATATGCTTGAATCGCATCCACACATTCGCCATTATCCATTTCAATAACAAAATTTAGAAATAAATCGTTGAAAATGTTATAATGAATGTGTGACTGACAGATGTCACAGCTCTCTTCGAAAATTTGGAATGCCCTTTTATCGTTCAATATGACTGCTTGATTTTTTAATTTTTAAAATAAACACTGTAAATGTTGTTGTTGACCCACCACTCACTGATAACATTGGTTTGTAATCCTTTATGGGCTATATAGTATTGAATGTAAGTGATTTTAAAAGGTACACACATTTGCTGGTAATAAAATGAAATAGAGTATTTAAAATGCATTTAAGAAATCTCTGTGTTCGGAAAAACCAGAATAAATCGAACTAAAAAAAAAACCTTGAATTTCTCGATTTTTTTTCATACAAGGATATCTTTGTTTACAGTTTCATATTCAGAAAAAGTAATATATTTGAATAAGGAAAAAAAAGTATAGTGCAATTTAAAAAAACACAGTTTGCAGCTGTCTGTCAAAAACAAAGTGTAAAAAAAAAATTCAAAGCGGATCACGTTACAGTGTTCTTAAAACGATTTAGTTCGACGTATAATTTATTACATTCGGATAAAAAATAAAAAAGTTACAGCACGGAAGGTTTTTCATAATACACCCGGTATATATATATATATATATATATATATATATATATATATATACAAAAAATTAATTTAAATTCGGGTAAGCGGTCAATTAAGAAAAAAAAAACTCCTTTATTAAATAACTCTATATTTCGCAACAGACTTTGTCGCTTCTTCTGGGGTAAAAAATGTAGAGTTGAAGAAAATATAAAATTGACGTACAAAATATTAAATGATATAGGGTTATTTAATAAAGTAGTTTTTTTTTTCTTAATTGACCGCTTACCCAAATTTAAATTAATTTTTTATAATATATCACGGTCGATAATTTCGTTTCAATTAATTATATATATATATATATATATATATATATATATATATATATATATATATATATATATATATATATATATATATATATACAGGGTTAGTTAAAAGTATGGAGACGGCGATTTATTGTCGTTAATATTCATTTTAGGGAATTATGTTCATTATAAAAGTTTGTTAGGATATTTTGATCTACATTTGAGAATATTTGAATTTTTCTTTTCTTCAATTGTTTTTTAGTTACGCCTGTCCGCGCAGTTTTTTTTAAATGGGAGCTAGTAAATTTTACTCTACCATTCGATAGAGAATTTTTTTCTCTTTGCAATAATTTTTTTTTTTTTAATTCTTTTTAATAACTTTTTTATAAGAAAAGGCCGGTTCATGTGTTTAACAGATGTTCGCTACATCGCAGATAGACAGAAGCGTAGCGATAAACAAACTTGAGCGACATAATTTTATCAGTGGTTATTGTGTATGTCAAATCTTTGACAGAAATAATTCATTTGTGCAATTTGTTGCTGTTAATATTAACAATGGCGAGTTTAAGTGAACATGAACGAATTGAAATACTTATGATGTTGGGTTATGGAGATAGACGCAGAAGTTTACAAGACGTTTGTAATTTATTTAATGATATGCATCCAAATAGAAATCCAATTTCTAAATCCGTTGTTGGTAAAACTTTAAGACGCTTTGAACAAACGGTAGCGTTAAAGATTTGCCAAGGAGTGGTAGACCTAGAACAGCAAAAAGCGATGATAATAAACTGGATATTTTATTGGCTGTATCTGAATATCCCCATTTATCAACCAATCAATTAGCGGCCAATTTCAATATTTCACAGTCATCGATCGTGTCATTTTTAAAAAGTGAAAAGTATAAACCTTATAAGGTACACCTTGTACACGAGTTAACGGAAGATAATTTTGATACGAGATTACAATTTTCTGAAGAAATGTTAAATATTTGCAATAATAATGAAAATTTTGTCAACAATATTCTTTTCTCTGACGAAGCTACTTTTTGCCTTACCGGTGAAGTAAACAGACATAACTGCAGATACTGGTCATCGGAAAATCCCTCTTGGTTTTTGGAGCACCATACGCAGTACCCCCAAAAGGTTAAAGTTTGGGTTGGCATTCTAGGCGGTCATATTATCGGTCCCTTTTTCATCAATGGCTTATTAACTTCGGCTCTGTATTTGCAGTTATTGCAAAATGAAATAATACCTGCTTGTGTTACGTTCTATCCTCATGAAAACAATGAACACCTGCCCAATGACAGTATCTGGTTCCAGCAAGATGGCGCCCCACCACATTATGGTGTAAATGTTCGTCAATATCTGGACAACGTTTTTCCCCACAGATGGATTGGAAGACGAGGAACCATTGAATGGCCAGCCCGTTCGCCAGATTTAAGTCCTTTAGAATTTTTTCTTTGAGGATACGTAAAAAACAATGTTTACAAAGATAAGCCCGATAACGTCGAAGATTTACAAATCCGAATTACCAGAACGATACAAGAAATTCCCAGAGATTTTTTACAGAACTCTGTTCGGGGTTTTGTAAATCGATTGGGTCATTATCAAATTACTAATGGACGACAATTTGAACACTTACTTTAATTTACTTTGTTATTAATTTGTTTAATTTTTCTTATAAAAAAGTTATTAAAATGAATTTTAAAAAAACAAAAATATTATTGTAAAGAGAAAAAAATTCTCTATAGAATGGTAGAGTAAAATTTACTAGTTCTCATTTAAAAAAATTGCGCGGACAGGCGTAACAAAAAAACAATTGAAGAAAAAAAAATTCAAATATTCTCAAATGTAGATCAAAATATTCTAACAAACTTTTATAATGAACATAATTCCCTAAAATGAATATTAACGACAATAAATCGCCGTCTCCATACTTTTAACTAACCCTGTATATATATTATACTTAATACTTATGGCCAAAACGTCCTAACAAAGTGTAAAAGTTATGATTTCAAATAATAGCTTATTTTTTTCAGTGCGAATAATATATTTATTTGCTTTTAGATGTATGTACATGAATCTGTGGCGTTAGCTTTATAAAGACCAGGTATTAAAAAAATCTTGTAAAATAGTAACATATACTTCCTACATACGAGTCCTGTTATTGCTGCGTTTAAGGTGTATTATGTTACCTATTCCCCACAACTTCGTTAAAGTGTTATGTGTCACAACCGCCATTAATTCGTCGTGTTACTGTTTTCGTATTGTTTTCAACATTTAAATTTATCAACTATAACTCAAAAGGCATTCAATGAAAAACTAAACAAAACTTACCAATGCTGGGAAACGTGATTATGACGTATACGAGTACTTCTGACTTAAAACGTGCCTCGTCTGTTATCGTAGGTAGACTACCGGATAAACATTATCAAGTGTTCGCTATTGGCAATTATTTCGGCGATTATTTAGATTGACATCAATATAAGATTGGCTATATTATTAGTATTACCCTATTTGGTTATACTGTTTACGCGCTTGACATTTGTCATCTCTAAGTGATGGCTATTACATTAACTTGTCATAATGTATGTAATTTGCTCAATTGACACTTCAATAACGCAAGGCAAATGATACATAATATTTAAAAAAGTTTGTGTCAGTTATCATTTGCGAAACAGTACAGTCCTGGATTAATAAAAAATACATGTTCATTTAAATAATCATTATACCTTACTTGACACAAAACATTTAAAAATCAACTTATTGCATATCAAAAGTAATAAATGCTCAAAATAACCTCTATTGATTTTGACCGAGATTTGTAGTTCTTGTAGTAGTAAAAATGTTCCTCGACATCTCTGCAGAGATATTAGTTACGGCTTTTTTAATCGCAATTTCCACTTCATCTAAATTATGAAATCAGTGTCCTTCAATCAACAATTAGACAATAGTGGAAAGGTTTTAAATCTGGTGAATTGGTGTCATCATAAAGTTCTAAATAATTCTTCGTGGTTTTTGCAGCATGTGGTGGAGCTCCATCTTGCTGAAAAAAAAACCATATTCCATTGTCATGAAACAAAATAGGTTCTATACTCAGTCTTGTGCTAATTGCAATTCAAACACCGATTTTTATCGAATAGTCAATTTCAGAAAAATTATGAGTTGTCTTTTGTTAAAGTGTGGCAGTTATGTGAATTGACATAACCTGGAAAGTGAAACCACGCTTCATCAGAGAAAGAGGCTTCAAATCTGCATTATTTAAAATATCGTTAAACCAGCAACAATAATTTTGTCTTGTGACGTAAAACATACTTTGTATGGATGCATGTGCAATCCCATTTTTAATGCAGTCCAACCTTGCAGTTTCGAATACAGAAATAGCTACCCCAGTATAAGACTACCAGGTGTATATATACAGCCTAAGACGATGGTTCCCAATGTGTGCACCGCGGCGCCCTAGGCAGTCGGGGAGTAAACTTTACAATCATATTTCCTCATGATTTAAATAAGTGTTTCATTAAGTTTTTATAATCTTTTACTTAAAAAACAAGTATTCGCAGTTTCGCAAAGTGCGTCTTGGGGCAAATCTGAATTTAGCAAAACCGACGGAATCGTAAAAGTGTTGGAAACCATTGGTCTAAGAGAAATTCAAAAAAGTTCAAATAATCTAGTGAGAGCTCATAGAAAGAACGAATAATGCTATTATTATGTAACGACTAAATCTATCATAATTGCCTGGTGATTCCATATTACTACACAACAGAGCTATGGGTAGAATTTATGATAAATACGGGTTAAAATTATTATTTTATTTACTTTAAATTTTATTGAGATATAAAAAATATAAACAACGAAATTTCAGCCGGGGCCGTCGACGAAGATATCTTCTTAAAATCTTTCGAGGATGTTCCAACGATACAACTGTTTTCTCATAGGGAAGTGAATGACCATATGAAGAATATATTAGATATGATATCGGATTCAAACAAAGACTGGAATAAAAGAGTTGATGCTGTAATTATATATGAAAAATTTAATCAAATTTATATTATTTTTATTTCTCATTTCAGCTTAAAAAAATTCGATCTTTGGTCATTGCTGGTGCGACGAACTTCGATGATTTTTATAAAATATATATAAAATCTTTAGAACATCCACTTCAAGAATCTGTTAAAGATCTCAGGTCGCAGGTGGTAAGGGAAACGTGTATAACCATTGCATATCTCGCTCAAACACTTACCACTAATTTCGAACGAGTTGCCGAATATTTATTGAATTCACTTATCAATTTGATTCAGAACTCTGCTAAAGTAAGTAATATTCTAGTAAGAAGTATATTAACTAAATAAATATTTTTTTTAATGTTACAAACACTGCATCATTAACTATTAGCTAGAAGAATTAAAACTAAAACAAAGCATGTGGTGGCAGCGTTATTTGTTGTTAGATTTTCAGGAATAAAACAAATAATACAGTGAGAGATTATGTCCGATGAGTTCGAGCCTTAACATAAAAAAAATTTTATTTATTATCTTTACACTTGGTGTTTTATTTTTTCATTTCATTAAATACATTGAATCGATGATATTTGAAAGTATTGTTCATTTAATTTTTATTTAACGAAATTATTATTTAGTTTTGGTTTTTATTTGTAGATAATGGCTACGTCCGGCTTGACATGTGTGAAGTTCATAATACAATACTGTCAAAGTCCCCGACTGATTCCGATAGTGACTCAGAATCTGTGCAATTCAAAAAGTAAAGATATCCGCCGTAGTTGTTGCGAGTTCTTAGAACAAATATTGACGCAATGGAGTAGACATTCGCTGGAGAGGCACATTTCAATACTTCAAGATGCCATTAAGAAAGGTATCGCGGACGCCGATCCTGATGCTAGAGTCATCGCAAGAAAGTAAGTATAACATGTATCATAATGGAGAAATCAACTTCAATCACTTTTGTAATTTAAAAAAAAAGGTATAAACTCCTTACCACATTCATATTCGTATCCAAATACGTATTTCGACAACTAGGATGTCACCCTCAGTAGGTACAGGTTGTTCATTATAAATTATCCACACTTTATCATCGTTATTATTACATACATAAAAAACTATATCAAATAAAAGTTGTGTTGCTGTGATTGAATTTTTTTTACGCGCCATCAAAAACAGTGGCGTGCAGATTCAAGGGGATACAAGTAGAATAACATTTTTTAATGGAATATCCTGTATATTATTAAATTTTTATAATCTTTTTTAATAATTTCAAAAATATACAATATGATATCTTTATATTAAACCGTTTTCGTGTTATTAAATGTCGAATATTGTAGTTATGGTCCGGACGCGATAGCTAGCGAAGTGCTTCATTAATCAACATTGACGTCTCAGCCGGGCAATATTGCCGTATCGATCGATTTATAATTGACATCCGCAAATTGATCATATGTATTATGTCAAATGTAAGGTTAGAAGTAGAAGCGAACAGCGAAATTCATAACGTATAAATGTTATCAATCTTATCCAGACTAATAAAGTACAATTTTTTATAAAAATCGCAATCCTTTGGACATTTAAATAAGTAATTTAACGTCATATACATTATATGATAATGTCAAATGTATTCTGAAAATATTGGTAATTAAGGTAAATTATTATTTACACCTATGTCAATTAGTGTTTTACATTTTATGATCTATGGTGTACTTGAATTTATTGTTTAGCTACAAAGGATTAAAAATATTCAGTGATTATATTATTTATTGCCGAAACAACAGTTTGAATATGTTAAGGAATGTTAAAATCTCTAAAAAGCTCATCTATGAGCAAATTTGTCAGGTATTTAGATTAAGAAACTTTATTAGTTTGTTACTATAAATTTCTTGTAGCTTTTGCCATAATATGCTTAGCTTTTGACATACATGCTACACAAAATCTGCTTTCAAGTTAAAAATACTGATGTAAATACTATAATAAAAACTCTGATAATTTTTGCCATAAAGTTTATAATAAACTTAACTGGGTACATTTATGATGTTACAGAATGAATTTTTCTTCATATTGTGAACATATTGTTGTAAAAAGTCTACCCGTGCTATAACAATGCGTGGCAGTTCCACTAGACCTCTACGGGGATCATCTTTCCTCCATTTGAAACTGATATTTTTTAGAACTAAACCCAGTGATGTTAAGCTTCCATTAAAAATATTTCGTTCCTTTAGGAGTTGTAACAAAGATCTCCGAGTAATATGCTGTTCTGAAAATATATCATATTTATAACCGTTTAAGTAGTACTTGTATATCTATATGCTTACTAGTACGATGCATTTCATAAATGACATCACGTATCGATGTTTCTGTGCCAGGTTCTAGATCGCGAATAGGTTTTGCTTTCTTCCTTGTTTTTACTGGACTGGTGAGAGGTTGATTTGCCTTCATGCACTGCGATACACATGTATATTTAATGCTGCAGCAACTCTCTGAAATGTTAAGGATGTAATTTTTGCATTATAGTGATTGCCAAACACATGTACGTACCTCTTGAACAGCGTTAAATGGTATGAAAGGACCTCCTTCATCGCGTTCCCTCTCAAAAAAGGTTATTAGTGAAGCAATTAATTGTTTCGATTGCTTACAAAAGGATTTAGGCATTGCGATGATAATAATAATACGCACCTATAATTTAAAAAAAACTGTTTTTAAATATCAGACAAATAAACGGAGGCAAAAAAACACGAAATACAACAGGGAAGAAAAAATACAGGTTAGGTGACGCACAATAACAAGATTGACAATGCCTGATGACAAGAATTATATAAGAACATAGGATTGCTCGATCCCGCAATATTTTCGCCGCGTAGTGGGGAGCCATGACGTCACAAACGGACCAGGTTGAACGCGTTCACTACTGTAAAGCACCTTATAAAATGTGTTTAGCTACTACAACAATTAATTATCGAGTTATATTAGTGCTATTATTATGGTATATAATATTTCATTTGATAATAACATATCCGTCAGTGTACTGTTATAAATATAATACACGTTTTTATTGCCATAAGGTTATACTTTGGTTTATAATTAAAAAAAAAACTTTTCCAACTTCAAATAAACACGTTTATTAGGTACATAAACATAAATAAAGAAAGCCGATGAGCATGTATTCTCTATACAAAGCAAAAAAATATATATTTTTCAATTAAAAGAGTCAGTATATAGCAATGTTTTATTACGCAGTAATTAAATAAAAACGAATCAAGTAGTGGTTTTTCGCATTTTTTTAGCTAGTGTTCGTTGAGTGTCTGACGATGTACTAGTAGAAAGCTTACGTTTACTCGATTTTTTAGCATTGTCAAGGGTTCTTTTTGTATTTAAATAATTCATACGGATAACAGTTCTTAATTTACAAAATAATTTTATAATAACAAAGCACAAATTTTCTCGCTTTTTAATTTTTAAAGCTAGTCTTTTAACAACCAGTGTTTCTTTCCGCAGTTTATTATCGATATGATATATCTCAAAATATTTGTTCCACTGTTTAATGGTACTTAAGAAATCTGTTGAGGGCTTAATAAGACCACCAAAAGAGAGCTGTTGTACCCATGAGGGTAAATTGTAGGCGTGATCGGCTTTAATTTTATAAGTATAATCGCCGAGTTGGGGATGACTGTTTTTAAATTTCTTCGCTATAAAACCAGCAATGTACTCAAATGCATCGTCCGTTGTTTCTGGTGATTTTGCATCAGATATTTCTGAAATCCCTGATGATGAAAACGAGCTTCCATTGCTACTTTGAGTTGCATTGCTGTCAAACTTCTCTTCCGGTAATTCAAGTGAAACTTTCGCTTGTTCCAAAACTGTGGCCACTATATATTCTTCAGGAACAGCTTCTTGTGTGTTCACCTTTAAAAAAAGTATAGCTATGTAGATAGGTACCTATATAATACTAGGAATATGTAAAGAATTAATAAACACATTTTATGTACCTGTGCTTCTAAAATACCAGGATTCTTCCCAAGAATAATCATTCTTATTCTTTTGATGGCTTCCAATGGAGATGGATGTTCATTCGGCCCTCGCCATCTAAGCTGGAAGAAAAAATTCTCCAAACAATCCTGATTAAGTTTATGAGTACATATATAATGTACATCTTCAAATTCGGTCTTCATATCTCGTAAAAGTAGTTTCAACGATTCTATAGAAATTATTATTCCTTTCTGAAAAATTTGCAAAGTGTTTTTTCCTTCAGCTCTCATGTCAAATATTAAATCTCTAACTTTATTTAAGTGTTGTTCTTGGTCCTGTAAATAAATTCCAAAAGGGGCTTTCATAGGGTCAGGGCCAGGAGGAGATCTATTCACATGGCTATTAAAAATATCAAACCAAGAATTAATATTGTCTATGAACATTCCGACATCTTCAGCAAGTTTTTTATCAGGGCCTGGTTTGTATCGTAATAATGCCTGGGCGGTCTTATGTGATAACAATTCAGCCGCTAGTCTTACATTTTGTCTTTTACTCTTTTCAACTGTAATATGCTTTTCAGAAATTTTATAACAGGAATTTACTTCTACATTGGTTAATTTTATCAAACTTTCTAAAGGTTCTTTTCTTATCTCTTTGTTTCCAGCACTTCTCAATATAAATCCTGTGTCCAAAAACCAATTACGGAGAAGTTTCAGTAAATGGGGAGCATCTGCGAAAACATAAACATTTTTCTTGGTTTGCGGATGCTCGAAATAGGTCTTATTTATGTCAACGGACAACGCTTTCCAGAGACCAACATTACTGCTTCCGCAATCACTTACAATTGCAACACAGTTATATGATATTTTATGCAATTGGGTGGGTGATCAGATCCATTAACACATCCTTTGTCATCTTTTTGTCAAAGTCTAGATAGATAGGCTGTTTCCAACTAGAAAATAAGCTTCTAACCATACAGACTTGCATTAAATTGTAAGGACCTAGCACCTGATCTTCACCAACACAATACTCTAAAGTGGTTTTAACTTTGACTTCATCAAAAGAAATGACAGTTTTCTCTTTTGCAGACATATTTTCACCTGCTACATTTAGAAAAGTTAGTACATCTTCTAAAACTCCCGGCGTTATTCTGATTTTTGATGCCCACTTTCTCAAAGATGACAACGCTGGCAACGGAAAATTAAGTTTAGTTCGCAAAAATATATAGCATTTCTTGCTGAGGTAACGAATAGTAAAAGCAACTGCAATCTCTTCAGTAGTCCAATTAACGCGTTTCTTTTTGTTTAGAAGAATAGAAATTTGATTTTGTACAGGTTTATCTTGCTTGTTCTTTCTTCTATAGTATAAAAGTTGTTTTCTCTGCAAATTCAATTTGCGTTTCATAATTTCCATCTCTGTTGATAATTTAGTGTGACTTTCACGAAGCTCCGCATATTGTTTAGATAATATATTTTCTGCTGGGACAGTTAAAGGCTTATCGGTTTTAAATTCTGCTGTTGAAAGCTCACTTGCCACTAAACATGAAGCTATCGATTGTTCGGCAATCAATCTATTTACTTCTTCTTTCCTTTCATTTTCCTTTTTTCTTTTTAAATATGCTTCCCCTCTTGTCGCAACTTTCTTTATATCTTTGGACATTTGTGGAAGATTTACACTAGGCACAGCAGTGTATTTAAGCTGTTTTCGTACAGGTAACCCTAGCAATAATTACTATGTATTAGAATAATTGATCTCATAACGTATAAATACATTTATTACCTAATAATTCGTTCCGCATATCACGTTCATAATCGTTTGCATTAAAGTGGATTGAGCAAATTTGGCTAGTATTTGGATTCCACTTATCTGCTCGTTTGCAGCGCCTTATCCATTCTTTACGGACAGTATCGGATACGAAGTTTGTCGCCTTTGGAAAGTTGTGATAAACGATTTCTCTATTGGTAATTTTCGTAGAAATACTACTGTTATTACAGCCAACTACCGCACAACGACGTCCCGGCATTTCAGTCGCTAATTTACAAAGGGTAGCGGCGAAAACTAAATTAAAACACTTTACTTTAACTCAAGCAACCCAAGACCTCAACTATTTATCGGTGCGACTGGTCCGTTTGTGACGTCACAGGAGGCGGAGTCACGGCTCGATGCGAACAACACTGCCGGTATAGGGATCTGGCTATCCTATGTTCTTATACAATCCTTGGTCTGATGAATTGACATCGGCTACGTCGCATACTTGTATTCACCTCGTTAAAAATATTCACAAACTGTAAAATCATAATCAACTCGAAACATGTGTTGTTTTATCAAAAATGTAATAAATTATAACCAAGTAGTGCTAGTATATGTAAAACAAATAAACTAACGACTTTTTAATACATATTGCATTTAAAATGTTTTCAAATGGGCTAATATAGATATGACATCATGTATACTTCATTGATGACATGCAACGCTAGCTATCGCGTCCCTACCATACTGTAATTATCGAAAAGTTAACATTATTAAAGTTAGCTATGAAAATGACAACTATTATGTTTGATAAGTGACATTTCCTTAATAAAATAGTTAAAATGATTTACAGTGAAGATGAAAAGTACAATTATTTACGTGCTATTTACAAAATAACAAAGATTTATATAAGAAATTTAAATACAAATAATTTATAAATTATGAAAGATGTTCGATATGTCCACTATTATTTTCAATGCATAATTGATAACGTCTTCTTAAATTTATAAATGTATTGGAAATGGTTTCATTATCGACATTTAGATTATATATTTCAAGTCGAATCCTTTATTTAATGACTTGAATACTATGGTCATTATTAAAGGCTGAATTATATGCGAAAAAAAACTGAAAATATGCGCATAAAAATGCAGATGTTATAGCCTAAATACGCACTTCCTATAAATATGGAGGTAAAAAAATACGGGGAATGTTAGCAAATGGAATACTACAAGTTTATTTAGAACATTTTACAACATAATTAACTATGAAAACAATTAACGATCACATATTTCTCAACGTTTTCAACAGAAAAATTGTGACGCTTGTCTGAAAACATATATCTATATATTGAAAAGGTTCGTTCTACGTCGACGCTTGTTATAGGAGCATATTTCAAATTCTAAATCACCACATAAGATTTTAGCAATGTCCTTTAGCTTTTTAAAACCCTCATTTTTTCCTATTACACTTAAAAATTTTTAATACACGGACTGTCCCGTCCCACTCCTCTTTTAACATCAAAACATGAGTTTTCAAATTTGTTTATTATTTCAACGCTCTCGATTAGCGACATAAATTGTTTTTCCAACTGCAATATAAAAGTGGAAATAAAACTGTAATTAGCTTTAATAAACGCCAACTGTTGAGGTATTTCTTTACTCGAATACACCTTTTGGGCATCTATCGCAGATTGTGCATTCCTATCAAGATCCATAATAATTGTCTTTATTCCTTCATAATGATTTACATGAAATATGAATAGCAGCCTCCAACTTCGTTCCCCATCATGTGATTACTGGTTGAAGAGGAAGCGGAACACCGGGTGGATGTTGTTTGTAAAACTGAACTCGTAATGGGGCCTTTAAAAATACTTTCTTAACTACTAATTAAAGTATTTACTAAGGGAAAATGGTTTCTGACTTCTGCAACACGATTTAGTCCGTGCACCAAGCAAGTTGTGTGAATTAAATTTGAGTAAAAGATTTTCAAGTTGAAAGCTGCCTTCACCATATATGGTGCAACATCCGTCAAAAACAAAAGAATTTCCTCTGTTGGAATCGATTCCGGTAAGAAGAAAGTTGCCAGTTCTTCCTGTATAAACCTTGTTATTGTCAAATAATTTGCCTTTTCCAAATGTTTGGATGAAATTAAATGAGATTTTGCTGGAACTGATACGTTAAGGATACCAATCGTTAAATGAACTATGTATCGGCCCACAGTTCAGTAGTTTCATCTACGCATATATAAAGATAATTGTTTGCAACAACCTTCTTAATGCTATTCAATACAGCGAATATATTTTTTTCTTAACGTGCTCTCGTCGGGAATGTTATATTTGCTGATGTACTTTTGCAAAAATAACTTGACATTTAAATTGTTTAATTTATGTAGTGGAATATCTGCCGACACAAACGTTTGACACAAATCTTCATTAAATTGTTCCCGTTCCGATTTTTTGGAAGTTGATGGCAAACATTGCGGTAATGTTGTTTTTATAGCACTGCCGTAATTGACCTATTAGTGACAATCTGAATATGCTGTACGTCACGGCAGATCGGTTCACATAAATAAAAACATGTGATTTATGCCCATAAGAGTTCACCTGCTTTTTTTTGCACACATCTGTACGTTGGATTTTGGAATAACTTTTCTCTAATTGATCAGCTACATAATTTAAACAACTTTCAGGATTTTCTAAAAATTATAATGTTTCAATAACAGGCTACTAGCGAATAAATATGGATGACTTTACCTTCGAAATGTAACAATATATGTTCTTTTTTACTTTATTCTCATTTACTTTAACTAAACGTTTGTTTCTACTGAAACTAGAGGTATTATTTAAATATTTTGAAACGTGTTTTTGACGATGTTGGAGGATTTGAATATAACACCCTATATGCTCTTTTTGCTGCATATTTGTTTTTGTTATTTTTTATAAAATAGGTAAATATTTGCACTTTTTCATTCTCACTATAAATCATTTTTACTATTTTATTAAGGAAATGTTACTTATCAAACTAATAGTCATTTTCATAGCTTACTTTAAAAATGTTAACTTTTCTGTAATTACAGTAACTACGATATTCGATATTTAATAATTCGAAAACGGTTTAAGATACGGGTATCACATGGTATATTTTTGAAATTAAAAACAGATTATTATAAACATTTATTAAAGAAACAGGGTATTTCATTAAAAAAACAATTTTTGTATCTCGTTGAATCTGCATTGTTGCTACAATATCTTGTTACTACATAATATTACACATTTAAAATCAACTTTCAGAGCATTTAGGGGCTTTAAAGAACATTTTCCAGACCAAGCCGAGACACTCTTGCAGTCACTCGAACTCTCATACAGAAGAGCTTTGCAAGGAGAGTTGTGCTTATCAAGTAGTTCTTCCAGTGGCAGTCTTGCTCAAAGCGGCGGTGGGTTACGAATACCCAGACAATATAGGCCGCCACCACCACAAAGCACAGGTAATGAGAGGTTTTCGCATATTTATATTCATGAGCAGTCTGAAATGAATATTTAAAGATTATTATTACAACTTATCAATATTCTTAATTATTCAAATTTATTTGTTAGAGATGTAGGGTCCACTTTTTTCCATTTCTTTAAAAACTTTTATATTTTTAATTTATTATCTATTTTTATTAACAATAGCTGAGTTTATGTCTATATTATTGTTGTACATATACTATTGATCATAAGTATTTGGCACTAATAGGAAAAAGTATTATCCGCTCTGGGTCGGAATTGTTAAAATATATTAAATTTTTAAACTTATTAAATACGTGATAATGACGAGTGATACAAATATTGAATTAAATAAAATGCAAACAAGAAGTAAAAGGAAGTAAAGAAATAATATCATTAATTTTAAAACAGAGTATTTTAAGTATTTATTTACGGCATAGGAACAAAGTTAGCTGTCAATACAGTCGCGGCCAAATGTTATAAGCAGAGTACATTTTGTCAGTATTTCACTAAAACACTAACTAATATAAAATGAAGTGCATACACAGGCTGTCTTTGAAATAAAAAGGCAACGTATGTGCTCTACAGGAATTTAACGTCCTACTTGATAACGGTCTTATCTTTAATCTAAAAATTATATCGAACGTACGTAACAATCGACAACTGAACGTAACTTAAAGCGACATGGAGAATAATTAACAAAACTATTTTTTTTTTGTTATGGCGCTCAACTTTAAAGTATCGTCTTTTATAATATATCGCACAGTGGCGTGATAAGAATTTTTTAAATATTTTTTTCATTTTTTTTCTTGTTTATTTGAAGGAATTTTGGGAAAATGTTTTGGATAGATATTCTATATAATTTAATCTTTCCATTTTTCATACGTTGTCTTTTTATTTTAAGGACACTCGCTCTATATCGAGTTTAAGGCCGATGGAATAGATGCCCATTTTTGGAACACTGTTCGCTTTAGCGTTTTGCGCGATGCGTGCTGGTGTATTCTAACTTTATCTTTTAAAATATGCCATAAATTCTTGATGAACAGCAGGTCCAGTGACTAAAAATTATGTGATTTTTCTCGAACAATCTAACAAGTTAACGAGCCCTGTGACAAGAGGCATTATGTTAGAAATAATAATTCTGCTTGGCGCTCTCCTAGAATTTTATTACTGACAGCTCTGATATTTGTTAAAACTTATCGATATGCCGTAAATTATTCACATGCCGCTCTCACAAATCAAATATCTCTCCCCTATCCTCTTTTGTACATGTGGATCACCTGATGGCTGTACATTTCTAATTATTTTAGCTCTGTGATCCACCTTTAAATTAGATTACTTGAGGTAGCCGTTAAGCCTATTTCATTGCGACTTTTCCAGATTTATTGTGGTCCTCATTGTGCTCATCAAACCTTTGCACTGAATTGCGGTTTCTTCTTCCTATTGGCAAAATCTACATACTGTTTCTTCTAGCAAGTCCATATTATTCATATGTTTCTTGAGTTTACAATGCCTCGTTAATAGGCCTACTGTCATCTTAACCGATTTTCTGTCTCTGTTCAGTAGATCCATTGTAAATTTAGGCAAATGTTCTTTAAAGAATTGTTTTCCCTGTCTTTGACCTGGGAAGTTCTTCCACCTCTCTTAGATCTAAATAACTACTTTTTAACTTGGTTCGTAATTCGTCGATAAACCTCCCTATCCATTGATCAGGAAGACTTGAATTTAGAAAATTTGTAATTGCTGCAGTTGAATGAATAGGGCTTAATCTATTTGAAACCAGGAACCTTCAATGGCTAAATTTTCAAATCGACGAACAATACGTGTTCGAAGAAAAAGACGCTTCATCAGTGAAAAGTATTTTCTTCAACATATTATAATTTGTGTGTGGTTTAATATTCTCTGTGTGTATTTATTATGCAGCCATCAGAATCAAATTTTCTAGTAATCGCCTGAATTTTTCCGATAGAAGGTATGGGCCTGTCAAGATATTTGATAGAAAACAGATCCCACACTTGAACGATGGTGGTTGCATAACATTCCCATGCATTGAGTCGTCCTTTTTGAAACTGAACATAGGCTATGTATAGAGATAAGAAAAACTCACGGCATATACTTCCACCCAATGCAAATTCCTTGAAAAAAAATAATTTAGACTCAAATATTAGCAGGTAATATGCAAATTCCTAGTAAAAAGTACGAATACTTTTCTAATACACTTTTGTTAGAATATTTATAACAATTGGCCGCAACTGTATTCTTACAAAAAATGTCACTTTGAAATAGCTGACGTAAATGCAATTGATAAAGGAAGTTGGCGATATAATTTCCACAATTGCTCCGCTTCGGTAGTGTTCTTTTTCAAACACCACGACTACCAAAATTGAAGCATACAAAATAGAATTGGCGAAGTGCAATTGCTGCTCACGTTTTGATAATTAACGATCTTCAATACATATGCAGTAAATACTGCTCACATTCATGGGGGTTGGTGTATCTCAATAATTTTAGAGTGTCGTTCGGGTAATAGATATTATATAATATTACAATTAGTATTTTACAGGGTGGCCTACATAAAATAACGACTCCAAATTGCGGGAAAACTAAATAGAAATTTAAAATTTCGGATATGTAAAGTTATAATGTTCTAAGAGAAACACGTTCTAATAACAAAAATTCAAAAATAATAAATATTAGATATTTTTTGGAAGCTATATTATATTCTCCTTATATTCTTATTGGCATAAATTCTTAGTTTGCCCTAAGGAAAGTTATACATTTTACACCTAGTATCATTTCATTCTTTTCTTACTTTTTGTGTCAGATACGAGTATATAGCAAAAATACGTTAAAATTATTTATTAATGTTGCCAACACTATTTTTAGAAAAAAATACTGCTTGCATAACATATTTATGAATCTCAACTCATAAGTTTTTACGGAAAATATTGTTAAATCACTAGAACAGCAGTGATTTAACAATATTCGACTCTTTTAAAATTTTAAAATATTGACGTGATTTTTGAAAAAGGGTTGATTTTATTTATTATTAAAACTAATAATGATTTATACCATAATAAACACAAAAAATGCTAATCACTATAAATTAAAAACAGGAACCACATTTCACTTAAAAAACCTGCGGTGCTCTTGGTTACTTAATGGGAAGTAATATGTAGAGATGCCAATTTCTAGGTGCTCTCCGCTCCGTGATTTCCTTAATTTCGTCTGCGATATTAGATATTTGTATGTATATATATATATGTATATGTATATATATTGAGAGCGACGCGTTTTTGTTTTGCAACAAACTGTGATATATAATAATAATGTCATATATAAACATATTTCTAACACTCTACTCCAGAATAATTATAACGCCCACGACATACAGCGTACTATAGTTAGACATAGTAACCCTAAACCACGGAGCGAACCCGATCCTAACATCAGCACCGCCTTCTTACCGTATATTCAAGGTATCACCGATCATATAGAAAAGGTTCTACATAAAAATAAAATCAAAACCGTCCTCATGCCCCATTCTAAAGTTTCGGACCTCTTACCCTCAATTAAAGACAAAATATCTCCGCTCCAAGCACAAGGAGTGTATCGCATTCCGTGTTCGTGTGTACAACGGCGAAACTAAGCGGTCAGTCGGCGTGCGTGTGTCCGAACATGAACTTTGTAGTATAGCCGGTTCAACGCTGGTAGAACACAAACTCAACTCCGGTCATTAAATTCTATTCAAAGATGTCAAGCTTCTGTCCCGTGAATCGCATTACTTCCCTAGGAAAATCCGTGAATCTATTGAAATTCACAAATATTCCCGGAATCTCAATAGAGACGAGGGCTATACGTTGTATCTAACGTGGCAAATTCTATTGAATTCTACTACGAAATACCACGCCCCACCTATATAAGTTGTGCCGGTCTCTGTTCTAGCATAGCCCTGAAGATGTCCCTTGCAACAGTGGACGAAACGTTGGCGATTACGCTTAACGCTTAACTTAACGCGGTTCCAACTTGGAAACCGAGATCTATCTCTACAGTGTATATTTATAATGAATAATATTATAAATTTACCTAAACCTAACCTAATCTTAGATTTGTATTTAGTTTTGCAGCAATTCGGATCAGGTATTTTAAGGAAGCTACCCAGTATATATAATAAAATAAATAGTACATTACATTTCAAACTCTACAATATTAGTCTTAAGTAATTACGCGCAATTAAAAAAATTATTAATAATTTACAGATTCATGTTAAAGTTTGCCATGGATAGATATAATGTAGTAATATGTATATGTACTTATAAAATGTAAGAATTGCATTAATGTACCAAACCAAATTTCGAACATAAATCACAGACAAGAGACAAGATGTATTAAATGTTAAGTGCAACCATATAACGTGCAATATAAAGAAAGAACAAACATGCAATATTTACCAAATGAATATTTAGTATTATATATGTAATAAAAACAAATTTAAACTTGAGTAATTAACAACAAAGCATAAATTGTACATTTTCTCCAAATTGAATATAACGAGTGAAACAGGTATTAATAATTATCTAACATAAAATTAAAATAAATTAAAATAAAATAAAATAAAAATAAAATAAAAATAAAATAAAAATAAAATAAAAATAAAATAAAAATAAAATAAAAATAAAATAAAAATAAAATAAAAATAAAATAAAAATAAAATAAAAATAAAATAAAAATAAAATAAAATAAAAATAAAATAAAAATAAAATAAAAATAAAATAAAAATAAAATAAAAATAAAATAAAAATAAAATAAAAATAAAATTAAAATAAAATAAAATAAAAATAAAATAAAAATAAAATAAAAATAAAATAAAAATAAAATAAAAATAAAGTAAAAATAAAATAAAAATAAAATAAAAATAAAAATGAAATAAAAATGAAATAAAAATAAAAAAAATAAAATAAAATAAAATAAAATAAAAATAAAATAAAAATAAAATAAAAATAAAATAAAAATAAAATAAAAATAAAATAAAATAACAATAAAATTATAATAAAATTAAAATAAAATTAAAATAAAATTAAAATAAAATTAAAATAAAATAAAAATTAAATAAAAATAAAATAAAATAAAAATATAATACATATAATAAAAATAAAATAAAATTAAAACAAAATAAAAATAAAATAAAAATAAAATAAAATAAAAATAAAATAAAAACAAAATAAAAAGGCATTGGGAACAAAAGGAGACATAAAATAAATTAAAAAACTTTAATACTTGTAATAAAATTCGATTAGAGATTTGAACTTAACCAACTGAAAATTTCTTTAAAATAGCTGCAAATTAATTAATAATTAAAATATAAAAAGAAACAAACTAGATATCGTAATTAAAGCATAAAATCATTAGCTAAATCATAAGCATAAGTTATATATCAATACCGAGAATGGGAAAAATAACATAATTATATTTATTTTTGTATAACATCGGTATATCTATAGCAAAAATAAGTGAAACTTTACTAAAACTAAATTACTATTGAATAAAACAACAGTTATACATATTTTATTGGTTATGTTTTTGTTACTTGTTTTGCAGAGTTATGTTTATGTTGCACCTACGAATAATGTTGACATTTATTTAATCAAAGAATAAAATTGATTTAATACCACAATTTTCTATAGGGTAAATTGTTTGGTAAATTTACTTACATACTTTTTTACTTATTCAGCGTTCATAATAGCTAAATCTATAGAATAAATTAAATTACTTGCTTAGTAAATTAAAACCAATTTATTGGAAAAGCATGTATAAGAGAAATATTTGGAAATACATATATGTTTTTCATGTCAAATATATTTAATACGTAAATATTAAGAACGGGCAGTGCCTACATCATCCAAATTTAAAATCGAATAGAAACCAAAACGATCGTTTTTTTTTTTATAAACTCAAGCAATTTGCAACTTTATACCGAATTATAAATGAGGTTGTAAATTGATTGAGTGAGTAAATTAATAAGGACGGTTGATTTCGGTTACTGTTCAATTTTAAATGTGGATGACCGTTCATTTCCCCTTATGGTAGAAGGCTTCCTCGTAACACACTAGCGGAGTACAGTAACCTATCGAAAGTGCTAATGGAACTTTGCACTTCTATTATAAGATTATTTCAACAATCACAATTACGAATAAGACATAAGATAACAGGTCTTCGAAAAGTCTACGTCCCGAGCAGTCATGGACTGTAAAACGCATTTCTGTACTGATGCGACTTTAAATTAAATGCCATCCGAAGTCGAAAACAGTGAACGTCTCATAGGATTGCTCAATCCCTATTTCGTAGTGTACCATATGAGCAAAAATTGTTTAGATAAGGAATGGCATGGTTGCGAAGATCACTGTCTTTAATAGATTCAGCCTGTTGTTGATTCTAAATGTTGGTTGGATGTCAGTTTCGATTTGAATTTTTATTCGACATGATTTAAATCTCAGTTTTTTTTAGCTAACATAACCAATAAAATTGCAATTACTTCAAATCAAAACTGACATTTAATTGGCAACAACAAGCCGAACCTATCAAAGACAGTGTCCTCCCAACCATGGCCATCCCTTAGCTAAATAATTTTTGCTCATATGGTATTTCGAGTCTGACAGCCTGACGTCATCTGGGTTCCGAATATGTTGCGTTTTATGCTATTACATTTTAATTGTAGTTTTTTATGATCGTTTATTTGTTCTCTGTTATGTCGTTATTTCTTGTATCTAGTTTCCCATTGTTCTTTATATTATTTATTATAAGTGTTAGTATTATAAGTAGAAGTATAAACCAGGCAGCTAACTAATTAAATAATGAAAATATCGTATTTAATCAAATTGTTTTGACCAATCACGATACAATATTAATTTAGGTGGGTGGAAACCTTAATTGATTGGTCAAAGCAATAAGAAAACGTTTGAAACTGTTTCTTCAAATACCTTTTATGGTATAATAATATATATATAATTGTATTTGTTTAAACTTTTAAACATTTAAAAACATTGATTTGGCTTAAAATAGTTTCTTAGTAATTCATGTAAAACTTGTTCATAATTTGCTCTTCGATTATGTTTAATCAATTCTTCCTTATAGTCATCGAAGCCATATTCTTGCCTTTGAGAAAAAGGTGAAATACAATACTTTCATTATAATTTAGTTACGATCAAGTCGTTTTTATATACCGTGTGTAAACGAGGTAAGAAAACGACACTGCTGCGCAAGACGCGTCCCCGCCGCTCTACTTCTCCGATATGTTTATTAATGTATAGTATGGCATTTGATTGGATAAGAATAGGTCAGATGTAGGTGTGATATACACATACGTATGATTGGATAAGCAATGATACATCAGTATACACATAAGTATGCAACGTATTTCAAAGATGAGAGGTCTTGCACAGACGCGCCTGGCGCTGTAACCATCCTTTCTCTCTTATCTAGTGTACTTGGTGGGGTATCGTTTACCTCTCAGTCATTTTCTCACTCCAGTTCCATACGGTATAGTAACTGCACAGTGATTGCCCGGCATTTTCGCTATTTATCACTCATTTTTTACTTTTTACTTATAACTGACAGCTATAATAAATAATATGTAATAATGTAAGGCTAAATATAATAAAAACGCTATATAAAGTAAAAATTTCATATATTATTGGATATATTTGGAGCGCAGGTGACGTAACATCGAAATACATTACGAGCATTGAACAATTCTATTATACGTTTACTATCCTTGATAACAGGACAGAGCAAAAGTAAAATAAGACGTCTTAATAATGGACTGCTTCAAGGATCGGTACTTGCAGCTGTCCTGTTTGTTCTGTATATTTCTGGCATGCCACACAAAAAGTCAAAAAAGTTGGGATATGCCTATGACCTGGCTCTTGTATCCCGGGGTCAAACCATAGAGGAAGCTAATAACATACTTTGAGAGGGCCTGTCCGTGATAGGAAAATACTTCGTCGTGTGGGGACTAATCCCAAATATGAATAAAGCAAGCGTCGTGCTTTCACCTCAGTAATAAACAAGCACGTCAAGAGCTGCAAGTGTACTTCAAACAAGCATTACAATCCTTACTAAAAATATCTAGGAGTAACAATGGATCGAACACTTCCATATAGAGAATACCGCAAATAAAATAAATACAAGAAATAACAATTCACAAATTTTGCGGTACTGCTTGGGGTGCGAACGCATCTTTAAAACGTCAACTCTTAGTCTTGTTTACTCGGTAACTGAATACTACGCTACAGCCTGGGTAAACAGTTGCCACGCAAACATGATCGACACCAAAATCAATGAGACCATGAGAATAGTTGGCAATTGTTCAGAGAGCACACCTCTACCCTGGCTTCCTATTTTAAGCCATATTGCATCTCCCACCATCTGGAGATCGGAAAGCCTGGTTAAAGAATACAGGGTTGTCCAAAAAGATGTTACCACTTATACCACTTATATGGGAAAAACTTTTATTTTAGTAACTTATTAAGTAACACATTATGTACACAAGTCAAAATAGACCTAATGCACTCCTTCGATCTGTACTCCTTGATTTTCAATGCATGAGTGAAGTCTTTGCACCATAGAGGCCATAGCTCGTTCACACATTTCCATAGGTATAGAGCGGACTACTGTTATTATGCGCTCTTTCAGGTCATTAATGTCAGTAGGCTTTGTAGCATACACGCGATCTTTCAACATTCCCCATAGCCAGAAATCGCAAGGGGTCAAGTCTGGCGACCGTGCTGGCCAAGACAAAGGTCCACCTCTTCCAATCCAACGTCTACCAAATGCTTGATCTAGGTAATGTCGAACCGCTAAGGAATAATGTGGTGATGCACCGTCTTGTTGAAAGTAACCAGATGTTAAGATACGGAGGGGAAGATTGTTTACAACAAAATTCTGCAGCAGATCCAGGTAAGCATCTCCCGTTACAGTCTGGGCGTTAAAAAAATATGAATCAAGCACCCCAAACTTCGATATGCCACACCATACGTTAACTTTCGGTGTGGAGCGAGTGTGCTCTCTTAGTTCATGAGGATTATCTGTATTCCAAATGCTGCAATTGTGCTTATTGACGTTGCCACTGATATGAAATGTGGTTTCATCCGACATGAACACAACATTAGGGTCTATGTTTGTTATTTCTAGTATCACTTCTGCAGCTCGAACACGAGCAATTTTATCGGCATCAGAAAGGGCCTGAATCATTTGAATGTGATACGGCTTCATTCCCAGATCGAGGTAAAGAATTCTCAGAACACTTGTCCGGGAGATTCCGCTTTCCAATGCTAATCTCGTACTTGATTTTCTTGGGCTGTTAATTATTCGACCTTGTACATTTATGATGTTATTTTCCGTTCGAATAGTTCTGGGACGTCCGCTGTTTCCTTTACAGTCATTAGTGACAGACCCTGTGCGCACAAATTTTTCATGCACTCGACGGATAGTTAAACGGCTTGGAGGTTCTTTCTGAAACCATTTCTGAAATTTTTGTCTTACTACTGAGGGTGAGCCAAACACTTCCATCCAAGACGCTACCTTCCTTCTCTCTTCCAAAGTAAGTCGGGTGGCCATATTTTGTCTTCAAACTAAAAAATTAAATTAAAAATTAGGTAGTTCCATATGAGTGATAACATCTTTCTGGATAACTCTGAATATCGAATCCCCACCTCCCAGTATACAGCGACCTGCCTGATCCCGGCCTGTCGAGGCTGAAGTCTAGATCTCCTCCACTACTGTTAACACAGAAAATTTCAACTCAAGTGATAGATGGAGAGACTATTTGGAAGCTTTGAAACCCGCTCAAGCGGCCCATATCACAGATGCTGCCGTACCTTTACTAGAAATAAGATACTCAATAGAATAAGAACGTTCCACATCTGTCGTGATTCATTCTATAAATGGGGACCTGACTGAGGCACTAATTTGCGAATGCGTAGAACCTCGCCAGACTATTCACCATATTACAGCTGAGTCTCGCCTTACAGCATACAGAGGTGAGATGAGTGACTTTTTTTGAAGCTACCGACAATGGTACTGATTTTAAAATTTAACTATGTTCTGTGTAGATGTATATGTAATTTTAAATTTCAGTCTATGTAAATCATACTCTAAATAATATCCTTGATTTAAGGTCACAAAGAAAATTAGCATATGTGGATCTATTACAGACATACATTCTGCAGTCCATGGCAGCTCGGCATGTAAAAACTTTTTAAACACCCATTATAATAAGACAAATATTTATTTTAAAATGTTAATTTGAAACGTTAAACTTTAAAATATTATTAATTTTTGTCACATGTTGTAATGGAAACGAAACATGACATCGCGGCTGTATTATTTGAACTTAGTTTCAGCAGGCGATAAAATTAGTTTCCGCTCTAACCGCAAACTAACTAATTCTCGGAAAATGTAAATTTTGCGGATATATTAGAAAGCGACAAAGGCTATTTTAACAAGGGATTGTAGAAAATTTAAAGAATTTAAAGAATGTAACTATTATGTACAAAAATAAACATAATTTTATGTATAATTCAATAATATAAGAATTGAAGTTTAAAAAGAAACTTCTTTAAACAATTTGTAAAACAAATCAATAAAATATCGTATTTCAGTTGTTTTGGCTTAGAATATAAATGTGCGAGCTCACGAAGAAGCGAGGGAGGTTTTTAAGATGCTAACAAAACCCATTTAGGTATCAGTAAAGTTTTAAGGTTAGATAGCTCATTATAATAACCAAGTATTTAGTAATGCATGTTAGTACGTACCTGATAGTATGAGTATTTAATGTAAAAAGGGAAATGTAATATAAGATATAAAAATTATAAAGTGATAATTAGTGGTGATATATGAACTATGATACAGACAATTAAGTGAATAAAAGGAGTATATGGGCACGAAGAGGAAGCATTCCTAACTACCTCTAGTGAAAGAAAAACAGTAATAGTGAAATTGATGAACAATATGTATGTTAAATTAACACGTTTAGATATAGATATCTTCATTATTTCCTTGAATATATATATCGGGTTCTTTGTTTATTATTACACATACATTTTTCCTATGTGTACTTTTAAAAAGAAACCAGGCAACCAGTTATACAACAGTGAAGGATTTACTTATGCTTAATTCTTAAATTAGTTTGCCGTGGAAAGAAAAAAGAAACATTTCTTTGTGTCAAATATTTCTGAATTTTTATTTATGTATGAATCTTAAATTTAATACATTTTATTGAAAAGTAGATAATTTAAGAAATACTGAAAAAACAAGTCTATCAACGGGAGGAAACGCACAGACGACGTTTCTTTCTAGTTGGAACTTTTCAATGTACGGTATTCCCTCGATGACGGACATTGCTTTTTCATTTCTATTCTTTCTGTATATATAGTTAACATTTGGAATTTACTGCAAGTGAGAATTAATGAATATTAAATCACATTCTTACATGTAAATGTCGACTTATTTAATGCGTTCGAAACTACAATCCGATAAACTAAGTTTGTACTAGTATGCAGAACACACCCTTTCGCGACAACGAACTTCCTGGTGATTAGGTTAATTAAGAATTAAGAAATACTGAAAAAGCAAGTCTATCAACGGGAGGAAACGCACAGACGACGTTTCGTTCTAGTTGGAACTTTTCAATGTACGGTATTCCCTCGATGACGGACATTGCTTTTTCATTTCTATACTTTCTGTATATATAGTTAACATTTGGAATTTACTGCAAGTGAGAATTAATGAATATTAAATCACATTTACATGTAAGAATGTGATTTAATATTCATTAATTCTCACTTGCAGTAAATTCCAAATGTTAACTATATATACAGAAAGTATAGAAATGAAAAAGCAATGTCCGTCATCGAGGGAATACCGTACATTGAAAAGTTCCAACTAGAACGAAACGTCGTCTGTGCGTTTCCTCCCGTTGATAGACTTGTTTTTTCAGTATTTCTTAATTCTTAATTAACCTAATCACCAGGAAGTTCGTTGTCGCGAAAGGGTGTGTTCTGCATACTAGTACAAACTTAGTTTGTCGGATTGTAGTTTCGAACGCATTAAATAATTCGACATTTACATGTAAGAATGTGATTTAATATTCGTTAATTCTCACTTGCAGTAAATTCCAAATGTTAACTATATATACAGAAAGTATAGAAATGAAAAAGCAATGTCCGTCATCGAGGGAATACCGTACATTGAAAAGTTCCAACTAGAACGAAACGTCGTCTGTGCGTTTCCTCCCGTTGATAGACTTGTTTTTTCAGTATTTCTTAATTCTTAATTAACCTAATCACCAGGAAGTTCGTTGTCGCGAAAGGGTGTGTTCTGCATACTAGTACAAACTTAGTTTGTCGGATTGTAGTTTCGAACGCATTAAATAAGTCGACATTTACATGTAAGAATGTGATTTAATATTCATTAATTCTCATTTGCAGTAAATTCCAAATGTTAAGTAGATAATTTATTTAAATCATAAATAAGTACAACAAAGATGAAAAAGGTAATGATAATGTGGTAACAGAAAAATAATAGTTTAAGGACGGTCAAAGACATGTGAATGGAGAATAAAGATGAATACTTGATGAATGCTTTCAATATTGCCGTGAAAGACAAGGAGAACACTTCGAAAACTTGCTATGAAATTAGACTTCACTTTTATGTTGTTTTGTTTGTCTTAATTAATCGTTAGAATAAAATCATTTCTTCATTCAAACTTGAGATTTTGCACTTTCTTTTCTAAAAACCTAATTCTTCGTGGTTTTTTTTTGGCTCTGTGGCTCTGTATTACCCACTGTTGTCAGTAAAAGTATTATTGCCGAACCAGATTCTGGTATACTTTGGCGATAAATTTTAGGTTTCGTAATAGATTTAAAAACTCATGTATGCTGGAAAGTTTCAATTAAAAAAAAGCAAAAAAACTATAGTAGATCCCTTGAACTAAAAGTAGCAGCTTTACAGAATAGTTATTTTATTGCTGCCTAATATGCCACTAATGCATTGACGATTTTCTTTTTAAAGTTACACAGGAAAAATGTATGTGTAATAATAAAAAAATAGAATCCAGTATATTTATATATACGTATATATAAATGGGGTGGCCTTGAAATAAAAAGACAACGTATGAAAAATGGAAAGATCGAATTTATAGAATATGAATCCAAAATATCGTGAGTGAATTACCACGCAAACACCAAAATTTAAAATCCCCTGAAAATTGAATCATGTTCCGTCCATGAATTCAAATATTCAGAATGTGTATAAATAATAAATACCTCTTGTAGTTTCACACACATACGCTACAGCGTATGTTAACATACCGATGTTTTTTATGCTAAGGTTAATAACCTAGTACTAAATCAGCTGATTTTGTACGAGGTTATTGACCTACATTCAAAAAATTTCATGTGTATTTAATGTTGTTTTTTTTTTGTTAGAAGAATTAATAAATATATGTATTCAGAATACCGTTATTGAATTTACACGCTGCATTATTTATGTTTGCAAAAACCTCAAAGAATAAAATTGTTTGGGCGGCTGTCTATGATGTTATACGTGCATACGGCAAATTTTACGAGCATTTAAGTACACCGGTTTCACCATAAATATGTAAATAATATCGAACAGTTCATGCGTTGTGTAAGGCATAATCGAAATATGCACATGCAACGCTCGAAATTGATTGAGTCACATACAAAATTGTTTTGGTAGTTATAGCCCAAACAAAAGTGGGGCAAAAAATATAATTTTTTTTAAGGCGTTTGCGAAGAATTTGTGGAAAGTATAAAATAATAATATTTATTCAGAACGTCTAAAAAAAATATTTCCATGTATAAACTGCAATGTTTATATTTATAACTTTTGAAGATGCTAATCGTTCGAAAGAAGTCGGTTGTTAAAAATTTAAAACGGCCGACAATAACAAAACTATTTTTGTTAGTGTCCGTCACCTTTAAGATCGTCTCCGATAGTATCTATAATATGGTCCTTCAGTGACGTGACAAAAATTTTCTAAATATCTTTGTCATTTTTTTATCGCTCATGAGAAGGAATTTTGCGGAAATATAATTCATACATTATACAACAAGACACTTGAAAATACTCGATAATACGAGACGTATTGCCTATTTTTTAGGCAATACGTCGAGTTTCGAGAATTTTCAAGTGTCGAGTTGTATACAGATAGACGACTATATCATGATAATAAAAAGAAAAAAAGTCAAATCTGACAATTCAGTAATGTCAATTTTTTTAAGGCGATACCATAGTAATCTAACAGTAGTTTGGGCAGCGAATATACAAAGGTTCGTAGTTCGTTTTGCGTCATAATACGTGAATAGCCCCTGTAATACATGATAACCACACGAAAATCCTGTATTTCATTGGTTTAAGAGTGATATAGTCTATACAATTTGGTCTTTCCATTTTTCATACGTGCTCTTTTTATTTCAAAGACACCCGGTTATACATACAGAGCCTTCATTATTTGTTGTAACATGATACATATGCAACCAACATTACAGATTGGTACTACTCCTATACAAATATTCCTAGTTCAAAATACGAGAGTTTGACAGATGTTTTTTAATTTTATTTTAATTGAAACGTAAGTAATTTCTTGGAATAATAAAAATAAATTTTAGTTGTATGTTTATTCAATTAAAACACTAGTGTTTATTATCATTTTAATAGCATAAATTTTATTTACAGTTAATAATGATAAAATTGTCAATTTTGCCTCTGTACAAACACATTTTATGAGGAGCTAACGTACTGAAAGCTTTTTCACAATAACATATTTATAATAAATGTTGGAAATGATGACCATTTTGTTGCAAACAAATATTCACCCTACGTTTCAAATTTTCTAAAACATTATGTAAATCATTCTGCGTAATGTTATTTATTTCATGCACAATTGCTGCTTCTAGTTCTTGTAAATTATGTAGTCTATTTCTATATATCCTATTTTTCAAATGTCCAAATAAGTAAAAATCAAGCGGAGTAAGATCGGGAGAACGGGGTGGCCGTAAATTAAACAGTCTATCGTCGTAAAATTCTGTCAAATAGTGGTGTGTGTCTCTGGCCGTGTGAGCAGGTGCATTATCTTGTTGAAACCAGCCATTTTCTAATTCATCGTCATGCAGCTGATTAATAAATTCATTTAATATTCCTCGATATCTTGCTGCAGTAATGGTATCATAAAAGAAAATTGGCCCAATAATTCTTCTTCTCGACATTCCCACCCATATTCCTACTTTTAAAGGATGTAATGATGTTTCTACTAGTTGGTGTGGATTTTATGTAGCCCAAGATCTATAATTTTGTGAATTTACGTATCCTGTAAGATGTACCCATGCTTCGTCACTAAAAAAAGTTAAATCTAGGAGATCATCGTTCATTCGATTATTAAACCATTCACAAAATCTAACTGATGAACAACAGTAACTTTATAAGGATGCATATGTATCTTTTTCCAACTGAGAGACCTACAAGAACATTTTTTTGAATGTTAACTTTGTACAATTAAAAATAAATATGAAATACCTGTTTGCTGAGATAGTTTTTTAATTGATTTATGAGGGCTATGTTCTACTCGCTGCCGAATATCATCTACAACAGCTTCAGTTAATTTGGTGGGCCTCCCACTCGATTTCCCTTTACAAATACAATGTTTATCCTCAAAATGATGTGTTATAATATGTCTACGATGTCGAAATGAATCATAATCAAAGTCCAAATCTGGGAAGCGTTGTATAAATTGATCTATACAACTTGGAAGTGAATAACTCCAATTGCCTTCGGCATCTTGTGTAGCACTTCTATAATGGGCCACTAAAATGAATGCATCTTGTTCGACGGTAAATGCCATTTTGGAGGTTATAACCTAAAATGAAATTATTTTATTTATACATACATTCAATGTTATTAATAGATAACTAACCTTCACAAAAGTTAGAATATCTTCAATAGCTCTTCAAAGAACTGACTTTTTTAACGCGAAATAAATATAAAATTAATGCAAAGAAAATCTAATTGACACAATACACAAAACGTACAAAACTGTCATAACAAAACATTTGAGTTAGGAACTTATTATGCAGGATTGCCAATCCTAATGTATGCAACCAATATTGCAACACGTCACGTGGGTTACAACCTATTATGAAGGCACGGTATAACAGTTACAGGTAACGGATTTTAATAAATTTATTTTGATTATTAAATTTAATTCCAAAATCTATAGAAAATAATATTTGTATATATTTTTAATCTGGGTTACTAGCATATTATAGAAGAAAACAATGGTTTAACATAATTGATTTTATTTGTTTACATTAAGTTGGTTGGTACTTATTTCATAAAATTTGTATTGTTGGGTTAATATTTATAATTTAAATATGAGCGTTATTAAATGGTTTGTAGAAATTTCAATTTAATTGTTTCATTTATAACATACCATAGTTTACTCGAAAGTAATTTAAATAAATACTAAAAAAATATATATGTATATATAAACGTATATAATACGAGGTGTGTGTATTAAATAATAAGACTGATTTTTTCAATTTTTTTAGTTGAATAGAATTACAATTTAATACTGTATCCTTCAAAAAAAACCTTGGGAAGCCACATTGCCCTCAAGACGGTTCTTCCAATCCTCATAGCAGTGCTCGAACTCGAATACTGAAATAGCCTTCAGCTGGTCGGTTACAGTCGTTTGAATGTTTTCGAGTGTCCCAAAATGGCGTGCCTTGGGGTGATTTTTCAATCTCAGGAAGAGAAAAAAGTTACAGGAACTCAAGTCACAGGAATGTTTTTACTGGCCAAAAACTCGTTGATTGAAATTGCTGTCTGACAAGGCGCGTTGTCGTGATGAAACACCCAGTTCTTGATGTTTGGATTTGAGGCACAAACTCTTTGTGGAAGATTCCCTGGCTATCGAAAACTTAAATCAGTTTGCATTTTATCCTCGACTTGCTCATTCTTGTTTTTTTGAGATTTGAAGAGGTTAAAGTGTGCCATTCCCTCCTTTGGCTCTTGGTTTTCGCGTCGTACTCAAATACTCTAGACTCGTTACCAGTAAAGACACGTTCCAGAAAATTGGGATGATTTTCAAATGGTTCTAAAAAGTCGAGGCACCTCCCTCCCTGATGTTCTTTTGGTGCCGCTAAAAGTTTTATATATTATCCTTAATTCATTGGTCAAAATCTCATGAACGGGGATTCGATTTAAATTCAACTCTTCTCCGATCATTCTGATTATCAATTGAAGATCTGAGCGCGCTCGATCACGGATTTTGTCGACATTTTCATCGGTTCTTGAAGGTCTTCCGTTCGGTGGTTTGTCTTCAATCGACTCTCTTCCTCCTGAACATGCCTTAAACCACCGAAAACCATGGACCCTTGACAAAACACTGTCTCCGGAGATCTGCTGAAGTTTTGCAAAAGTTTTCGTGTATCCAAGTTTGAAGCAAAACCTGATAGCACATCGTTGCTCCAAATTGATGATGTCACTCATTTTCAGAACGCACTAGGAAAAACTGTTTCATGAAAAAAAAACGGGCAACCAAATGCTTCTAACGAGTTCAAACTCATACTGAAGGCGTATCACATGTTTACTTGCCGCTCCTCCAAATCATGCGTCCTAAATATTGCCAGATCGAATGCTACGTTGCCAGTCTCATTACTTAATTTACATACTTCGTATATACAATGTGAAAGTTTTACTACAAAATTTGAAGAAAAATATTAATTGCAAAAAGTTAGATATAATAACCAGGCAAAATATATTATAAGCGTAAGTATATTGTGATATTGACTCTTGGATATTTATATTTCGAGAATAAGAATGAAATATGACTTATTAAATGAAGTAATAATCAAAGTAAATAATTATTTCTAAATAAATATAAAATAAATTGCAATTTTTTAATAATATATAATATGTATGGTTACGAAATAAGTAATAAATTTGTTCTTTCAAATATTGCAACCACTACAATAATTGTTACGTCATACCAGGTAGATGAAAACTTCTGATATGGCGAAAAAATATTGGAGTGATTACAATAAATGTTTTACTTATTTCTTAATGTTAAAAATGAAGTTTCAACAAGTATTTTCTTCGTCCATCAACGATTATGTGTATGGGATGCGTATATGAAAAAATAGAATCTATTTCCGGTTTTGAAATATTAAAAATTTCTTATCTTGTCTATAATTTCTTTGAATATAAAAAATGAACCTAAATGGTTATTCACAAATTTTATAAAGTTACTACCAAATAAAATAACAAGCATCAAAGGTGTAGCCAAGATCACCAGTATTTCTAGAAATTTTTAGCAAAACTACTCACCGAAAGAATAATTTTTTGGTATAATCAGTACCGTAAATGTTATAGCCATTCCACCTGAAGACAGCCTTTGGAGAAATTTATATATACCGCGTGTTAAAAAAAGGTTGTCCGATATCTTACGCAATTATAATACTGGTGGAAAACAAATAAAAAAGTTTTATATAATATGGCTCCGCAACTCAACTGTTCCTGATTAATATTGTTGGATTAGGATATAAATTTCAAAGAATTTCCGATGACAATGTATACAAAATAAAAGATAATTTAAAGAAAAACTAATAAACTGCCTTACATGTCCACCACGCGTGTAAGCACGCTTTACACCTCCTTATGAAAGATCGATACACTCTTTCGAAAATTCCCGGAGTGAGTTCTTTCAAATTGCTTACAGGTTGTGCGTACACTAATTGATTTAGATGTCTCTAAACATAGAAGTCGAAAGAGGTCCTCGTTCTATCCATCTGTCGTTGTAATCTTGATTTTAAAAATTTCTAGCCGCGTGCATTGTGCATAAACCACATTTTTAATCTGTTAAAAAGTGGCACGTTTTCCAACAAAACGGGCAATTCATTTCTTAAAACATCCAAGTATACTTGTCCCATTAAACGATTAGGGAGAATTGCTGGACCATTTAAATAAAAAAACAAAAATAATAAGCCAAACATTAGCAAAAAACTGTTTTGATTATGCAGTTCAACAACAGCATGGCGATTTTCATCTAGCCACAAGTGATTGTTATGAAGAGCCTAACCCCAAAAGTAGGACTTTCTGTCAGCTTTAGTAAAAACCAATGACAAAAATCCCTATGTGCATAATAACCGATAGCAGCAAGAACTTGCAAGCAGGGATTTAGCAGCATAGAGAAAATGCGTGTCGACGTTTCTGCATTTGTGTACTCAGGCACAATTTGAAAATAGAAAAAATCAACGCAAATGATAAGGAATTTGGTGGCAGATGTTTGACAGAACTAAGTCATAATAAGTTGTTTCGCAAAAGCGACCACTCTCAAAACTCAGAAATCAATTTGTTTTAATGTTCAAACAGAAAATCGACTATATGTCGGCAACAGTTGTGTTGTGGACATAATGTTGACTACGATTTTTTGTTTGTTTCCACCAGTATTATAATTGGCTAAAATATCCGAGTAATCTTTTTTTAACAGATTAGTATGTGCATTGTATACTTGGGGTTATTTAACCGCATTAACTGGGTATATTTTGTCCTGAAAAAACCTTTTCTTCCTGATGTTTCGCTAATACCGACTTCACATTTTTAACATTTATTGTAACTTTGGTTTAATAAAATAAATAGTATAAGAAAGACGACCAGATGAACTTTTCAATTGAATACGAGACCATGGTGAACGATAATGCACAATATAAAAAGACTAATAATATTTCGAATTTAAACTCACGTATCAATAGTTAATCAGCCTAAAGTACTAATTTTTATAACTGTAATGAGAGCGAAATTGTTTGGTGGCATTTGGCATACCTGACCTAGATACGTTTTAGTTGTTAACTTCATGGTTGTTGTTAATGAAGTTGGATATTTCGTGGCATGTTTAGGGATATACATAAACCAGCACTGCCAAATGCCCTCAATCAATTTCCCTCCCATGGTATTTGTTGTAAAAATAAAACTAGTTTCCAGTTATAATTATTTAGTTTTTTAGTTATAACCAGGTTTATTTATAATTAAAAGAATTAACCAAAAATCAAATGTTTTAATTATTATTGTAGATGTAAATTAATACTGGTAGCCGTAACTTTGTGGTAATTCATTTTGAAAATAAAATAAAATAAAACAATAACTTCGTTATATATACCACTTTATTCACATATAATCGTGACCGCGGTTTCGACATACAATGTCATTATCAAACTGCAAACTTTTAGAGGCCCTAGAGATTTTTAAAAGCTGACACAACACAATAGATATCGTTTTAAACGAACAGTTGGACCTTATATATACACCTCTTTTGCAATGTTGTATATAATAGTTAAGTATATAGTAGTAATTTTAAATAACATCATAAACCACCCCCATATATTTTTGTGTCATTTATAAGTTCTATGTAGGCCTGTAACTTTTGCAGTTTGATAATGACATTGTATGTCGAAACCGCGGTCACGATTATATGTGAATAAAGTGGTATATATAACAAAGTTATTGTTTTTATCTTATTTTATTGTAGATGTAAATTAAACGAAATGGTGCCAAATACTTTTGACAAGAAGTGTATATAATTGATCTACTTCATGCAGCAATATTTTGTTTAAACTTTTATTTCTCATAAAGAATTTTCTATTTGATTTTTTTGCCTACTCTTTGGATACTAGGCAGTACTGAAAATTTATGTGGACTTCAACGAGCTCCTTCTTTACCAAGGAGCTATAGGCAAAGAAGTGGTATTCCTGTATTAAACAGTATGTAAAGTATACAATCACAATACCTTATTTCGAGGAATGTTCACATCAATATTTCCATTTATTAATTGATTACAGTTCTTTGCATTTGTATTAAGTGTGTGGTATGCCAGACGTCATTGCTGGTTGATATTAACAAGTAGAGATGAGCTAAATAGTTGTATTTAGCGAACTAGTTCCCGAGAACTAGTTCACGATAACGAACTAGTTGCTATTAACTTAAATTACGTAAAAAATTTAAAATGAAACAGTAACCGAAATCGGCCATACTTATTAGCTTACGAATTCAAGCAATTTTCATCCTTGTATCGAATTATCAATAAGATCGGAAATTATTTGTGGCTGTAAGCTTACCATGTAATCATTTGTGAAGATTAAAGACTCACCAAGTATTTAAATTTATGAAAATATACGAAGTGCTAACCCGAAAATTCACGGAATGAGAAAAAAAACCAAATTGTTCTTCACTACCATCCCCTTCAAATTACTCTACTTCCACATGAATACACCAATCCCAACGACTTGTCCATGACGAAGCAGTGCTGGAAGTGTTTACGTGTTCAACACTACCTGCGATTCGGTTTCGATGCCTTCGGTGCCTTTTAAGATTGAGTTTCAACTTTGGGAACAGGAAGAAGTGGTAAGGGGCAAGATCTGGGGAGTAGAGGGGTGTGGTAGTACTGCCGTCTTCGCTGAGGCTAGAAACTGACGCATAAGTGACGTGTGGGTTGGTGCATTGTCGTGGTGTAGAATCCACGAATTGTTGCGCTACTTGTCAGGCTGCTTGCGTCCAATGTTTTCTCTTAGTGGCCGAAGAACATCGCAATAAAATCGTCCATTAACATTTAACCTGGTGGGAGAAATTCTTTGTGTAGGATGCCATCAGCGTCAAAGAAGCAAATCAACATCTGCTTGACGGTGCTTCGAAGTTGTCGTGTTTTCTTCGGTTGTGGTGACAATGGCGTCTTCCACTACGATTACTACTGCTTTGTTTCGGGATCATAACCATATACAAATGATTCATCGTCGGTAATGATTCTGGTGTTGAAGTTCGCATGTGCACACATGAACAAGGTTCAGTTTTTGTTCAATACTGAGTACCTTTGTCACAAACTACACTACATGTTAAGTTTGTTGGATAGAATACACTGATAAACGCCGTACGACAGGCTGATAATGTTACAAATGTAATGGCTTGTTCTCCTTCGGTCTTGCAGGATAACATCAGGCACTGTTGCCACATTTCGTGGCGTGTTTTCCGTCGATTTAAAGCATCATCACCAAATGCTTGTTTAAGCATTTTCAGAGTTTCCGCTGCCGTTTTACCAAGTTTGAATCAGAATTTGATGTACGTTTTTTGCTCTTTCATATCAGACATTGTACCTAGAATTGCAGAAGAAACTCAAACACAACTCGACAAGTATAAACACAAAAACTATTTGTCACCACCTAGCAAAGCACCGTTTGACAGACTGACTTAGTATAGACGTAGCTCACACTATCTAGCGCTATAGAGCTGCACTACCATCCCTTCGCGCGCCACATTAAAATTCCGGTAATTTCTGGGTAACACCTCGTACTATTTTAAAGAAAACGCAGAATAACGTAACATTTTTAATATATCCAGATGAACGATCAACTGATAACATCTTTATATCTTATAGCACAGACAATTGTAGTTAATTGCGAACTAGTTCATTTCACATATGCCAACTAGTTCATCTAGTTCCCGGTTGGGAGTCATTCTTTTTAATATGTAGTTCGTTCGCAAACTACATATCTCCATTAGCAAGTAACTGCTTATTAAACAGTGGAACAAAGGCTACCTAGCCTTTCATGAAATCAGTTTTACAACACAATTATGTTAGAAAAAACATTTTTTTATAAAACTTTTGATGTGAATATTCCTGGTATTTTGAGGTTATATTTGTAATGAGTAGAGTTCTAAGATTTTCCGCACATTCCCGAATCCTACTCGGTATAAGTTAATATATAAGTACGAACGTTTTCAAAACACATCGGATTTTATAAAGAACACGTGTTCGTATGAAATTACGGCTCAGCATTTTCGTTAATATATACAGTCCTATAAGATTTAAGTATTAACAAAGAAATTACTTATTGTAAGAGATGTTTACGAAAAGTTATGTTTTTTTACGAGACGCATCCAGTTACAAAAGATTGCGAATTTGAGGATAAGCAGGTTCATTGTATGCATTGTGTTAGGTTGTGTATACTGGCCAGTTGTTTATATTTTCTAATGGTGCAAGCTTTTTGACGATTTCACCCATTTTAGGTAAGTGTTTTTCTTTATCTCTCTATGAGTGATGTACATTTATACATATTAACTTGTACTGAATAGGACTCCGGAATGTGGGGAAAACTCTAGCAGTGATGAGTCGTGTTAAAATTTTATTTCGTTATTTTATAACGGCAAAAATGAAAAATAACTCCACATTACAAAATGAAAGTAAAACATGAAATTTAGCGTGTATTTTATATGCTAGTTGAAAATTATGTTGCGAATCAGCACATTTTATAGTGTATCCCTAATAGTAACGGACAACTTTCTAAGGGAAATATGTGAGGCGCATTTTTTAATATAAATATAATCTCGACAGCAAAGTTTAATTGAAAGTTTAGTCAGTAGTTAATTCAGAGTTTGGACTGTATATGTGTCATTAAAATGACTCGGGGAAATTGATTTATTAAATGAATATATCTGCAGAACTTTCCGCAGCATGCAATAGGGTAATTTGCTTAGTTTAACAATATAACTCATCGTTCAGCAACTATGTTTTGTGTGGTAATAGATACGATATTAATACAAATATATTAAAAACATATTTGTATCTGTACACATTGACATTCACAATGTATTTAACCAAAGAACTACAGACACATGTGTTTCGATCTCAACATCTCTTCTGCAGTTTTGATGTGATATCTTAAGATTCGCTCCCGCATAATAAGCACAAACTTGTGCCATCAAATGACAAGAGATATCTTGTTACATTTGGCGACCAAAAAAGACTCGCCCGGTAAGGACCTTTTCTTAATCTTAATAAAAGCCTAGCTGTTTGTGAGAAAGCGCTCTTACCGGCGGGCCTCTCTTGGCCATCAGATGTCACGACATATCTCTTGTCAACTGATGGCACAACTTTGTGCTTATTATGCGGGAGCGAATCTTAAGATGTCACATCGAAACTGTACTGAGGAGATCGTGAGATCGATAGACATGTGCGTAGTTGAAATGCTCACGTATACAGATACAGATATGGTTTTAATATATTTTTATTAATTTGTATTCATAAATACACATCGATATGCTACTTGTTACTATTTTTTGAGACATATAATTAGAGTTGTCAGATTTTCCCCACATTCCAGACTCCTACACAGTATAAGTTAATCTATACGTACGAACTTTTTCAAAACACGCGTTCGTATGAAATTACAACTCAGCATTTTTTTTAAAATATATACAGTCCGATAAGATTTAAGTATTACCAAAGAAATTACTTATTGTAAGAGATGTTTATGAAAAGTGTTTTTTTTACGAGACGGCATCCAGTTACAAAAGAAAGCGATTTGCGAATTTGAAGATAAGCAGGTTCATTGTATGCATTGCGTACCGGCCAGAAGTTTATATTTTAGTTAAGCCTAGATCTCGACGAGAACTTGTGATAAACACATATATTAGTATGTCGATATATATATATATATATATATATATATATATATATATATATATGAAGCGTTGTTCTTCGGGATATTTCGCCGCGTTTGGATGATTTCGTCCTGAGAAGGACAACTTTCTTCCTGACGTTTCGGTGACATCACTTTCACCTTTTTCTAGAGGATCTTCTCGTTGCAATGGTAACTTCAAGAGTGCGTTGATTTCCTGTGCCGCTCGTATTATATGGTCCCGTCGTAGTGGGGACGCGTGTCTGACTCCTCGTGATTGGTCCGTCGGTTGTTCTGTCGCTTTCGACTATTGGTCTATCGGTTTGCGTTCGGTCCGAGTTAGTATGACTGGGCTGTGGCAAGTTGTTCTCATTACGTCGCTTGTGTGTAATCTGCCTGTTGAGCAAGGCCGCCTTCCATGTGTCAGGCAAACGCTGTCCGTCGTCACGTTTGTTCATACAGTTTTGCCGTTTCTCAATTTCTATTGCTTCTCTTATAATCCTGTACGTTAACCTCGTACTGCGTGCTATAGTTTTTGTACCGTCAAAGTCGATAGTGTGTCCTGTATGTAGCACATGCTTAGCTAGGGATGATGTTGATTCTTTTTTAGCTACCGCATTTCTGTGTTCTTCCCTCCGTACGCTGGTTTTACGGTTAGTATGCCCTATGTATGTCTGTTCGCATTCATAGCACATTCATAGCACAGACATACATAGGGCATACTAACCGTAAAACCAGCGTACGGAGGGAAGAACACAGAAATGCGGTAGCTAAAAAAGAATCAACATCATCCCTAGCTAAGCATGTGCTACATACAGGACACACTATCGACTTTGACGGTACAAAAACTATAGCACGCAGTACGAGGTTAACGTACAGGATTATAAGAGAAGCAATAGAAATTGAGAAACGGCAAAACTGTATGAACAAACGTGACGACGGACAGCGTTTGCCTGACACATGGAAGGCGGCCTTGCTCAACAGGCAGATTACACACAAGCGACGTAATGAGAACAACTTGCCACAGCCCAGTCATACTAACTCGGACCGAACGCAAACCGATAGACCAATAGTCGAAAGCGACAGAACAACCGACGGACCAATCACGAGGAGTCAGACACGCGTCCCCACTACGACGGGACCATATAATACGAGCGGCACAGGAAATCAACGCACTCTTGAAGTTACCATTGCAACGAGAAGATCCTCTAGAAAAAGGTGAAAGTGATGTCACCGAAACGTCAGGAAGAAAGTTGTCCTTCTCAGGACGAAATCATCCAAACGCGGCGAAATATCCCGAAGAACAACGCTTCAACAAACGACCGCGAAAACATTCGACGAAATATATATATATATATATATATATATCAGTACGCTATGTATATTGAAAACATTTGTACATATTAACTTGTACTGAGTAGGACTTTGGAATGTGGGGAAAAATAACAACTCTATGATAGTAAGAATTTCGAAATTTGGAATCTTCTAATAAACTTTTATGTTATTATTTGTAATTTACACTCCAACCAATAATTTAACTGTGACAACCATAAGTAGCTAGCTAATACGAATGATATGCACAGACAAAACTACATATATCCTCAACTAGTTTGCAACAAATCGTTGATTAAAAATAACTTTAAAAATTCGCCCCATTTAACCCACCATAATGTTATAATTTTGAATATTGCCATATAACTTTTATTTTACGCAAAATGCATTTTACATTTCTTGTTATACTATTTTAACAATTTAACACGACATATTTGCTTTTCTAGATTCGGCAAAAAAGGGTTTCAGAAGCAATTCAGCTATCGATCTGCAAGCCGCTCAACGGGCTAAAGCCAGGGCACAGTACTCAGCATTGGCACGTCATAAGGTCACATCCGGAACGGCTAGCTTACGTATGTTGTTTTAACTGCTTTCGTTGATTCACTAATTTCTGAAAATGTATCCACATGCTTATGACGCGTAGATATGTTACAAGTGCATGTTTGTAGGTCAGTAGTATGGCTGTGAATGTTATTTATTTTTTTGTTTGTTAATTTGCTGCAGCTGATAGAATTAAAACAAAACTAAATTTAGTAACTGGTTCATTAACCGCTTAATGCAAATCAAGAAACAGATTTTATTCGTTTGCGAATTTCAGATAATTGTCTTTTAAAATTGTCCACGAAGCATTCCTTCTTGACGTCTTTCTGGTTGTTATGATAGCTTCTTTTATGGAAAAGATAGTTACATGTTTTTGGATCTGCAGAATAGTATTATCAAATGCTTAATCGATTTTACAAAATGTCCAATAACTCCATCTGCATGAAGTTCATTAACATCCTATGTAGGTCTAGAAGCTGCTAGGATATAGATTCTTGTTAGAAACGGGAATGGGATACATATATTTTATTCGTATCATTTTTAGGGTAAACGCGGAAGAACTTGTGCAGACTTGTTCAGTCGCTAGCCAAAATATTAGGATACGTTTGAATTTTATTATTTAATGGAAATGCCTAAACGACCAATGAATTTATATGAAAATTTTATTTGATTGTTGTTAACATGGATACATAGAAATATTATCAAACATTATTATAAATACTTCATAATGTCACATTTCCCCTTAATTACTTCCGCAATTCTTGCTTTCACGCTGTTTATGCAAGGTCACTGAATTTATATATTTTTTTATTGTCGCCGTCTTAATACCAGATCCGCTAGCGTGCATAAATAGGGTACCGCTAAATAGCGCCCAAGTTATGCGAATCTCAAGAATACGTCTAACTGAAAATCAAAAACGAAATTTATTTGTAATTCATCAAAAATTTCCAAATTTTTAGGGCCAAAATGCAGTTAAAGTCGGTCCATATCTTTGTTTATTCTATATTTACCGAAATACAATTCAAGTTCATTGACCTCCAAAAAATCGATAAAATTCCGGACAATACTTTTAACCTATTCATAGGTAATGAATGTTGGTGTTTTCTACCAAAATATATTAGGGCGCACATGTAGCCATGGTTTTTTTTGTGGAAATCAATAATAACCTTTACGTCGAATATATCGACAAACCTATGCCGCATTAATTACAATGTGATTAAAACTAAATATTTTGAACGCTGTAGTTCTTTTAAAAGTGACATCATTATGTTTATAATAAAACAAAAATCGTCATAAAGCAAAAAGCTTTGCTTAATGAACTAAATTTTTTTTTCTTTAAATTTGTGTGATACTGACAAATACCGATAGAATAAATTAGTCGGTAAAGAGAATTACTGATGAATTAGAGGTGGAAGCCCGCATTGCTGCCCGTATATTTACCTGCTACATGGCTAGTCTCGAATAAAGAGAAATCATTTTCTCGTTACTACGTGAATATTGGACCGCGATTTTTTGTATGAAGGCATTACTCACATATATCTTTCACCTCTTTTTTTTTTCTTGGTCACTATACACAACTAATATTGTATACTAATTTAGTCTATCATTTTTAATAAGTCACAATAAAACTTAGAAACGGAGTTTTAATTATGTATAGCAAACGCCAATTAAGTTGGCGCGAGGAGGGGTAAGTTCGCGCAGGACTAAAAGTAGTGGGGAGATTTGTATTTGGTTTTACATCAAATGTCAGATAATTCTAACCTCTGAGCGTGTGTTACTTTATGATCCCCTAGCAAAGGCATTATGTTACGTCAATGACAAATGTATTCTGACAATTACTTGAGTAGTGGGGGTGGACGTTTTTAGGTACGGCTTCCGCGCACCCCCTCCTCTCGCCAACTTAATTGGCGCTTGCTATAAATAGCCATATTTTTACTGCTGTAACTATATTTTAAACAAAATATGTCTTTATTCACATTTTCTTTATTTATAAAATCCCTTATACCTCTAAAATTATTTAAATCACCTACACAACTCCCAATTTTAGTTGGCGTAAGTAGCATATGGCGTCAGGTCTAGTTTTCAAATTGTGTTTACTATACACTATTATGAGATACCATTGCGCTATCGGTACGACTAGCTTATTGTGCCGGGATGTCTGGATGTGCCGGGATCGAGTTCGAGATTTCCTGCCCGAGAAGGTTTTCGTGTTTTGCCTTTTCGTTTGAGGTGAATGACGATAGCCAAATATCGTGGGCGTAGGCATATTGCCTGCCAATATCCCCTGTAAATTGCGTCATGCTGTTGGGAGTGCTATCATATGAATTATTATTATTATTATTATTATTACAATAACTGACCGGAAAACAGATGCAGGACTGTTTGGAATAGAAATCAAGTGGAGGATTTAGGTAAATATCATCCATTTCAATAGGTACTTCTTAAAATCTATTTATAAATACGTATAATTGTAAATTTCATAACACATCCGGTTTCAATAACTGACATTTGCCTTCAATAATTGACATCTGCATTCAAAACTGACATCTACTTTCAAAACTGACTTCTGCTTTCAAACCTGAGATCTACTTTCAATAACTCACATCTGAATCATTAACACTGTTACTTTATAATGCATTTCTAAATAGCTTGAACCAAGGTCTATCGTGACTTAAGTGGTAAAGCAACGGTCCGGCAAACCGTAGACTTCAAGTCCCAACGTAGACAAAATTTTTCAATTAAAAATTTCGTATGATTTGCTTTGTAATTTGTAGAGAGCAATGTTTACATTCAAACTTACTTCGCAACTACATACTAATTTGATTATTTGTAAATATTTCATAAACACCAAGAATCAATCGATATATAACGAATTTCCTTAATAGTACCACAAATTTAATAAGCTATGTTTTCAGAATCTTATATTTAAAATTTTAATGGTGTTCGTAATATTTTGGCCAGGGACTGTATAAAGTCGTTATATATTAAAATAGAGATCACCTGCAAATGGGCTTTTTTCCCGTAATATAGCGCGCGACTGCCCTTTCTTAGTTTCCCTTATTGTTCATGTGTGCATAACAGCCAAAGTTAACAACATTCCAAGCCTTCTTGAACATATTTTGAAAATGGCCGATTAAATTCAGTGAATTAAAACACATATCAATCAAATTTAGTACTTTTGTCACTTCTACTTATTTTGTAATCTAACTAATTTAAATATTATCATTTTTAACAAGTGACACAACTGTAGATTGTTTGTCTAGTATTTACGTTATAAAGGGTCTTTCATTAAGCGCTTCCTATCTTTAAATTTAAATAAAACAAAGCGTGTGTGAGATGTCATCGAAATTTTTTATTCGTTTGAAAGACCTATTGATGCCATTATGTGTGGAATATAACATCGTTTAAGAAGCCGCCACGGCTTCTCTTTGTGGAGCGCATCCGACATGTCCAATTTTCCATGACTCTGGTGCATAAATCAGGCTGAATTTGACCGATGGCATGGGTTATGTTGGCTCTGAGGACCGCTGTGGTTTGTGGCTTATTCGCATACACCTGCGACTTAAGAAAACCCCACAAGAAAAAGTCTAACGGGTTCAAATCGCACGATCTCGGTGGCCAGTTCACATCACCTCCACGTGAGATGACCATGCCCTCAAATCGCTCGTGCAGAATATCCAATGTGGCATGAGCTGTGTGGCACGTAGCGCCGTCCTGTTGAAACCACATGTCGTCGGTGTCCAAATCATCCAATTCAGGCCAAAAGAAGTTGGTAATCATCGACCTATAGCGCTCGCCGTTGACAGTGATGGCCTGGCCAACGTCGTTCTCAAAGAAATATGGACCAATGACGCCGCCAGCCCAAAATCCACACCAAACAGTGACTTTTTCGGGATGCATTGGACGCTCTTGGATCTCATGTGGATTGGTATCGTCCCAAATTCGACAATTTTGTTTGTTCGCGTACCCATTCATCCAGAAATGGATCTCATCGCTGAAGATGATTTTTCGATGAAAATTAGGGTCAGTTGCCAACTGCTCCAGAGCCCATTCAGCGAACACATGTCATTGTCTATGGTCGTTTACCTTCAGTTCCTGGGTCAGTTGAATTTTGTACGGGTGCAAACCCTAGTCACGACGCAAAATTCGCCAAGTTGTGGTCTGCGAAAGGCCGAGTTCTTGTGAGCGACGCGAAATCGACTGCCTCGGATTCTCCTGCACACTCTCACGGACAGCGGCGATGTTTTCGGCAGATCTTGCGTTTCGTCGACGTACGGGTGTTGGTTGATCGTTTACTGAACCAGTGGACTCAAATTTATCCACCACATTGCGAATAGTCCTCTCGGTAGGACGATTATGGCGACCGTAAAATGGGCGAAGCTCGCGGTACGTTGCCCGAACAGAACACCCATTTTGATAAAACAATTTTATTATTTGCACGTGTTGTTGAATGCTATATCCGTCCATGGTGATTTGGCAAAACAGACTGAATAAATGACAACTAATTTGACAGATGTAGCTTCAACAAGATGACCGTTATCAACTGTCAAAGTTCGGAAGTCCCTGTTGGAAGACACGTTATTTTATCATAAATGATCAAATATAAATGGTGATATTTTATTTTAAAATTTTAAAACCACATAATAAAGAAGAAACCTTTTATCCAACCATTAACATCCTTTTTGTCAATAGTGCTTTCGCGTGGAATACACATCTATTTTCTGAAACTATATGTCAATTAGAACATTTAAAAGAAGAACAAAGTCTAATATGTGTTAAGCGGTTAAGAATTTGTAAACGAACATAGACACTCTGCCACTTTGCGATGCGATGGAATTACATTTTGACGTCAGAAAATGAAAATTGGTACTCTGCCACACAAAGCCATGATAAACATGGTGGACAATCTTTGTAATAAAATGGGATCACTTTTAGGCTATAGCAATCTTCTATCCTTTTTATGGAAATGCTTAAAGCGCAAGTAGTGCAGAGAAAATGCGTGCTACCTGTTTAAAATATTTAAAAGTAGGTAGACAAATTTAAATGCATTTTACATGACTATATCTTTTGATAAATTATAGTGTAAACATGTAAATCTGACGCCCGGAAAATATGCGAAGGAATTTACTCTCACTCCCCGCCGGTCAACACTTTGAGTGTGTACAATTTCATTCTATGCTTTGGTGATTTTAGCGTGCGAATTTTATATATTAGTCTACAATTGATTTGAATCTAGCGCGCTAAAATTCTTTCTGGGAATGTACACAGCATATCGACAGTGCTACTTCATGGGTCATATTTGCTTGGTTGGACTATACCGCCTAATTCTGAGCAAACGCAACGATCCGAATGTATGAATATTTCTCCCGCTTCGAATACAATTCCCCTGAATGCTGTAGGCGTGTCAACATCAATGTCATATATCATACATACTTACATATTATGGAGCCGCGTAAGAAAAATTATCTGATTACCAAATTACTATTAATGGACTATAAATTGTTTAGTCCTGTGTTATGGTAATGAGTAAATTGCAATACGTTATTCTACAAAGCGTAATGAAATTATTAATAAGCGGTTAAGAAAATTGCAAATAAGGCATCAACAGATTTAATAAATTAAATTTTAATAATAAAGGTCACAAAAACTGTTCATAGTAAACTAAATAAACTTCAGAAATAAATAAAAACTAAATTAAATTCTAGTAATGTTAAGAAAAATTTACTCTTACAGATAATAAAATAAATTGTTCATAATGAGAAATTAATTATATAATAACGGAAATTCATCCGTTTAAACTCATCACCGTAAAATAATTGATGATGTTTGGAATATTTATAATTACAAAAACCATTTAATTTTAGTATGCGGTTAACGGAAGAGCAGCATATGCCTAAATCGTTGGAAATATCGCTAACTGTCAAATTTGAATTTAGTTCTATTGCAGCGCATACTAAAATGAACGTATCATTAGGAACTCTGCGATTTGGGAATAATGGTTTTAAATTTTGTACAGAACCAGTAATGTCTATTTTCTTTTCTTATTTTCTTATTTTCACTATTCAAACGCTTAAGAGACTCCGTATAGGGTGACAGTGGTGACACTAATTTGTGACATTAGTTGTTAAATGGTTGCGCGACAGACTGGTTTGTGATTGGCTAAACGCGTTCAGGGGAATTGTATTCGAAGCGGGAGAAATATTCATACGTTCGGATCGTTGCGTTTGCTCAGAATCAGGCGGTAGTTGAGTTTTGTATATGATAGCAAACGATTAATTTCTTATAAGTTATGGCTCACTTTTTTTCTTTAATACCTACTTATCCAGGGTAAGTAATACTTTCAAAAAAGTCATTGAATTATTTTGATATCATGTCAACACGTAAAGTTGTAAAATAAATTACAAATAAATGAGAGTTAACTCTGAATTGAGAGCAATAATGGTAGACTTTGTGGAAAAAAAAAATCATTCAATGGTAACCACTAGATTTGAAGGTATAAATGGCTGAGATAAAAATAAGAAGCTATAGGAAGAATTGACTAATTTATTAAATAAATGATATAACTCTCAATCGTCTAATGTAAAAGTAGCAATACCATTTCTTCTTATTCTGCGTTCTAAATTGCTTTCAAACTGTTGTTATTTGTTATTTAATCTTACAATTTAAAATTAATAAATTAGCTATTGTCGATACTGAATAAAGTAGATACAATAAATTGAGTAAAACAAGGATGAACAAGTAAATAAACTTTTTTTTTTCGTGAATTTCAAGAAATACCTAAATATTACAAAAGAAACATATCTAGAATACTCAGTGTTTTTAGCAATACCACTTACAAGTTATTTCCAAAATCGCGTCTTTGTGAAAACATCCGATGTGTTTGCAGAGTACCAAATGCCATGATAAAGGCGATTTCTGGTATGACGCCAGGCCATGGAATCGCAAAGTGGCTGGGTTCCACCCCCTGCATTTGCTAATTTATTATTTTGCATATTTTATATTTATTTGAATGTAATTGTATATTTTATTTGCTACTCATAAAATATAGCGAATATAAAATATAGTATATTTGTTTTTAAAAATGATAAAAATTAATAGTAAATTATTCAGTCGGTAATTCAATTTCAAGTAATTCCTGAATGTAACTTCTTTAATTTGAACGGCTCAGTGCAAAAAGTACCCAAGTAACATAATTAGTATTTAAAGTAACACGCCTTTGAAATAATAAATTAAAGTTTAAAATCAGAAATATAAAACTATTTCTCCGGTGATCTTTTTCAAGCCTTTGAACAAGAGACTCCACATTTTGATTAATGTTTTAGTACAAAAATGTTAATCACAGCCCATATATATTTTTTTTAATTTCATTTAAGTACCTTTTAATCAAAATTCACAATAATGTTTCAAAAAAAAACAAGTTTATTCATCTCAATACAGGAACAAATAATAAATTGTTCAAAAATAATGTTTTATAAATAATGCAACACCATTAACCCTGTTATTCGTAGTCGTCTGCTGATTCTTTCTGCTGCTCCTCATTGTTTTTCCGATCTTGTGTTTCCATATTCAGTGTTTTATAAACTTCTTTATCTCCGGGATTATCAATAAAGGTGATTAATTTTTTGATGTTCTTCAACTTTTTTCTTTGATTTTTAAAAAATCTTTCCGTTCTGTTACACGATGAATTCTCGAGTTAGAGAAATATCAGTTCCATAAACTCCGGTCACAGTATCTCGTAATTTTGAGTTACTTGTCTTAGAAAATGTAACACCACGATATTTTAATATACCAGGAATAGAAGTTTTTACCTTTTTATCGTAAAGAGTTTTAGAATCCTTGACTTTTAAAACAGGTTCATCTTGATCCCTGTTGTTTCCAAATGGCGAGATTAATGAGTACTGCAGAAATACCACCTTAAACGGGTCCTTAATTCTGACTGTCTTTATCAAATTTACATAAAATTTAGGGCCGTTTACTTTTTCAGACTTCAGTTTCCTTTTTTCAATGAGAGCAAAATATCGATCAATGTCCTTGTATATGATAAAGTATTGATATCTCTTTAAAAAAAAAACAGTCAAGATAAGCAAATAAAAATGTATTTTTATTCTGTTAGAAGCAGTTATCACAAAACAGAATCAGTCCTATTATTTATTTTTTTGTTGTTTTTAATGTTGAAATCGAGACATGTAATCACTTCGTTGAGACCTTTGGATGTAAAATTCTCTGTGTAAAGGAATATTGTTGCTTCATTGTTAACTCCAAAATTATGCAACCACAGCTGGCGAAGATAATATTCATCCTGTACGTTCGTGACTGGTAAAGGAAGCTTTTTTTCGTAGTCAAAACATAATACCAGTTCATCGTCTTTCGGGATTTCTCGTTTATCCTTGATTGTCGTAAATAAGGTTTCGGCTTTTCGCAAATGTAACTCTTCCTGTGTTTGCAAGCAAATGTAACTCTTCCTGTGTTTGCAACTGTCGTACTTTCTCAAAATCGTTGCCAATTTTCGTAGAATTTATATCTGCTATAAATTTTGAATACGTGCATAAATTCTTTTTAGGATGAGCAAAACACGAGTTAAATTCAGCATTAAAATTGTATTAAATACGCCATATGACACTGGATTATATAAATTATCCGCAGAATATTTTCGGTGTAATTCCGCTGCAAATAATTCAGGTGAAAAATATTTTTTATCCATGCTATTAGTTCTTCGGTAGTGTGATTGCATTGCTGGAAGATTTTTTAAGAAATCATTCTATTGTTTCAGGATTTGTTCTAGTAAGCCTCGACTAATGCTTTACGTGTCTACCACTCGAATGCAACCACGAAAATATAAGTTTTGTTCGTTTTGATTTTTCAGCTCTTTAAACTTATTAAATGTTAATCTTCCTGCACTTTCAATAATTTTGTTTTTACAGTTACACCGACAATTTGGTATTTCTTTTGGTACTAACTTATTTTACTTTTTCGCCTTTTTAATATTGCGCTTCCACATATCTTTTTGAACCTTTCTTTTCTTAAAATTTTTAGAAGTAGCCTCAGTAATTTCTACACTCTGTAAAGAACTAGGTTGATTACTGTCGTTACTAACATACGAGGGTATATCAGATATAAACGAGACTGATTTTTTAATGACTCGTACAAAAGTTTTTTGAATCGGCGAAGTAGGTGGCTATGTAGACAAAGCACTTAGGGTGGGGAGAGCAAAGTCTGAAATTCCGTTGAGACCGTTCAGTAGTGCAGTGACCATGAGTGAGCAAGCGGTGCACGTTTCCGTGGAGCAGCGGATAATTATTAAGTTTTTGACCAATGAGGCGGTGAATCCAACAGACATTTTACGCAGATTGCACGCACAGTTCGGGGAGAACACCCTTTCACGACCTCGCGTGTTTGCATGGCATAAACAATTTTCTGGAGGCCGGGAGAAAGTTGAAAACCAGAGCCACGTTCGACGCCCACGGACGAGCGTTACCGAAGCCAACATTGAGGCTTGATTTTTTTCATGATCGCCGCACAATTAATGCCCAATATTATTGCGACGTTTTGGATGCCGCAAAATTGTCTTTACGACGAAAAAGAAAGACGCAATCCGTTAAAAATGTCATTCTCCTTCACGACAACGCCAGACCACATTCGGCAAACATTACGAGGCAAAAAGTGGAACAATTCGGCTGGGAAATCTTGGAACATCCTGCTTACAGTCCAGACTTGTCACCCTGTGACTACCATTTGTTTGGACCTCTAAAAGAAGCTCTTGGAGGCCAGCGTTTCGACAGCGACCAAGCGGTAGAGACATTTGTGCTCCAGTGGCTGTGTGACCGGCCTAAAAGTTTTTACGATAACGGGATTAAAAAGCTTCCAATCCGTTGGGAAAAATGTATTGCGCGGGCGGGAGATTATGTAGAAAAATAGTACATTTGTATTAACTTTGTTCAATAAAGCATTAATAGTTTAAAAAAATCAATCTCGTTTATATCTGATATACCCTCGTAGATAGGTTCTTCTATTTCCACTGCCTCATCTGACGAAGAAGAAAAATTTGATGCCAATTTTAATCCCGGTGATTGCCACTCGTCTTCGCTTTCTTGAACGATTCTATTTGTAGAACACGTAGTTTACTTTTTCCTAATAAAATTAATATTAATAGCTTACCTTCTACAGTTTCTTCGCTGTCTGTTATATTTTATGCAGTCTGTTTGTATTCAACAAAATTGTAAGCTGCACCATGAAACTACAAGCACTACAATTTGAGGTTAAGTATGTTGAAATTACCAGTTGGGTACTTTTACAAACATAAGTACTTTTTGCACTCAAATGTGAGAACCATGCATACCTATTAACGACAACATTGAACACTTAGGCGTTTCTGATGGCAAATTTACACAGACAGAACTGTAGCTTTTGAAATTCATGATATAACCATCCCAGTCAGTGCTGCCGCCACCAGCTCTAAAAACATACTGATTTTACAAAAAACGTACTGAATCGATAAAAATTTATCCTTTTTTTAGTCTCTTTTAGTCTAGGAACAATAAAATACATCACTAACATGTGTAATGTATTTACATTTTATAACTTCGTAGTTATCTTCAGGGAAATAACATATTTTCAGCCAAAACGAATTACAAGAAGTCCAGTATTTCGCATTTAAAAAATCCCCAATGTCGTACTATTCGTATGTAAACCATCCTTGAATACATATTGTATACATTCCCAAAATGTTTGTCACCTATTTGTTAACAAAGGGCAGAGCAAATAATGCGAATTAATTACCTTTTCAAAGTATAGCAGCTTCTGTGCTTCATAGCAGATAATTTAAAACAAAGAAATGCATTTTTTAGTACTTGGACTTAATTTAGTACTGAAACTTTCAAGTTTGTTCTGAAATTAGCTCTTTTTGCAAAATTGCGTACTGAATTTATAAATAGTTTACTGAATTCGGTACAATTGTACTGTAACGGCAACACTGATCCCATTTTCGACAAAAATGTTACTTAGGTACTTTTTGCAATGAGCAGTTCAATTGTTTATTATCGTTTATTTTTTACTTTCAATGTTTATTCTTTTACTCTTTCATAATTATATGCTAAAATTTTAACCAATCACACATGTAACACATTAACACATTTATTTACATCGATTAACGAATTAGCGAGTAACAATAACATTGAAAGTAATTTAGCATTAATGTTTTGTATGTCTAACTATTTTTTTTTGCTTTGTTCCATGCCTGTTAGAGGGAGAGGTTGCCCATCAAGGTATTTAACGTTTATAACATTTTTGTTTTAATTTCACTTAGCAAGTAGGATATTTTTTAATAGTGCTTAAGAATCCGTGCTTAAAGTATATCATTGTTGTTATTAGTATAAACAAATATTGAATTACTTCTGTTTATTTATAATTGGTACAGTTAAGTGAATTAATTATTTGTAATTTTCACCTTACACTTAATTTGATATTTCTGGAAAAGTCTATGGTTAGTGAAACAGTTACAGCATTTCATATTGCTTTAAATTCCAAATACTTAATAGGGATGTATTACTCTAGGACAATTCTAAATTATTCAGTTATTCTATTTCATTATGAATCGTTTCTACAACTGATCTAGTTATTTTCAATTCTTTAAGGCCACTTTTTTATCAATTCTATCAATTTCTATCAATTGGTCATTGCATTATATACATTTTTATTTAGTAATGGGGGCGCTGAGTTGCAAAAGATTACAGATTGAATTACCTTTATTTTGTTGCACACCGTCTAACCATAAATCCTGTCACTATTTTAATGGAGTCTAAAAAAAAGTAATGACATCACTAAAACGGGGATATTAGCCAGCTTTTATGGCCGGGGTATGGATGTCTACATCACCGACGTATATCAAGCGTTGCGATGTCAAAAACGCATACATCGTGAGACATACGAAAGGTGTACAATAAATACCGCAATATAGTAGCAATAAATAGTAATAAGCAATATATTTTATGTTATTTTTGTTGTTAAACTTCGTTCGCCGCTCATGCACTCTGTCCAAATATCCCCGCTTTATTGAACACACAAAGCTTAAATACATATATTCCAAAAGTACAAAAAAAAATAAACTTTCAAACGATGTATAATTTATTCGAAATGTTAACCGCCTGTAGTCTCTTGCAAACGACCGAGCTATTTATAGATTTATGAACTGTATCTAGCGATATTTTTGTTGCATCTTCAAAAATATTTCGTTTTACAGTCTTTTTCTTTTGGTTTTCCCCTTTTGTCAATTGTGTTTCACAATTTGTCAAATGACTTTCCCAATTCCTGTCATATTGACATATATGTCAAATTAAATTCTTTTTTTGTCAAATCTCTTTCACTTTATATCAATTATTTTTCCCATGTATGTAAATTATATGTTTTGCTTAATAACTACTTACCAAGCTGTGCATCATTTTCATTTAGTTATTGACGTACCCTTGAAAATAAAGTATACATTTGAAATTTTAAGTTATCTAATTTATTCTTGTGTAATGTACATAGAAATTGATACATACATGTATGCAAAACATTTTCAAATATCACAAATATGCACAGTACAAATTCACAGAAATGAACTGTATTGACTGGTCTATCTTGGATTTGGAACAAATATAGTGAATTTACATTCATTGCTGCAGCCACAGAATAATTACGCCCTCTTAGTTGAGCTTTTATTTTCGTTGCTCGAGTATTTTTAACTGATCTTCCATATGAAGTTCGAGAATTAACTTGAATTCCATATTCATCAATGAAAAAAATCTTTTCCCTTTCGAACATGATTCTATTGTACCGGATAGCATATTCAAAGCGAGTCTGTATGATTTGTGGTGTATTTCTTCTTTCGGGAACGAAAGAGATTCTCTTCAACGAATAATGGAAAGTTTTTAGTGCTCTGTTTATCGTCGATAGCGATATTTGATGAAGTGGCCACTGCGTCAAACATCTTTCTTTTAACTGACGAAGTGATAAACTGCAATCTTCATCAATCCAATTGCAAATTTCATTTATCTGTAGCACAGATAATTTTTTTGGTCGGTGACCAGCACTTCTTTTATGAATATTAGCGGTTCTCCGGTATGTAGAATAAATCTTTCTTACAGTATTGGGTAAAATTCCAAATTGCTCTCCAATATTATTTGCCGTGAGCCCATTGTTCATAGAACGAATTATTAAAGCTCTTAAATCATTACTTATTTTACTATTAATTCGACGATTCTCCATAATAGATGAATATAAAATTATTAACACACTTCGTGAAAGTCAATTGACATATAGTGAAACACGCTTGACAAATAAGGAAATTATTTGACACATCGCCGCCATATTATAATAAATGGGAAAGTCATTTGACAAATTGTGAAACACAATTGACAAAAGAGGAAAACCAAAAGAAAAAGACTGTATTGTCTCTAAATTGGGATGAAGTTTCTTACAAACCATACCTTCGAGAATATACCATAATTTATAGTAGAAAAAGTTCAGATCAGGACTACCTGACAGCCAATCGAAAGCCTTAGTAAACTCAAGAAACTTATTTTTCAGCCAAGTCGTTTTCGCTTTATGACCAGGGGCCGAATTCTGTTGAAACACCGATTTCATCCCCCTAAACAAGAAGTCAGAGGCTTCATTACAATTTCCTGGTTCAATTTTTTCACTCAAATCTTGCAAAAATTGATAGGAGAAACACTTCCGTAGTAAACAGCCCACCAAACTCGCACTAAGGCCTGATGGTGGTGCTCACGCTAAATAGGTGTCACGATATTCCTTGGCAACTTCGAACATACACCCTATCATTATATATTAGCTGTCCGAGCAGGCTTTCGTGATTTTCCTTCTCGTTTAAGGTGAATGCCGACAGCTAAACATCTTAAGTTGCTCCACGAACGCCGGCATAATAACTCATGGCCTACTAATACCTCCTGTAATTGACGTTAAGCTGTTGAGGGATGCCAAGGCATGAATTATTATTATCATTCTGTCGGTTAAATTTTTCATCAGTAGTAAAGATTTTACCATCGGAAAATAATATTTTGCGATACTCTCTTTTGCCACAACGACTTAACAACTTTTTCGCTCTTTCGGTTCTTGTGACCTTCAAGACTTGTTTTAAAAGACGATGTTTAATCCTTCTGTAAGCCTTCCCCAATAATGCGAGAGGTTATTCTGCGATGTTCATTTCATGGGACAAGATTGTTTGTTTCTGCAGAAGATTTCTGTCTGTAAGATAAGTTATTCTATAAAACTTTGTGATTTGTAGTCCACCCAATATATTTGATATCTATATTATTTGATCTGAGTATTTGGATAAGTATATCTCCATTTTACATGCTCTATCAAAAAAAAAAAAAAATCGGAGCCTTTAAAAAAATAAAAGCAGCGCAATCTTGATAAAAATAATTTTATTTTTTCGAAATATTTTCCTTCAGTAGAAATACAACGATCAAGAAGTTCATCTAATAACTTTTTGTCACTGACTGCAATGGTATGTAGATTGCTTTTCCATTTTCCATCGCAAAGTGCAGCTTATAGTAAAAAAATATAAGGTGAATACGGAGGATATTGAAGCAAAAAAAAAAACTTGATTTTGCCACTAAACGCAGGAGCAATCTTAACTCCATCGCAATTAGCGCATACGAAAGTTATTTACTGCACTTCTTGAACGTACGTACAAAAACTATTGTATTTCTGTTGGAAGGAATATTTTGAATAAATAAAATGAATTTTGTCAATATTTCTAAACACTGTTTTTATTTATTTTTTTCAAGTTTCAATATTAAAACATCACTTATTAAATTTGAGAATTATAATTAAAACTAAAACATCACATGAAATAGCGTTTGTTCTTTTAATTAATGGTGATTAACTTTTATTTAGCTCGACCCAGAAAATCTCCGGACGTAGTTTCATCAATTCAAAGTCCAGAACAGACTGGGCGAAGAAGAAGTCGAAGTTCAGGAGTTTCACATTCTCAACGTGAGTAATACATATTTTCACTATCGCCGCTGGTTTATATATATATATATATATATATATATATATATATATATACAGGGTGAGTCGTGAGGAATCGACCAAACTCAAGGAGTGTATTCTCCTGGTGAAAGTAATGTAAAAAAACTCAAATGTTGTTATCCGATTTTTATTTGTTTTCGAATTATAGCGTAATTAAAAATGTAGATTTAGTATACCATGTTTATGTATGTATTCGTAAAAACAGTGAAACCCCGGTAGCAATTCATTATAGGGAAGTCTTCCTAGCTGAAGCGCTACCTGTTCGTGGTTTTCCGAACTAGCGGTAGTGACATTGAAAGCAGTCGAGAAATAGTGTAGAGTGGTTTGTATGCCTAATACGTCTAATGTCACTACCGCTAGTTCATCGTTGATATAGTGTGGGCGCTGCCATCATAAAAAATGTTCCCTATACCTTGGAGTAAATTATAACATTGTGTTCGGGTATTGTGACATTGACTTGACGTTTGTACGACTATAGTGTAACAAACTAAAATGCCACACACTTATTCTAATTTAGAATATGCTAATATGGTGTTTGTTTATGGATTTTCTGATGGGAATGCTAATATCGTCAACGGTTTCCACATCACAGACATTCTAATAAAACTGTATTTATTAGTGTATTCAACACATTGTGCGCGACCGGAAAGCTTTCCAGTGTAAACATAATATCTGAACGAGGCAGTCGACAACAATTACAAGAAGTAGAAGATATTCTGGATGTAGTAAAAGAAGACGCAACTACCAGTTCACGGAGAATTAGTATTCAATTGGGCATTCCACAAACAAGAGTGATAAAAACACTCTACGAGCATGGCTTTCGTCCGTACCATGTACAAAGAGTACACCACCTACAACGAGATGATAATCGTAGACGTATGGAATTTTGTCGATGGATAAATGATAATCCTCGTTTTGTATCGCGTATACTGTTTACGGATGAAGCGACATTCACCCGTGACGGTATTAATAATTGTCATAACCAGCATGTATGGTCAGACGAAAATCCACACGCAACAGTCGAAAGTAACTTTCAACATAAATTTACGGTAAACGTGTGGTGTGGTATGATCGATGGTTTTTTAATTGGTCCTTACATTTTTGAGAATCGCCTCACGGGAGACACCTATTTACATTTTTTAGAAAATGAACTGCACGGACGCTAGAGGATGTTCCCATAAACATCAGAATCCAAATCATCTACCAGCACGATGGAGCGCCTGCACATTACGCTTGTGCAGTCAGGCAACATTTGGCTGAAAGGTTTCCAGGGAGTTGGATTGGACGTGGTAGTCACATTGGTTGACCTCCTAGGTCTCCAGACCTCACGCCACTCGATTATTGTTTATGGGGCTGGTTAAAAAATGAAGTGTATCAAGTAAAAGTGGACACTCGTGATGCACTAATTCAACGGATTATGAATGCTGCTGACAATATCAAACATCAACCTGACCCAATGAGGAACGCAACCAGCGCCCTTGGTAGACGATGTAAAAAATGTTTTAACATGAATGGCGGTATCTTTGAAAATATATTATAAAGAACGATAATACCAATAAAATACAAAAACTTAAATGTATGAAATTTTGTTTATTTTTAATTACGCTATAACTCGAATACAAATAAAAATCGGATAGCAACATTTGAGATTTTTTACATTACTTTCACCTGTAGAATACACTCCTACAGTTTGGTCGATTCCTCACGACTCACCCTGTATATTAACGATACCGTCACATGTTAAGAGGGGCCTTCCTGCCATTTGTATATATAGATGGCGTTGATTAATTCAATGAAGAACACTCTATATTAAGTATTTAGACATTTTCACCGGAAAGAAATTACTAGTCTTTTTTTGGAATATAAAACTTTGTCAAATGACATGTATTTATCATACAGTTATCATTCCAAAAGCTTACAATACCTACACGAATTACAGTACATCATATACAAAATACTCTCATGGACACCGAAGTAAATGTCTGTTAGTACAAGAAAAATTGATTTTTTTCTTTTTTTTAACAAGACGTGAAATATTACCTACAAAGTAAGAATGAGAAATAAAAAAAAGGTACTTAACATTTTATTCAATAAGAAAAAGTCACGAAACAGTAAATTGTGCAAAATTGACAAATTCATTGGTCTTATCGCCTAGGTTTTACATCTACCATGCCTTCAATTAAATTTTTATTTAGAGTAGCCTATGATTTCAATATAAATTTGGGAACACTGTGTAGAAAGTAAAGTCTTTCGAAAGTCAACTATCACAGTTTGTTACGCCTTAATTTCCCTTTTTTATATCGATTAATAGTCTTCATTATTTATTGACGAGTCCCGACGAGTCTTACATTAAATACGTTCATTCGGATACTTGATCCGCTGTCTGTGGTTAACTTTGGTAACTATATCACCCCTTCCGGTTACACGCGGGTGAGATTCAAGAGTTAGCAGACAGACCTTGGTAGTGTAAAGTCGTTTAAAAAGAATTACGAGTGTACATCTTTTTAATGGAAGTTAATTCACGCATCTTTGACCTTTAGTTAATTCATCATTCATAAACGGATCATGTGAAAGGGTGAATTAAAATTTTTGGAACAGCCAATTTGCTCGTTTGCGATTTACATAGGTTTGAGGAAAATATAACCCAACCTTGGTTTTTGCGTGGCGTTCCATTTCGTCTTCATAGACGGAAAAAAATAGCTTCCTGCTGAAGAGTTCACGAGCACTGCAGTCTATACTTCAAGGGCAATTTATGGTCGTCTAATTCCCCAAACAGCGATCGACCTGAGGAATTTAATTACCATCTTCGACGGACAGGGACAGGATATCAAGTAATTCGTATTATTAAAGTTTTTGTGTAATTTAAATTTCGTCTTATAATTTTTTACATATACTGCTTTCATATTTTGCCGTAATCAATTTAACTTCTTTTAGCAACTTAAATTTATTTTTGTAGTATTAATATAGTTATTAGCAATTTTAATGCCATATTAATCAATTTGCATAGCTGCTTAGAGCCCAGCTCATTTAAAATTCAATATATCTTGTATAGTATAACTTAAAGGAATTCATTCTTGTGAATTTAAGTATTCTCCTTACTTGCATTCAAGGTTATTCTTTCGTATATTGGAAATTAAAATCTAAATTTTGTAGCATATTCCGATATTGATATATTTTATAGTAATTTCTTCTGCGGTCACAATTGTTTTTGACGTGTCGTACGTGACCACAGATGTTCTTTTTTGCATACATGCAGGTGTCTATAAATGAGGACGCATTTTTGTTATTTCATAATTTAGAATTTAAATCATTTATTTTTGTGAGTAGGATATTTTGACTATCGCTATTTCTGTTTATAAAATTATTGTGAATTTATCTCTAATGGTACCTTCAGAAAAAAATCTGCGGGAATAAACGATGTAATTAACTTAAGTAATTATTTTCCATTTATTTTTGACAGTATTATAAAATTAAATGTTTTGTATCTTCTTTAATTTCCAATTATTATTTTATAGATAATAATTCATGTCTTGTGGAAAAAAAAGGAATTTTAATTATGATAACAAGACAAGACACGAGTGTATTATTGCAAACTATTGCATATGAAAGTCAGTAAACATTTAAGAAAATCTATTCATCTGTTCTAAACATAGGTAACTTGCAACCTATTACATAATCATGACAGGCACGGATGGTATGAAAAAGGAAGCTATGTTCTTATAGATGTAGGATGACACGAATTCGATTATTTAATACCACCAATTCACTTCCTTCACCTCAATAATGTCGTGGCTTTATGCTTCTAAATACTTTAGTGTGATTTTACTACATAATTAAATGCTATTACAACGTATATAATGCGTTATAAGAATATAAACGTCGATCAAAAATAATTTGTATAATCTTAATTTGCAAAACTATTAGTCAATTAGTATTAAATATTTTGTGTTTCAGAGTATTAAAATTTATTATTATTCGCTGCGTTCAGCGGAGGCAACTGCTTAACACTTAGCATGATGACTTACTGATGGAACACAGCTCCCTCGAGTTTTCTGAACCGTTTTGCTCTAGTGCTCTGACAGGTGACAGATATCTTGTTTTGCCTGCTATTTCTAACCTCTCTTTTAATTTCGATAGCTTCTTTTCGTAAATTTTGATCTGCTAAAGAGAATAAAAGTGGTTAAGCTATGGGGCTACGACTATTATTTTAACATATATAAAACGTTAATGGATGTTCTCGATAACCCAAAAACGTTTCTTCAAGATAGACAACAACCAACTCGCAATGAAAATTACTATGAGGAAGTAATACCAAAATATGCAATGCCTGATTTCAAAGATTGGTTTCGTCGAACGAACTGACGATGATGACAATATAGATATAGATGAGGAAGATAGAAACTAACAGTTGGAGGATGATCGTATAGATAATACTAAGAATTAAAAAGTGGAGATATTGAACGAAATTATCTTTATTCTTCTTTATTGAGATGAAACACTAGTAGCAAACTATTTATTTTTCTAATAAACTTATAAAAATAAAACATATTTTACTATATATTTTCTATACCTACCTAATACAGATATGTAATTTTGAGGTAGAAATACCGAGTGATCATAAATGATTGACATTGCCGCTCGATTGAATTAGTGTTCATTTTGACAAGAAACCGCTTCACTCTATAGTAACTCGTACTATTGTCAGTAACGTCTGATATATGTCAATGACTTCTGTGACATGAAATAAGTTTATTTTATGAATTAAGTATACCCGTGTCCAAAATCATCGGTACAGTATTGCTATCTCCGTTATTGTTGGAGCTACGGTTTTGGTTAAATTAGCAAATTATTAGTATTTTTACCGCTGATTAGTATGGCAATTCATGAAAAAACAATTGAATTACGTAATAACTGAGAAATTTGGAACTTTGTTTTCTTTTTTAATGGAATGCTCTGTATATTTGTACATATTCTGAAAGAGTATAATATCTTGAACAAAATATATTAAATACATAATTATCTTTAACTAAAAGATAAGCAAATGGGAAGCGTTTAAAGCTTAAGAAATTTGTTAATATTTAATTCTATGTCATCATCAAATAAGTGTCATTTTGTATTGCCTATTCAACATTTTGCCTAACTTAATAAATGTTCAAAGACTTGCTGTTCAATACAAGGTGAGACAATAAAAATGAGGACAAGTTGAATTTCCCGCCAGTTTTAAATTCTTTTAAATTGGCCAACCTGTCATAAACTCATAAGCGTCTCAATGAAAATTTTTAAAGGGGTGCTAAAGGTACAATATTAAGAAAATATTTAATCTGCTAAGATTTTATAACACAACTGGAAAAATTCTATGATCTAGCATACTTTTTATTGATAAAAAAACATAAATAAGTAACATTAGTACAATAAAAATATATTAAACATGAAAAATAGGGAAGTAGTACAAATCCAAATAAGAAGTTTCTTTTATTCTTCTATATTCATAAACCGCGTAATCTTATGTTAAAACAATATTATAATAAATGTTCAAAATGACCACCATCACTTGCTAAACACAAATTTTCATATTTTCAAATAACGCTGTCAAAGCGTTATTTGAAAAATTTGCTGCTTCTGGTTACTCGTAAAAGAAAACTACTACTCGCGGAAATCTAAAAGAATACATATATGTATATATATGAAGCGTTGTTCTTCGGGATATTTCGCCGCGTTTGGATGATTTCGTCCTGAGAGGACAACTTTCTTCCTGACGTTTCGGTGACATCACTTTCACCTTTTTCTAGAGGATCTTCTCGTTGCGATGGTAACTTCAAGAGTGCGTCGATTTCCTGTGCCGCTCGTATTATATGCTCCCGTCGTAGTGGGGACGCGTGTCTGACTCCTCGTGATTGGTCCGTCGGTTGTTCTGTCGCTTTCGACTATTGATCGATCGGTTTGCGTTCGGTCCGAGTTAGTATGACTGGGCTGTGGCAAGTTGTTATCATTACGTTGCTGTCCGTCATCACGTTTGTTCATACAGTTTTGCCGTTTCTCAATTTCTATAGCTTCTCTTTTAATCCTGTACGTTAACCTCGTACTGCGTGCTATAGTTTTTGTACCGTCAAAGTCGATGGTGTGTCCTGTATGTAGCACTTGCTTAGCTAGGGATGATGTTGTTTCTTTTTAGCTACCGCATTTCTGACCTCTTCCCTCCGTACGCTGGTTTTACGGTTTGTATGCCCTATGTATTTTTGTTCGCATTCATAGCACGGTATTTCGTAGACCCCTTGGTTTTCTAGTTCTATCTTGTCCTTTGTATTAGGCAAATGTCTCTTATTTTCCTGTCTGTCGTATAAATGGTGTCTATGTCGTGTCGGCGTAATATTCTACCTATTTTCTCAGTCGTACCTTTCACGTAAGAGAGAAATGCTGTCCGTGTAGATCTTTCTTTCTTTTTTGGTTCATTCTTGTTAATTCGTGTCGCTCTGTTAATGGTATGTTGTGAATATCCGTTCGCTTGTAATATGTTTTTTATTGTTCCCATTTCTTCGTTTCGATGTTCTGCGTCTGACAGAGTTTGAGATCTGTGGATTAATGTTTTTACTACGGAGTTTAACTGTGCTGGGTGATGATGTGAAGATGCGTTGAGATATCTGTTCGTATGTGTAGGTTTTCTGTAGACTGTGTATTACGCTGGGTCACATATGTACGGAGAAAAAAAAATTTAATTTTTTTTATGGGCACGGTGACAAAAAGATGCCAAATTATAAGTGTTATTAGGTTACGAAGTTTGGTAGCAATCGGAGTTAATCTTCTGCCTCCGGTTTAATGTTGAATCTTTCAAAAATGTACTTAAAAAAGAACTTAAAGCATGATATATAAAATGATAGCAAACGCCAATTAAGTTGGCCCGAGGAGGGGTAAGTTCGCGCAGGATTAGAAGTAGTGGGGAGATTTGTATTTGGTTTTACATCAAATGTCAGATAATTCTAACCTCTGATCGTGTATCACTTGATACACGCGTGTATTGTAAATATATTTATCTAGAGAAAAAAAGCATGACAAAATTTTTGAGTGCAAGAAAGGATAATCATAAAAATAATGAATATAATGAGTTTATTTTGTGACAAAATCCTTTTTGCTATCGAATTTCGGCATTAATTTTCTTGATTCTATCTGCGTTTTGATGAAACCTTCTCTTGTTGTTTTGTTGCACAAAGTTGATGATGCTTCACTCACAGCTTTGACTGCTCTTTCTACCGCTTGGGTGTGACCGGGAAGGTGTAATAGCTCAATTCCTCCATTGTTTTCTTCTTCAATAAACAGTCGAAGATTTTCTTCATTTACAGTTTTTAATATAGGTGGTTCAGTGATAGTTTCTTCCCAATTCAAAAGATCAAAATATGATGATGCATTAAAGTTTATCGTTGGTATCTGAAAAAGCCGTAATTGCTTTGATGTTTGTTGCTGATCTACTTTTCAAAATTCGATGGACAGCTAATTCACGAATGTGTTGCTGGGGATCTGTCAACATTGCAAGTAATAAGTTTTCAGGGTGTGCAAAATAACAGTTTCTTTGAATTACTGGGTCAACAACAGCTTTCAAAGTTGTTGGTAAATATCTGCTTAATTTAATTAGTTTAAAAAGGTGTCGTGGTCCGTCTTTACAGCTGGGGAGAGTTTTTATAGAAAACTACATTGGAGCGTAAACCTTGACAATATATATTGCAAGAGTGGTAAGGTTTGCAGAAGGGTTCTCAACTGAAATATATAGACGAAGAATTCTGTTAGCGCGTGTTAGTCATCGAGCATCAGACATTTTGCCGGGTGATTTATCTGCCAAATTGTTTGCAGCTATACCCGTTGAAACTGTTTTAACTATTTTGTACAAATACTTCTGATCTGCACTTATATCTTCAACACAGAGCTCTGGTAAGTTCGTGGTTGAAACTTCACTATAGGTCTTTTTTCACAGTTTTCAAGTGCCTTGCCAATTTTTTCCAAAAATGTCTGTGGTCCTGATGTACCACCATCAACATGTTGAAACAGGTGTCTAAATGGCAGTTCATTCATATGCAACATACAAATGATCCACTGTAAGGTCTACCCAATCTTTTTTCTAGTATACGTATAATACCCCCAGATTTGCCAACATTAACATTTGTGCCATCACAACCAATTGCAATCAAAAAATCCATCGATATATCCGCATTCAAGAAAAAGTTGAATATTTCTTGTTCTATGCACTTTGCAGTGCCTGAAGAAGGTGAAACATATCCTAAAAACTTCGAGTTAGGTTCTTTAATTAATGAAATATGCTCCTCTAGTATACATTGCCCATACTTCTTTCCATCTTTTTCAGATATAATTGAAGTTCGGTCTTTTCTTCCATCGAAATATAAAGCGGGTATTTGTGAAACACTTTGTTGTAAAGTTATATTTTCTCTGTTTTTTTTTCTTTCTCGGCGAAGTTTATTTTTGTCTATAACTACTGAGCTCGAAGTGTGCAGAGCTGCAGATGCGATAGCAGCTCCTGCCCTGTCTGATACTCCAAATCTATCGCATGTTTTTGATAATAAGCTAAAATCAATTGCCCCTTTTTTTGTTTCAGTTTTTGAAGGACGCAATTGAAAATGTCGTGTTTCTTCACAATCCGACTGAACACATTCGGTTTCAGATGCACTACTCAATATATCTGTAGGTATTTCGGCCATTTTTTGTTGCTTTAGAGTAGATTTTTCTCGTAACAACTTTTTTTTTAATGTCTTTCTAATCTGTATTGTTGTTCCAACATCTACACTACTTAGATATGTAACTTAAAAAGTATTATTAAAGTGATGTCAAAAATCTACTTTTTCTTAAATTTCTATCGCTATCCGGAGGCAGTAAAACTTTAAATAATGCAATAAAATTTTATATGCAGATTAGCTATACCATTTAGCACCTTTTTATCACTGAGCCTCTCAAGAAATGAAGAAAAAAAATTTTTGGCCCAGCCTACTGTGTATCCTAGCGAGCCATCCTGTTTTTTGATTATCATCAAGTCTAGGAACGGTAGCCGATTTCTTTCCTTCATTTCGACAGTAAACTTTATTTTCGGATGTCTGGTGTTCAGATGTTGTAAAAACTCGCTTAATTTCTCTCTTCCATGCGGTCAAATCACCAGGGTGTCGTCTACGTAGCGCAGCCAGAGTTTTGGTTTGTCTGTAGCGTTTTCCAGTGCTCTTTGTTCGAAATCTGCCATAAAGAAATTCGCCAGTATAGGTGACAGCGGTGATCCCATCGGCGCTCCGTCGTTTTGTTTAAAAAATTGTCCGTTGTATATAAAATACGTGTTTGACAGGCAGGCGTTACACATACGAACAGATATCTCAACGCATCTTCACATCATCACCCAGCACAGTTAAACTCCGTAGTAAAAACATTAATCCACAGACCTCAAACTCTGTCAGACGCAGAACATGGAAACGAAGAAATGGGAACAATAAAAAACATTACAAGCGAACGGATATTCACAACATACCATTAACAGAGCGACACGAATTAACAAGAATCAACCAAAAAAGAAAGAAAGATCTACACGAACAGCATTTCTCTCTTACGTGAAAGGACATAGACACTATTTATACGACAGACAGGAAAATAAGAGACATTTGTCTAATACAGAGGACAAGATAGAACTAGAAAACCAAGGGGAAAGCGACAGAACAACCGACGGACCAATCACGAGGAGTTAGACACGCGTCCCCACTACGACGGGACCATATAATACGAGCGGCACAGGAAATCGACGCACTCTTGAAGTTAACATCGCAACGAGAAGATCCTCTAGAAAAAGGTGAAAGTGATGTCACCGAAACGTCAGGAAGAAAGCTGTCCTCAGGACGAAATCATCCAAACGCGGCGAAATATCCCGAAGAATAACGCTTCAACAAACGACCGCGAAAACATTCGACGAAATATATGTATATAAAGATAATTATTTCGTGACCTTTGTATGTTATGGTAAATTCAATTTGTTGGCGATTTAAGGTCTGGTTTTACTTGAAAATGTATATATTTAAAACAATCCTACATGTTTCGGAAAATGATGCCTTTTTCAAGGAATATAAAATATAAATGACAGTATATTAATGTCATACGTATACATTTGTAGTTGCTATGGATAAAATTATTCAAAGATACATTCCAATATAATAATAATAAAATTAATAAATCATGCCTTAGTGTTCTAAAATAGATAGACAACAAAAACAGGGAAACACAAGACATGAGTTATTATTACGTATGCGCCCGTGGAGCGACTTAGATGTTAAGCTGTCGGCATTCGCCTTAAGCGAGAAGGAAAACCACGAAAACCTACTC